>CAVLGL010000086.1:21728285-22928285 GCA_963668995.1 Parnassius mnemosyne | reverse complement strand
AGTAACAACCAAGAACATGGGCGGTTATCAGACTAAAGAAGGGACCATGATTGTGCAAAATACAATGGGAAGCAATAAGGCAGGAACTGAACAATTGCAATTTCACCTGACTATGTTATATATTTCGTAAAATTATATAAAGTGTACTGTATTCTACGTATTGGTGGTAAGTTATGAATATTTCTCTAGAACAGTTATATGAGTAATTAAAAGAAGTTAATAGATGCAATATTTAATAAAAATTGCATCGAGTTAATCTGAAGGGAAAAATTTTAGATACCAAACTAAAAGTGGTTATAATAAATTTTAATAGTAAAGTAAAGGAAGATAAGATTAAATCTACTGATATTCCATTCAAAACTTTAAGAATTGAAATTTTTCATGTTGTTTTGCTATTATATTTTTTCTAAAGTTAGTACGTATTAAATATTCTGTGTTTAATATAATTTGATTAAGTTGAAAATATTTATTCAGACATTTAACGATTCAATTGCAATTTTATTAGTTTTATTACTTTGTCTAAATAAAAACTATACCGCAATAGTATAAATTAAGTTAGGTATACACTTATTTGGTACTTCTATTAAGGCACAAGACTACTTTACATGCACTTTCATTCAGTTATAGTTTTAATTATTTTATTACTGTGTCAAGTAAAAGATGAATGAAATAATGATATACCATAATAGATTACATTTTTTACGTACTTGATTTCTCCATAATTTATAGTTAAATAACACTGAGACCTTAGATTCTATAAAATTATATAATCTAAGACTGTGACATATTTCGTCGTTTTATTTTTTTTGGAATCCAAATTTTAAAAAGGGTTATAGACAATTCGTTTTATTTTTAGTTCTAAAAGCCGACGGTACTGTCTTAAAGTTATATTATGATAAATTAAAATTATTTTTTTCTTTCAAGGTTTTAAATAAATTAATATTTTCTTATATGTAAACTCGATGGCCGTTACAGCGATTGTTTCAATTAATTTTTGTATGTGATATAATTAACATTTTTAGAACCAATGAATAAATGTATGTACTATAACTATAAACGACAAAACTAAGTTTCTGTGTAAATTTAAAAAAAAAATTCTTAGAATCTCATTTTAAGGTTGCATTCATATTACATATAATATATTCTACAAGTTATCTTAAAATTAGGTATAAATCACACCGTGTGATCTGATCATAGTTCGATGCAATCGGAAACGTTTCATATAGGTACTTACTTTCGAATTTAAAACAAAGGTGTCTCAAATTGCTGTTAAGAATATAATTTGTATTTTGATCTGTCTGGTGTTATCACTGTATCATGATGACTTATGTTCCCGTTAGTATTTCTTGGTTCTGTATCATAACATGAAATGTAGTTTATTCCTTTCGATTTTACATTTATTGAACCTTTAAATCATAAACTTTTAACTATTATAATTTAATATTTTCTCGGAAAATAGTACTTACTTGCGTGTATTATGAAAATATTTTCTTCGCTTTATATGATTTTGAAACTCATTATATTATGTAGACAATTAAGTACCTAATTAATTTAAAATTTGTTGTGCCCATATTGTGAGCCTCAACCCCTAAGTGACAATGATGTAACTAAATATTATACGGGACTATATGATATAAATTTATAAAAGACGTAAGTAAATTTATGGATAAGTTACGGAGTTTATCATTATGAGTGAAAAATATTGATAGAAGTATAAGTAGAAAGTGTGGCATAGGTAAAGAAAATTGTCGGTGGTTAGCATATCCACATACAATCAGCCTGATCAGCTGAGAGTTTGGAAAAACTAATAACCGATTAATTTTAAGGTTGTTCGGAAAAGATTAAATGTAGAATAACTTTTAATGTATTATCAATGAGGGAAATGAGAATTTATTATGAATTGTATAGGAATATTGTCCATAATCTTGGGTACTATTAAATAATGAGGTATTGGTAAGTACCATAAAGTAAAGAAATAAATAGAAATAAAATGAAAGTTGACCTGCATAAAATAAGTAATGGAGAGATACGGGAACGTCCATCACTGGTAAAGCATATAGTCCTCGAGCAGGGTATGTTTCCATGATTGGATGATAAAATCGGAAGTAACGGGTACTAGGGAACAATACCTTCAGTACAAGTGAGATGTGAACGAGTTTACTCATATTAGTACTGTTGGGGACCAGAGAAGTCTTAAATTTGTTACCCTTAATAATGGTACATAGAGGTCACATCCTTCGTTGGATCATAGTGTGAACTTAGTTTTCCTCCGTGACAATTGTTGGAGTCTTTTAAAATGACTTAAACGTTGACCTCAAGGTTGTGCGCACAACCCAAGGTACAGTTTTACCTTGATATAATATGATAAAAAAAATATGTACCAATAAAATAAAATGAATGTACTGAAAATATAATACCCAAGTAAATGGGGGGCCCATATTTATAAAGTACCCGCGTGATATAAATCATGAAATAAAATAATAAATGAAGTGAATTAATACTCCGATTCCTGGTATCTAATAAATAAATAAATATATAAAGCTAGCTGAAGGTCAAAAAAAAAATAAGAGGTAAAAGAAAGTACGTACAAAAATTATGAAAAAAAGGCCTGACAATCGAAAACAAAGGATATGAGAGTAGTGTTAGTATTTATGAAAATATATAACACGCAAAGACATGAGAACAATTAAAATGAGGTAATAAAGGGATCCCTCGAACAAATCTAAAAAGTTAGATATTATGTAGTTATTTCGCATTATTACCTACAATCCTACTCAAAAGGCTACTTAGAAGCTACACATCTAGGAACGATCCACACAACCACACAAAAAAAAAAACCCAATTAAATTTGATAAATACATTTTCGCGTAGATTTACATTAATTTACGATTTTTTTTAATTATGCACATTGACTCATAGTTACAATAACTCTACCTTAAACTTCTCGTGTTATATTTTTTTTTGTTGTTTATGAATAATTTGTACAATTTTAAACAAAATTTGGTATATTGCTTACTAAAATCAAATCCAAAGCGTATCGATACTCTATTATTATAAGTTTGATAATGTAATAATATTTTTTTTCTCTATATAGACAGTCAAACCTAAGTTTACGTTAATACATATTTACTAAAAAAAAAAAAATTGTCTTCAAATGTTAAACAAATATTTTGTTATAACTTCTAAATTATTTTTATTAAACTTAACTTTATATTTTAAACTCTGTATTCAATTAAGATCAAGAATCTTGAAATCTAAAATTAAAAAAAAGTAATAATGTGTATTCGACTTTTATGAATAACTTAAATAATAAATATTCGATAATGTATGTAAATGTATTATAACAATGCCATGTAACCATCTTAACTACGTACATTAAAAAGTGCTTGATACTGTAATTTTCAAATACTTTTAAGTGTACTCATAATAAAACAATTTGTAAGTTATTTTGAATTAGATATTATGCATGTGTCATACGATGTAATTTCAAACCTTTCCTTATACGTGCTTTGTGGACTTTATAACAAAGGTGTGTCACAAACCGCTTACGCGGCTGTTGCAAGATGTATTTTGATCTCTGTTGTTATGATCATGATTAGGTTGCATTACATTATGTTCTTTGTTCTGTTCATCTTAAAATGAAATGTAATATTTTCGGTGATAAATCATATGCTTTTAATTTTTATAAGTCATCGTTCTCTGGAAAAATTGTTAAGTATTAATATATAACCTATTTGTGTGGATCATAAAAGTAACGATTAATCAAATACAAAGGTATAAATAAGTGAAGTATAAAGTATTATAATTGTATACTAATAGTATAAAATGTGAAAAAATATATAAGGAAGAGTAGATAGTACTTAATGCGAGTATCCGGATAAGTTACTTAATAAATGACTAAATAACTCAATATCTAAGTACGTTACAATAATGTGTCGACCAAAATAATATACCTTCACGAATGTTCACCTAATTATGTCAAATACGTATGTTGTATGTATGCATCATACTATTTTTAATGTGACTGACGAATTATTATGTGTTTAGGAGGTTTGGCCAGCCGTCCTATTAATAATTTTATTTATTTACTTTTAAGGATTAATTTTTTACAGTATAAAAAAAATTTTGTTTTATTTTTTTTTTGTCGGTGGGAGGTGTGGTATAGGTATAACCCACGACTATATAATAAGTATATAAAGTTAAAAATAAAGAACTTATAATAAAGCTATCATTATATAAATTAAGTGTAAGACATATGTAAGTTGTAATAATAATTACATTATAAAAATGATGAGTAGTTTTAAGAAAGTATTTAGTATTATATAGTGTCATATGTTTAAAAATTTAAAAAATCTAACTGAATTTTAAATTTTTTTAAATAAGGAAGGAGATGTGGTGTCGGTACTATGATAAAACAATATAACAGGAATATTAAATGATATCATCACTCAACGTGGACTCCATATAAGGAGTAGAAATAACATCTATTTGGTTCAGTAATATCATATTATATTTATAGAAGAAGATACCATTCATGTGGCTCTACCTGGAACCACGTAACACAAACCCTGCCCCCTACCTATGTACCTACGTCACAACCACTATATATAAGTCTCCTCCAACCCAATAAAGAGAGAATTATTAAACTGCATCACTGAGTTTAAATTACTGCTTGTCCAAACATTACAACGTAAGAGCCGAACAACTGTGGGTGCAAGCCAGTCAGCGGGAAAGCTTCACGAAGGAGCTCAAGAGGATCGCCAACGGAAGTGTTCCGGGAGGTGACGACAAATTAGGCCACCTGAGCACATACATCGATGAAGAGGGGACCCTACGCCTCAGAGGTCGAATAAAAGCAGCATCAGAAGTAGAAGAGGACACGTACGACCCTCCCATACTAGACGGGAAGCACGCATACACTCGTCTGTACATAACCCACGTACACGAGAGGTTGCATCACGGAGGCGTGGAAACAGTCGTGAACGAATTAAGACAGAGACTGTACATAAGAAAAATACGTCCAGTGGTGAAAACTGTCGTCAAAAGCTGCCTACCGTGCCGTCTAAGAAAAGCCAAGCCTGCATCACCATCTACAGGAAACCTGCCGTCCGCACGCCTCGCTCATCACGCACGTCCGTTCACATACACCGGACTGGACTACTTCGGGCCAATAGAAGTCACAGTGTCACATCGTGAAAAGCGCTATGGCGCGTTATTCACCAGCATGACATCACGAGCAATATATATAGAGGTAGCCCACTCTTTAAGCGCCGACTCAGCCGTATCAGCGCTCAGACGTTTTATGAGCAGAAGAGGATGCCCAAAGGAAATATGGAGTGACAACGCTACGTGCTTCAAGGCAGCCGACAAGGAGCTGGCCAAAGCAGCACTCGCAGCCCTCGAGCACGAAACCACATGTCGACAAATTGTGTGGAAGTACATACCACCATCAGCACCATTCATGGGCGGCGCGTGGGAGCGAATGGTTCGCTCCGTGAAAGAAGCTCTACGCGTCACCCTCAACGAGCGCTATCCCAGTGACGAGACCTTGGTGACCCTGCTCGCCGAGGTCGAAAACACGGTCAACTCAAGACCTCTCACACACGTCTCAGTCGACCCAGGAGACCCAGAAGCCATCACGCCGAATCACATCATCATCGGTCCCAACTCGCACGTACCTGCACCGGGACACTTCAGCGAGAGTGACGTGACGGCCCGCCAGCAGTGAAAACTAGCTCAAGCCCTGGCCGACGTGTTTTGGAGAAGGTGGGTAAAGGAATACCTGCCCCTACTCCAACACCGGCGGGAGCCCAGCAGCATAGGCGTATCACCGAAGATTGGGGACCTAGTCATCATTTGTGACTCCAATCTACCACGCAACATCTGGCCCAGAGGGAAAATCAGCAACGTGTATCCTGGCGTCGACGGAGAGGTACGAGTAGTGGACGTAACCACAAGCACGGGGCATGTGCTACAAAGACCGACAAAGAAGATCGTCGTGCTACCAGAGGGATCGCAGCGTGGCGACGGCGGGAGAATGTGCACGACGCAAACATAGCAATACCTCGAACGAAATGACTTACGGATTGCTTGTGGTAACCATCGCTAGTTGAACAACCTGGGGGCGGTGGGCGGAGCCATGAGAATGTTATGATCGTCGGGGCGCGCTCACGGTTCCACAACTAGCGGTGGTTGCCCACAGCAACGCGGGAAAAGCCGTAGCAATAATATTAAGAAATATAGTTTTTATTGTTAAACAAATGATATTGTAACTATGTAATAACTCTCGCAATAAAGGCACTGACCAACTGGCGAGAGTTAACATAGATTTAGGATATAGAAATTAATCAATACCAAATTGTAGAATAAGTATTATGTGTAAAGTATATTCCCTTGTATAGTTCAATTTAATTTCATATATATTAAGCCCTTAGGCACGATAAATAATAAACAAGGCATGTTACCGTGACGCGGCCGCGGAGCGAATGAGGCTACGCGCGCCGCGCGGTCCGGTTAGGTCGCGTTAGGTCCGGCACCGGTCCTAACGCGTCTTTTCCGGTACTCCTACTCCCAAGGCGTAGTCCCGAATTCATGGAAGACAGCTTTTGTCCACCCGATCCCTAAAAAAGGCGACCGCTCAGACCCATCCAACTATAGGCCTATCGCGATCACCTCCTTGTTCTCCAAAATAATGGAATCCATTATTAACTAGCAGCTCATCCGGTACCTTGAGGATCACCAGCTGATTAGTGACCGCCAATACGGTTTTCGTCGGGGTCGATCAGCTGGTGATCTTCTGGTCTACCTGACCCATAGATGGGCGGAGGCAGTAGAGTCCAAGGGGGAGGCGTTGGCCGTTAGTCTGGACATTGCGAAGGCCTTCGATCGGGTTTGGTACAAAGCGCTTCTTTCGAAGCTCCCTTCCTATGGGCTTCCCGAGAAATTGTGCAATTGGATCACCAGCTTCCTTGCAGATCGGAGCATCAAGGTCGTTGTAGACGGTGCATGCTCTGACTACAAGCCTATTAACGCTGGTGTTCCACAAGGCTGTGTGCTATCACCAACGCTGTTTCTTCTGCATATCAATGATATGTTGCTAACTGGTAACATTCATTGCTATGCGGATGACAGCACTGGTGATGCTCTATACACTGGCCGTGCCAATATTTCTTGGGAAAACGTCGCTGAGTACCGGAACAAACTTGTGTTTGAAGTCGAGTCTTTGCTGAACAAAGTCTCGGATTGGGGGCGACTAAATCTAGTAAAATTTAATCCTCAGAAGACACAAGTTTGCGCGTTTACCGCTAAAAAGAACCCCTTTGTCGTATCTCCTCAGTTTCAAGGCACTCCCCTTCTTGCCTCAGCCAGTATCGGTATCCTCGGAGTCGAAATATCGAGTGACGTGCAGTTTCGTGGTCACTTGGAAGGGAAGGCCAAATTGGCCTCTAAAAAGCTTGGCGTGCTCAGCAGAGCGGGACAGTATTTCATGCCGGCACACCGCCTGCTACTTTACAAGGCGCAAGTTCGGCCTCACATGGAATACTGTTCCCATCTCTGGGCAGGGGCTCCCCAGTGCCAGCTCCTTCCACTTGACCGCATCCAATGCAGAGCGGCTCGAATTGTCGACGACCGAGCCCTTTCCGATCGGCTCGATTCATTGGCACTGCGAAGAGATGTTGCATCCCTTTGCATTTTCTTTCGCATCTACCATGGGGAGTGCTCTGAGAAATTGTTCGGATTAATCCCAGCCGCCAAATTTCACGAACGCTCATCGCGGCAGAACTCCCGATACCATCCACACCATCTGGATGATTGGCGGTCCACCACTGTGCGATTTAGAAGATGTTTTCTTCCTCGCACGACCTCCTTGTGGAATCGATTACCATCAGCGATTTTTCCGGACCGATACGACTTAGGGACCTTCAAGAAAAGAGCGTACTCCTTTTAAAAGGCCGGCAACGCATCTGCGATTCCCCTGGTGTTGCAGTTGTTCATGGGCGGCGGTAGTCACTTACCATCAGGTGAGCCGCACGCTCGTTTGCCCCCTCTCCTATAAAAAAAATAAATAACATATTTAAGTTTGTACAGTAGTTTATAAGAAATTTACCAAATAAAGAAAGGCGCAGGGGTGAGGCAAGGGTCCGCTGGCCAGCAATGGCCGAATCATATAAAAGACGGGCCGGTCGGAACGGTCGGCAGTCGCTCTCCAGCTACAGTAAAGAAAACAACAGCAAGAAAAGAAAAAGTTCCTCCTCACCGCCGCTTGCCTCCAGTAGTAAGCAAGACCAACGTGTTTCACTCATTTTTCGAACGGCGTTACGGCGATCCGTAACAGTATTTGTATCTTTATTTCTCTCCCCAATAATATTTTATAAAGTCAAACTTATAAAAACAGCGTTTTATTGTAATACATAATTATAAAATTCATTATCAACTAATTAATAAAATATGCAACAATAAAAATTACATAGGTATTAAAAACTATCGCAATCTAAGTAACGAGAGCATGTTCGTCATTCCACATCTAAATTATATAAAAATGCATTTTTCAATTTCACTAATCAACATCGCCGCAAAAATTTCTCCTTTGGACACTTTATAAATTTATTTATTTAGAAAATAATGTTTACAGTTACCAGTGTACAGATATTAACTAAATTAAGTATTTCTAGTCATAAAAATATTTATAATTGAGTATAAACTTTTAAAAAACTAATATATATTTGAACGAAGTCGCTCCAACACCGACGTGCGGTCCACCCTCGACGATGTCCGAAAACGGACTGTGACAGAGCTTACATGGCGACGGAGCATGCGCTCTCGCGTAAATATATTCAATTTCAGGGAAAAATGATATATTCTGTTATAAAACGGGTAATAAAAATAAAACTCTCAATTAAAAATATTAATATTTTTAAGACCTTTTTTTTAGTGTAAGAACTATTTAAAAAGCTTGTGCCGTTTTGGAGAAATTTTGCAAAATATGACCAAGATAGGTACTCTTTGGGGATTTTTTTTCTAATAAGGGGTTGACAAAAATACAATTTTGTTAAATTAAAAACATTTAACAAATCTTCTTCTGTTACCTTGTATTTTTTCTTTGTGGTTTAAATGAACAGTTATTGAGATTTTTTTACTTAAATATCCTAGATTTAGGCATTTCAACCACTGTTAAGGCCTTAACCCACAGGCTGCATGTATAGAAGGACGTATGCTTTGAAAAGCGTAACCTTTACCTGTTTTGTGCAGCGTGTAAACCTGCGAGCCAACATATAACATCGGACAGCCAACGACCTGCGCTCCCGCTGTGTATCAGTATTATCAGTTAGGTTTTCGGTGACCCAGTGGCCCAACTACTTAAATTTCTCAACTCTATTCAGACTACTACCACAGAGTGTGACATTTGGTAGTGAGTAGCACTTGCTGCCTGATTTGATAACTTTATATTGATAACTTTTATACGTGGTAGACCCATGCTGCAGCTATATTAGTAGTATAGTTGTAGCTCGAATGGGTCGGCTCGACCGGGGAAGGACCACGCTCTCACAGAAAACCAGCGTAAAATAGCAGCTTAACGCTACTGTGTTTCGTATGGTGAGTGTAGAGAACCGGAGACCCCTTTTACTTGCAAAGAGGCATTCCATCTTAGTCCTCACGGGTGACAACGCATCTGCATCTTGAGTCTTTATTGAGGATAGATGTAGATGTCTATGGGTCACAGTAACCACTTACCATCAGGTGGACTGTGTGCTCGTTTGTTACCCTATCCTATAAAAAAAAAAAAATGGAATTCTTGAGAAATGAATACGGTTCATTTATCACGTAACGACCCATGCACTCACCGGTTGAGCCATCTGTAAGTGCAGAGAGATTCCGGTTTAATCGTGCACTTACTGCATGCATAACACATTGTGCCTAATTTATATTTTATACAATATGGAACAAAAGCTCCGACGATTACACAATATGTAAGAAAAAACCTGTAGTTCCCGTTAAGGCTTTAACTAGCCTGAATGACCTTGACGAAACGGCGATCGCAGAAATTTTAGCCGATGTCAACACCGTCTAGCAACTACGTATTGTATTACTTATAAAAGTGCAAAGATTAATAGACTGCAGAGATGACAATTATATAAGTGACATACTGCCTGTTATGCTTGCGCATCACTGAGAATTATGTCGCGGTTACGCATCTTCAATTACATTGAAGATGCGTAACCACGGTGTGGTGCTGTAGCTTTGTCCGGTAGGCATCACGAGCTATCAAGTGTTCAAGTTTCAAGTACGTAAGAATTTTTATTATATATGTTAAATCATATTTATTTGTGTCGTATTAAAAATTGCCGTCAAAGCGTTCGCTGTAAATTTTCCCGGGTTTCATCCCCGACAGCACGAATGCAATTTGTAATTGCAATTTTCGTAACACGCATTGGGGAAGCACGGCGGGCATTTCCTTGCCCTAAAACCCTCTCAGAAATAAAAAAAGAGTCCTGTGCCCAGTAGAGGGACTTGTATAGCCTATTACTTTACTTTGTAGCAATATTTATATTCGTTTCAGATATAGAAGGGTACCTTATGCTGACAAAAATATCATTTGGAGGCGACGAAAACGTAAAACATCTTTGTACCTTGATAAAACGTTCGAAAGATTGTCAGTCATGTCATACGCCACATTTTCTATAGAGCGTAGAACATTGCAGATAGGGCAAAATAAAAAATAATCCAATATATTATGGGAACTATTTATTAATAATATATACATTTATAGGTATTTATAATAAAAATAATGAACAAGCTGCAAGGTTCAACTAATAATGTTTTTTGTAAACACAATCGTAAAATTTCTGTTTTAATTTTTACCAATGGTTAATTGATGAAACGTAGGCAAGATCACTTCATATAAAATATATTTAATTAAAATTGACACGTGACCTATTTGGCCTTCTACTTACAACTCGGCGGAAATTTGAAAAGAAATTTTGTCTTTTCACACAAGTATTGTTTACAACTGGCGTAGTTTCGAAAAGCGTGATTAAGTGTCAGCGGTATATAATCAATTAAATACTGAACTTTATTGAAATTAATTTTTTTGTTTATTTTTGTTATATCTTCTTAAAAACTGACGCCTTCTCACTATTTTATTATTTGTTTTTTTGTACGCATAAGGATAAGTTAGACTAAGTTAGATTAACTTGGATAAGTTTATAATTTTTTTTAATTTTATCACAAAATTTCCGCAATAAATTATTACCTTTTCTACAGTGATTATCTCCTCTTAGTTTCGGCGTGACTGTAGGATGTTATAGTAAGTCACCGTCAGTTACTAAGCGGCCATAAATCATTATATGTATGTATAAAAATAAATAAATAAATAAATAAGCCTTTTATTATTTCTCATTCTTCATGCAGTTTTACAATTGATATTTTACGTTTACATGCAACAATAATAAATAAGTCATAACAAATCAATTATTATTAGCTTCATAATTAATTTAAATTTGTAATTTATAATGTTTAATATGCTTAAATTTATTTTTCAATCTATAATTTAATAAGTAAACATAAAAATTTCAACTTTAAAAATATATAATAGTTTCAGTTATTTAATGAGAACCCCTCTTTTGCAGGGTAAAGGCCTCCTCCATTTTTGACCATTGTTTTCTATCTTTCGCCTTTGTTTGCCAATCATCTCCTGCTATATCTTTGATATCGTCAATCCATCTTCTACATGGCCTCCCTCGTTTTCTTTTACCCTTCGGCCCTTTCCATACAAGGACACGACACGTCCACCGAGCGTCCTCTACTCTAGCTAGATGTCCTGCCCATTTCCATTTCAATTTCATCGATTGGCTTAAGAAATCAATTTGTTTTGTTCTCTCTCTTATCTTGGTGTGGCGTACTTTATCTCTCCTTCAGAGTCCCAGGATGGATCGTTCCATAGCTGCTTGACATTTTCTGATTTTTTCTTTCGCCTGTTTTGTATATGTCCATGTTTGCGAACCATACGTTAGGCAGGGAAGGATGCAACTATTCATTATTTTCTTTTTCGTAGAAAGCGGCAGGTCTCCTTTCATTATTTCCTTGTGAGCCCAGTACTTTTTCCATGAAATATTTATTCTTCTAATTATTTCTTTTATGTTATTATTCTGGTGGAATGATACTTGTTTTCCAAGGTAGATATAGGTGTCTACATATTCAAGCTTTTCGTTTCCTATCTTTATTGTTGGTTTTGTAGAATTGGTCATCAGTTTAGTTTTCTGCAGGTTCATTTGTAAATTTTGTATCATTTGCTCTAATTGCGAACTCGATTCTGAGAATAATACTATGTCGTCAGCGAAACGTAAATGACTGAGATAATTCTTATTTATCGTAATACCAACATTTTTCCAGGGAAGTTTTTTAAATATCATCTCTAGTACGGCGATGAAGAGCTTAGGGGATAAAGGGTCGCCTTGTTTTACGCCTCTTTTTATTTTTATATCTGGGCCGCTTGTTTCCAGGGTAATTCTACTTGTGCTTCTTTCATAGATGTTTTTTATTATATTACAATAGGTGTCTTCTATGTTGTTCGCCTTCAGCGCCTCCCATATTGAAATGTGTGAGATAGAGTCAAATGCTTTTTGGTAATCTATAAATGCTAAATAGATAGGCTTTTGAAATTCCTTATATTTCTCAATTATGTTCTCCAGAGCTTGAATATGATCTACAGTTGAATATCCTCTTCGGAAACCCGCTTGCTCTATCGGTTGGTTTCTGTCAATTTTTGCAGATATTCGACTTAAAATACACTGTGAGAAAAGTTTGTAAAGACTAGGTAGTAAGCTGATGGGTCGATAATTTCCAATATCCTTTGGATCGCCTTTCTTATAGAGTAATACAATATTTGATTTGGTCCACTGCTCGGGAACTCTCTGCTCTTTATTTATAATATTGAATAAATAGGTTATCACAGGTGTTAGTAGTGTCCTTGCCAGCTTTAGTGCCTCGTTGGGGATACCGTCTGGTCCTGGGCTCTTGTCTGATTTTAGCCTCTTTATTTCTTTATCTATTTCGGTATCATTCCAATCAATATTCGTTTGATTTTGAGAGTAGAAATTTATAGTTTCAAAATTTCCAAGGTCTTTTTGGTCGTAGAGGTTTTGATAGAACTTTGTTGCTATTTTGAGAATGTTTTCTCTATTATTTGATGGGCTAGAGTTTTCTAATAGGCTGGGTATCCAAGTTTTGTGTGAGCGAAGTTCTTTGTACGCACGTTTGCAACTTCCACTAGTCATTACATACTCTTCTATTGTCTTTAATCTATGTCTCTTGTAGTCTTTCCTGATATTTTTGTTTGTTATTTTATAGATATAGCTGAGTTTTATTTTGTCTTCGCGGCTTTTATGTTTGAGATTTTGTAGTTTGTGGCGTTGTTTAATAAGACTTAATGTCTCCTCGGTAAGAATATTGTATAGTTTCCGTTTCTTTACTTGTTTGTCAGTTTTCATGCTTTCTAATAGACAGTTTTCTAGATTATTGTATAAGGTTTGAACCGTGTATGTTTCTTCCAGTTGTATGGATTTCAAGTGTTTCTCTAGTTTCTCTAGGTAATCATTTGTTACACTTTGGTTTTTCAGTGTGCAAATAGGAGTTTTGAATTTTAAACGGCTCTTTTTCATTGATTTGACGTGATAATAACTGTAAACAATAGAATAACAAAATAATGAAAACATTTACATTTACATACAAAACATTTACAAAAATACTTGCTTTATAACCTAATAAATATTATTTGACTGTAATAAAATAAAACAAGGTAGTCTTGGGCATGAAAGTAAAAATAAATATTTTCGATTATTTTTGCAATATCTAACAGCCGGATCAGCGGGCGATTCTGATCCATATAGGGATGCTAAATTTCAACAAGCACTATCAAATTCAATAGGAGTGACAGAAAAACGGTTCTTGATATAGAAATGTAAATAAATTATTTAGCCTATAAAGTAAAATCACTTTATTACAAATCAAAATAGCCCAATAGCTTTATTAACATGAGACATAATTGTACGAGTGCTTACAATACTTAACATTATTTTACTGAAATCTCAGAAAGTTTTTTTTTAAATAGAATAAGGGTGACAAACGAGCACACAGTCCACCTGATGGTAAGTGGCTGCTACGGCCCATACACATCTACATCTATTCTCGATTACGTATCAAAATGTAGATGAGTTGTCACCCGTGAGGACTAAGATGTAATGCCTCGTTTCCAGTAAAAAGGTTCTCCGGTTCTCTACACTCACCATACGAAACACAGCAGGGTTAAACTGCTATTTTACATGTTACTCCGTGAGAGCGTGGCCCTTCCCCGGTCGAGCCGACCCATTCGTGCTACAACTATACCTAATAAATATAGCTGTAGCATGGCTCTACCACGTAAAAAAAATTGACGTTGAAAATTTAAGTATTTTTAGAAGCAACTTTGCAATTATTTTCTATTGAGTTAATTTTTGCGGAATCGTGTTTTGCAAACCGCCACCTAAAATACGTACAATTTTTTTTCGATAATGACGTGAAATTACAAAACGATCCCCATGCATTTCAATGTGGCTCTATTCAGCCTCTTAATATGAACATACCTCGGATTTCAGAGATAATGGAAGATATATTATTATATTATTACTGTTCCGTGTGAGGCAACATTTATACTTATATACATATTCTGATCATATTTTTATGGTTGGTTAGAAAAATTATATCTAAATGCAAACTTTCACAGGGTAAATTTTTTTTTTACTATTTTTACCTAGCAAGTAGTAAAGCAACTACAATCCCATCGGTAAGTGGTTATGTAGTCTAAGATGGTGAATTGCACTGACTTAACCAAAACCTATTCACTCTTGCCTAATAGTACTAGGTAAGTATTATTTGGGACCTATTTGTGTGTGTGTGTGTGCGTGTGTGTGTGTGTGTTTGTGTGTGTGTATGTGTGAAGAAAAGTGTATGAGAATACGTGGAGAGGAATAAAGGTTGAGTACTAATTCGCTTACCTGTACGAGGTTGCCACTCGAGGACCATTCTTCCTATTTTTTATATGTTTTCCAAGTTATATAGCTAGCCCATTGCCATTTCACTGTAATATTCCGTTGAGCTATGTCAGTTATTCTGATTCTTATGCAAATACCTTCATTTCTAACTTTATCACGTAGAGAAACCCCTCTCCAATTTAAACATTTTTACATTTTTTAGATGATAGTTTGTCTAACATAAAAAAAACCATAAACCCAAGAATGTCTTTGTATAGTTATTTATTCTTAGGTAAGCACCATTCTTTTATTTATTTAAATTGTTTGATTTAATTTGATAACAGTGTACCTAAATGTAAGTATCTGTATCTTTATTTCTCTCCCCAATAATATTTTATAAAGTCATACTTATAAAAACAGCGTTTTATTGTAATACATAATTATAAAATTAATTATCAACTAATTAATAAAAATATGCAACAATAAAATTACATAGGTATTAAAAACTATCGAAATCTAAGTAACGAGAGCATGTTCGTCGTTCCACATCTAAATTATATAAAAATGCATTTTTCAATTTCACTAATCAACGTCGCCGCAAAAATTTCTTCTTCTTTGGGCACTTTAAAAATTCATTTATTTATAAAATAATATTTACAGTTACCAGTGTACAGATATTAACTAAATTAAGTATTTCTAGTCATAGAAATATTTATAATTGAGTATAAACTTTTAAAAACCTAATATATATTTGAACGAAGTCGCTCCAACACCGACGTGCGGTCCACCCTCGACGATGTCCGAAAACGGACTGTGACAGAGCTTACATGGCGACGGAGCATGCGCTCTCGCGTAAATATATTCAATTTCAGGGAAAAATGATATATTCTCTTATAAAACGGGTAATAAAAATAAAACTCTCAATTAAAAATATTATTATTTTTAAGACCTTTTTTTTAGTGTAAGAACTATTTAAAAAGCTTGTGCCGTTTTGGAGAAATTTTGCAAAATATGACAAAGATAGGTACTCTTTGGGGATTTTTTTTAAATAAGGGGTTGACAAAAATACAATTTTGTTAAATTAAAAACATTTACCAAATCTTCTTCTGTTACCTTGTATTTTTTCTTTGTGGATTAAATGAACAGTTATTGAGATTTTTTTACTTAAATATCCTAGATTTAGGCATTTCAACCATTGTTAAGGCCTTAAGTGCATTATCACAATCAGTATTCAAACGAATAGAAATAACTTTGCTTCAGAAAACTCGACATAAAAATAATCAAATTAAATTTTAATTAAATAATATTTGTAAATTTTATGTGGATTGATTACCTTTTCCTGGAATTATCAAGCAACTAAAGTGAAACAGCAAGCAGCGGCGGCCGGCGTAATTATGCACAAACACTAATTCATCACTATATCTACTATACTTGACGACCACGAAGATGTTGTTCAATATGTCCGCTTTATACCTCTATATATTTGCGACACCGGCTTATAATGTCTGAATGCACGCGTTGCATAACAGATATTTCGGACTTTATTTTTTTTCGTTTCCGTTTCGGTTTCGCATGTTTTTTGGAATACTGCTTAATCGTACCCCAGAGATAAAAATCTAAATCGCGCCGGCCAGTTGACCGGTCCACCACGGCCAATCCATCTTTTGCCGAATTCAATATCCATAAAATTTCTTAGACAACGGGAGAAGACGACGAACGATTTATTTCGTCAAGTTCATCACTTAGTTCTTCTCGCAAAAAGCGTCCGTAATTTTCACTGCTCATTGTGTGATCAAGAAAATACGGACCAATAATTTTGTCACCTATAATTCCCGCCCACACATTGATTTTCTATCGGTGTTGGAAGTAGCTTGGTTTATAAGAATGCGGATTTGTCGTTGACCATACGTGTTCATTATGACCGTTAAATACACCTGTTCTAACAAAAGAGCATTCATCTGTGAAATGTACGCGGTTTAAAAGCTCAGGATCTCCTTCAACCTTATCGAGTAACCATCTACAGTAATCCATTCTCGGCTGGTAGTCGTTGATAAGAAGACACTGAACTCGACGATAACTATACGGGTGCTGGCCATCATCTTTGACGACTCTCCAAAGGCGCATGTGGTCCACACCCAGTTCACGTGCCACCGAGCGCGTGCTCCGCGTCAGATCTTCCCCAAACATGTCTAGAAGGCCCTCCTCGATGTTGTCGTCGTATATTCTTCCTGAATCTGTACGTTGTTGATCACGGCCATGCACATTGCCAGTATTGTAACAGCGGTTTTTATGGTGTGACGCTTCATAATTATTATTAATAAATAATAATTAAAATCATTATAAAGACATTTAAAAATGTCATAGAAATTATATTTTAAACAATTAAAATGCAAATAATAAGCATAAAGTTCAAATATATTCATTTGGAATATTTTGAATATTATAGTATTAATAAACGCATAAATTGTCTCTAAAAATCTCTAAATTTATTAAAATTCTGTTTAAAATATTCAAAATTTATTAAATTATATAAATACAAATCGATTATATTGCAATAATAAAGATATATAACATTTTTAATATAATAGAAAAAATAGAAAAAAGTTGATGAAGGTGTTCTTGTAATGTTCCTTAATAAGGGGGCGTTGCCGGAGACGCGTACCCAAGGTTGTACATATATATGGGGTGGTCGGCTGACCGACTGCTAGTACTAAGGTAGCACAATGACTAGTCCTATATTAGGGATTTATGAAAGTAAGGTCTATGGAACAAAACCATTAATATAGAAGGTCTCTATGATGCATAAGCATTATGATAGCAGAGTTATATCTTGAAGTCCCATATGAATAAGACATACAATAGTATAGTCTATGAAATAAAGCAAATATGTGGAAGGTCTCAAATATGTAAAAGCATTATATTGAAAGAAATGGGACTTGAAGAGGATTATTATAGTGGCGTGTAGGTTGCTTCGCAGCCTCCGAGACCTAGGTAAACTTGGACGCGCTAACAGATGTGTCCTAGACATATCATCTTAGTGTCGGTGGTAAGCGGGTTTGTTGTAGCAATACGACTTGCCCGTGGACATCGCACGCCCCTACCGTTTGTGGGCGGCGTCTTAGCGCATAGCGTTATGATACGTCGGCTATCTTTCGGATTATGGTGAGTGTGTTTGGTAGTACTTTTAAGTGCAGCAAGTATACTCAACTCCATGTCTTAGTGCAATAGCGCTATGATACGTGGAGTTTTGGCTACTGACGTTTTAATACCGTGCTACTATGATACGTTGGTGGTATTTTTAGTTAACAACATTATCAATTTTGTTACCAAAGTCGATAGGGATCATGTGGGTGTGTTGTGAGGGGGCACCATCCGTATGATATAGTTGCATTGATGCTTACTGCTACTTGCAGTATTGCGTCTTGTGATGGAACTGCGGGTGTGCTGCACCTGATTCGATGCATCTTGTAGTTCTGGTCGATGGAGGTATGCGGGTGGTGATGTCTGCTGGGACTGTATGGGGGACCTTGGGATGGTGTAAGCCCGACGATAATCGTACTGATGCTTGTTGCGTTCTGCAGCATTGCGTCTCTGCGATGGTTGTTTGGCGGGTCGCTATTCTCAATGGCGCTCCCTGCGTCTTGGTTTGACTCACAACCTAAGTAGCTTTGCCCAAGTCGGGTCCCTTCATTGCGGGGCTGCAGACTGTCTGACCTCCATGATGTTTTATATAACAACACAATAATATATCTCTATAAAGTTCCCACCTTTGAAAGATTGAAAGCAACTTGTTGGTGGGTGAGACAAACATGATCCAAAAATGCACACACTCAACGTCAGTGACACAAACCTTTTCTGACGGCGAATTATTACTATTATCTTATAACTGTCTATTGGCTATATCTGCCATTGTATTGGTTGGTGGAGCATATGTGTCGACCTCATGCGGGTGGTAGCTGGAGGTAGAATCTGAGGAGGCTCTCAAGGCTGCGGCCGAAAGCCGCGCAACGGGGGACCCCATTCCCTTGAGGTGAGCGGTAGACTCATGACACGCTCTGCGGCCAATTGGCCGTGCTGACCATGCAATTGTTGGTGATGCCTTACACTTACATCATGTTTGCAGGAACGGCGGTCTGGCAGGTGGTGGCGCTTACTGAGGGCTTTTTATGGCCAGTGTGCCTATTGTTGCCTAATCCGTGTGATGTTCATTCTCTGTGGCTGGATTTGATCGTATTCTGTATGGCGTTTACACGCATTGACATGCGCGACTTCGGTCGATATTTGTGCTTACGCACTTTCAAGGGGCCAAGTCCTCTTTTAATGGTTCGCCAGTTATTTTGGTTTTCCCAACTTAGCGTTACCTTCGGGGGAGCGCATTAAAATGGTTGGCGATCACCGTGCACGGCGTGTGCGGAGCTGTGTGCCTCCTCCACATTTTTTTAAAAATGTGGGACAGCGAAGCCCTTGTATCTGGTATTTGATATAAATATTGTGAGCCTTTTCCAAGCGGGAAGGGATTAATTAATAAGGAATTGACTGTTGTGAACCTGATACAAGTGGAATAGGGACAATTTATTGTTCTTAACTTTTTTTGAGCTCTGTCTTCGTGAACGGGGTTCTTTAGCATATAAGACGCTACCAACAGCTTTCGATTGCTCTCGTGAATATTCATTCTTCCAAGATACAACTAAAAGAACTAAGTAACTATACAAACACAACGTAAATAAGGGTCCTAACTAAGACGATCACGCCATAAATTTATTATACGGCCTATATTTAAACCTTTAGAAAGATCAATGTATGATTAATGTACTGGTCACGTAAATTAGATATATTTATAGATCTTATAGATATAGATTCCAAAGAAATACAATTATAAGTATATATAGTATATAGAAGAGGGGGGGGGGGGGTCGTTACAATGGCAAAGAATAAGTTTTAAAGAACGTGTATAGAATAGATATTAATTTCTATAAATTATAATCTTACGCATATGTACCGCATACAATACCATTATTCTTATTTTTTTGACAACTTATCACTTATTGGTATATACTGAGATGTTACGTATGTATATGATGTGTATAAAGCGTAAGCATAAAGAATGGGATTAGAAATGGCGGTTCATAGAGCCCGTACCGTCAACATGCACAGTATGAATAGCAAAAACCCGCTAATAACTGTATATTATACGGTTACTTGGAAATTTTCTATTAATGGGAAAATATTTGATGAATTGTATATACAAGTAGGCATATTCATTTTAAAATAACATTTATTAACTAGCGATACGCTCTATCTTCTCCTGCACGGCTAGCATGGGCTGGGGACAAAAAATAATCCCCCGATTATATCTACTGACAAGAGATAACAGTATTTTGTCCTTATGCCAAAGAACGGCAACGGGGAGAAGTACATCTCCGTTTCACATAAGGAGTAGTCATATATTCCCCGTCCGTAGCACGGAGCCAAATGAAAGATTATACTATGCTTTTTTTGACATATGAAAGGGAGAATTTTATCCTAGTTCATTGGACATGGGTTTAAGTTTATATTCATTCAAAAATCTTTCTAAGTCTAAGTCTATCTCTCATTTTATCTACGGTGGATATTATATCCACCAGTGTGCCCATGCTCGAAGAGTGGATAAAACTAAGCGAGGGAATAAACATCTTCTCCTTTCCTTGGGGATAAAATTATCTCCTACCCATGCTAGCCCTGCTGGGTGGCATCTATTAATGTGGCGTTATTTATAAGAAGACTCCTAGACTTAAGATAATCAATAAGACTATTTATTTTATCTAATCAATATTTCTATTTTATTAAAATTTCTAGATTTTTCGGATAATATTTAGTTTAAATCACTCTTGTTAATATTTTATACAAAAATATTAACACACAAAGTCAACAATCATTATGAAGAAAACTCTCAGAACGCGTCGTAGCTCACAAATTAGCAAAACCGGACTGAATCTTTTTTTGTAATTTGTGTGAATTTGTTACCATTGATTCCAATCACAAGTTGGACTGAAGTTATAGAACGTACCGAAAAACGCATATCACTACATTTTTTTTGCAGTCTTTAGCGACAGGTGTGAGTTTAGATAACGAGAGTGTGCAAGCGAGAGGTAAATAGAGGTGACGCCATTTTAAATCCCATTCTTTAACCGCACGGATAGTTTTATCATTAGTTAGTTGATTTGTATGTATAACGTTAAAAATATTAACTTTAATTTGTATTAAGATCAAATTAAATATGATATTTCTTTTGCAAATATGGGTAATACTCTTTATACTCCGCCATATTTTACCAGAAGGCACGTAAAACATATTAATAATTAGCACAATCAATAGAAATAAATATTATGCCTTTCAAAACAAATTACAGTGAAAATGAAAATAGAACAAAAAACGACTTTTTCAAATTGGATTGTAAATAATACTTATTGAAAGTGATTCTTGTGTTTAATTTGCCACTGGTTCGGAAAATACCTCTGTCCTGGTTTAATATACGAGTATATATATTAATTGAGTCGTGTTCGAAGCTTGTTGATGAGTGGACCTATGTCGATTAGATTTGGTATTGAAACACTTACAGTGTGACTTTAAACTATTACCTTATTACGTTGCCACAGTGTTCATTATCTTGTGCAGAGCAATAAGATTATTGACAGTGTAATCCTTTCCTCCGCATATGAGCGAATGAAACGGCTAACACTCTTATTACATTTACTCACGTTACTACGTTTACTAATGCGCCCCCTCGTAAGCGTATCGATTAACCTCGGAATACTTCGTGAATCTTTCTTTTGATACCTTCGCTCCACCTGCCGTCCACGTCGAGCAACCTACCTGTACGCTATCTGTGCCTTGCTGTACGCATTACAAAAGACGAAGCAAACCGTTTGGTTCTAATGCGTGGAATATCGACAACAAAGGGATGAAGACCCGCAGACCGTCTGGTTGTCCATTGGTGGAAAGGAGAGGGAGGAGTTAAAGCGTGTAATTCCTGCGCTTTTTCAAAATAAAACGTTCAAATAATTGCTAAGTAATAATTTCACGGAGGAAGGCAATTATAGGAAGGCAATACACGAAAAATGTACGTTTTTAAGGCACATTTCCCGCGATGTCCAGGATTATATCCTCATCAGGACACGGGTATTATTAATAAAAGTTTAGCTTTTTTTCATTATTCTCTAAAACAACACCATTTTTGTATAAAAAAATAGGTTATTTGTTGTGCTCGAGGCTGACAAGATTGGTTTCAACCAAATAAGGTCACCAATGAGCCTCTTAGCACGTCTCTCCACTGAGTCCAATGCTTCCAGGTGTGATTTTGCAGCACCAGCCCATATGTGACAGCAGTACTCCATGCCCGACCGGACTTGCGCTTTATCTAAGGTAAGAAGCCTCCCCGGCGTGAAGTACCGCCGCACCCTTGCAAGGACACCAAGTTTCCTTGCGGCTGCTTTGGCTCTGGACTCAATGAACCGCCCATAGTTTAGTTTCGGAGAAAATTCAATCCCTAACAACTGAAGGCGGTCAGTGTACTCCAAGGACACATTCCGGAAAGTAGGAGCCAAGCTCAACGGGCTCCTTTTAGCGGTAAAAAGACACGCTTGTGTTTTGGAGGTGTTAAATCTCTTGAGATTGGCATCGCCCTATTCGGAGACAGCCTGTAGTGTGAGACTCACACGCTCAACCATAGCTTCTCTTTCTGACTAGATTTGATCGCGACTGGCCCGGGCACCTGGTTGGTATCTCTTCACAACTGTACTATCATCTGCATACCCATAAATACCGGGAATGAGCAGATCATTTATATGCAGGAGGAAGAGAGTTGCGGAGAGAACGGACCCCTGAGGAACACCGGCGTTAGTCATCATAGTACCGGATGAGCAGCTATCGACGACGACCCGGAGAGACCGTTCACTCAAAAAGTCCTTCACCCAGGTAATCAGGCCATAAGGCGTACGCTGAAAGTTTGCCCTATAGACTAGCGTGCCAAACCTTGTCAAAGGCCTTCGAAACATCGAGGGAAACAGCAAGTGCTTCACCACTGCTCCCGAGGACTTCGCCCCATATGTGAGTGGCATACGCTAAAAGGTCCCCAGATGATCGATTTCGGCAAAACCCGTACTGGCGATCACTGAGAAGATCTTTTTTCTCTAGGTATGCCATGAAGTGGGCGTACAATATACGCTCCATAATCGTGCAGAGTATGGAGGTAATTCAAATTGGCCGATAGTTGGCAGGGTCGGTACGGCTACCTTTTTTAGGCACAGGCTGCACATTGGCCAGCTTCCAAGATTTGAGCACTATTCCAGTCATGAATTCGAGGCGAAACAAGCGTGTCAACACAGGAGACAACTCAGGTGCACAAGCCTTTAGAACTATAGCTGGTATACCATCAGGTGCACTAGCTTTGTTTACGTCTAGACTTCGCAAGGTTTTAATAACCTCCTTATTAGTGATACGGATCTCTGACATAGAGGTACCGCAGTGAGATAATTGAGATGGTACGCTGTTGCTACTGTCCAGACGCGAATTGCAAGCAAAACCAGAAGTAAATAAGTCCGCTTTCTCCTTAGGTGCATGCGCCAGTGAGCCATCTGGTTTTACCAGCGGAGGCAGTGTAGACCGACAGAAGTTTGTCTCGATCGCTTTGGCGAGAGACCAAAAAGCTGTACTGCCAGATGGTTTTACAAAGAGCTTTGTGCCTATGCGTTTAATGCGGTCGAAACTGGCTTGGCGTAATGCCTTTTTGCAGGACTTGGCGGCTTGGCTAAAGGCTCTCTTCTTAAGGCTAACACCCGAAGCTTTACGGTCTTGAGTATCGACCCAGGATAAGTACGCCATATGCTTGTGCTTTTCAGCACGAGCGCACTCGGAATTAAACCATGGTCGAGCTTTACCACCAATAGTCACGTCAGCAAAGGGGATGAAATACTCCATCCCTTGACGTATCACATTGGTTATGGCATCCGCGCAGCTCGACGGGTCTTCAGAGGTGAAGCAGACCTGCTGCCAAGGATAAGATGCAAAGAAATGCCGCATCTCATCCCAATCTGCTGACTTGTATCGCCACATTTGTCGCACTCCATGGAAATCGAAGTTAGTTGGGGAATATAACGACACAGATTTCACCAGACAGTTGTCAGAAGTTCCCAATGGTGAAGTAACCTGAACATCGTACCTGTCTGGATCGGTCATCAGCAGAAGGTCGAGGCAGTTGGCTGTGTGCCCATCCATATCAGGTACCCTAGTCGCTTGTTGTACCAGCTGGGAGAGCCCCAGCGACACGGCAAAATTCCACGCTTCTCTCCCAGCGTGGTCGGTCTTCTAGTATGGGAACAGCCAGTCTTGATGACAGGCATTAAATTCCCCTAGAAAAACCAGCTGTGCATTACGGTACCGATTTAGAGCCACATGAGAGGCTTCACTGATGTGTTTATTATAGCCTGGTTGTCTCCTGGTCACCACTGTGCGATCGGTAGACACAAGAATAAATAATTTTATCCATTCCTGTGTCTATCAATACCCAGATCGTAGAGAAAGAGGGGTCTTCAAGGTGACGGAGACGCTTACAGCAGATGTCGTTGCGGACGTAAACACAGACTCCGGCGCGCTGATGGAAATTATATTCCAATATATACCCAGGGTAGCCAAGGTACACCGCATTTAGATGACATCTGATCTGCGTCTCAGTCAAGAAGAGTAAGTGCGGCTTGTCAGTCTCAAGGTGGTAATAGACTGCATTGAGATTACAGGGCAGACCTCGGATGTTTGTGAGGTGCACTTTGATGGAGAGGGAGTGCAACCGCTGTACAGACTTACTTATCTTTTTCCTTTTTTTCATTAATGGTGAGATTAAATAGGTTGAGAAAATGGCAGTTGGACGAGGCGTCACACATATAACCTAGGGACGCAAACAGAGTCACAGCATCGATGGTACCTAGCATGGAGATCGCGGGGACGCCCGAACACCCCTGGAAATTGCCACCAGGCCCTCTCCTCCGGTCACCATCCGGCATGGTGGAGCCATTGCAGGATTTTTCGTAAGATGGCGGGGCAGCCTTTCATGAGTGGCTGGCTCATTAATTGGGCCCCCAACTATCTACGGTCGGCCAGTGGTGCAACCGTGCTTCGGATCCCACTAACCTCCATAACCAGGCACCTGACACTAAGAAAAGGCCGCGTCGCAGCCGGTTCGTATGCGCAACGCAAGTGTCCAGATCCATTCTCCCTAAGAAATGGGTTTCACCTAACATCATACCGGAACACGATTTGCATCATTTGGCGGTATGTCTTTGCCTGGTGGGTGGTAACTAACCCTTGGCCGGGCCTCTCACTAGTAGAAAACCAACCTACCACCAGTATGTAGTACTGCTCGTTTAGCACTATCCAGGGGATACGTGTAGGGAATCAGCATTCAAGTAATTCCTACGGACGCGAGCAGCTTCATCCCCCAAACTTTTAATGTATGGATTATTAACATGAGCTTCTGTAAATAATTCATACGACAAATCATTTTTATTCATTTTTATTTTATACAAACAAAAATAACAATAGAAATCTATAAAATTAAGAAGTGTATTTTAGATAAGAGAACATTTCGTTTTGTTATATTGTATAAACAGTGTCATCATTACCAAAGAATTGAAGAAAACACGAATTTAGGTAATCGTTGCACCGCTGGCGAGCGGATCAGTCGAGGAGACCCGCAGTGGGTATGTCAGACAACGAACATTCAGCCATTATTACCCGACAGATGAGGGGATTTTGCATAGTTAACTGTCTGTCCGTACTCTTAATAATTTCAAATTTTGTACAACCGACTTCAATATAAATTAGGTCAGGCCTTGATCAAACACCAGCTTTCAAATAAAAAAAGAATCATCGTAATGGGTTCACCCAGAAAAGTTATGAGATAACACACATAAAATAAACATACAATCGAATTGAGTATCTCCTTCTGTATGAAGTCGGTAGAAAATATACTGAATACTTTGTTATATTTAAGTAAGCAAATAAAACGAAATAATATTTTTTTTAGTTACCATTTACTATTTATGCTTGAACTATTAAAACGAGTTAGGAGAGTGGGCATTGTTATTTGGAAATTTATTTTTTATAATTGGAGGAAATTTATATAGATAAGATACCAAAGTTACTACGGAAGATATTGGTGTATTTGTTAAAAAATCTCACTCAGATTTAGTAGTGGTTTATATCCTTAAAGCATTTTGATTGTTTTTTTTTATCTTTTTTTAGAAAAACAAAATATATAAATAGTTACAACCTATATACGTCCTACTGCTGGGCACAGGCCTCCTCTTATTTCTGGCAGGGCTTTAGGGCAAGGAAGTGTTCGCCGCGCTGCTCTAATGCGTGTTGGCGAACTACACAACATGTCTTCGAAATAGTTTTTTCTTAGATCTCATACATGCAGACATAGGGTAATTAGACTAATAATTCTATGCATGCAGGTTACCTCACGATGTTTTCCTTTACCGCCGAGGACGTGATAAATACAGCACTTAAGGAATATATTATACATTTAAACGACTTTTTATGCCTGTGTGTGCCTTGGGAACGCATGACATCTATTTGGAAACACTGATCTTACCATGTCATAAATGTTAACGTCATAGTGAACTTCCGTAGAATTCCGTAGATGCTATCTCAAAATATCCGTAGCCTTAAGCTGCGTATTGACTTCGCGCGCCAAACCATCGGACATTGCCTAGCGTGGCAGCCGCGCACAGTGGATACGGTGTTGCCACGCGCAGCAATTCGAACATTGGCGCGCTCGAACGTGCCGCGCGACAAACCAATCCGTGTCGGTTTTTGACGGCGCGGCAAAGGAATCTCAGTGAGTTGTGCTCGCGCTGTTGGGACGGTCGTTTACGTATTTTAGTTGGCGCGCGCGGGAAAAACATGGATAAAGACAAGTGTCATAATTTAATTAGGTTTTACATGGTACTTAGCAATTTCTATGGACCAGTAAATGTAGTGATTATACAACAAACCGCTGCATTTCGCCGACGTACAACGTCCATGGTTGCCTAGCACAAAATTAACTGTCTCGCTGTATTTAAATTATTCGCTAAAATTGGCAAAAACACAGGTTTGCCGCGGACGAACAATGCTCACGCGGCAGCTACGCGATGTCGATACGCAGCTTAATACAACGCGAATGCGCGATCATCACTACTTCGCGCGAATTTTACTCGTACGAATACGCGCTCAAACATACTGATCTCGAATAGGTGCCCTAATTGGCTAACGCGCGATGGAATCGCGTGACTTAATTGTTTGAAAATCTACTCACGCGAACTTAGTTCGTACGAACGTGCGATCAAACATATTGCTGTCGAATATGTGTCCTAATTGACATTCGCGCGACAATCACGTCGTGTCGTTGGGCAGCGGGGTGAATGGCATGGACCCGACCTATATTGATTGTGAAATTCACCACGTATCGTTATTATTTCCAACAAAACACATTGCGACCCATTTCGTTCCTTTTCATTGCTGTCAAGACCAGCAGAATAGGTCATCCATTTATTGATTAAAAATTAATTCATAATTATAAAAAATAAATTTCTTATACTTACGCAAACACTACATAATCACATTGAATGAAACTACTTTTTACCAATTCTATCGCGTTTAATCATAATTATTTTTAAATTTCCGACGTTTTGTGGGCTTTCCAGCACCCATAGTCACGGGGGACTGAGGTGATTGACGTCCTGATGTCTGAGTTAAAACGGAGTATCTTCAGCTTTTTCAATTATGAGTTTTGGTCAAATCAACGCAGAATGAACTTACTGTGTCTAGAAGTATTGCAGTGGTATGCTTGGGTTTAGTTTTAATTCTTTCTTTTTCATATAGGAGAGGGGGCAAACGAGCATGCGGCTCACCTGATGGTAAGTGACTACCGCCGCCCATGAACAACCGCAACACCAGGGGAACCAGGAGAATTGCAGATGCGTTGCTGGCCTTTTAAAAAGAAGAAGAAGGCTCTTTTCTTGAAGGTCCCTGAGTCGTATCGGTCCGGAAAAATCGCTGATGGTAATCGATTCCACATGGAAGTCGTGCGAGGAAGAAACATCTTCTAAATCACACAGTGGTGGACCGCCAATCATCCAGATGGTGTGAATGGTATCAGGAGTTCTGCCGCGATGTGCGTTCGTGAAATTTGGCGGCTGGGATTAATCCGAACAATTCCTCAGAGCACTCTCCGTGGTAAAGGCGAAAGAAAATTCAAAGTGATGCAACATCTCTTCGCAGTGCCAATGAATCGAGCCGATCGGAAAGGACTCAGTCGTCGACGATTCGAACAGGTCTGCGCTGGATGCGGTCAAGTGGATGGAGCAGGCACTGGGGAGCCCCTGCCCAGAGATGGAAACAGTATTCCATGTGAGGCCGAACCTGTGCCTTGTAAAATTGCAGGCGGTGTGCCGATATGAAATACTGTTCCGCTCTGCTGAGCACGCCAAGCTTTTTAGAGGCCAATTTGGGTTTCTCTTCCAAGTGACCACGAAACTGCACGTCACTCGATATATGGACTCCAAGGATTCCGATACTGGCTGAGGCAAGAAGGGGAGTGCCTTGAAACTGAGGAGATACGACAAAGAGGTTCTTTTTAGCGGTAAACGCGCAAACTTGTGTCTTCTGAAGATTAAACTGGACTAGATTTAGTCGCCCCCAATCCGAGATTTTGCTCAGCAAAGACTCGACTTCGGACACAAAGTAAGAAAAGTAAAAAAAAAACGTTAAAAACAACGAACCATCTTCACTAAAATTAATACAGATAATTTTTTCTGGTTTCTGTTACTTTATTTGATAAATTACGGTGTTTCAGACATGGGTAATTTATGTAACAGTGAAAAACTATGCGAGTAACAATTTTTGAGAAATTCTAAAAAAGTATCGAGGAAAAGTGATTACGGATTACAGAATAACTAGATTTTAAAAGTTAACAAAAAAATATTTTTTTATCATGAGTGTGACCTTAGCCGACTACCGACAATCGAAAATTTTAACAATTGATATCATGTAATTTATTAAATTAACTAACAGAAAGCCGAAATAAAATATTAATGCTAATTTTAGTGAAGATTGTCCATTGTTCTTCATTCGTCTAATTATTGCTTCAAAATTTTCCAGCATCAGGTTTGTAACGTATTTTTTTTTAGTATATCGATACACAAATATTTTGTTGGTTGGTAACACTGTATCAAAGTAAAAAAATAAATATGGCCTAAAGGTCTAGATGCCAGACCATAAACTCTAAAAAAAAAATAACCATAGTCATAGTCATAGAGTCATAGACTTATAGACATTGACATTTTGACTTTTGACATAAAATATTCTGAACCTGAACCTTTGAATCACATAAAAATCAAAACATCAAACGACCAAAATTGTGATGATCCAATAATATAGTTATAGTATAACGTTGTGATAGTATCTTCAATGTAAATTAGTTTCTTGTTTAACGAGTATAAAAAAGTTGCTACAAAGTACCTATACTTGAAAAAGAAGTTTTTACTGATAGTAAACATGTTAAAAGCTGTGATATTAATCGGAGGACCACAAAAAGGTAAGTATAGTAAAAGCAAAAATATAAGGGAGGCTCCCTTAGATCTGTAATTTTTAATGAATATATCCAATAATAGTTAGAATCAGTGCAATATCAGTTTATAAAATACAAACACAAGCCACGTATTCAATCAGTGTTTACTTGTTATCAGTAAAATGTTATCTGTGAATAGTTACAAAATCAATTTATTTTTCTGTTCTTCACGCGTTAAATTTTCCGTACTATTAATTTTTCTACTGAAGACATTCAAATTTTAAGGTACTCGATTTCGACCATTGTCCTTGGACACACCAAAGCCGCTTTTCCCAATAGCAGGCTTGCCTCTAATTCAGCATCACATAGCAGCTTGTGCAAAGCTGCAGGAATGCAAGGAAATATTAATAATTGGTTCTTATACAACAACACAGTTGGCTCAATTTGTAAATGACATGCAGAAAGAATACCATGTAATTATAAGGTAAGAGATTCAAGTTATTGAAATAAAGAGTAAATAATGTGAATTATCATTATTAATTAAAATTTATGGAATTATGCTGTGTTGCAAGAGTATTGACTAACCCATATTTAATCAAGTGATGTTGTAAGAAGCAATGGAAGGAACTGAAACATAAGGTGGACAACAGCATCTTCCTTATAACAACTCAGTAATATACATAATAGAAAACTGTGACAATTGTTATAATGTATAATTACTGTCATACTTGGTAGGTATATAAATATCTCCCATGCAATCTATGTCTATATTAAATAGCAGTGGACTTTTGATAAGCTGTAATATTTGAATATTATGCTATATTGAATAAATTAATTTCCTGGCTGTAGTTTATTGGCAAGAATATTTGCATAAATTGATGCAACCTTTATGCTAGTGTATATAGCTACAACTTACAACACTGTACAGTTTTTGAATTTAGTATCAGTTGACAACCTTCAAATCTTTAGAGGTTTTTGTTGATTGATAATGAGCCTCAACAGTAGGTAAAAATTTAGCATTCAAATATGGTCCATAATAGAGGCCTATTTTGCGTACATCACACTAGTTTTTATTTTACGTCAATATATGCAGTAATGCCGAAGTTATAACTATGAGAAGGTTGGATTGGTTTCATGTGATTTTATGTGGTGATGTTGCATCTTTCACTTCTCAGCCATTCACCGACATACACAATGGTCGAACACGCTTGTTTTTCTCCAATTTTTTCCTATCTAATGTAAAAAGTTTGTAAGAGTTGTTGTAGGGGGCTAATTTTAACAATTTAACATGAAAGTCGACTAAAAAAAGAGCAAACTAAATCTTACCTTTGAAGTAGGAGAAGGTTAGTTAGAAATAGTTAGTATAATATGTCAAATCTTTTCTAAATTATGGCTGTTGCAGCGGAGCTAAATAAGGGCCACATTATGCAAAATTTTATTAAGAACTAAACTTGTTTGCAGTAGAAGCAACATCTCCACTTACAGATTTTTCTTAATAATTTCTTTTTTTTTTTAGGTTTATCAACAAAAATGTAATATATTAATGAAAACATGTTTTTTACAGGTATTTACAAGAGTTCACACCGCTTGGCACAGGTGGAGGTTTATACCACTTTAGAGATCAAATCAGAGCGGGCAATCCAAGTGCTTTTTTCTTATTGAATGGTGATGTGTGTGCTGCTTTTCCATTAAAGGAATTGTGGACTTTTCATGAAGAGAGACCTAGTGCTTTGGTAATATTTTCAAAACTAGTTGTTAAATTAATAGCAATATTAGAATACTACATGGCAACCTAAAGCATCTGTTATCATGTCAGAGTAACTGTCCAGCATGCAGTAAGTCCTGAATTAAAATTCCAACAAATACCAATGGGTTCTGGCATGGTGCTAGCCTACCTGAGTTTATCATATTAGTATTACATATTATATAACATGGCATTATAAAACATATATGTTAGGTTATTATCAATGGTAAAAGTTCTTCCAGGTCACCTGTATTAATGGATGTCCCTCAGGGCTCGATTCTAGGCCCATTCCTGTTTCTGGTGTATATTAATGACTTACCTCACCTTGTAGGGGATAGTCATGATATAGTATTATTTGCTGATGATACTTCCTTGATTTTTAATCTTAAACGTCAATCATTTAAATTTGACGAAGTGATTAATGCTATATCAAAATTAGTGCATTGGTTTAACGTTAATAATCTGCATTTGAACAGAAATAAAACTAATTGTGTTAAATTTTCAACAACAAATGTTAAAAATGTGAATACCAATGTGTTTTTAAATGGGGAGGAATTGAGCCCTGTTGCATCCACTGTTTTTCTTGGCATCACTCTTGACGCAAAGCTTCAGTGGGGCTCCCATATATCCAAATTAGCAAGCAGACTAAGTTCTGCAGCCTATGCTGTAAAAAAAATTAGAGGTCTCACTAGTGTCGAGACAGCTAGATTAGTTTATTTCAGTTATTTCCATAGCATAATGTCTTATGGGATATTGCTATGGGGAAATGCGGCTGATTCAGAAACTATTTTTGTTATACAGAATAGGGCCATTAGAGCTATTTACAATTTAAAACTGAGAGAGTCCCTTAGAGATAAATTTAAAGAAATAAATATATTAACTTTGGCCTCTCAGTATATTTACGAAAATTTAATGTTGACAAAAACAATGATAGTTTTAGTAAAAAAAGTGATATACATTCTGTAAACACTAGGAACAAACACAAGCTAGTGATGCCAGTTTCTCGACTCCACAGAGTCAGTAATTCATTCTTGGGGCAATGTATACGTTATTACAACAAGGTCCCAGAAAGTATACAGGTTCTCTCTATTACCAAGTTTAAATGTTTTATTAAGCTGAAACTGTATAAAAAGGGTTATTATAGTATAAATGAATACATGGTTGATAATAACCCCTGAGAATGAGGTGGTCGCTTCCAAGCAGTTTCTAAAATAAATTTTGTAAATAGTTTGTAATCATTTATATTGTAATTTTTTTTTTAAAACTCCCGCTGGGTTTCTTGCTGGTTCTTCCCAGGACAGAGGGTTTTTTTTTGAAACAGTGGTAAAGTAAAAAATGACTTTCAATAAGAGTTACACATGTAATGTATATTGAATAAAAAATTATTCTATTCTATTCTATAGGTAAATTAGGGCAAGTAAGTGTCTTCATGTAAATATGTACACTTGTTACATTTTCTAAACAGTAGATAGCTTTTGACAGTATTCGAAACTGGGTGCACAGGGTAATTATCAAGATAATTATAACAAATTTCTGCGTGTGTGTTGTGCATGCATAATTGTAATGGTACTTTGTTTAAATTTTGTTATTGTTGGTTGATTGTATTTAAATAGTATTAAATAGCGCATTTTTTTTTGTTTTGAAATCTAAGAATTATAACTATTAAAATACTTTTATTACACTTTACATTGCTGGATAATAACGGGAAATAACATCTTGATAATTTGCAACCCTGATTTATATGATATAAAAGCTTGGTGCCCCATATTGGATTTAGAGTGATGTCACTTAGCTAGGTGTACTTTTAAAATTCAGTTGCAAAATTCGACCCTAACAAACATACAAACATTGCAAGTTAAATATAAGCTTTTAAAAACAACTAATTTGATTGTAGAGTATTATCAAATATAAAAAAAATAATTAAAAGAATTACAAAATCCCTATTTGTCATTTTGGCTGCATATACTTTTAAAATTCTATTCTATTCTATAATATGATGACATATATTTTTTTATAGGATACAGTGACAAATGAGCACACAGTCCACCTGATGGTAAGTGGTTGCTGTGGCCCATAAACATCTACATTTTTTTTATAGGATAGGGTGACAAACGAGCACACAGTCCACCTGATGGTAAGTGGTTACTGTGACCCATAGACAACTACATCTATCCTCAATAAAGACTCAAGATGCAGCTGCGTTGTCACCCGTGAGGACTAAGATAGAATGCCTCTTTGCCAGTAAAAAGGGTCTCCGGTTCTCTACACTCACCATATGAAACACAGCAGTGTTAAGCTGCTATTTTATGCTGGTTTTCTGTGAGAGCATGGTCTTTCCTGGTCGAGTCGACCCATTCGTGCTACAACTATACTACTAATATAGCTGCAGCATGGCTCTACCACGTACAATATATTTTATATTTTGTATATTTTATAAACTTGTATATTACATTATAATAAAATATAAATCTAAAATTAATTTTTAGTATTAGATTTCCATTTGTATTCATCTAATAATAATAGCCTTTTATTCCTAAACATATTGTAAATAAAAATTTGTATTCATCTAAACCGTAGTAACTTATCTAACTGTCTAAACTTTTAACTAGTATTAGGAAATATTTAAAAAATAATAATAAATTATATATTAACATGCTGTACACATGGTTTTTTGTTTTTCTTATCTAAAGATAAGAATATGTATAAAAGACTTGATATGATGATGATCAATGACAAACTTTGAATACCTGCATAAAATAGCAGTTAAATAAATTTAACATATAAAAATAATGATTGTTAAATGATGATTAAAATGTTTAAGTTTTCATTTGCTTAGTATTAACTAACCTATTTAAGTTTTATTTGCATAGTTCACATTTGCATGCCGTGGCAGCCTGTAATTAAGATGACGCTTAGCTTTAGTTTTATATTCATGTTACCTTAATATCCATGTATTAGTGTTCGTCTTGTTGGTTGTCCTTTTAAATAAATAAAATAAAATAAAAAATAAATAATGCTGCTGTGTTTCGTATGGTGAGTGTAAGAGAACCGGAAACCCTTTTTACTGGAAAAGAGGCATTCTTTCTTAGTCCTCACGGCTGACAACGCATTTGCATTTTAATTCGCAAACTAAGATAGATGTAGATGTCTATGGGCTACAGCAACCACTTACCATCAGGTGCACTGTGTGCTCATTTTTGCCACCCATATTCTATATAAAAAAAAAATAAGATTTTCAATTTTGTTTTATTTACTTCTTTGTACTATTTAAAAGATTGTGATAATAAAACATTAAGCATTATTTTAGGTAACAATTATGGGCACTGAAGCAACCCGACAGCAATCAATCTATTATGGTTGCATGGTACGAGAGGCATCTACCAAAGCAGTAACACATTATGTAGAGAAACCCAACACATATGTTTCTACATTAATAAATTGTGGGGTTTATGTCTGCTCACTACAAGTCTTTCAGACTATGGCAGAAGCATTCCAGAGGAAACAAGATGGATTTTATAGGTAAACAAATGTGATTAATTGTTGATCAGATATTATTTACAGCCTATATATACGTCCAACTGCTCTGCACAGGCCTCCTCCCACTTCTGAGAGGGCTTTGCAAGAAAAACACTTCTGAAGACATGCTTCACATCTCTTCCAAATATATTTTTTTAATTTCACATGCATGTTTTCTCACAATATTTTCCTTCACCACCAAACATGTGATTAAGTAATCAGCACTCAAAATTGCAATTAAATTTTCAGCTGACATTTGGCTTCTGATCTACCACTTATTTTTTCAAACCTAACACCAACCTCATTTTTTCTTCAATCAATTCAGTAATTGTAAACCAAAATTGTAATAATTAAAACTTAAAATAACCAACTTCAAAAACTAAAAAGAATTAAAAAAATCTACATATTTTAATAGGTTTTGAAAGTAATGCTAAGACAAGGTGTATTGAATAATTAAATTGTCAACTTCAGAAGCTATAGTAATGTGAGAAATATTTATTGTTTTTTAGTTTTTAGAAATTTATACTACCTGTATGGTTTGTAACGCCACACACTTTCAAGAAGTAGAGTTGTAGTTAATGAGCACGTCAAAAGGAAAAGATCACCAAAGTTAAAAGTTTAATAAAAGTAAAATAGAAAGTTAGAGTGGCAAATCTTTCCTTGAGTAGTTGGTGTTTAAAAGGACGGTTGTTGACGTACTGCCGATTGTGAGATTGCAATTAATTATGTAAATTTAAATACACAAATACACAATTGCAGCATTTACTAAGAAAAAATGTGTGGTGTAACAATACACTACCACTAGAATATAATCTTTGAAATTACATCAAGAATTTCATCCCTTATTTTTCCACTCTTAGAGGTGGAACTTTACTATATCCTTGAGTTACAAGCCAAGCAAGTAGTAAAATTAAAAAAATTCTACAACCAACTTTAATATAAACTAGCTGTTCCCCGCGACTTCGCCCGCGTGTAATTTGGGGTTTTAATTTTTTTTTGCGCGGAACCCTAATTCTTTTTCTAAAAAAAAGTAGCCTAAGTTACTCCTTGTGACATCAGCTATCTGCCAGTGAAAATCCCGTCAAAATCGATCCAGCCGTTTCGGAGATTAGCCGGAACAAACAGACAGACAGGCAGACAAAAACTTTAAAAATTGTATTTTTGTTATTAGGACTGTATATTTTCATATGCATTTAGTAAAAACCTGTAATTTTGACATTACAAACAGACACTTCAATTTTATGTATTTGTATAGATGAAATGAGAACATCATCAATGTAGTCGAAGTCAATGATATCTCTTATCTTTTTTTCTTTTTTAAAAAAAGTTACCACCACACTAGGATTTTTTCCTGTTTCGTGGAGGCAGTTTACAAACATAAATTGCACAAGGACAAACATCCAGACCCGGAACAATTATTTGTAGGCCATATAAATACTTTTTCCGTGCGGGATTCGAACCCGCGGCCCCCAGCGCATCAACTCATTGCTAAGCCACTGCGCCACGGAGCTTTCACATTTTTAAGGATTACGCATTATTAAGCATTACTCAAAAACTACTGGTCAGATCTTGATCAAATTTATATGGGATCACACCGAGTAAAAAGTTCTGAGGTAACACACATAAAAAATACAGTCAAATCGAGAAACTTCTCCTGTTTTTGAAGTTGGTTAGTAAAAATAGATAACGCGTAACATAATCATAAAAAAAACGTTGAATAAAACTAGTTTGTATGGATTTTATCCCATTTGTTTAACTTATTTTTTCATATTCCCAAAGTTTTAATACTTTGCCGCCATGATCATGGGGGGAGGGGGCTGATGTGTGCGACATCCCAATGTCAACTTATATTAGTCTTGCAGTGGTATACTTGGGTTGGCATTTAATATTATTAAGTATACGATCCTATGCAGCAAAAGGCCAACTACTCAAACTAACGTTTTAAGATGTCGTTAAGTCTCGTGGTGTCACAGTCATTTTGACATAAAGTTATAGAGACAGCACGAGACTTAACGGCGTCTTAATATTGAGCAACATTTGAGTATTTCGGCATAAAAACAGAAACAGTTTCGGCAGAAACAGTGGTAGAGCCACGCGGCAGCTTTTGCTGTCGCACGGATGGGCGGGCTCGAACCGGGGTGGTACCACGACCTCACAGAAAACCAGCGTGAAGTAGAGGTTTACCTCTGCGTATCGCTTGGTGAGTGCAGATGGCCGGAGGCCCTTTTTACTGGAAATGAGGCATTCCATCTTAGTCCTCACGGGTGACAACGCATCTACATTTTGATTTGTAATAGGGGATAGATGTAGATGTCTATGGGCCGCAGCAACCACTTACCATCAGGTGGACTGTGTGCTCGTTTGTCACCCTTATCCTATAAAAAAAAATCTTATAAACAATTTGAAGCTTTTACAAATACTTCTGTAATTAGTAATTAAATAGATCATACTTATACCTTAACTTTTTACCTGCAATAATGTCTGAAGTGATTGTAATATAGCTTGCATTTGGTTTCAGTGCCAACGGACAGAACAGTCCACATCCAGGTTATATGTCATGGGAACAGGATGTCTTAGCCCCGTTAGCGGGCACAAATAAGCTTTACGCAATGCAGGTATTTAATTTTAATAACTTCTATTAACGCTAGCTGACCTGTCAGACGTTGTTCTGCCCTTTCCAGTTGGTAATATGATGATTTGTTAATTTATTATCATCATGAGGATTTAAAAAAAATAGATATTGAGTTTTTCCATCAAGAAATTCTCAGTAGCTGCCCGGAGTCAGGAAGTTGGCGGTGTCTCACCCCAGTGCCTCGGAAAGCACGTAAAGTCATTACACATCCTACGCCTGATCTCTCCCCGATCGTGTCGGTTTACCGTCCCATCGGACATTGAAAGTGAAGGAATAGAGAGTACACCTGAGCTTGCGCATACACTTGGGCACTATAATCCTGACTTGCGCCGACGACTGGCTTCCGTGACCGAAATTTGGTCTGGAGGACATAATTTATTAATAGTTTGACCACTGCGCTATCTATTAGGTCTAGTTTTTATGTATTTCAATATGAGAATTTGTTAATAATTTAACTACAGCGCCATCTATCAAATTCTCGCATATGTATGAACCATTATCTCGATAAAACAATTAAATTCTAAACAAATCAATCAATTGAGCAAGCTGTTGACAAGTTTTATTATCACTAACAATAGATGCATCACCAATTATATTTTAGAATAGAATAGAATAGTTTGGAAAATCCAAAATTGAACGCCTCATGATCAATTCATTTAATTTTGACGAAAAAAATTATTTGTATTCCTGACTTTAAAAATTATATTGTTTACGTTTTTTTTTCAAAGTAGCAATATAAAATGATTTTTTAGAAAATATATCATGGATTAATTAGTGTTTTCTGGATATACGGCTGCTCATATTATCGTTTAAGTGCAATATGGTTGTGATGGAGGCATTTTAAGAACACAAAATTGTTTGACCTTGACGTGTCGAGAGTAGTACACGCCTATAACGTTTCGCGTTATTAGGCGTGCAATAAGTAATTTATTGTGCTAGTTGTAGGTTTTAGAGATTTAAAATTATACTAGTATTTAAGTATCACCACAACCTGCCTAGATTACAATATTATTAAAATCATGAAATTCAAAAAATTATCTCATTATTATAGATAAAGTCATGTCATAATCCTCCATTTCTCTTTAATGTAATGAGGCCCTTACCCAGTTGTAGACTATTAACAGTGTAACAGTAATGTTTTCTAGACTGGATATCAGTCTCAGTGGCCTGTCCTAACGGACCTAGCTTTCTGCGCACGGCAGTTACTTATATAGTGCAATAATATTACATCACGCATTTTAATATTCTTAAAACAAATACATTGCTTCTTTAATGATATAAAAATATTATTTAGTTTGCTGATTAATGACTCATTATCTTCATCTACACTCAATGACAGTGCCTTGACAAAAAAATAAACATAAAAACTTATAAAGTATTCAAATATTAAAAAATAAAATAAGTTATTGTGTATTGTTAAATGGCATGATGTTAAAAAGAACTATATTTAAATGTTGCATTTTCTTACAGGTCACGAACTGGTGGTCGCAAGTGAAAACAGCTGGCTCTGCGATATACGCTAACCGACATTACCTAGAGCTGCACCGTCCGAAACAACCCGCAACACCGCCATGTCATATACTGCCTGATGTATTTCTGCATCCCACCGCTACTGTTGACAGCACTGCTGTGGTAAGACATACTAAATTTTTCAGTCGCGAGCAGCCAGCGGAATCACAGCTGGAGTAAATATTTGTAGTAAAACGATAATAGAGATAAGCCTGGTTCTTCTGGGTACCCGGCAACCGAACACCCGGCGGCGTTTGGAATAACGTTAATGGTAATGTTTATAAAAGAAAGCGTAATCCCCTTGATCCTGCTCGATGATAATATCCAGACTGGCGGTATTCTGATTCGTATTTTGATTTCTAACTGTCTAGCAGGGCGGTGACAGAATATCCACTACCCCATACCGTCTCGTTATAAGAGGTGAATTTTTTTTTATACGATAAGGGTGACAAACGAGCACACAGTCCACCTGATGGTAAGTGGTTACTGCGGCCCATAGACATCCACATCTATCCTCGTTTGCGAATCAAAATGCAGATGCGTTGTCACCCGTGAGGACTAAGATGGAATGCCTCATTTCCAGTAAAAAGGGCCTCCGGCCACCTGCACTCACCAAGCGAAACGCAAAGGTAAACCTCTTCTTCACGCTGGTATTCTGTGAGGTCGTGGTACCACACCGGTTCGAGCCGGCCCATCCGTGCGACAGCAAAAGCTGCCGCGTGGCTCTACCACTGTTATGATGGTGAAATTAATGTCGATAGGTGTTAATAAAAAGGAGACGTGTTGATTGTTTTAGATCTTTAATTATACTGCTCCAAATATTAAGCTTAACACTAATATATACATACTACACTACAGTGTCGGAGAGTAGAAAACTAGATCGGCAACAGCATCTTCCTGATAAAAGCTCTGCGGCTACCAACCCGCCTGTGAGGCAATCTATGGGGGAGGCCTGTGTTCACCATCGGAATCGCATGGAATGTAATGGATGGATGGAATGAAATTTGATTTTTGGGCTTTGAAGTTACATTTTGTAGAAATAACCTTATTTGTCGTGAAAGGGTGTAAGTGAATTTTGTTATGTGGTGGTAAAGCCACGCTGCAACTATATTATGGTTGTAGCACGGATGGGTCGGCTCGACAGGGGAAGGACCACACTCTCACAGAATACCAGCGTAAAATAGCAGTTCTATGCTTCTCGGGGGACGTAGATGCGGCAAATCAACTGAAATAAATTTGTAAAAATATATTTCTTCACTCCCATTTTTGGGTATTAAAACTAGAATTTCAACATCACCATACATAAAATATATAACCTTCTTTTTTAACAGATTGGCCCCAACGTGTCTATAGGTGCAGGAGTTACGATAAAAGCTGGTGTCAGAATCAAAGAATCAATAGTATTAAATAACGCCACCATACACGAACACGCTTTGGTTATGTATTCTGTCGGTAAGTTTTATTTACATATATTATTTAAAATCATTCACTGTAATAATGATTTAATAAAATTACATGTCACATTGTTTGTCAGCGATGAATTCCCTAAACTACTGAAATGGTTTCAATGAAATTTTGCACATTGTGTCCAGTTTGGTCCAAGTTGGGAGATATGATAGTTTTATCCCGATAAGTGACCCTTAATAATTATTTTACGAATTTAAGGATTTTTGATAGGACAAAGGGTGAGGACAACGTCTGCCTGACCAGCTAGCTTAAGAGGAAATGCGGGTGGTATTTTCTCTATACAAACGCACTCGTCTGTTTTCTTTCTGATTTATGACCATATAGCAATGAGCTTTTACAGTAAAATAAATATCAACCTCTTCTAGGTCCCTATGTTTCCTTAGTTTTATTATCTCTATAAGCACTAGAACCCTTACAAAATGCTCAAAATTGCCTACTTAGACCGCTGTCAACAGAGGCCTAGTGTTAAAATTTGATAACTAATACTGAGAAAAGAAAAACATAGGGACAGTATATATCCTTGTTATTCAGTTTATTAAATATCTTTTAAATTGGTCCAATATTGGAGGAGGAAATGGTAGAGAACCAAACCTCCAATTATGCCTTTTTACTTAGGCTATTCAGTCGGATCTGCAGTTGTCCTTATCTGACGCCGCGCGCTCACAAAACGACAGCTATAGTGTCTTCAAATACCTAATTTTTAAAAGTCGCATTTCCGCATAATATATTATAATAAATTATAAATAATATGTACTCATTTAAAGTATTTTCTTGTTTTTATTAATCTCTATTCAACTGTTTTTTTTTTTATGTACATACTTTACGTGAATATATATTTTATTACGCTCTAATGCGATTATACACAGAGACTCTTTGTAACGAGACATTCTATAAAACTAAATATACATATATATGTTTCCTTGAAGTTGGTCAAGATGCTTCGGTAGGTGAATGGTCGAGGGTTGAAGGAACACCATCGGATCCTGATCCAAATAAACCCTTTGCAAAAATGGACAATCAACCACTCTTCAACAGTGACGGACGTTTAAACCCTTCAATTACTATATTGGGTAATTATTTATTGTATTCTAAGTAATTCAAGCAGTCACCATTGATAAGTGGCGAAATAACCATATCATCATCATCATCATCATCATTATTGCCTTACGTAAGCAGTGTTGTTTGATTTAAATCAGGCTGATTTAAATCATGATTTAAATCAACATGTATAAATTAGTGTAATAGGCAGAAAATGAAATAAAACTGGCTTAAAATAAGGTAAAATCTCTTGTTGTTTTATGTTATTCTTATTATTCTACTACAATAGTCTCATAAAGTTTGGAAAATCAACAAAGACGTAGCGATGAGGTCTGTCAGTCACATAAACTTAGTAAAATCAATTTTATTTAGAAACTAGTTGTTCCCCGCGACTTCGCTCGCGTGCTAGGGTTTTTATGTTTTTGCGCGGAACCCTAATTCTTTTTCTAAAATAAAAGTAGCCTAAGTTACTCCTTATGAAATCAGCTACCTGCGAGTGAAAGTCCCGTCAAAATCTCTTTAGCCGTTTCGGAGATTAGCCGAAACAAACAGACAGACAAAAATTTTAAAAATTGTGTTTTTGTTATGAGTACCTATACGGTAAAATTTATATAGATAAATATAAAATAGATAGATATAAAATTTGTATAGATTCACCCTTAATATATGAACTGTAATTAATACAGATAATAATAGAATCAGGCGTTACTTTGCGGAAATCCATTATATAAAAGCTTTTAGAAAAATTTACTTCGCAAATATCCGCATTATAAAATAAAATGATGTGTCTTACCTAGTATGAAGAGCACCTCCGTCCCTCCCTCACTATCCCCGTCACCACTAATCCCAGCACCGCTACTCCCAACACCACTACACTAGGCAAGACACGCCACTGACGATAATACGACACATGTTTCGCCCCTAAACGAGGCATCCTCAGGTGATATAGACTCTACGGTGGCTAACTGCTAAGTGAGCGGCGAGCCAAAACAAGTGCCGAAAAAAAAATTAAAAAAAAATCTAAAAGCTTTTATAAAATTGAAGTGTCTGTTTGTAATGTCAAAATTACGCCTTTTTACTAAATGCATATGAAAGTATATACGATAACGTATAACAAAAACACAATTTTTAAATTTTTGTCTGTCTGTCTGTTTGTTCCGGCTATTCTCTGAAACGGCTGGACCGATTTTGACGGGACTTTCACTGACAGATAGCTGATGTCATAAGGAGTAACATAGGCTACTTTTATTTTAGAAAAAGAATTAGTGTTCCGTGCAAAAAAACTAAAACCTCAAATAACACGCGGGCGAAGTCGCCAAAAACAGCTAGTGTATTCATAAACTTTTAATCCTACTATGTCAAAAAGTGTTACCAACTCGTGAATTTCCAAATATACAAATAAAAATCAAAAAGTTTAAATAAAGTCTAAAAAATCATGATTTTTTAAAATAAATCAGCATGATTTGATTAAAATTAAAATTCATGATTTTTTCCATCCCTGTTCGTAAGTCGGGCTATGTTGGGTACTCTGGTTCTACTGCAGACATCTTCATTACGGATTCTATCACACAATATAATGGTCCTACTGAATATCGGTGCTTAAACATTCTGTATTCTAGATTCGACTGCCTCTTTGTCCTCTTTGCATTGTGGTCGCAAATGCGGTTACTGACCATGAGGACCTGTGTTGGAATCCCCGGTTTGGCCAGAAAATCAATTATTGGGTTTTTCTGTTTAGAAATTCTCAGTAGCAATCCGGAGTCAAGAAGTTGGCGGTGTTATACCCGCGTGCCTGGAAAAGCACGTAAAGCCGTTGGTCCTCCGCCTGATTTATCTCCGGTTGGATTACAGTCCCATCGGACTATAGGAGTGAAGGAATAGAGAGTGCACCTGTGCTTGCGCAAACACTTGGGCACTATAATCCTGTCCTGCACAGATGGCTAGTCTCCGTTGCGACTGGCCGCCGTGGCCGAAATTCGGTCTGGGGGACATTATTATAGTAGATATAGCACATGCTGAATGGGGACTTTTAATAGCATATTCATTTCATTAATTACTCTAGCTTGTGTTATTTATTAAATTAATATTCTTTTTTTGCAGCAAAGTGTATTTTTTTTAGTTTTAATAAGCATTTATAAATCAGGTAAAGTTTTCTTTCGGTCTTTCAAAATATTTTATTTCAACAGGTGCAGGCGTAGTGGTTCCAGCAGAAACCATACTTCTTAATTCCATAGTTTTACCGCACAAACACCTCACGAGGAGCTTCAAGCACGAAATTATTTTATAGTAATTTACTTTGCGCGGGTGATGATAAACGCGCAATATAAAATAACTGTATCTAGGTGAAAGCAACCAGTCTATCCTTGAGAATAACAAAATATCGCTGTTTTTGTCTAAACTTAAAATCGTTTTTTGTAGATAACTATATAGCAATCCGCCCCGGCTTCGCATAGTTTCTTTCTGGATCTCGACAACAACGCCACCTACCGGGTCCAATTGTGAATCTAAACCGTTCTCTAATCAACTTAATCACACACACAAAATTTCAAAATCGGTCCAGACATTTAGGAGGAGTACAGTACATACTCACAATACACACGGACAGAAAAAATATATAATATATAATATGACGTTCCTCTTGAATCATTCTATTGATGAAAACCGCATCAAAATTCGTTGCGTAGTTTAAAAGATCTAGGCGTACAGAGGGCGGGATGCGACTTTGTTTTATACTATGTAGAGATTGAAGTAGAATCATTGTGAACTACAGATCCTGGCCTATTGTTAAATATACGTAAGCGTGGAATACTAAAGCGAAGAAAATAACCGTGGTTAAACTAATTAATAGTGGTTTATAATCTGTAAGGTGTAAGAACGCCATAGCAAATCTATCGGATAGATCAAATATAAACATGTATATATACATATACAAAATTAATAGACTTTTGTATGTGTACGAATTTCAAAACTTTTATTTCTATAGCATACAGTATATATTTTTTGTATATAAGAGATTAGTTTTTAAGATCACGTATTTTGGATATAGAATTTACCTAAATATATTTATGATAGTTTCAATAATATAAGTCGCGGCACGAAAGTCTAGCGGTGACCGTTATTGCGCATAAATCGAAAATAAGGTATCATGGAATAGTAAGCGGGTCGCGGGGCGGGCGTGCGTACTCCAGTAGCATTCCGTGCGCTGATTGGCTCTCCAGTCGCATTCCGCGCGCTGATTGGCTCTCCACCTTACTTATTACTTACGTGCCGCGACTTGTATGAACATAATTTCTTTTATATTTTAGATGTTATGATTTTAGAACTTCTAAAATCTATTATTTGTCTATTGTTTACCTCACCTTTTTCTACTTATATTATTATGTATAAATGGTTGTGACCTAGACGAGGTCCATTCAATCATCATTCCGTAGTATATTTAAATTTATATAATATTAAAATAAACTTATTTAAGTAAGTAAATAGGTTTGTTTTAAGCCAGCTATACATGTTGGCCGAGCGAAGACGAGTACCAACATAAGGACAGAACATTTGCCTAGCCTCGCCTTTGCTCGTCGTCGCTCGCCTAGCTGGCCGAGTGCAGGCGAGTGCCAACGTGTATACGGTTCGTTTGGCGCACCTAGCCACCAATCGGGACCACTCGTCACGACTCGTCTCACTTCGGAACAGTGTCGGTTTTTCTGCACAAATCAAAGGCGCTCGCCTGCGGTCGGCAAGTCGCATTACATGTTAATTGGCAGAGTCAAAGTCACTTGACTCGGCCAATTAACATGGCCAACATGTCGACTGGCACTCGCTTTGTATCAATTTGCCTACGCTCGCGTTGGAAGAGGCTTGGCCAACATGTATTGCCGGCTTAAACCTATTGACTATGCCAAATATAATGCACAATGTCATTTATAAAAACCGACAAACTTCATTTATAAAACAGTAAGTACCTATAGTAATAATAAACACAAGGTAATTTAATTTTTCCAACTAATTTGTAAATTATGTTATAAAAATTAGTAATTTTGTAATTAAAATAATATATGCAAATATATTAATAGAATATTATTTATTCCTAATCCATTTACTTTTTAATTGTTTACTGTCACAGTAACAGAAATTATTAGTTGCATTTATTCATAACTACAATGCAATTTAGTGTTAATTTATGAAACATTTGAAACTGGTACCACACCCCATACGTGGTAGAGCCATGGTGCAACTATTAGTAATATCATTGTAGCACGAATGGCCATGCTCTCACAGAATATCAGCGTGAAATAGCAGCTTAACACTGCTGTCTTTCGTGTGGTGAATTTAGAGAAACGGAGACCCGTTTTACTGGAAATAAGGCATTTCCATCTTAGTTCTCATGGGTCATAACACATTGCATTTTGATTCGTAAACAAAGATACACGTAGATGTCTATGCGCCACAGCATTCACTTACGATCAGATGGACTGTCTGCTCGCTTGTCACTCTTATCCTATAAAAAATATATCAAATGTAACTAACATTACAGAAACAAAATCCTTACATTTTTCTAACAAATAAAGTTACCACTTATGAAACCTGCTGAATGCGTATTTGACCTCATTCGAAAGTGGGCCGCCCTGATGGGAAGAAAAGGCGTGGATTAAGTGCCCTCATTTGATATCTTCTTCTTTTAAATTATGGCTTCTTTTGATAGAATTCTGTCAGTGTCAAGTCAGTCATGGGAACTCATTTAATAACACTGAGTAGGTATTTTACACGAGTCAATTGAAATACTTTTAATTTAACGCATTTTTAGTGTAACAATACTCTTTTTATGGCAAGTAAAGAATAAACGGTACGAGCGACCGAGCTTTGTTCAGCGTTCATCATTATCATCTTCATTACAGCCCTTCACAATCACAAGTCCACTGCTGAACATAGGCCTCCCCCTAGGAATGCCACAAAGCACGGACCTGAGCCACCTGCATCCATCGAATTCCTGTATGTCTTACCAGCTTGTCACTCCATCTAGTGGGGGGACGCCCTACACTTCGTCCGCCGGTACGAGGCTGCCACTCGTGAATTTTTTCCCCCATAGATTGTCGGTTCTTCGAGCTATATGGCCGGCCCATTGTCACTTCAGCTTACTAATCCTTTGGGCTATGTCGGTAACTCTGGTTCTACTGCGGATATCCTCATTTCTAAGTTTATCACGCAGAGATATCCCAAGCATAGCCCTCTCCATAGCTCGCTGAGCGATCTTGAGCTTCCTCATAGGGCCAGCTGTGAAGGACCACGTTTCAGTTCTATAGGTAATTACTGGCAACACGCACTGGTTGTATAGTCTAGTTTTAGGTTTTGAGGTATATGTACCTGACGAGCCGTAATTTCCCGAATGCTGCCGCCAGCCGAGTTGAATCCGTCGATTGACCTCTCGGTCGAATTAGAACTTACCTAGTCGGACTATATGTCCCAAGTAAACATACTCGTTAACAACTTCGCACTTAGTGTCCCCAACAACTACCGGCATAGGAATGACATGGACGTTACACATGACTTTTGTTTTGTCCATGTTCATCTTAAGATTATTGAACATAATGCTTAGGTCTTCCAGCGATTCTGCCATAAGGACTATATCGTCGGCAAATCGAAGGTGAGTGATGTACTTGTCATTCACTTTAATACCGTATTATTACCAATCCAGTAGCTTGAAAACGTCTTCCAATGCAGCGGTTAAGAGTTTCGGGGAAATAACGTCACCCTGTTTTTCACCTCTGCAGTTTGATAGGTTTCGTACTCTGGTTCTGCACTCGGATAGCCATCGTAGCCCTACTGTACAAACACTTCAGCACTTCGTAATACCAACAGTCAACTTGGCAACAGCAGCACCGCCCAAATTTCGGCGGAATCAAATGCTTTCTTATAACCCACATAGTGGCCAATTGTACTCCTCGAACTTCTGTACAATTTGCCGAAGGGTATGTATGTGATCTATGGTGCTAAAGCCTTTTCGGAAACCGGCTTGTTCGGGAGGCTGGAAGTCGTCAAGTCTGCATGCGAGACGATTCGTAATGACTCTCGAAAACAGCACGTAAACGCGGCTCAGAAGGGAAATCGGTCTATAGTTCTCCAAGATAGCGTTGTCGCCTTTCTTGAAGAACAAGACCACCGCACTTCTGCTCCACGCCTCTGGTGTAGTGCCACCATGGAGGACTGAATTAAAGAGCTTCTGAAAGTTTTCCACCCGCTTTTAGAAGCTCCGCTGTAATTCCATCCTCGCCTGGGGCCTTGCCGTTTTTAAGGTGCTGGAGAGCCATTCTAATCTTGCTCAGACTGACGTCCAGAATATCATCGGAATAGTGTCTCATAAATAAAATAATTTATTTTTCTTCACAAAACTTAAATTAATTAGATAGTTGATTGGCTGCCCATAGAATCTCTCAATGTCACTCAAAATCTCAGGTGTCCCATAAACGACTCTGTCGCACTCGGTCTTCAACTTCGATAGTTGGCTCTGTCTGGCAGACAGATCTCTAGCAAAGACATTGGAGCTGGTACTGCTCGATCGCTTGTTCAATACGTGCTGTATTGAAGTTGCGTAAGTCCCGCCGCATGCATTTGAAGATATCAGTCTGTTCAGTTGCCTGTACGCTGTCAAATCTGCTGAAGACTGCAGCTTCATTTCCCGTCTAACAACCATGAGATTAAGAGTGTGATCGGAGAGTTTTTGTGTTCTTCTGCGGCAGGTCTTGCAGAACTTAGCTCCGACCGCATGGACAGTTTCCACGAGCTTATCATTCATATCCTCCACTGCATTGCAATCTTTTAGACACTTAAAACGGTTTTGTAGCTCGAGCTGAAAGATTTCGGGGCTCTAGATTAGAGCACAAGGGGACGGTGCGTTCATTAGACGAGACCTCTCCAACTTAACGTTTAGGTTCAGTGTGCCTCTAACCATTCGGTGATCACTACTAGTTCTCACCCTCGTGATCACTGAGACATCACTAAACAGTTGTCGTCTGGTCGTCATAATGAAGTCAATCTCATTTTTTGTCGAACCGTCGGAGCTCGACCAGGTCCACTTCCTGTAGGCCCCACTGGAAGAAAGAGTTCATCATAAAGAGTCCCTCTTTCTCCATAAAGTCTGCCAGCTGCTAGCCCCTTGGGTTCCCTTGCCCTATTTCAAATTGCCCTACCTTCAGCTCATCGTTCTCTCTTGTGCCTAGTTTTGAGTTGAAGTTTCTCCCATTAACACCGTATAGTGTGTTTTGGAGGAATGCATGGCTCTAGATAGGTCCTTTTCTCCACCTCCTCATCGGAATGTGCCGAGGTTGGTGCGTAAACCTGTATGACCTTCAGCGATAACCGTTTGCTAATTCTGAGTATAAAGTACGCAACCCTCGTCGACACACTCCCGATCTTTACAACGTTGTTAACGAGAGACTTGTGGACGATAAATCCGACACCTCCTTGGGACAGATGGTCGCCCTCCCGGTGATAGAACAAGTTGCCAGATTTGAGGATTACCATGTCCTCCCCCTCTCTTTGGACCTCGGATAATCTTATAATATTCGAGCGCATCTTGTCTATCTCTTCTTCCAGCTCCAGGATCTTCTCTTCAGTCCTCAGCGTTATGTGTTGCAAGGTCGAGTAGTCGTAGGTGGCAACCGAATCTCCACCGGATATTCTTAGCACCCCCTTGCCTCGTTGTTACCATGGTCGCCACCGTAACCAGGAATAGCGGGGCCGCCGGGGACTGGGGGTCGTCTCTTCGTAACTTTCATTGGGGGGGTATATTGCCGTAGTTGCCACGCCTGGCGAGCGGGTTGGCAACCGCAGTTTTTTTATTGTTTTACTGTTATCAGAATGATGCTGCTGCCCATCTTCTGCCTCAGTTTCCCTCTGTCGCCTCCTATGACACCCACGGGAAGATATGGCGTAGTGGGTATTCTTACCCGCCACTACACGGGGTTGCTCAGCGTTAGAAAAATTAAATTTTCATAGAGATAATAATAATTATTATTAATAGAAAGACCAACAACTATCGGAGATACATCCTAAGGGATGGCGCCATCGACATTTGATGAGCTTGTCGCCATCCCTGTGAGTCACTTACTTAGGCATGTCATCTCTGATTGTTCGGCGCTTTCTGAGTAGTTACACAGGCACAATTTAGTAGCCAGGATGTTACACCGCCTGCAACTTTACAAGGCGCAGGTTCGGCCTCACATGGAATACTGTTCCCATCTCTGGGCAGGGGCTCCCCAGTGCCAGGTCCTTCCACTTGACCGCATCTAGCGCAGAGTGGCTCGAATCGTCGAAGACCGAGACCTTTCCGATCGGCTCGATTCATTGACACTGCGAAGAGATGCATTTTCTTTCGCATCTACCACGGGGAGTGCTCTGAGGAATTGTTCGGGTTAAACCAAGCCGCCAAATTTCACGAACGCACATCGCGGCAGAACTCCCGATACCATCCACACCATCTGGATGATTGGCGGTGTGCGATTTAGAAGATGTTTTCTTCCTCGCACGACTTCCTTGTGGAAGCGATTTTTCCGGACCGATACGACTTAGGGACCTTCAAGAAAAGAGCGTACTCCTTTTTAAAACGCCGGCAACGCATCTGCGATTCCCTCCCTGGTGTTGCAGCTGTTCATGGGGTAGTCACTTACCATCAGGTGAGCCGCAAGCTCGTTTGCCCCCTCTCCTATAAAAAAAAATATACCAAGAGCTCGCTCTGAAATATGGTCTCGTGGATGGGAAACTGCCTTATTATAAGTACTTGCGAAGCCGTGCTCGAAAACGATCGCGTCAAGTTCTACTGAGACCGAACTATCATCACAGACAGGACTATTCATGCGAATAAGCCTGATATTAGGCTGATGGACCGGCCACAGTCAAGGATATTTTGGTCGCCATTACCATTCCGTATGACGAGAACCTCGTGAAAGCGGAAACAAATAAGCAAACAAAATATCTGGACCTGGCTCACGAGGTGACTGACATGTAGGCTGATCTGCCGACCGAAAATTACTCCTGTGGTCGTTTCTGCGAACGGTCGAATCCTTATCAGCCTCTCAGGTCATCTAAGGCGACTGCAACTCCATGACGGACCGATTCGGACACAAATGCAGAAGGCGGTGCTCCTCGATACCGCCCGCATCGTACCCGGTTTCTTTCCCTTTCCCCTAACCCTCAGCCGTTTGTTCTCCCCTGCCGAGGGTTTCCATCTGGTTGGGTTTTTATTTATTTATATTAATACACTTAAGATATATATGTATATTTGTCATTTTCTCGTATATTTCTTCAACCCAACCAGATGAGAATACTCTATGAATACCCCATAATAAAAATTATTTATTTCCATTTCTATTACAAATCAGAGAACCTATTACATATAAACTTACAGACTATAACTTTATTGGCTAATGCAACATAAAACGAACTTGTTTGGATGAATCCTATCTAGATAAACTTGAAAAACATATCAATACAAAATTTCGTCGAAACCGTCAGAGAAACCAATTATTTATAGGTTTAGGTATATATAAACAAGTATAGGAACAGTTCGTATAGGATAAAAATATACTTGTCTATGTAATGAAAATTATGATAAGAAAGGAAAATTTAAATAATTTATTCTAAAATCTTGTTAACTATTTAATGGCAAAGTGATTTAACAAAAATTAAAAAATAGAAGAAACATTGTGGGTGCACTTCAAAGTGGATAAGATTTAATAATTTATTTTTCACGATGATAAGTGTGTGTACTACATTGAAAAGAAAAGTTTTTTATGTGCCTCTTCTAATAAAACTAAATTTAACTTCAGTCTCAACAACACGAGCGTAGACGGAAGTAATTTGTATCTATCTATATTAAACATTGTTGTAGTTTTGAACAAAGTCGTTGAATACTACTATATACTACTATAATGAAACAAGTGGTATTTTTTTTTACAAGCGACTTAAATTATTAAAGATAACTCAAAATACTAATTAACTACTGATCAGACTTGATCAAATTTATATGGGTCCACACGAGAAGCACCGGCTTTCAAATGAAGAAAAGAATCATCGAAATCGGTTCACCTAGGAAAAAAGTTATGAGGTAGCACATAAAATACAGTCAAATAGAGTACCTCTTCCTTTTTGAAGTCAGTTAAACAATCGCAACGTCTCATTTTCAAGCCAAAAAATGGAAATAAAAAAATGAATAAATGAACTTACCAAACATCTAGTCATTTAATTACCTAAGTTATCAAAATTATAAATTTTGCCCGATTTTAAAACTAATTGCAACATAATGTAATATTACGTATATTCTATTTTTCTTTATCAAACCACGTGGAAATATCGATGTAGATGATAGCATTATCTACAAACCTTCGTGGTTTATAGATGCTTATTTTACATAGGCTTTTGTGTTCAAATCTGAAATCTATATCTATACATATAATAAATTTGTAGAAAAGTCGTGTCTGTAATTCTAATATATTCCTGAAAAAACAAGTCCAGGGGACTAAATAAAGGGTTCTGAAACCAAATTAGTGGTTTTTAGAATTTTTGTCTGTCTGTCTGTCTGTCTGTCTGTGTATTCCGGATTCACGCAAAAACTACTGAACCGATTTACATGAAATTTTGTATGTGGGTAGTGAGTAACCCGGGGCAACTTATAGGCTACTTTTTATCCGATTACGGAACTTCAAAAAAGGAAGGTTAAGTATTTTATTTCCTTTTGATGTTAATTTTCTATAATACCTTAGTTATATAGGAGGGATGACGGGTGTTTCCCAAATAAATACCATATTTGTAAATAAAGTTTAAAATATAGTTATAATCTTGGTAAATCAATTTGAAACTACACCGATTTGGTATTCACAACAGCGCCATCTATCATGAAATGGAAAAAGTAGTATATTTTGCCTTAAGTTACTAAGAAATGAAATTATATAAATAACTTACATTTATATGACTAAATTATTAGATTTTTAAAATTATTAAAAAACTCTAACGTTTAGTTTTTTGGTATTTTTGTTATTTTATTTTGAAAGTGTAATAATTTCAATAGATAATAGTGACGTCTATCATAAATATAAAAATTGATAAGGTATTTATTTGAATTACTACTATATATGTAAAGTGATTAAAACTGGTCTGCCTGCATTTTTTTTATAGGATAAGGGTGACAAACGAGCACACAGTCCACTTGATGGTAAGTGGTTGCTGCGGCCCATAGACATCTACATCTATCCTCTATTACAAATCAAAATGTAGATGCGTTGTCACCCGTGAGGACTAAGATGTAATGCCTCCGGTGACCACTGTTGAAATTTGCAATTGTTGCAAATTTTTCATTATCATTATATTTTAATTAAAGAGATTTTTATGGATATCGTGGCCAGATCGTAGAATTGATCATATATCATAAAGTAGTCTATCATTTCGTGAAATGGTGTGGTCATTTCATGATATTTAACACTATTTGTTGACCATGTCATGATATAGCTTGACCAAATCAATGAATAGAAATCGTTTGAAGATAGTGATAACTAGACACAACGTTGCTATTTTATAATATGGTCATATGACGATATCATTAAATCGTTTTTCACCACTAGGGGCGCTGATAGCGTATTTTTAAACAGAAACGGAACTTTTAAGAGCATTGACTTCACTTTATCCCTTATTGATATAATAAATAAATATTCGCTTCTATTGCTTATATTACTACATGGTATGGTTTTGGCTTTCATTATTTCATCTAATATTAGCGCCACCTACTTACTTCTAAATAAACTAAAATGGCAAGTCATTAATAAAATGAAATAATACAATGCTACTGAATATACGATGTAAATAATTGAATCACTAACATTACATTCATCCCGCGTTGGAATCAGCGCAGCGAACACTTTTTTGGCTAAAAACTCTGTGGCCTGTACCTATTATTAGTAACATGTAAGCTGCTACCTTTTTACTTTTCATGGGGCAATATATGCTGTTTTTATTTTATTCGTGTTTTCGAGTATGTTGCTTTTAGTTTTCACTCTACAGTAAATATTAAGACTTGCAAAAATGAGGGTAAAAGTTAAAATGCGGATTGGCAACCGCAGCTATTATTATTTTGATCTGTTGTGAAGAAGATGATGCAGCCCATCCCATCTCCAGTTTGTTTTCCTATGTCGCCTCTTACGACGGGACGATATGAGGTGGTGGATTTTCTATCACCGCCACAACAGGGCGAACATTTTTCTACTCCCGTTCATGAGTGTAGTGATCCTCACGTTCACTGTGAATAATATTTATAAGGAATAAAACGAATTTTAAGGATATTATCGTGTTTAATTTTAACTTTTTAAATTCCCGATGTTTTGGACACTTTGCAGCACCCATGATCACGGGAGGGGCGGGAGAACTGAGGTGTTTGACGACCTGATGTCATAGTTAAAATAGAATAGAATAAATGCAGTAGTAGTTTGAATTTAATTTTATTAATTATGGGGTCCTTAGCAGATGGTAGCACTCAGCCATCTTCCCTATTAAAATTAGGATATTTTTAATTTCAATAGCCTCGCGAATCATCATTGGTAGGATTCGGTGTTCTATTCCAAGGATTTGTTGTTTGTTGTTTATCAATGGTTGGGACGATACTAAACATGTTGACATACTTTAGACTTCCTGGAGCTTCGGTGCTTCACATCAACGATATGTTCTTTTACTCGGAACTTTCATCCAAGATGCGTAAAAAAACCCGTAACATTAGTTTTAATCCATGTGTAGTATTATAGAACTGTATTTATGAAATTTTCAAGTCTACTCGAAGGAAAAGAAATATATCTACATCTTTTTTATGGTGCCAATCAATATTAAATAGGACCAATGATATGAATAAGATGTAATGATTTCTTATATTTACGCGAATTTTATTTAAAAATTAATAAGATGTCTCAAATAAACATTATAATACTTTGTTAAAACTAAATTAACTTTAACTATAAATAAATGTAAAAGTAAAATGTAAATAATAATAATACATTTTGACTTCAGGACTATTTACCTTTCTTGTGGATACATCGGAATCGGAAGACGCGTCCGATATAAAAAAATAGTAGGAGTTTCTAGACATGTATATTCACGTGTTTCTGTAGCATTTTACCAATCATCTACGTCTAATAGTATTTTAGAATGAAAAAAATCTTTGATAGACATAGAGACATAGCCACCGAGGTGACTCTAAAAGTGATAGAATTTTTCTAAATTTGGCACGGAACAGCATTTAATGGTGTTCCTAAATTCAAGCGCACGCGAGCGAAGCCGCGGGTAAAAAGCTAGTGACAAATAAATTTAAAAAAATTGATTTCTTAAAATAATATTCTTTTCTATCATCATTACATCCTATCGAAGTCCACTGTTGAACATAGGTCTTCTCTAAAGTTTGCCCCACACTACGCCATATTATGGTTCTATGGGTGCCGTAAAAGGCGATAGAAGGATACAGAAACGGGAGATGGGCAGCAGCATTTTTCTCATAACAACTCAAAATAATAACAAACTGCGGTTGCCAACCCGCCTGCCTAGCGTGGCAACTGTGGTGGAATCCCCTATGAGGCAATCTATGGGGAGGTCTATGTTCAACAGTAGACTTTTTATAGGTTGTAATGTATGGATAGATTGATAATCAGTGGAGTAGCGTGCCTTAGAGGGGCCCTGTATCAAAATTTGTTGGGGGGCCCAAATGAAGGGTGAAAGATTTTTAACAAAAGGAACAAAAACTCTCGCATTTAACTAAAATAATTATATGTCGATTATAAGTTATTACTTACAATGAATACTCCTAGGAACTAAGCTAGCGAAACAATTCAAACCAACATCCTGTCGCATAGAAGTCCTTAGAATTTTTGCTTACATACGTTCGAGGTGGCACCGTATCATTCATACGGCTGATACGGCGGTAGCTACGCCCCTGTTGATAATATTATTAACCACATAAAATTACAATTTAACAAGAGATTGTAACAAAAATGTACAATTATTTATATTTCTATGTTATCAGAGCCTGATTTGCCCACAGGCTCATTAGGCTATAGCCTAGGGCGCAAGGTTCTAGTGGGTGCTGAGCTACCCTTTGCAAGCACCGATTATTTACAGAATAAAATTTGGTTCCTCAATAAATACAATCAAATCTGGATAAGTGAGAGTTCAAGGGACCTCGAACTCTTTTTCTCTTATAGAGGTTTCTCACTAACCCGAGTTTCTAGCTTACAGAGTTACAGAAGCGGTCTGTCTCACTTATAGAGGTCTATCAAAATAGGGCAAATACGTAATTAGAAACAAAATACGTGTGGTATTACATATTTATTGACATAATAGCTAATGAGTCATAAATAGCAAAAGTTAAACGCGTTTAACTGTCGCTTATAAAGGTACCTATAGGCAAGTATCAATCTCACTTGAAGAGGTTCCCGCGTGAAAAATGACTGTCACTTATACAGGTTTTAGGAGGACAAAATGACGGGACCTGGTAAGTAAATAAATAAAGTTTTCTCGCTTACCCAGTTCTCACTTACTCAGGTTTGACTGTAAATGTCGCAGGCATTTTACTACTAACTCTTTCATTATTTTTGGTACAAAACAAATAGATAGCAAAAATAAAAATTTTAATTATTGGGTGCCTTTCATCTTTCGTTGACTGACTAGTTGTTGATTCAAAGATTTTAAATTGCTCAAGCTCTCTTCTATATCTCTAATTTAACTATGGTCTTTAGTCAAGGCTGTCAAAGGGAACTTCTGTCAGCCATCTCATCCATCTCTACACTTATTGGCCCATGCCGCAAAGCAGAAAAGCGATCTTTTAGATTTTATTTTTGTGTCCAACTTGACTCTCGTTTACGTACGCGAGGTAGGTACACACCGCCCGACAATCCCGTGTTGTTAGTCTCCTCCATGCCGGATGTGCGGTTCACACAGCAAAGCACTGCTCTCACGTCAACAAGTCGAGTGGGCCTAATGAAGTCCTGTTGAACTGAAAATGTATGCTCCGGTGTTAGCACCGGTTCTAACGCGTCTTTTCCGCTACTCCTACTCTCTGTGCACCCAACTCTACACGAAACATCCTTTCTATGGGCTTCACGAGAAATTATGCTATTAGTAGTTCCGTATTCTACAAGGCTGTGTGCTTCAGAAGACAGCTTATTAAAAAGTACCCTTTTGTCGTATCTCCGCAATTTCAGGGCACTCCCCTTGCTGCCCTAGCCAGGATCGGGATCCTCGGCGTCGACATAAAGAATGACGTACATCTCCGCGGTCACTTAGAAGGGAAGGCTACATTGACCTCTATAAAGCTTGGCTTGCTCAGCAGGCAAGAACAGTATTTTATCCCGGCACACCGCTCTCAACTAGAGCGACGGCGAACTGTTTCCATTGCGGTGGGCAGGGCCAGGATTCCGCATCCCATACGCTTGCAACATGTGGGAACGGGAGCGGACGGTCTTGGTAAGCCGGATCAGTCAGGTTAATTGTGGTAGAGCCACGCGGCAGCTTTTGCTGTCGCACGGATGGGCCAGTTCGAACCGGGGTGGTACCACGACCTCACAGAAAACCAGCGTGAAGTAGAGTTTTATCTCTGCGTTTCGCTTGGTGAGTGCAGGTGGCCAGAGGCCCTTTTTACTGGAAATGAGGCATTCCATCTTAGTCCTCACGGGTGACAACGCATCTACATTTTGATTTGTAATAGAGGATTGATGTAAATGTCTATGGGCCGCAGCAACCACTTACCATCAGGTAGACTGTGTGCTCGTTTGTCACCCTTATCCTATAAAAAAAAACTGCCAGCAGTCGTGTCGGCGATGCTGAGCAAGGACTCGGCGTGAAGGGACGTAGCCGCCTTCTGTGAATTCGTTATAGTCCAGAAGGAGGCTGCTGAGTGGTGTCGAGAGAGGACAGATCCCGCTCGGAGGCGACGTCACCAAGGCGTTCGTCACGGTCCTCCCCTTGATGATGATGTTCCCCTACCAGAAATGGGGACTCGGGAATTACAGCCGTTCGGGGCGGAGTCCCCGTACGTCCAGTAATGTAACCCAATAGGATGGTGACTCGGTGACTCGGTGAAGTGGTCTTGAGCACCGTGATAGCACCGCGAGGGTGCTAGGGGCAGTAAGGACTGCCCCCAGGACGTACTTTAATAATGAAAAGCGAGAGATGGGCCTTGGTTACGTTGCGAACAGAGATCCCGGGATCCTTCATATACCCTGATGGTGCCCACCGTGGAGTTTAGGCCGGTAGAAGTCCGTCATAAGCTTTTCTATTGCGCCCGCAGAAAAAGGTTTTCATGAGAATTTCCCCACGATGAAAAAGGTAGAGGTGACTGTAGCCGGTGGAAGGAAAAGGGGAGATCTCCCGCGAGGCAAGGTGTGTTGCTCGGGGAGCGGCCAACGCTCCGATTGGTAGTTCGGAGCTATTCTATATATGCTGCTTTAACTTCGGAACTTTGTAAGCGCGATTTAGGCTTGTGGCGCGACAACAGCGCCACCACAGGCTGCCAGAACTCTAAATCAGCCACTGTACGCAGGGGTGTCACTTCCACTATGGAAGGTATGGAGCACTCCATACCTCAAGTTTTTCAAGGTATGGAATTCCATAGCTGAAATTAGGAAATAAATCGCATATTACTACAAACCCCATATAAATAAATCGCAAGCCCTTAAACCTCAATACCCCACATCTTATAGTTCAATAAATAAGTTGAGTATATACACTGCAAACTCTTAAACCTTAATACCCCACGAGTAATGCGAACAAATTTGAAAATCGCGCCACCATTTTCCATACCTCAGATTTTTACAAAGTGACACGCCTGACTGTACGTTACTGCGGCTTAGATGTTTCACACAAAGGAATAGGTAAATATAAACACGTAACGTAGACTGTGGCATATTTAATCTGTGACTGTGGTACATTGTTAGAGTTTGGTCACATTACGTGACGATCAAGGTGAGAAGTAATTATCTAAATCACAGAATTTATTTTCTTTTATTCACCGTTTATAATTTAAGCAACAAAATTGTTTCTTATTTTTTTTTTGTTTCACGAATAATGAAAGAATAAATAGTAGGTACATTACGTGGCCGTTAAAACGTTTAAAACGTTGCCCTTAAAAACTAAGACGCCATAACACTACTATTATATTTAGTTAGGTTCATATTTGTTTAGTGTCACGTATATTATATATATTAAACAATGTTATGACTATCAGACAATAACTTTTCGACTTATGTTGTACTTAATGTTTTCCAGACCGAATTTCAGTCATTCGACCAGTCTCAAAGAAACTAGCCATTTGCGCGGGACACGATTATAATGCACAAGTATATGAGTTTTTGTGCTTTCTGAGGCACGGGGGTGAAACACCGCCAATTTCTTGAGGTCTTAGCTGCTATTAAGACCCGAGATTCGAGACCAGATGTTCAGTAGTCGTGTTTACGATGACTAGACCAACGAGGTCCTAGATTTTCTTATATAAACTGACGTATGTACTATATCTATGAACAAGGCAATCAAATTACAGGCTATTTTTGGACTCCGCAGACATATATAGAACTTTTATTATTTTGTTCATCTGTAACAGTGTATATAACGGCATGTTAATGGCTTGAGACTTTGGCCGCGTTAGATATAATATAAGGCATCGTAACGACTTAGAGAATTTGACCGCATTAGATAAAAATCAAGTTTATTAAGTCTCAATTATGAGATAAAAATACGCCCACGATATAGGAGAAATAACAAAGTTTTCGCCGGTAGTGAAACGCCTGTCATGGACACAGAACAGAAGACAAAAGGACGCTGGCGTAGACGATGTTACAGTATGCCCTACTTACGGTAAGATGGCTACAAATAGGTTGACACCTGTGAGGATTAATATGCTGGACCTCACTGTAATTATACTGGCTCTCTTTACTCTTTAGACCGGAACACAACATGCTGGCACTGCTGTTTATTGATAGAATAAGCTAAGAAGGTTGTATCTACCTAGACGAACTCCGAGGTAGAGAAACCTAGTTCTCGTTTAAATCTACCAAATTCGTGTTAAATTATAAGATTTTTTTTATTATTTCATAAATTACTAACACAATTTTGTGTTATAAAATGACGCGACAGAAAATAAATAAAGAAATAAAGGTTTCTATTACGAAAGCGAACACTGCTAAATTTAAATTTTCCAAAACAATACTTACAACAATACAAAACATACAAGATCTCTTTTACACGTGACCATGGCCAATTTCAATAGAGAGCTATTTAGATACTGCTCATAGACTCAGATCTGGACACGTTCCATGTAAGAAATTTGTATGAGAAAAAGAACTTCGCGCAATTGTGAATACTGTGGAGTTATAGAAGACCTACACCATTTATTGATGGAATGTGTTCGATGTGAGTCTGTTAGAAGTAATTTAATACGGGTACTGAATTTGAACAGAACTGACGTAAGTACATTTCATAATATTTTTTCCAATCAAATGGCGACGATGCGAAATTTCTGTTCGAATCCATGGCCCACGTAGTATAATAATAATATAGTGATGTGTTAGAGTATGATGGGACTGACATACGGTAAGCGGTAAATGTCCCTTAAATGATTGTAGAATAAAAAAAAAACTATTTAGATATTTATTAATCATATCTAAATTACTGTAGTACGAGTAAATAATTTTAAGGTGTGTATGCGGTATAGTACTTGTACTTATTTTTTTATTAGTGGTGGCAACGCAAGACTATATTAATTTATTATCTTCCTTTTTTATTTTTCATGGGGTATTTCTATACATACCCGCCTGTCGGTGGCAGCGAGAGATTATGTCGGACTCGCACCGCCTAAGGCTCATGGTGTTACACCATATCAGCAGGGCCACGAGAACGCCTTCGCACGCATCTACAACAGAATATTCCCAAAAACTAAACTATAAAACAGTGGTTCCGAACCATAAAACAGTGGTGCCTTGAAGGCACCTGAAATGGTCTGCGAAGACCATTCACAATACAATTCTTTCATAATGAAAAAGTTGAAAATATTTTGGAGATGATGATGGTTGTGCAAACACTGTCGAAGCGGTTTATAATACAGGTGTTGCTACATTGAAATAAGGAGTAATAAATAATAAGGCCACACATTGTTGTTTTCGACGTCAATATGTGAGGCTCAGTGGATATAACTCTGGAGACTACTTTACTAGGTCAGGAGTGAGTCAAGGTAGTACGTTAGGACCTTTGCTATTCGTGATATTTATCAACGATTTGCCAGATGTTGTTTTGACTGCAGAGTGTCTCCTATTTGCCTAAAACTAACTCTGGGTATTGAAACTGAGGCTGATGCCGTGACATTACAAAGAGATATTGATGCTGTGTCTATATGGAGTCAAGTAAACCACCTTCCGTTCAATAATCTCAAATGTAAAATAATAATTTTCACGCGAAAATCACAGCCCATTATTTTTAATTATAAGTTGACTGACGCTCCTTTGGAAAGAGTTAAAGAGATTAGGGACTTAGGATTACTATTAGATTGCAAATTAGATTTTCACATGCACATCAACAAAATTTGTAAGTCAGCGCATAAAATGTTAGGGTTTGTCATAAAAACTGCGTCACAGTTTGATAATACACGGGTCGCAAAAGTATTATATAATGCTTATGTGCGCAGTAAACTCGAGTACGGTGCTGTTATCTGGAATCCTTACGAAGAGAAATACGTTCTAATGATTGAAAAAATTCAACGTAAATTTGCTCGATGGATATATAAGAAACAGTACGGATACTATCCCTACTTATACCCTTCCTTATTCGTGTCTGGTATGGTGGACATTGAAACGTTGAAACTTAGAAGGGCAATGTCTCAAGTCATGCAATATCTGTCCATAATTCATAATAGGATTGATAGTCCCCAAATACTAGAGCGTGTCCGCATCTTGGTCCCTGGGAACGTGTCAGCAAACTCGCAGGGACAGGTGGCACCGCGGCGTCGCCCGCGACTGCTGCAGCCCCCCCGCGCACGTACCGAGCGCGCCCGTCAAGCGTCCACCAACCGCGCACTCCGCATTATTGGGGACATACTTGCACAGCACAACGAGCTAGACTTATTTGCCGATGGATAAGGACATTTGTATAAAGAAATTCAAATAATTTTAAATAAATTCTAGCCATCACACTTACGTATATTGTTTTCATAATTAATTATTATAATTGCTGGTTGCGTATTGTTTTTCTTATTTTTTTTATTATTATTATTGCTATTTTATTTTAATATTAATGTATTTATGGACTCAGATTGTATTTTTAATGATTTGTTTTCTATGATATTATTGATGTATTGTTAATTAGGATATTGTAAAATAATTTTGCTATTACCTATATAATGACGAGGATGTGTAATACCGAATTGTTAATCTTATAAGCGTTTTGGATGTGTCATCTGTTAGCTTGTAAGATGAAATGAAATAAATAAATAAAAAAATAAATAAAAAAAAAATTTGTGTGTTTTATTCATAGCACAAACCTAAAATCTTTTTCGCTACTCCTACTCTCTATGCACCCAACTCTACACGAAACATCCTTCCTATGGTCTTCCCTAAAAATTATGCTATTAGTAGCTCCGTATTCCACAAGGCAGAAGACAGCTTATTAAAAAGTATACCCTTTTTGTTGTATCTCCCCAATTTCAGGGCACTCCCCTTGCTGCCCTAGGCAGGATCGGAATCATCGGCGTCGACAAACCGAATGACGTACAGCTCCGCGGTCACTTAGAAGGGAAGGCCATATTGACCTAAATAAAGCTTGGCTTGCTCAGCTGAGCAGAACTGTATTTTATGCTGGCATAACGCTCGCAACTAGAGCGACGGCGAACTGTTTCCATTGCGGTGGGCAGGACCAGGATTCCGCATTCCATACGTTGACAACATGTCCAGCGTGGGAACGGGAGCGGGTGGTCTTGGTAAGCTGGATCGGTTAGAACCTCTCCCTGCCATGCGATGCTGAGCAAGGACTCGGCGTGGAGGGCCGTAGCCGCCTTCTTTGATTTCGTTACAGTCCAGAAGGAGGCTGCTGAGTGGTATCGGGAGAGGACAAATCCCGATCGGAGACGACGTCACCAAGGCGTTCGTCACGGCCCTCCCCTTGATGATGGTGTTCCCCTACCAGAAATGGGGACTCGGGGATTACAGCCGTTCGGGGCGGAGGCTCCGTATGTCTAGTAAGGTAACCCAAAAGGATGGTGACTTGGAAGTGGTCTTGAGCACCGTGATAGCACTGCGAGGGTGCTAGGGGCAGTAAGGACTGCCCCCAGGACGTATTTTAATAATGAAAAGCGAGAGATGGGCCTCGGTTGCGTTACGAACGGAGATCCCGGGATCCTTCATATACGCTGATGGTGACCACCGTGGAGTTTAGTCCGGTAGAAGTCCGGCATAACCATTTCTATTGCGCCCGCAGAAAAAGGTTTTCATGAGAATTTCCCCACGATGAAAAAGATAGAGGTGACTGTAGCCGGTGGAAGAAAAAGGGGAGATCTCCCGCCAGGCAAGGTGTGCTGCCCGGGGAGCGGCCAACGCTCCGATTGGTAGTTCGGAGCTATTCTATATCATCATCATCATCATCATTATTACAGCCTTTCATAAGTCCACTGCTGAACATAGGCCTCCCCCAAGGAATGCCACAAAGCACGGTCCTGAGCCACCTGCATCCATCGACTTCCTGCATGTCTTACCAGGTCGTCACTCCATCTCGTGGGGGGTCGCCCTACACTTAAAGACATAAAGACATTTATTCCGATACTTCATATTACAATGACAAATTAATAAACAAAATTAATACGAATAAGTAAAAAATTAAAATACAAGAAAATGAATAAACAAAAAAATAGAGGATATAACAACAATTCATGACTTAATAATCGAAACAGATGAAGTGGCGGAAGGGACCGCCTCAGCATAAGTCGAGGGATAGCGACGCTGATTTTCAGTCGGCCCCATACGGTCTTACGGAGACCGTGCCGTAAGAGTCGACATTAAGCGAGTAGTAGATACATATGACAATAACAACTGATGAATGACAATAACAAAATGGAAAATGCGTACTGTATAGTTGTGCTGAATGTAAGTTACTGAACGCTACGTTAGATGTGACGGGAACATTAGTAAGTGTCATAATATAATTTAACAGTGTATATTATAAAATCACTAGCTGGCCAGGCAGACGTTGTTCTGCCCTTAGCGGCGAACCTTTGTACTATAAAAATCCTTAAATTTGCAATAAAAAAATTGAGGGTCACTTATCGGGATAAAAACCATCCTATGTCTCAAGCTGGACCAAACTGCACAGAGTGTACAAATTTGGGGTGAGTGGTTTCGGAGTTCATCGCGGACAAACAACGTGACACGTAATTTTTATATATAAAGATAATGTAATGTATGATTTGTTATATATACACACACATACATACAGATACACATCCATACACACATATATAAATATATATATACACATATACATATACATACACACACACATATATATACACACATACACACGTATACATACATATACATAGATACATACGTTTAATAGGCTTTTTGTAATAAATAATAATATGTAATAGCATAATAAATATTATGTAAACGGAAAATCAGCTAACGTCTAACCTCTTAACAATACTCCTATTTATTAACTATACCCTTTTGTTCGTTTATTAGGAGATATTTTAAGTGTTTTCTAAACGTGCCTACTGTGTTTAGGTCACGCAGTGGAGGAGGTAAATTATTCCAGCAATGGGAGGCTGCATACTTATAATAACCTCAAAAGGCTGAAGAAGAATGTCGCGGAATACTGAGCCTATTATAAGATGAAGCGCGGCTGAGATACTTGCTATGCTCGCGAGACCAGTCTAACTTACTAAAAAGATACTTTGGATTTTTTGTCTTTATGACGCCAAAAAGTACACAAGCTAAATGAAGTTTGCGTCTGGCAGCCATTTTAAGAATATTATTGTCGTCAAGAAATTGGCTTACGTGACCTCTTGGCGGTACATCGAAGCAAAACCTCGCACAAGCATTTTGGACCCGTTGAATAAGGTGTGCGGTACGTGACACCAAACAAGGCCCATAAACCGTATCAGCATAATTAAATTTTGATAGTACTAGGGTGTCCGATAGTCTTTTTCGTAATTCTATACTTAAGTGTTCACGCATTCTGTACAGGATTTTTAACCTATAAAAACAGTTCTTAACAATGTTATTGATATAATCTTGAAATCTGAGATCAGGGCTAATTATGATTCCTAAATTACGTGCTTTATCGACTCTTTCTAATACCGTCAGTTCGCCGACCGGTACGAGGCTGCCACTCAAGAACCTTTCTACCCCATCGGTTGTCGGTTCTTCGAGCTATATGGCCGGCCCACTGCCACTTCAGCTTACTAATCCGTTGGGCTATGTCGGTTACTCTGGTTCTACTGCGGATATCCTCATTCCTAAGTTTATCACGCAGAGAAACTCCGAGCATATCCCTCTCCATAGCTCGCTGAGCGACCTTGAGCTTCCTCATACGGCCAGTAGTGAAGGACCACGTCTCAGTTCCGTAAGTCATCACTGGCAACACGCACTGGTTGTACAATTTCATTTCAAGGTTTTGAGGTATGTCTGACGAGAAGATGTGTCGTAGCTTCCCGAACGCTGCCCAGCCGAGTTGAATACGTCGATTGACCTCTCGGTCGAAGTTGGACCTACTTAGTGGGACTGTTTGTCCCAGGTAAACATACTCGTCAACAACTTGAGCTTACTGCTCCCAACAACTACTGGCACGTTACACATGACTTTTGTTTTATCCATGTTCATCTTAAGAACTATCCGTTGAGAGACACTTAGACCCTTAGGTCCTCTAGTGATTCTGCCATAAGGGCTATACTGTCGAAAAATTGAAAGTGAGTGATGTGCTCACCGTTGACGTTAATACCGTATCCTTTCCAGTCCAGTAGCTTGAAAACGTCTTCCAATATAGCGGTGAAGAGTTTCGGGGATATAACATCACCCTGTCTTACGCATTTGGATAGGTTTTGTACTCTGGTTCTGTACTCGGATAGCTATCGTAGCCCTACTGTACAAACACTTTAGCACTTCGATATATCGACAGTCAACTTGTTACCGCAGAAGGGACTGCAGCACCACCCGAATTTCGACGGAACCAAAGGCTTTCTCAGCAAAGCAGAAACCCAAAACAGACATACGCAAAACAAAGTGGCAAATTGTACTCTTTGGTCTTCTGTACAATTTGCGGAAGGTTTGGTATGTAGTCTATGGTTCTAAAGCCTTTTCGACTTATGTTGTACTTAATGTTTTCTAGACCGAATTTCGGTCATTCGACTAGTCTCAAAGAAACTAGCCATTTGCGCGGGACACGATTGTAATGCACAAGTATATGAGTTTTTGTGCTTTCTGAGGCACGGGGGTGAAACACCGCCAATTTCTTGAGGTTTTAGCTGTTATTAAGGCCCGAGATTCGAGACCACATGTTTAGTAGTCGTGCTTACGATGACTAGACCAACGAGGTTCTAGATTTTCTTATATAAACTGACGTACCTATGTACTATATTTATGAACGAGGCAATCAAATTACAGGCTATTTTTGAACTCTGCAGACACATATAGAACTTTTATTATTTTGTTCATCTGTAACAGTGTATATAACGGCATGTTAATGCCTTGAGACTTTGGCCGCGTTAGATATAATATAAGGCATCGTAACGACTTAGAGAATTTGACCGCATTAGATAAAAATCAGGTTTATTAAGTCTCAATTATGAAATAAAAATACGCCCACGATATAGGAGAAATAACAAAGTTTTCGCCGGTAGTGAAACGCCTGTCATGGACACAGAACAGAAGACAAAAGGACGCTGGCGTAGACGATGTTACAGTATGCCCTACTTACGGTAAGATGGCTACAAATAGGTTGACACCTGTGAGGATTAATATGCTGGACCTCACTGTAATTATACTGGCTCTCTTTACTCTTTAGACCGGAACACAACATGCTGGCACTGCTGTTTATTGATAGAATAAGCTAAGAAGGTTGTATCTACCTAGACGAACTCCGAGGTAGAGAAACCTAGTTCTCGTTTAAATCTACCAAATTCGTGTTAAATTATAAGATTTTTTTTATTATTTCATAAATTACTAACACAATTTTGTGTTATAAAATGACGCGACAGAAAATAAATAAAGAAATAAAGGTTTCTATTACGAAAGCGAACACTGCTAAATATAAATTTTCAAAAACAATACTTACAACAATACAAAACTTACAAGATCTCTTTTACACGTGACCATGGCCAATTTTAATAGAAAGCTATTTAGATACTGCTCATAGACTCAGATCTGGACACGTTTCATGTAAGAAATTTGTATGAGATAAACAACTTCGCGCAATTGTGAATACTGTGCAGTTATAGAAGACCTACACAATTTATTGATGGAATGTGTTCGATGTGAGTCTGTTAGAAGTACCTAATTTAATAAGGGTATTAAATTAGGTACTACGTTCGCAACTTTGCCTAAATGTAATTTTATCGGATTCTATGCAATTAAGGCATTCAATAAATATTAAATTTTATAAAGAAATATCGTTAGTTTAATTCCATTAAAATAATCAGATATAAGTATTAATGTTCAACTTTATCAAAAGTTTATAGCGCCAAAAAATATCGTACAAGTCCGATGTTGTTCCATCGCTATTGGCGTGAGCTGTATGAGCAACAAAGCATAATTTTTTTTTAAATTTCAAACCCGAGTTGCTCGCATTATACTTATATTCTATACATGTAATAAATTTGTAGAAAAGTCGAGTCTGTAATTCTAATATTATCTGGAAAATACAACTCCAGGGGACTAAATAAAGGGCACTCAGGCCAAATTAGTGGTTTTTAGCATTTTTGTCTGCCTCTTTGCCAGTAAACAGGGTCTCCGGTTCTCTACACTCACCATACGAAACATAGCAGCGTTAAGCTGCTATTTTACGCTGGTTTTCTGTGAGAGCGTAGTCCTTCCCCGGTCGAGCCGACCCATTCGTGCTACAACCATAATATAGCTGCAGCATGGCTCTACCACGTAGACAAACTTACCATCGGGTGGACTGTGTGCTCGTTTGTCACCCTTATACTTTAAAAAAAAACTTCTTTTTGTATCAAAACCGATAATTGAAAATTAAGTGAACTGTAAGATTTTCATATGTAAATTATGGAATAGTTTGATTGACTAATTACAATGTAGATGGAGTCCACAATAGCGCAAAAGCTTATTTTCAGTGTTTATGAGTTTACTTAAAATAAGAGAGCTGTGTAGCCCGCCGTAAGATTTCAAAGCACAGGAACCAAAGAGTTCGATCCCCGCGAGGCCCAATGAAACTACTACCTACTACTATCTACCTATTGAGATTTTTGTTACAGTCCCGGTTTCATAGCTGACATGACACATGAGTGAACGAACAGGCTTTTGAAAAAAGTACTAAAAATATTAAAGACAGCTTTTAAACGCTTGTTTATTATTATTTATTTATTAAACGTAAATTAAAATTTTAACTATGAGGAAAACTACATTGATAGAATCTTTAAAGTTATCCGACAATCGAACCGATCGTAAACAACCCAAATTCGATCCGCACCGACACCAATCATATTTTAAATACAATTTGAAGTTTCGATTTACCGCGTTGTCGGTGGTGAAGCAAAATATCGTAAGAAAACCTACATATTTGAGTAGTTAAAAAATATTTCGGTAATAATTTTTAGGTATACTTATGTGAAGTCAGTTAACACGCGTTGTAGTCAACTCAATCAAATCTTTGTTGTCCAGTAGTGGAATGTATGTTGGCTGCTAATTTTTTACTTTTAATAGGCCTATCCACTGTTAATCATAGGCTTCTCCCATTGTTGGTCAAATAGGCCGGATATTTGCAGTAGTGACCACGCTTGGCGAGTGAGTTGGCATCCACAGCTTTTTATTACTCTGCACTGTTATCAGTAAGGTGCTGCCATCCACCTCCCGTTTCAGTTTCCCTTCAGTCGTCTCTTACGACACCCACGAGACGAAATGAGGTATTTAGTTTCCATTTCGCCACCTCTACATTGCTAATATATTGCTACTCCCGATTCCCTCCATAGATTACGAAATAAGTTGGATATTATCCGTTGTTGCCACGCTTGGCAGGCGGGTTGCTAACTGCATCTTTTTATTATTTTGAGCTGTAATCAGAAATACGCTGCTGCCCATCTTCTCTATATTTCTACTCCCGTTCATGAATATAGTCACTGTCACGCGTTCATCATGAATAGAACTACATTTATGAAATTTTAACTTTAATTGAAGTAATTTTAATGATATTTCTACATTGAAGCCAACGCGATCTAAGCCGCGGGTAAAAGCTAGTACTTAATATTTACGGTAGATTGAAAATAGTTTATAAATGTATGATTATATAATGTGTAATAAAAACCTAGCTTACATACACGCAGAGGGTTCTGGGAGAAAAAAAGAGTTCACTGCACTGATTCCAATGCGGGATGACGGACTTCAGATGAAATATATCTTTTAAGGACATCATCGAGAGAAAACTTACATATTATGTGAGAACATAATATGTAAGTTTTCTCTCGATGATTTCCTTCACCACCGATAACGTGGTAAATCGACACTTCATATTGCAATTAAAATTTTAATAATGTCGGCGTGGATTGAATTTGGGAACTTGTGTAGGTACTATAAAATTTACGTTTGAATGGATTGGAATTACCGATTTTGACAAGTGACCTTTAAAACTCTATCAGTGCAGTTCTGCTCATTGTTAAAATTAAAATATATCTGTTTTGAGTAAAATTTGCTTTCTTTGATGTTTAGAGTACTTTTTGTCAAGAGCCTGTTAATTTACATATACCTACTCGCGTAAGCTATGAAACCGAGCCTGTTACAAAAATCTTAATATGTCCGAAATTGTCATGAAAAGTAAAAAACGTAAAGTAGCAGCTTACATACGTCTCACGACACGACTGTGTACAGGGCTCCTCATTTTATTAGCATTACATTATAATACTTACTTACTTATCTTCACGCACAATCCCTGACGGGGTAGCCAGAGAGAACAGATCGCCAAGTGTCACGATCCTTACATACCTCTTTCGCTTCTTTCAGATTCATTATCTTCTTCATACATGCACGTCTAGGTATCCGAGTACTCTTGACCCTCCCCTCTTCGAGCAATTTGCTCACATGGTCTTAGAAAGTTAGTCTCGGTCTACCTCGACACCTTTTAATATTAACTTTCGCGCTATGTATTTTCTTCACAATTCGGTCTTCACTCATTCGCTCAACGTACCCAAACCATCGAAGCACGCCCTTATCAATTTTTGTGATAAGGTCATCTTTCAAACCTGCCATATTGCGAATCTCTTCGTTTCGCTTTCGGTCGGCCATGGTAACGCCGCACATTTTACGAAGAGATCGCATCTCCACTGCATTCAACTTGCTTTTATGCTTCTTCTGGCATACCCAGGTTTCGCTGCCATATAACAAAGTCGGTACCAACACTGCGTTATGTATTGCAAGACGTGCACTCTTCACTACGCCTTGTCTTTTGACTAACGCAGTCAGGGCACCATTGACTTTATTCCTGGCAGCGACACGCCTGTCCACATCTAAATCACATCTTCCATCCCGGCTAAAAGCACTCCCCAAGTATACAATTTCATTTACCTGTTATAGACATTCCTGATTTACCCATATTTCACACTTCGTTCTCTTTTCGTCCCTTTCAAATACCAGAACCTTAGTTTTATTAGCATTCAAACGGAGACCTTTAATTTCACATTCCTCTTTCATACACGTGACTAATGCCTGCAGTTCTGCCTCTGATGATGCAATAAGCACTACCTCATCAGCATACAGCAGACAATTTACTTTAATGTCACTCAATTTCACACCCAAACAGCTATCTTTCAGCTTCTGTAAACAGCTGTGGAGATACAGTATGAACAGCCAGGAAGACATGACACAACCCTGTTTTACGCCCGTTTGGACGCTAAACATGGGTGACAGGTCATGCCCTACCCAGGCTTTACAGTCACAGTAAAGTGACTGCACAGCCCTTACCAATCGACCATCCACACCATACCCCGGCAACAGTTCCAACATTTTCTTCCTTACAACCTTATCAAATGCTTTCTCAAGATCCACAAACATCCACCGCGGATGTTTGTCCTTGTGCAATTTATGTTTGTAAACTGCCTCCACGACACAGGAGAAAATCCTAGTGTGGGGGTAACGTTTTTTTTAAAAAAAAAGCACAGAACATCTTCTGGTTAGCAGCCAGAAGCTTTTCCGTGAACATGCGGAGAGAAAACATTTGATCCGTGCATCCTCTTCCAGGTCTAAATCCGCATTGTGCCTCCCATAGAAATCTTTCCGATTTCTCTTGCATCCTACGTGTCAAAACTTTCGAGTAAACTTTACTTGCTAAACTGGTCAAGCTGGTCGCTCGATAGCACCCGCAGTCAAAATGTGAACCTTTACCTTTATATAAAAGCACAATGACTGCGGATCGCCAATCATCCGGGACATCCCCCGTCCGCCAGCACAAATTGCACAGCAGATGAATGCTGTCCCAGACCCATACTTAACCATTTCAGCAGTAACTTTGTCTAGTCCCGCAGCCTTACCACATTTCAAACTTCGAATCGCACGTTCAATCTCTTTCATACTGACCTCAGTGTCATCGAGGTCCGGGTCTGGCGTACCAGTCACGGCGTCACTCTCGGATCCCTCACTAAGATCATCACACGCATACATTTCTCTATAAAATTCGCTCCATCGCTGCATGACGTCCGATTTTTCTGAGAGGACGTCATTGGTTCTCGAAAGCACTTTGTTCATTCTTAAGGCCGTCGCACCACTTCGGGTCCTTCCAACCTCTTTCGAGAAGAGTTTGGAGTTCTCCTTAATGTTGTGCGACAACCTTTCGTCCGCTTCCATTCTACACCTTTCATGCACTTCCTCAATCAATGCTTTCGTGTGAACTTTCTGCAGCTTATATCTTTCTTTCATCTTCTCTCTCATATCCTTATCATTACTAGAGGCCAAATAGTCTAGCCATACTTTCTTCTTCTTTTTTACAGCTTCTTTCACTTCATCATTCCACCATGCATCTCTTCCTTTACTCGTACTACTACCTCTTTTTATCGTTCCACACACTTCTTCCGCTGCACTTACCATTCCATCCCTAAGGTTCTGCCATGTTCTTTCCACACAAGTTTTTCTGCCATCGATGGTGTCACGCTTTTCGGCTACCCTCGCATAATATTTATCCCTAGTATCCGCTTCCTGAAGTTTCCACCTTCGGATGCGACAGACCGACTGTGGTTCTGTTACTGCCATCCGGTAGCGCCAACCCGCGAACAGACCTCTAAATCTAGTAATCACTATATAGTGATCCGTTCCCAGGTTAGCACCCCTGAACACTCGCGTATCCATCACCTGTTTTCGTAGTCGGTCATCCACCAGGAACAAATCGATCATACTTCTCTCATTCTTTCTTTCTCTAGTATACATATGGATTTTCTTGTAATTAAACATAGTGTTTGTCACAAGAAGACCGTTTTTCTTGCATACAGCTAGTATAAGCTTGCCAGCATCATTAACCCTTTTATCGCCAAACTTTCCATGCACCGACTCGTACCCTGGTCGAGCGGTACCAACCCATCCATTCAATCAAATCACCACATACAACAATTCTTTCGTTTCCCCTAACCAAATCTAGAACTTCTCTTACATTCTCCCAAAACTCCTCCAGCTCAGCCCTGGATGACGAAGCTACCGGCGCATAAACAGCCAAAAGGAATAACTTCGTCAGTCCCAATTTAAAGCCAACCCAGAGAAGTCTTGAGTTCACAACCTTATATTCAGCCATAACATCGACCAACCGAGACGACAGCATCACCCCCACTCCCTAGCAGGCGCTCTCGCTCTCCGGGGCTCCGGACCATAGAGATAACGCCCCGCCAGGGAGCTCTTCAGTACCACTGCCCTTCCGTTTGGTCTCCGACATACACACAACATCTAATTCTCTTTCTTTCATTATTTCGATCAACTCATTCGTCTTATCTCTCATACCTCCTCTAACATTCCACGTGCCAACTCTGCACTCTGTCCTCCACCTTCCGCCGTGTCGGGCTGTGCGTGACGGGTGGCAGTCCCCATCGCCGCTTTACGCGCTGCATTCTACACCAACGGGGACGAGCTGGGGTGCGTCGCCTTGGGGGGACGCCCTAACCCTCGTTGGCATGGGTGCGCAGCTGTGTAGAATTGCAGCCCTGAAAAGGGCTGGCAGGGGTCGCGACGAGCACGCTTCTACAATGACATTATTACATTACAATGATAGCCACAATGCTACAATGCGTAATATTTGTCACTTCATTCACTTTCAGCCTATATTTTAACCGATTACGGCGATTCAAATAAAGGATTTTATACTTGACATTCTATGTATGTATGTTTGTATAGTTGTTTCACCGTAGCAGCCTATTAGATTTACGTAACGAGTTGTGAATCGATTCATCTTTAAGATAATTAATAGAATCAGGGGTTATTTTGCAAAAATCAATTATATTAAAGTTGGTAAAAATTACCTTGCGTACATCCGCTCGATAAAATAAAATGATGTGTCTTACCTAGTTTGAAGAGCAACTCCCGCCCTCCCTCAATTGCGTGCACTAAGCCCTTCCAAACATGGCAAAGTTGCCATTATGAAATAACTTTGTGGGGAAACTTAGAGAACAAGGTTTCCCCGTAAAGTTATTCTTCACCATTTTACCACCGAGCACATGGTATATCAGCACATAAAATTTCCTATAACAGTTATCTTGGTGCTCGCGGCAATCGGAGACGTTTTGCTTCAGTGCCCAGAAATCTTACGGCTTCCACGACTTATGTATTTGTTTTAATAAAAAATCATACAAATGGCAACAATTTCATGATAGAGGTAGCCAATTATTACTGGCAATATCGTATACCTAAACGTCAACGTTTTTATCCTCTGTCTACGATATGTTTCCATTAACGATTGGCACTTATCGCACGAGAGCAATCATCTAGTAATATCAACGATTGTAGATTGAGGTGCGGCCGGGTTTATAACATTAGCTATCTGTCAGTGAAAGTCCCGTCAAAATTGGTGCAGCCGTTTTGGAGATTAGCTGGAACAAGCAGACAGACAGACAAAGATTTTATATTTTTATTGTTATAAATATCGTATATTATACTTTCACATGTATTTAATAAAAAACTGTTATTTTATTAAATACATGTGATTACAAACAGACACTTCAATTTTATTTATTTGTATTATTCAAAAAGTAATAAGGATTCTGTTAAAAATCCTAAGGTACCTGCGGGTAATAAGGCCTAAAAGTAACAAAAATCGTATTTATAACTAGCTGATCCCCGCGACTTCGCTCCGTTGTAATTTAGGGTTTTAATTTTTTGCGCGGAACCCTAATTATTTTTCTAAAATAAAAGTAGCCTAAGTTACTCCTTATGACATCAGCTATCTGCCAGTGAAAGTTCTGTCAAAATCGGTCAAGCTGTTTCGGAGATTAGCCGGAACAAACAGACAGTCAGACAAAAATTTTAAAAATTTTATTTTTGTTATAAGTACCGTATATATTTTCATATGCATTTAATAAAAAGCTGTTATTTTGACATTACAAACAGACACTTAAATTTTATTTATTTGTATAGATAACCGCTCTCGCTCAAGGAGATAGTAACAGAATCTTATTGCACGATAATGTCTATCATAAGATACGACCACACTGCACCAATAATAAAAGTCATTCTAAATAAACTATCATATTGTTTATATATGTATGTACATATAAACAATTAATGCTTCGTTATCTGTTTTACCAACAATCGTAATAAAATAAATCACGATTATATACTTGAAGGTCTAATTCTTAAGCGAAACTCAGTTGCAAAGGACTTAGGTGTTTACTTTGATGAAAAACTTACTTTCAGAGATCATTTAGATCACATTGTCTCTAAGTCATGCAAAACATTAGGTTTTATTACCAGAACAACCAAACATTTCAAAAAACCATCCACATTTATACATCTCTTCTACGCTTTGATATCAGTAATCTGTACTCTTGGTTCTGTTGTATGGTTTCCATATAACGAAGTGCACCCCAAACGTCTATACAGATCCACAACAAAGCTTTTAAGATAGTTATAGACTGGAAATAGGTCGCAAACTACCGTCTTACTTCTCCCCGTTGCCGTGTTTTGGCATAAGGACAAGATAATTCTATCTCTTATCAGTGGATATAATCGGGGGATACCCCGATTGATATAATCGGGGGATACCCCGATTATATCCACTGATAAGAGATAAAATTTTTGTTTTTTTTTTGTCCCCAGCCCTTACTAGCCGTGCAGGAGAGACTACTTAGATCTGTAGTTTCATCGCTGCGCAATAGACGTGCAATACAAGATATTCTTTGCTTACATAAATTAATATAGGTACTGCAAAATTGTTTCCACAAATCTTTTATCCCAAATCAATTTTAATATCAAGTCGAATCCCAGGCGTCGTCTCAATACATTTATATTAAACGTTTATAAGAACAATACTTCATTTTACAATCCCTTAACACGAATGTGTCGCTCTTATAATGAAATGGTTTTGACAGAGTTTATACGTGGTAGAGCCGAGACCGGGGAAGGACCACGCTCTCACAGAATACCAGCGTAAAATAGCAGCTTAACAATGCTGTGTTTCGTATGGTGAGTGTAGAGAACGGGAGACCCTTTTTACTGGAAACGAGGCATTCCATCTTAGTCCTCACGGGTGACAACGCATCTGCATTTTGACTCTTAATCGAAGATAGATGTAGATGTCTATGGGCCACAGCGACCACTTACCATCAGGTGGACTGTGTGCTCGTTTGTCACCCTTATCCTATAAAAAAAAGTGTCAGGTAAGGACATTGACATTGTTGACAATAATAATAAATAAGCTTCGCACTAACGGTTCCACTACGTCAAGTCCAACCAAAAATAAACCTTCACTAAATTGTCGTAAAATTGTTTAACTACAAATCTTTTTTTCCATAGATATGGTTACGTATAATGCATGTTGCAACTGTATGTATGCGTTTTTGGTTTGTATTCCAGGTCAAAACTTTGTATATATTATGTAAAATAAAAGTGAATATAAACTATTGTGTTTTTTTTTATAGGATAAGGGTGCCAAACAAGCACACAGTCCACCTGATGGTAAGTGGTTGCTGCGGCCCATAGACATCTACATCTATCCTCTGTTACAAATCAAAATGTAGATGCGTTGTCACTCGTGAGGACTAAGATGGAATGCCTCATTTCCAGTAAAAAGGGCCTCCGGCCACCTGCACTCACCAAGCGAAACGCAGAGGTAAACCTCTACTTCACGCTGGTTTTCTGTGAGGTCGTGGTACTACCCCTGTTCGACCTGGTCCATTCGTGCGACAGCAAAAGCTGCCGCGTGGCTCTACCACTGTACGTCCAATAAACAAATAAAATAAAATAATTAAAAAAAAAAAGTAATATTACACTTAGCTATCTAAAATCATAAACTTTATGTTTATGAATATATGTTTTGTTGATCTTGAAGATTTGAATAACGTATCGATTTTTTTAAATGAAAAATGAAAAAAGGTTTTCTTGAATACTAGTATTATAGTCCTTCTTCTCGTGTAGTTTTTTTTTTGTTTTAGAATGTATTTTATGTAAGTTTTAAAATGTTATAATTAAAATAAATCGTAGGCTTTTATTACTAAACTAATGTCGCGATCAGGAAACGACCTGGTTTCAGCTCTCCAAACAGTGCAAAGATAAAATATGTCAAAGAATTAAAGCTTTAAGCTAATTTAAGCTATTACTTTATGCGTGAATTATTATTGCTCCTGCGCCTAAGCTCTCCCGGACCGTGTCGTGCGATTTGATGATTGTGAGATGATAAAGAGTACACCTGTGCATACATTCGGACACACAATCGGATATATAATTCTGTACTGTGCAGTTAGGCTAGTCTCCGTTGAGACAGGCCGCTGTGGCAGAAATTCGGTTAGCAGGACAATCCAACAATCAACCCAACACTCAACTCCACCTAACACTTAACTCGAGACACAATCGACGCGACGCACTGATGATCAGTGTGTTTGTTTGTCAGTTTGTTCATCATTATAGTAATGACTTAAAGTGCTGTTAGGTGAGGCAATTTATATATTTTTTTAATTTTTAGTCTGAATTGCTGCATTCAACTGATTATTATTGATTACAAATATCAAATAATAGGCGCGGGAATAAGTTTCTTGGTATTTTGTTTGTGTAAAAGAAAAATCTTTGGTTGCGCTGTTTATATCTGGCTGGTTTTAACATCAATACATAAGACATTAATAAAAAGAAAAATAAAAAGTAAAAAACACTTTACTGCCATTTTACACAAGAACTAAAACGTTATACGAGAACTAATACGTCGCATACCTAAAACATGACATACTCAATTTTCATACTCATATTGACGTATGTTTTTTAGTAAAAAATCATGCAATTTTATTTATTATTTTTGAACTGTCAGTGCGTTCAATAAATTGTAAATTTTCACCACCACACCACATTTTACTGACGCCTATTTTACGATCGCTACAGACCAAAAAATTAATTGAAAGCGGTGCCGGATTTATTACATATTATATACATACATTAGACATACATAAACACTCACGCTGTCACCCAGAGGGGTAGGCAGAGACTACGGACTTCCATTTGGAACGATCCTGACACACTTCTTTCGCCTCCTTTACATCATAATCTATCTAATCTTGCCCATTTTCAATATATCGCCAATTTGGTCGATAAACCTTATTTATTATGAAACTAAACAAAACTGTATTATATATATTATATATATGTACATAATATATGTCGATGTTTACGAGGCAAGAGTGAACAGTTTTTTTTTTAAGTAAGTGCGTTTTCAATGTCCGGCTAAAACATTGTATACCATTAGGTGGGAAAAATATTTAACTAATAAATAATATACAGTACCTAGTAACATATTATAACATTTCTCTCTTGTAACCCATTTTGTTTTTATAGTTTAAGTATAGTCCTCACTAGTTGACTTAATATTTTAGTTCTAATTGAATAAAATGATAAAGAGACAGTTAAAGTAATAAAACTTTTAACATAACATACTCACGTTGCAGATTTATTATGGTTATAGCTAGAATGGGATAGTGGGTGCCAAAGCCCGTGTAGTGGCGGGTAACAATACCCACTACCTCATATCTTCCCGTGGGTGACGTAAGAAGCGACAGAGGGCAACTGAGGCAGAAGATGGGCAGCAACATTTTTCTGATAACAGCAAAATAACTAAAAGAAGTGTGGTTACCAACCCGCTCATCATGCGTGGCAACTATGGCAATATACCCCAAGACGAGAGTTACAAAGATAAAGCCCCCAGTCCCCGACGGCCCCGCTATTCCTGGCTACGGTGGCGACCATGGTAACGGCGGAGCAGGGGGTGCTAAGAATATCTAGAGGAGGTTACCACCTAAGCCGATTCGAACAGGCATATAAATCACGCAGGCACCCTGAGAGCTAACAAGAAGATGCTGGAGTTAAAAGAAGAGATAGACAAGTTACGCTGGGATATTATAGGATTATCTGAGGTCCGAAGAGAGGGCACGGTAATCCTTGAATCCAGCAACTTGTTCTATCAGCGGGAGGTCAACCATCTGTCCCATGGAGGGATCGGATTTATCGCCCACAAATCTTTCGTTAACAACATTGGAAAGATTGGAAGTGTGTCAACGACGAGAGTTGCATACCTTATACTCAGAATCACCAAACGATATTCGTTGAAGGTCATACAGGTTTACGCACCAACCTCGGCACATCCAGATGAGGAGGTGGATGAAATGTATAAGGATATCTCTAGAGCCATGCATTTCTCCTAAACTCACTATACTGTGTTCATGGGAAACTTCAACGCAAAACTAGGCACAAGAGAGAACGGTGGGCTGAAGTTAGGTAAATTTTAGGTTTGGGCAACCGAACCCAAAGGTCCAGCAGCTATTTCATGGAGAAAGAGGAACTCTTTATGATGAACTATTTCCAACAGAAGTGGCCCCACAGAAAGTGGACGGCACAACAATAAATAAGATTGACTTCATTATGACGAATAGACGATCACTGAATGGTGAGAGGCACACTGTATCTACACGTTAAGTTGGAGAGGTCACGTCTAATGAAGTCAATGCTCCTTCCCCTCGTGCTCTAATCCAAAGTCCCGAAAACTTTCAACTTGAGTTACAATACAGTATTCACTGCCTAGAAGACTGCAATGCAGTGGATGATATGAATAACAATCTCGTCGAAACGGTCCATGCGGTCGGAGCTAAGTTCTGCAAGTCCCACCGCAGAAGAACACAAAAACTCTCCGATCACTCTTAATATCATGGCTGTTAGATGGGAAATGTGGCTTCCATGGATTTAGTATATATAGAAGCTTAAGTCTTCAGCAGATTTGACAGCATATAGAGCAAATGAACAGATAGATCTGCAAATGCATACGGCGGGACTTACGCAACTTCAATATAACTCGTATTGAAGAAGCGATCGAGCGGTACTCGTACCAGGGCTCCAATGTCTTTGCCAGAAAGAGTTAACTGTCGAAACTGAAAAGCGAATGTGGTTTCCGGAAAACCTAAGATTTTTTGTGAGATTGAGAGGTTCTATGGGTTATGGCAAGTGTGAGTAACGATCCAAGAGCAAGTCTTATCCGACACTATTCCGATGATATCGCAGACGTCAGTCGGAGCAAGATTAGAATGGCTCTCCAGCATCTTAAAAATTTTGCTTTGGAACCGCGTCTAGGTGCTGTTTTCAAGAGTCATTACTAATCGTCTCGCACGCAGAGTCGACGACTGCCAGCCTCACAAACAAGCCGGTTTCGGCAAAGGCTTTAGCACTATAAATAACCTTCGGCAAATTGTACAGAAGACGGAAAAATACAATCTTTTATCTTGTGTATTGTATATAGGACTATTAGATTTCGCATAGCTTTTGATTCTGTCGAAATTTGGGCGGTGTTACAGTCCCTTCAATTGTTGACAACGGTCCAAGTTGACTGTCGGTATATCGAAGTGCTGAAGTGTTTGTACAGTAGGGCTGCGATAGCTATCTGTTAATATTCCCGAAATTCTTCACCGCTGCATTGGAAGACGTTTTTAAGCTCCTGGACTGGAAAGGATACGGTATTAATTATTAATTTCAACTCGGCTGGGCAGCGTTCGGGAGATTGCGACACATCTTCTCCAAGAAACCAGTGCGTTTTACCAGTAATGACCTATGGATCTGAGACGTGGTCCTACATTGCTGGCCTAATGAGGAAGCTCTAGGTTGATTAGTGAGCTATGGAGAGGGCTACGCTCTGGGTTTCTCTGCGTGATCAACTTATAAATGAGGATATTCGCAGTACAACCAGAGTGACCGACATAGTATACCAACGGATTAGTAAGCTGAAGTGCCAATGGGCCGGCCATATAGCTATTATACGTGGTAGAGCCATGCTGCAGCTATATTAGTAGTATAGTTGTAGCACGAATGAGTCGGCTCGACCGGGGAAGGACCACTTTCACATAATACCAGCGTCAAATAGCAGCTTAACACTGCTGTGTTTCGTATGGTGAGTGTAGAGAACCGGAAACCCTTTTTACTGGAAACGAGGCATTCCATCTTAGTCCTCACGGGTGGCAACACATCTGCATTTTGAGTCTTTATTGAGGATAGATGGAGATGTCTATGGGTCACAGTAACCACTTACCATCAGGTGGACTGTGTGCTTGTTTGTCACCCGATCCTATAAAAAAACCTTGGGGAGGCCTATGTTCAGCAGTCGCCTTGTGAAGGGCTGTAATGAATGAATGAATGTACACCAAAATACAGAAGAGAGAGTATAATATGTACAACACGCGATCTTATCACTCTGAAAGTGATCTCTTCCAGGATTTGCCTTAAACGTCACGCTTGACAGGCGGGTTGCCGGTCTGGGTATTTTACGTTTGACTCTGACTTAAACGAGATTTCATTTTCCATAGTCGTCTCTTACGACACCCATGATACAAAATAGGATAATTGATGCTCTTGAGCCGCGAGACGGCTAATCTCTATCATCATCATTACATCCCTTCACAAGCTCACTGCTGAATATAGGCCTCCCCCAAAGAATGCCACAAAGCACGGTCGTGAGCCACCTGCATCCATCGACTTCCTGCATGTATTACCAGGTCGTCACCCCATCTAGTGCGGGTTCACCCTACGCTTTGCCTACCGGTATGAGGGTGCCACTCGAGAACCTTTTTTCTCAACGGTTTTCGGTTCTTCGAGCTATATGGCCGGCCCAATGCCACTTCAGCTTACTAATCCGTTGGGTTGTGTCGGTTACTCTGGTTCTACTGCGGATATCTTTATTTCTAAGTTTATCACGCAGAGAAACCCCGAGCATAGCCCTCTCCATAGCTCGCTGAGCGACCTTGAGCGTCCTCATACGGCCAGCAGTGAAAGACCGCGTCTCCGTTCCATAGGTCATCTGCCAGTGATGACCTATGGATACGCATTGGTTGGACAATCTAACTCGTTTTCAAGTTTTGAGGTATACCTGACGAGAAGATGTGTCGTAATTTCCCGAATCGCTGCCGAGCCGAGTTGAATCCGTCGATTGACATCTCTCGGTCGAAGTTGGACTTACCTAGTCCGACTATTTGTCCCAGGTAAACATACTCGTCAACAACTTCGAGCTTAGTGCTCCCAACAACTACCGAAATAGGTGTGACATGGACATTAAACATGATCTTTGTTTTTGTTAATCTTTATATATCTTTGTTTTTCTCAACAGTCTCACTAAGACTCAAAAAGGGCTCGAGTGATTTTGATGTGTATTTGAGTGGGTCCCTGGAGGGTTTAGAATCACAATTGGACCCGTTAGGTGGCGCTTTTGTCGAGATTCAGTTATCACCCGTGCGAAGCCGGGGCGGATAGTTAGTTTAATATAAAGTGTAGTAACATATAAATATATTAACATATTATTATTGTACTTTTTTGTGTAAGTGCGATATGCCAACAAATTTTTTGACTCACGTAAGACTTACGTCGTCAGTGAATTTAATTCTTAGTACAAACAAATTATCTCAAACCACAAAAAATGTTTTAAGTATCTAAGTACTTATGCGCAATTAATCGTAGAACGATGGAATAAACTATCTACCGCATTTTATGACTAAGTACAGTTATGCTTCCATTGTGATATCAAAAAGCGGAAAGAGGGGCAAAGCAAATTTTAGCTGCAAATGTGAGTTGGTAGATTCGGCAATGGACGCTCTAGAATCTAGATGGATGTTTATTGACCAAATCGGCGATATATTGAGGATAACCTTTAACCGACGGGCATGTATGTTTAGATATAAGAATTGTGAAAGAAGCGAGAGTATGTCAGGATCATGTCATCATGTGTGTCAACATCAAATGGAAGTCCGCAGTCTCCACCAAACCCTCTGGGTGACAGGCAAAAAAAGTTTCTGACATAGTTCAACACCAGTAAATTAGGGCGCGTTCCGACAACACGCACCCGCTACGCGCACGCCACGCGCGACAGCACCCGCGTCTAACTCGCTTTGAGATTTGTTGCATATAATTTAAGTTTTATGACAAATCAATAAATCTGAAATTGTATAAAAAGCGCGTGTGCGAGGTGAGCGCGGGATCAGCGCGGAGCGGGAACGAGGCGGGCGCGTGGCGTTGGCGAGGCGTGTGCGGTTGAACGTCGATAAATGCAATTTTAGATTTATTGATTTGTCATAAGACTCAAATTATATGCAACAAATTTCAAAGCGAGTTAGACGCGGGTGCTGACGCGCGTGGCGTGCGCGTAGCGGGTGCGTGTCGTCGGAACGCGCCCTAAAGTGTCAATAGACCTATAGGAAAGAAAGGGTTTCAGTGGCACTCTTGTACCGGTAAAAAAAGTGTAAGGAGGTCCCGCACGAGATGAAGTGACCTGTCTGTTTTCAATCTAAGAGACCTGGCAAAAATGCACTAATATTTTGCAGCAGTAATATCTCCTGAACAAACTTAAAAACGTCACAAAACGCTATTTAAATATTGACCAGTATTTGGGTTGTCACATGACACAGAATAATAGTTAAACATATTACTCGTCATCAGGTAGACAAACAAGTGAGTTTTATACATGTTTAATTAACAAACAATTAGCTTAATGCTTCTTTAACTCGATGAATCATTATATTGCAGATAAGATATGCATGAATGCAAGTGGCTCAGGATCCTGCTTTGTGGCGTTTATTGGTCTCCAGTATTATATATTACTCTATATTCCTGGGGGGAGGCCTATGTTCAGCAGTGAACTTGTAAAGGGTTGTAATGATGATGATGATGATGATTATATTTAAATAAATGAAAAAATAAACCGTTAAAACATACTATGGATCGTATAAGTAGACAGTTTACCGTGTAGTGACGGTGTATAAATCCACTACCCCATATCATCGAGTAGTAAGAGGCGATAGAGGGAAACAAATCAGGAGATAGTCAGCGGCGTCTTCCTAATAACGACTAAAAATAAAAATCTGCGGTTACCAACCCGCTTGCCAAGCGTGGCAAATATGGCAAACAAGGCTATCTAAGGAGGAGGCCTATGTTTAGTAGTGGACTTTAATAGGCGGACTTTGATAGTGGATATTTTAACACCGCCATATATCGGTGGTCATAAAATCTCTCTGGCATTTCCCGCAAAGAAATAGCGTGATGGAATGTTATTTTACGACGATGTTGAGTACATTACTACGTACCGATTTCTAGAAAAATTGTGCTGTGCGATCTGGGAGCGCAAATATACAAAATATCTCAAATGTTATCTAGATTAATGTAAAGACCAAGTTTCACGGCGGCCAGTCTCAACGTAGACGAGTGTGTGCGCAAGCACAGGTGTACTCTACTCTATATTCCCTTATAGTCCGTTAAGACGCCAATCCGATATGACCAGAAAGAGATAAGACGCAAGATCCAACGGGTTTTTACTGGGTGCAGAGGTGAAACAATGTTAACTTCCTGACTCCGAGCTGCTAGCGAAAATTTCATAGTTAATAGACCGTGACAAAAAAACTGAACCCGGGACCGCATGATTAGCAGCTGCGCTACGACCACTAGACCAACGTGTCAGTCATTCGCTAGATGACTGATAAGACGTTACCTGTACAAATTGTTTCGTTTTATATTAGTACATATTATGAAATGCCTTTAAACTTTTCTATTATTCGGTAGCCTTAAATTTAAAACACTATTCAATAGTTTAGAACCCACGGCCAACACCACAAAGCACACATCGATGAAGCAGAACCCGCAACGAATTCCTTAACATATTCGTATGAGGTCATTGTTTAATAACTTCACATTTATCACTACAAAATTTTAAAAGGGCATTATCTCTAACAGAATGTTCCTATTCTTTACAACTCTATTCATTTAGCTATTCATTCATAACAGACTATACTGGTCCACAGTTGAAAATGTTCTTTAATTTTATATGAAACTAGCTGATACCCACGACCCCGTCCGCGTTGCTTGATATATTATATATATATTTATAGGCAAGAAAACACACATCACAGAACATATGCACATGCTTATAAAAATCGTTGTTATTTAAAACTTTAGTTTTATATTAATTTTATATTTAACTTTATATTAAATGAAGATATCGACATATTCTTTTCAGATAAGGGCCAAGTGTCTAAGAAATAAAACTTAGAAAACCTAATTGAAATCTATCCATTAGTTTCTCCGCGATGCGCGCACAACTACAAACCTCTATCATTTTATTTATATTGAAAAGGGTGTCAAACGAGCACACAGTCCACCTGATGCCAAGTGGATGCAGTGGCACATGTCTATAGGCCACAGCATAGGCATATTCTTAATCGTCTTCGTCGATTTATAATCAAAATGATTGATTGATTAGTGATGCGTTGTCACCTCTAAAGTCTTAGACGGAATGTTTCGTTTCCGATTCTCTACACTCACCACAAGAAACACAGCAACATAGAGCTGCTATTTTACTCTGGTGTTCTGTTAGAGCGTGGTCCTTCCCCGGTCGAGCCGACCCATTCCTGTTACAACCATATTATAGTTGCAGCATGAGTTTACTACGCGTAAAATACTTAGTCGTTTCCCATACATAGCTTCATATGAGAGAATATTTGCCATAACGAGGGCATCCACGACTTTTTCTGCCACCAGTATGGCGCCACTAGAAAGTGAGGTATAATATTTGACAGATTTCATAGCAAGGAAGTTAATTTGTTCGGAAATTGTAAAGTTTATTGCTTCTTTATATTTGTAATTTTGTACTAAACTCGTGCCAAGCTCAGATAACGGGTTTGGTAAAAGCAGTCTTTTTGTTATTATTCAGTTGTTAAGAGGAACATTTTTTTGACTTTATTCTTCTTACGTTATACGTATAACGAAGCAGTGGGATAATTTTCCAACATCTGTCTTTCAGTTTGATGACAACTTGGGTGTGTAAAAGCAAGAACAAATCTACACGTTTGTTACGCTAAGATCGTGAAATTGACCATCTAAGGCTTTTATCACTTACCCTTTTTACTGGAAACGAGGCATTCCCTCTCAGTACTCGGGGGGGACAACGTATCTGCATTTTGTTTATTAATTGAGGATACATTTTGTTTATGGGCCACGGCATCCACTTACCATCAGGTGGACTGTGTGCTCGTTTGTCACCATCTTCTATAAAAAAATTACCAGGTGGGATTGCAGTCACTGGTTTTTAATTTTAAAATCCTGCTGCTTATCTTCCGTTTAAATTTCTCTCTGTTGCTTCTTATGACACCCACAAATTATGAACTAGGGCAGAGGTGAGAAACCTTTATGTATCAATGAGCCATATTTTTTACGTCTATACGTGCCGTAGAATAATTTTGACTTCGTGATTACCACCGCATAGCGTACAGCGTCTGAACACTCCCTAAAGTGGGCTAACTCGCGTTCGTTCTTAATAATATGTACTTCATAATGAACTTTGTGATCGGTGACGTGCCCAAAATATTGACTCGCGTGCCATTAGTTCGCCATCCCTGGACTAGGGCATTCTCTTAAACCACCACTACACGGCTACACAACTTTATAGATTCTATAGATCTGTATAGATTTATATAATATCAATGCTTAAACTTCTTAGTGCCGATTTTTGATTCGTTTGAAAACAGTTATTAATCAGCTAAATCATAACCTGACTGTTAAAGGAAACTAATTTTACGGATTTTATCGTGTTTAATTTTAACTTTTTAATACCCGTCCTTTTGGGTGCTTTACAGCACCCATGGTCACGGGAGGAGCTGAGGTGTTTGACGTCCTAATGTCTCAACCTACAGTTTTTAGGGTTTCGTACCTAAAGGGTAACCAACGAGACCTATTGCTAAGCTTCCGCTGTCCATCCGTCTGTCTGTCAGCGGGCTTTATCTCATGATACGTAATAGGTAGACAGTTGAAATTTTCACAGAATGTGTATTTCTGTTGCTGCTATCTATAACAGAAAATAAAAAATATTAAAGAGAGCTCCCCTACTAGAAACGTGTTTTACGATGGTACGAAACCCTTCATGCGCGAGTCCGACTCGCAATTCGCCGGTTATTGAATATTAATTTTGGTCCGATCAGTACACGGTATCACAGAATAAATAATAGTACTAACAGTATCTTAAAGTCTTGCAGTGGTGTACTTTTGTTTGGATTTAATTTGATTAATTATAGGATAATTAAGCAGATAGTAGCACCCATCCATCTTCTCTATTGAAATTAGGATATTGTTTTTAACTTCAATAGCCTCGCGAATCGTCCTTGGTAGGAGTCGGTGTTATATTGCGAGGATTTGCGGTCTATCGGATCTAATGTAATTGCGATGGCGATGGCGGTTAATGTGTAGTGTTCGCGTAAATATAAGAAATCAATATGATAACCTGACTGACTGAATAGGAAAGTGAAACTACTGAAATTTTTTTCATACAACAGTTTATTTTTATTTTTTTGTATATGTATTTTAATAAGATAAGAGTGACAAGCGAGCACACAGTCTACCTGATAGTAAGAGGTTGATGTGGTCCATAGGCATCTAAATATATCGTCAATTAAGAATCAAAATGTAGATGCGTTGCCACCCTTGAGGATTAAGATGGAATGCCTCTTTTCCAGTAAAAAGGGTCTCCGGTTCTCTACACTCACAAAACGAAACACAGCAGCATTAAGCTGCTATTTTACGCTGGTATTCTGCGAGAGCGTGGTCCTTCCCCGGTCGAGCTAACCCATTCGTGCTACAACTATACCACTAATATAGCTGCAGCATGGTTCTCTATGTTTACAAAATCAGCCCTTAGTGAAATAGAAGAAACTTACTTTATCCGCCTTATTAAAAAAAGAAGTTCATCGATAGTCCTAGGTTTAAACTATCAGTAAACCCATTAAAATTTTTCTTAAATCATAGTTTCACGAGACTATCGATAAACCTATAAAATTATATTTTATTATAACCTGCAAAATTCCACCTGGCAGCATTGGACTCAGTGGAGAGACATGCTAAGAGGCTCATTGGTGACCTTGATTTGGTTGAAACCAATCTTGTCAGCCTCGAGCACAGGCGCAGAGTAGCCAGTCTCTCGGTATTCTATAGGATGCATTACGGTAAGTGTGCGCAGGAATTACACGCTTTATTTCCACCCTCTCCTTTGCACCATAGGACAACCAGACGGTCGGCGGTCTCAATCTCTTTGTTGTCGATATTCCACGCATTAGAACCAAACAGTTTGCTTCGTCTTTTGTAATGCGTACAGCAAGGGAGTGGAATAATTTGCCGACGTCTATTTTTCCGTCCGAATACAATCTGGGCGTCTTCAAGGCAAGAGTGAATAGGCTTTTGTTACGCTAAGACAGTGCGATTTACCATCTAAGGCTGCATCACCACTTACCACCAGGTGGGATTGAGGTCAAGCACTGGCTTATAATAATTAAAAAAAAAAACTGGATTTGTAATAACACCGTTTTGTCCAAGACTAAATATTAATTTACTATAATTATAATTTAATACATATAATTTAAATTAATCGGAACAAAATACTATAACAAGTGATTTTTTAGTTTTGTAGGTACTAAAAAAAAATAATTTAGGTACCATGTTTTTTTTCTTCATATTCCTACATTGTCATCCTGATTCTGTGCTATGTTCAAAATTGAGTCTCTAGCTCATCGGAAAGTGCTCGAAATTTGAGTTGCTCCATTCCACCCGGAACGAAAAACAGACAGACAAACAAGAAAGTTATTGTTGTTTTATTTGTTTGGTATTTTATTTGACCACGTTGAAAAAACGTTGTAAAATAAAAACGTGGTAAAAAAGTAGGTTCATACTCCGTGCGTGGTAAGTTTTATAGTTGTTTTACTGATGGATTTTAATACGTATTGTCCTATGTTGGTCTGGTTGATTAGAGTCCCATGTTTATGTGGGTCTTATATTATAGAATAGATTAGAATAGAATTATTTTTATTCAATATAGATTACAAGAATACTTATTGAAAGTCATTTTCTGCCGACTTCCAAAAAGGAGACGATACTCAATTCGACTGTATGTCTTTTTTATGTGTGTTACCTCATAACTTTTTACTGGGTGAACCGATTTGGATGATTCTTTTTTTATTTGAAAGCTGGTACTTCTCGTGTTGTCCCATATGAATTTGATCAAGGTCAGACCAATAGTTTTTGAGTTCTCTTTAATAACTCATATTGAAGTCGGCTGTACAAAATTTTTAATAATTTAAAATTAAAAATTTTGTACAACGGTCTTCAATATAAACTATTAAAAATAACTCAAAAACTATTGGTCACACCTTGACCAAATTTATATGGGACCACATGAGAAGCACCAGCTATCAAATTAAAAAAAGAATCATCGAAATCGGTTCACCCGGAAAGAAGTTATGAGGCAACACACATAAAAAAACATACAGTCTAATTGAGTACGTCCTCTTTTTTGAAATCGGTAGAAAACCTCTGTCCTAGGAAGAACCAGCAAGAAACCCAGCGCAACTTTGATTTAAATAAAATTAATTTACAATATATTATTTTCTGTCGACTTCCAAAAAGGAGACGGTACTCAATTCGACGCGTATGTTTATTTTGTGTGTTACCTCATAACTTTTTACTGGGTGAACCGATTTCGATGATTATTTTTTATATGAAAGCTGATACTTCTCGTCTAGTCCCATATGAATTTGATCAAGGTCAAACCAATAGTTTTTGAGTTATTCTTAATAAGTTATATTGAAGTCGGCTGTACAAAATTTTTATTTTAAATTATATACGACGATAGAAGACGTTAGAAACATCATGGTAGCGATCACCTTATCCTTAGGGATTATTATCAAAAAATAATGTGCCCACTGTGTTTACTCGCAGCGTAACGTAAAAGGCGACTAATGGAATATTGAGTTTGTGATTATGTATTAGTAGGTGATTGTCTAGTCACCTACTTTCACAAATTTCATATTTTTTTGATTAAGCGTAGTCCGAGTCCGAGTAGCTCGCTGTTTTTTGCACTATGTGTGCCTTCTCTCGGAAGACAGGCGTGACGCTATATATCTATATACATGACTCTATGTGGGTATGTACATATTCATATATCTGCCAGTGAAAGTCTCGTCAAAATCGATCCAACCATTTTGGAGATTAGCCGGAACAAACAGGCAGACAGACAGACAGACAAAAATTTTAAAAGTTTTGTTTTTGTTATAATTACCTTTCAATTGCATTTAGTAAAAAGCCGTTATTTTGAAATTACAAACAGACACTTCAATTTTATTTATTTGTATATTGGTGACAACCTCATTGGTATAGTCTTCGAAAGAGCGACTGGTGATCATGAGCTCTCACTCAGGTTTGAATCTCGGGACGAGTCAAAATCAGTTATTGGATTTTCCTGTCAAGAAATTCTCAGTAATAGCCTGGAATGAAAAACTTTGAATGAATGAAATATACTTTATTGTACACCAAAAAATACATATGAGAAAAAAAAACATAATTTATTTAAAGGTACAATTGGCGGCCTTATCGCTTGGGAGCGATCTCTACCAGGCAACCACATTGCAGAGGATAAAATGACCTGTGAGAAAGGGTAAGGGTGTACGTAGGTTGATAGAAAATACACACGACATATATAATATAATCCATAAATACATACATACTATAATAAATAAATAAATTTTAAATACAAAAATATATACATACATATATGAGAGCAGAGAGGATTAAACAAGTGAAGTCAAAGCCTAAACGTAAGGAAAAATGAGTAGGTAGTAATTTTTTAGATGAATGACTATTTAAGGAGGAAAGAAGTGCGCTTTCACAAGTTTTTTAAACTTATCAATAGACTGCGCACTTCTAATGTGCAGCGGTAGGGAGTTCCAGAGCCTAACAGCTTCAACAGAAAAGGATTTAGAATAGACGGAAGAGTTATGAGATGGAATTTTTGGGTGAGGTTTTTATCAGAGCGAAGAGAGCGACAGTGAGTGCCACCAAGAATCTCAAACCGCTCTTTAAGGTAAGTAGGGGAAGTGGGATTGAACAGTATACAGTATAAAAGAGAAAGAATGTGAGTATTCCTGCGAAGACGGATTGGAAGCCACTTGAGTTTTTCACGATATTCGGAGACATGGTCATATTTTCGAAGTCCAAATATGAACCGTATGCATAGATTCTGAATGCGCTCAAGTTTATTAAGCATCTCCCTCATTTAAATTGAGATAACACGTATCAGCATAATCGAGAATCGGTAAAAGAAGTGATTGTGCAAGCGCAATTTTGGTAGGTATGGGTAAAAAATTACTTGATCGACGGAGAGATCCGACCGACGCAAACACCCTCCTACTTACCTCGCTTACCTGTGGAGCCCAAGATAAAAAATTGTCAAAAGTAACACCTAGATTTTTAACGGTGTCACTATATGGCACAGGTGTCCCATCAAAAATAATACCACGTAGGGAAGAAAAATCTATAAGATTAACCAATTTTTGACTGCCTATAATTATTGCTTTTGTTTTTGATGGATTTACTTTAAGGCCGTATGACTTACACCAATCCACAATTAAGTCAAGATCTTTGTTTAATAAACCTATAGTATTGGGTAAATCCATCAATTTGGCATGCTCATATACTTGGAGATCATCTGCATACAGGTGGCAGCGAGAAGATAATTGGAGCGTGATCGAACTAATGAAGATTGAAAAGAGGAGAGGAGACAACACGCCACCTTGCGGTACACCTGCATTAATCGTACACCAGTTAGAGAACGAATCATCTACACGTGTCCGTTGCCGGCGACCAAACAAGTAACTATGAAACCAGTCAATTACTTCAGGAGATATGTTAAGAGAAGCTAAGATAGCTAAGAGTAGATCAAAACCCACATTTTTAAATGCATTACTAAAGTCAAGTAAGGTCAACACTGTTACGTGCTGTTTATCCACACTTGGACAAATATCCTCTGTAATCTTGACTAAAGCAGTAGTCGTACTATGACCAACACGGAAACCGGATTGGAAAGAATTGAAAAGACTCCACCTAGATAAGTAGATGCTCAATTGTCGATGAACTATATGCTCAAAAACTTTTGAAAGGAATGGAATTATGGATATGGGGCGGTAGTCAGAGAAACTGGAGGGATTTGCTTTTTTGGGTATAGGAGTAATCTGGGCTTCTTTCCAGGAAGAGGGAAAATTTTCGGACGAAATGGAATAATTAAAGATGGATTTTATAACAGAAGTCAAGATTTAACAGTGGTAGAGCCAGGCGGCAGCTTTTGCTGTCGCACGGATGGGCCGGCTCGAACCGGGGTGGTATCACGACCCCACAGAATACCAGCGTGAAGTAGAGGTTTACCTCTGCGTTTTGCTTGGTGAGTGCAGGTGGCCGGAGGCCCTTTTTACTGGAAATGAGGCATTCCATCCTAGTCCTCACGGGTGACAACGCATCTATAATTTGATTCGCAAACGAGGATAAATGTAGATGTCTATGGACCACAGCAACCACTTACCATCAGGTGGACTGTGTGCTCGTTTGTCACTCTATCTTATAAAAAAAAAAGATATCGACAATAGGGATAATCATTTTACGACTAATGCAGTCTGTACTGATTGCATCAGAATTGACCTCAACAATGCTTTTCTTAACATAACTATCAGTGATTTGACTAAAAATAAACGCAAGATTGTCAGATTTGGGTAAAGCTGAAATTTGAGTTTTAGTTTGTATTTTTGTGACCTTATCTATGGCACAAGAAGAAGAGAAATGCTGATTTAGCTGGTCTAAGTCAATATTTTTGGGGCTACTATTTTGACTCGCTTTCCCAACTCCAAGAGACTTAAGAAATTTCCATACTCTGCCGGAATCATCTTCATCGAGTATAGATTTATGAATATAGCGTCGTTGTTTATCTCTACACAACCTGTTGCAGTGATTCCGATTTTTTTTATATTTATCTCTATTGGTATCACAGCCTGGAGTCAGGAAGTGGGCGGTGTTTCAGCCCGTTCCTCGGAAAGGACGTAAAGCCGTTGGTCGTGCGCCTGATCTCTTTCCGGTCGTGTCGGAATTCCGTCCCATTGGATTATGAGATTGAGGGAATAGAGTGTGCACGCATGTTTAAAAAATCTCAAATATTCTGTCCCTTTTATCCTTTAAATTCAAAATGCACGGTAATGCATTATTTTAACTGATTTTACTGCGCACGCACAGATTCGTAAGGGTCGATGGGTATGCAAAAACGTTGTTACCCATATATCACATTTAATTTGGGATAATTTCAAATAAAAATAGAAGCCTTATTTACTCGTATTTTGAAATAAACTGCAATAACGGTATATCATTATTTGTACATTTGAACGTAAGTGTAAAATTTGGCTACTCTTTCAAACATAACCCTGTATATATATGTATATAAAGATGTGCGTAATGCTTAGTTTATACCATTCTACTGACATACATAATAGAATAATGTACCTACTAATTAATATACCTATAAATATAACTATACCTAAAACGGAAATTATCAATGAGGTTAAATATTGTTTACAAGTGATTTGTAGTTGCAGACGTTTTGCACTTTTTCCTTTAATTTTTATATAGAATAGCTTTTCACCATGCAACTATCTTTTACATTATTGCAATTTATTACTGGCAAGATCTACTTCAATTTTTCTCAAATATGTGAACGTTGAAATAAAAAAAATATTTATGAAACTGCGCAGATCGTAGAGTGGCATTTGGCACACATATAATACAAACAAAAACCTGAACCTAATAAAGAATTCAAATCTCGGCGAATTTACTACGCAGAACGGTTTGATTACAAACTAATGTTTATCAATACAAAAGCGATGCTAATGAATGCACTTGACCTATTACGTCGCACGCGCTATGAATATGTGCAACCTTTTAAAACTAATTTAGTCAGATTACTTGTTTGTTTTTGTCTAGATCGTTCTAGAAATGTTTAATGTTATTTATTTAAATAAAGTAACTGAGTAGTTTTAAAAATTTAAAATATCAATTAGTATTATATAATAAATGTAATGAATGCATTTGGTGTCTCTTGCTTACGAACAAATAAGGTCCTGTTGACTGACTAAAGTATACAAAGTCTGTAAGTGCTAAAGTCTGTATACATCCCACTGCTATGTCAGGCCTCCTCTCATATCAGAGATGATTATGGAACTGTTAATCTGCCGCGCTGTTCGAGTGTGTGTCAATGGAATTCAAATTTCCATAAAATATTTTGTATATCTGGCAAGGAGATTTCCTCACTATATATTTCTTCACCATACGCAGCTTGACTAGACTTTACCAAGTATTATGACTCTTAAATTGTCTAGAAATCCGTCAGTGTAACCGTCCGTCCGTTGGCAACCGCAGTTTTTTTTATTTTAAGTTGTTATTAAAAAGACGCTGCTTCTGATTTGTTTCCTTCTGTCGCCTTTCGAGAACATGGAATCCATATTCTACAGAATGGTAATGTGAAACAGTAGCTCACCAAATCAACTGGCAAATATCATACTCTATGTATGAATAAATTATCTTGACTACCGTTTTGCTAACTTTATTAAGTTGTCAACTATTACATATTTTTGGTTTGGTACACGATATTAGATTTGAATTTGCAACTTTCATTCTAAAATAACAATTATTTGCTTTCGTGAATAATTGTTTATTCTATAGAATGTATGTATACATAATGATTAATCTATACAAATAAATAAAATTAAAGTGTCTGTTTGTAATGTTAAGATAACAGCTTTTCACTAAATGCATATGAAAGTATTACGGTACTAATAACAAAAAAACAACTTTTAACATTTTTTTCTGTCTGTCTGTTTGTTCAGGCTGATCTCCGAAAAGGCTGGACCGATTTTGACGGGACTTTCACTGATAGATAGCTGATGTTATAAGGAGTAACTTAGGATACTTTTATTTTAAAAAAAGAATCAATCAAAAAAATTAAAACCCTTGAAATTTTAGTAAATTCTACGCAGGCGAAGTCGCGACGAACATCTAGTACTGAAATAAATCTCTATTGGGGAAGTCTTTGATTTCCTTTAAATTTGCAGCGGTGCCAGGTTCACTGTCGGTATATCAAAGTGCTGCAGTGATTGTACAAATAGGCTACGATTGCTGTTTGAGTATAAAGTCAGAGTATGAAACATATCCAGCTGCAGAAACGTGCAAAACAGGGTGAAGTTATGTCCCTGAAATTCTTTACCGCTGCATTACAAAACGTTTGGACTACAATCTATTGGGCTAGAAAAGGACAGGTGTAAAAATCAAATAATAGGTAAATCTATGTCCATACAATTATCATTTAATTATTTTTTGCAAAAAAAGCATAAGAGAACGTATTTATTATTTTATATCAGAAATATATATCACATAGAAACGATGAGTAACAAAATAATTACGATCATGATGTGATAATTTCTATAACAGTCATATAGGTACATAACGACTTTACAGTTAACTCAGTCAAGATAACGACATGAAATATATTTGATGTGGTTTATTTTTATTTTTACAAAAGTTAGTAGTAGTGCACATAGAATTTTTTGCCAATCAATTTACTTCCACGTTCAAGAACAATAGTGGTGTGAAAAAACGACGCACATTAAATAAGCGCATGTTTTTTTTTAAAGATGCGAGCGGTTCATCTACCGCCTCAACCAGTCCGATTGAAGACACCACAGTGTCTGGATGAATTACATTTAAACAGTGACACAGTAAAGTTAAAAAGTGAGATGAATTTTTTACTTTCGAAATTTATGTGGCAGAATGGGACCAGAATCAACCAGTATTTGTTTGCAACGATAAGTAAGTTTTTTTGGACAAGTTTTCTATATTTTAAATATTACCAATAATTAGTTTTTAAGTACCTATTAAGACGGTATTATTTACGTACTTGTGAATTAAATAAAGGGAGTAAATTATATATTCACAATTTCTTACAAACACAACCAGCGCAAGCGATGGGCCAGTGGGTAGGTCGCCAAAAGAACTGGTTTTAATTTAGTAAAATATTTTGAAATAAATTATTTAAAGATTGCATTATATATTACTAATCGCATTATATTTCGAAGGCTAATTCTTATAATATTGTGTAATATGTAAGTAAACTGATAAATATTTATAATACGTTTATAGAAAAAAATTGCAATAATAAATAAATAGTTTCCAAACATTATTTTTTTTTTATTTCTTTTCAAATAAAAATACGATATACCTTTATTTTATCTGCATTTCAATAATTGTATTTTTTATATAAGTCATCATTATATCTGTATGGCCTTGGTGGAATCCTAACGACTAATTAAATTGTTTATAAATTATCATATTATGTTATTGTGTATTATAAATTAAAATAAAATATTCTCAAGGTCCGCGCTCCTTTGAAACCTTTTTTTATTAAAAACGATCGTGTAATAAAATATCACCTTTGTATTAAATACTTAATTTTGTTTATGAAGTTTTTATGTTATCGTTCGTTCGCGTGCTTTATCAAATCAGAATTTTAAATAACTTTAAAAAATATATCATAAGTTTTTTTCAATATGTCTAAAACAGTAAATAAAATAGACCAGAACAATTTACCTACTCGACTTATAAGAATTCGAGAGATCCTGGTCGAACCAAAATTAAGCCGTTTTTCTTCCAAAGTTATATTTTATGAAACCTTGTAAGTTTGTCACAAGATCTGATAAATTACAAAATAATCTTTCAGGACATGTAGAGTTCGCCAAAACGCATTGGGGCAGTAAGTAAGGTGGACTTATTCCTATCCTAAAACCTTCTTAGAAATGAAAGGGGCTCATTATGAAGTCAGTATGAAGTGTGTAGGCTACTATATTTTTTTTATAAAACTGAAGTGATAAACGAAATGCAGTAGCCACCATCAGATGGACAGTAGGCTGTACTCCACGAACACCTGTAGCTTAATTAAAACAAAGAAGGCTGCAGATCTGTGCGTTGTCACATCTAAGGAATAAGATTGAATGCCGCAAACCCTGTAATTTTATACTGACTTTCTGAACACAGAACTGCAAGTAGGTAGTGTTATTTGGCGGCACAAATATTGAAAAGGGTGGTATCTGTTCAAAGATATATATTTAACTAGCTGTTCTCCGCGACTTCATCCGGGTGGAATTTATCACGATTGAATATCACGGGTTTTAATTTTTTTGCGCGGTACCCTAATTCTTTTTCTAAAATAAAACTAGCCTAAGTTACTCCTTATAAATCAAACACAAAATTAGCTCAGACAGATTGACAAATGAACAGACAGACAAAAACTTAAAAAAATGTTTTTATTATAAGCAGGTACCGTATATACTTTCATATATGTTGTTATTTTGATATTACAAACAGACTTTTGAATTGAAGCAATTTTATTTATTTGTATAGATTATAAAACCCATTGATGTGTTTACTGAACCTATATGTTACACATAAAATGTTTCTTTAAATATCATCGGATCTGGGAGAAATTTAAATGGGACCACTGCAGAAGTATGCTCGGTAATAAAATAAAAATCAACTTAATAGTGGTAGAGCCACGCTGCAGTATACATGGCTGCAGCAAGAATGGGTCGGCTGGACGGGGAAGGACCAAGCTCTCACAGAATACCAACGTAAAATAGCAGCTTAATGCTGCTGTGTTTCGTATGGTGAGTGTATGGTAACAGGTATTCCATCGTGGTTCTCAAAGGTGACAACATATCTACATTTTCATTTTTAATCAATGATAGATGTAGATGTCTATGGGCCGTAGCAACCACTTAACATCAGGTGGACTATTTGCTCGTTTGTCACAATTGTTCTATAAAAATCAAATCGTAATAAATTATATAACTAACTTGTATGTATGTAGAAAACCGGGCAAAATTACCGAGAATTCTCGGCAATTTTGCCCGTTTTTGATACTGATACACGATTGTTATAATTTAATAAAGACAGATAATATTCATATATACAATAGATACTATAACAGGTTAAGCATTGAGATAAGTAAGTACTTAGTACTTATTTTCACCAAAATAATTAACCAACTGAAATTCATTAATTTTAGATAAGGTGAGCACCGAAAAATGCTCTAACGATAATTCGGAATTAAGGAAGAACTTAATTGTACAATAGAAAACACGTTCTCTCACGGTCAATAGTCCGACTGCAAAAGTAAGTTTGTAATAGCAAAAACTATTTTTTGGAATACTAGCAATACGCCCTGCGGTGTTAATCGCGTCCACGTTAACGTATCCAGAAAATCATGACCAACACGTATTATGAAATCGCATAATACGGAGAGCTCAAACTATCGCGTGGAAATCTTCTCATATTTCGGAACGATAATGATCGCAAACTTTAAGTTCGACTAAGGCTTTTCAAATAGTAAAAACCGTGCTAACAATCTGCCTTTTTAATAGAATAAGATTGATAAACGAGCACACAGTCCACCTGATGGTAAGCGGGCGGCTGTGGCCAATAGACATCTACATTTATCCTCGATTAAGAATCAAAATGAAGATACGTTGTCAGTACGGAGGACTGAGATGGGATGCCTCGTTTCCAGTAAAAAGGGTCTCCGGTTTTCTTCACTCACCATACGAAAAACAGCAGTGTTAAGCTGCTATTAGCTGCTATTAGTGAGATGAAGCTGTAAGAACCGCATAGGCTAACAGCACTTACATCAACGAAAATAGATTAAGCTGCTATTTATGAAAGCGTAGTCCTACCCGGTCGAAACGACTTATTCGTGCTACAGTCATAAAATAGCTTCTTCGTACTCCGGTACATTCTTCCTCAATGAATTAATTTCTGTCACAGCTGTACGCTTGTGGAACTTCTTCGCTCTACATATTTGTCGTGCTCAGTTCTTTTTTCCTTCAAAAATCTACTCAAAGCTTATTACATGGAACATATTTCGTGTCATCGTATTGCGTTTTTATTTTTTTAACTTAATTGTATAATAATTTATGTACATTTCTCTTCTAGACATCTGTTGTGAACAATACTTTGCATAACAAGGTTGACTGAAAGAAATCGTATCAAAATAGTTTACAATTTTGTAATTGCTTACCCCTTTTTACCGTTAGGGGTGGAGTATCTAAAAATCGTTAATTTTTTTTGCGCTCTGCCTCTGCCATTTTACCCTCGTATTCTGTGAGAGGGTGGTCCTTCCCCGGTCCGACCCATACGTGCTACAACTATACTACTAATATAGCTGCAGTATGGCTCTACCACTTATAAAATACGTGTGACTAAGTTACAGTACTAAGAAACTTAGTAACACGTATTTTGATTATTGATGTCAAAAATATTATTAAAACATGACAGATTTCAACTGATATTTTATCTTTAATTTTATCCCCCTTAAGGGTTAATCACAAATACTGAAACACGTGTTTCTTAGTTTTTAATCTCAAGCCTAAATACAAATTTTTATCGATTCAAATTTTAAGATTGTATAGGGGGGGGGGGGGGGGGGGGGCAGATTTTGTAAAGTTCGAAAACATGTATTATCCATAACTACCATAATTTCGTTTTAAGTGTGTTCTCACCACCATGCAAGTTACCTATTATTAATTATTTATGGTTAGATTTAGAAATATTAAATATGACTATTTCATTATTTTAATCCAAAAGTAATTGTGTCAATTTTCAAGTTACAATAATCATTTAATAACATTTCATACAAATATGAAATAATATATAATATATACATAATATTTGCACACCGCCCCGCCCCGTAAAACGTGTCGTACAAGCATAACTCATATTTCAATATTTTTCATAATATATAACTTGCACCCTCGTTTTAAAACCGCTTTTATATCAAAAATACGGCATCAAGTTTCAAATTGAAAAATAGAATAATTAATTTTGCTCAATACAAAATTGAATGTGGGTAGTTTGAAAAACCTTAAAATACGTTTTTATTTGTTTTATTTACAGAGTACTTTTAGAAAGTCTAGTCAGTTTCTACGTCTAGCTTTTTTGGCTGTGCGTCTTCATACAATAATTTTCATACAAACTTTGCACCCTTGTTTTAAGAAAAGAAAGTGTAGATTTTTGAAGAAATTAAAATGTAAATTATATTATTTTTAATTTCGGAGTTTAAGCATCAATTTTCAAATTATACAAACCTTTAATTAATTTATCGCCATACAAATTCAAAGCACTCTCTGCCCCCTCCCCCTCGATCCTCCCAACAGGTTGTTTGGAAAATCGCTAAATTCAAACACATTTATTTTATTTACAGAGTACCTTAAGTAAGTTTCGAGTCAATCGCCCCGAAAAATAAAAAGTTTCATACAAACTGTAACACCCTATTTCGCCCCATTAGGGGTTGAATTTACGAAAATTCTTTCTTAACGGATGCCTATCTTGTAGAAGGCTGATTTCTACGTCTAGCGGTTTTTGGAGTTAGTCACTCATGACATTCTCTTTTATGTATATAAATTACTACAAATTGACGTTTTTTTTTTTAATTTTTTTCCTTTACTTCGGTGTGTGTGTACCTTGCTTCTTGCCAATTTTCATGATTGTAGGTTAAGGTTTTAATGAATGAGTTTGTGAGTGAGTATATTAAATTATTATTTTATTCGAAACTACAGTTTACGAGTTTTGGATTTTTTTCCTTTACATTTGCTGTAAGACCTTGTTTCTTGCCTCATTTCATGATTCTAGGTCAAAGGGAAGTACCTTATAGGTTTTTATGGGTGAGTTTGCCAGTGTCAAAATATGTGACATAAATTGCCGTATCTTTTAATTGCGTTGACTCAGACGCTTATTTTTTTGTAAAATACCTATTTGATATTAATTTCAACTTGATACCATCTGTTTATATTTAATTATATAATAGATATTATATAATTTTACCTCTAATTGTTCGGTCTAATTCCAGCCGCACAATTTCACCATCGCACATCAACTCGCGATACCATCCATACCATCTGGATGATTGGCGGTCCACCATTGTGCAATTTACAAGAAGTTTTCTTTCTCGCATAATTTCCTTGTGAAATCGACCACCAACAACGATTTTTCCGGACCGATACGACTTAAGGACGCTACTCTTTTTTAAAAAGCCGGCAACGCTTCTTTAATTCCCCTGGTGTTGCAGTTATTCATGGGTGGCGCTAGTCACTTACCATCAAGAGAGCCGCATGCTCGTATGCATGAATATGAAAAAAAAATGTTTCTGAGAAAAATATTCTTGACAGATAAACAACAGTAATAAGGGTTCAGTTTTGTCTTTTGAGATACGTAACTCTAAAAAGAACACAATATGCAGGAAGTCGATGGATGCAGGTGGCTCAGGACCGTGCTTTGTGGCATTCCTTGTGGGCTGTAATGATAATGATGAAGATGAATAAAAAGTTATAATTCATTTTTAGAGTTCCGTACCCAAAGGGTAACCAACGGGACCCTATTACTATATATCTCATGATCGTTAATAGTTAGACAGGTGAAATTTTCACCGAATGTGTATTTCTGTAGCCGCTTTAACAATATATGATAACAATAAAAATAAATTAAAAATTACCGAAATACCGAATCCTTCATGCGCGAGTCCGACTCGCACTTGGCCGGCTTTTTACTGTTAATTTATTGAGATCGAGATAAGAGGAAACACTGTATACAGTATTCTATCTCCTTCTCTCGCAGGTTTAGTCCTATAGATGTATATGTTTGTCTCTTTTTAGTATCGCTTTTTCGTTGCATAGAGTTTTAAATCACAACTATTCTAAATAAAAAAAAGTTTTTAAAAACTCAATTTACAACCCGCCTGCCAAAGGGAAGCCTCATGGGCATATGGGCACAGGCCTGATCTTATTTTCGAGGGGGTTTTAGGACAAGGAGATGCCCAATGCGTGTTGGCGAACTTCACATGTCTTCGAAACATTTTTTTTTCTTATTTATCAGTCATGCAAGTTTCCTCTATTCATCATACTATAAATAAAATTGAAGTGTGTGTATGTAATAACGAAATAAGGGCCTTTTATTTAACTTAAAGGATTTTTTTTGCATTTTGCCAAATAAAACATGAATAAACTTTAAATTTTTGTTTGTCTATCTGTATGTCTACAAGTTTGTCTGGACTAATCTTCGGTATAGCTAAACTAATTTTAATGAAACTTCAAAAACAAATAGGAAGCAATCTCAGGAGTGATAAAGAATGATTATTTTTGAAATCGAAATACTGATATGAATGGCTTGTAATGATTATAAGAGATATAAAAAAAGTTTTAAAAAAAATTATGTTTACGCGAACACTACATATTTAAACGAAACTGGTTTTTAATGATCTTATTGCGCATATAAACATATTTTATATTCCCGACGTTTCGAGTATTTTAGCACTTAAGCACCAATGGTTACGGGGGGACTGAGGTGTTCGACGTCCCATAGTTAACCATGTCTACCTTCAGTTTAAAACTATACATTTTTAGTCTGATCTACGCAGATTGGGACTATAGTATCTTGTTGTCTCGCAGTTTTTTTTTTTATAGGATAAGGGTGACAAACGAGCACACAGTCCACCTGATGGTAAGTGGTTGCTGTGGCCCATAGGCATCTATATCTATCTTCGATTAAGAATCAAAATGCAGATGCATTGTCACCCGTGAGGACTAAGATGGAATGCCTCGTTTCCAGTAAAAAGGGTCTCCGGTTCTCTACACTCACCATACGAAACACAGCAGCGTTAAGTTGCTATTTTACGCTGGTATTCTGTGAGAGCGTGGTCCTTCCCCGCTCGAGCCGACCCATTCGTGCTACAACCATAATATAGCTGCAGCATGGCTCTACCACGTAAAGTTGTATGGTTGGTTGGGATTTAATTTTATTAAGTAAAGGTTCCTAAGCAGATGGTAGCTTCCCGCCATCTACTATATTGAAATTAGTTTTGAAATTTGATTTCAATAGCCTCGCGAATCATCATTCGAAGGATTCGGTGTTATTTAGCGAGGATTTCTGGTATATAAAATCTGTTGTAGTGGCGGGGGTGACCCTGTCGATTCTTAACATCAGCAATTTTTTTCTTTTACGTGATTTTTTTTTATTGATATTTTAGTTTGTCCTATGTTAGAAAGACCACATTCACAATCTAAAGGTTTAATGCACCTGCTATCTTTTTTTTTATTCTACATCTTTTTACAACAAAACTATAAAAATGTTAAAGTACAATGCGATCAAAAGTTTTTTTTAAGTAAAAATAATAGATGTTCAAATTATAATTTAAAAAATTTCCCATATCGGACATAGTCTTCGAGATAACAGCAAAAAAACTGATTTCAAATTGGTTTTTCAATAGTTGAACTATTTGCCGAAAGCCTACTATTATTTTCTAGAACATTGTATTTATTACGCCAGCGCACGCACGCGGATAAATCATTTCGGAAGCGCTTTTTCTTCTGACTTGCTTAACAAAAATTAATATTGAAGGCTAGCTGAGAGGTGTAGCCTAATGCTAAATAGCCTATACTATTTCTCAAGAATCTGGATATAATATACAAAAGTATTATTCAAATCGGACTTTTAGAGATTAGTGTGTTTAAACAAACAATAAAACAAAAAATCTCTTCCACTTTATTATCTCATTTTTCATTAACTCCTCAACTACTGAACTGATTTCAATGAAATTTTGCACGCAGTTTGGTCCAACTTGAGAGATAGGATAGTTTTTATCCCGATAAGTGTAACATTTTTTATTAGTAATTAAAGGATTTTTTTATTGGAGAAAGTGTCATCTCAGGAAAGGGCACAACAACGTCTACCTGGTCAGCTAGTATTAGTATAGATTTATATGACATCTTAACAAGTATAAAAACATTCGCAGGCAATAACAAAATCTGCGCGTAATTCAAGTACGTGCCGTGCCATTGACATTGTCGTAATATTGAATAAGCTGATGGTAGGTAGGTAAAATAAAATTAAAAAGAAACATTTGTACAGTTCATAGTGAAACATTCAGAAAAATGCGAGCAAAATTGCTTTGTAAAAGCGTAAAATCTACTTCATTCTATAGCCAAAGTAATTTTATCGAACTTAAATTGATTGACTCTCAAGGTGGTACGTAAAATAGACGCATATTATATGCACGACTAATTTAGTACAAATCGGTAAGTTATGAAATCGGGGATTGTTATAAATGGATTGTTTAAAATAATTTTATTCAATATTATTAATTTTATTTATTACGACTAATTTAGTATAAATCGGTAAGTTATGAAATCGTGGATTGTTATAAATGGATTGTTTAAAATAATTTTATTCAATATTATTAATTTTATTTATTACGACTAATTTAGTATAAATCGGTAAGTTATGAAATCGTGGATTGTTATAAATGGATTGTTTAAAATAATTTTATTCAATATTATTAATTTTATTTATTTAATTAATTTTTAATTTTTAACTGTTAAAAGTCATATTAATCGTCTATAATATGTCAATGTTACTTGTCAAAGACAATGGACTCAGTCTAAAATAATTTTTTTTTTTTATAAAACACTGCACATAAAGCTGACCAAGATCTTCTATCTCATTCTCTCGCAGGGTAAATCCTTTAAATGTATGTATAGGTATATTTTTCGTTTCATAGACTTTCAAATCACTAGAAATGAAATAACTCTGACGCATGTATTTTAAGAAAACTATCGAGGGATTGTCTTCGCTCAAAAAAAAAACCGTTATTAAAAATTATGATTTTGCTTTGTAGTTCACAAAATAAAGACTTCATCTTTCTAAAGCCATAATTTTCTACAAATAATCTGCTCACACCGTTACGATATCGCTCTTGAAATAACCCTAAAACATGAAGTTTTCGACGCGAATCGCTTAATCTTAAGAAACGTATTGTAAACGTATAACGTAAACGTAAATTAAATTTATTTAGGTATTTCAATATTCATTTTCTGGTTTCAAATATTTCGATTCCAAGAAAAATTTTCACTTCAATAAAAACTATGTCTAAAGAGTTTTCTCCTGTGTTTCGAACTTAGAGTAAGTAAACTTCGATATTACCGTTAAAACTCACGTTACTTATACAATTAGCATTTCTTGCAAATGCGACTATTAATTAGTTGATATTTTATTAAATTACCTCTTATTATGTTCCTAATGAGTGCTTTCAAATAACCAGCAACTCACAGCATAGTAACTTAACTAGAACCCTCCAGAATACATTTATGTAACAAATACAAGATATAAATAGACCAAACCGGCCACTGATAAACATGCCCCTGTTAGCACTTGCTTTTAATAGGTAGGTATTACCAGGCATAACCGCATAACAGGAATTAGTGTCCGACTGTCGGAGCGAGTGTCGCTCAGCTGTAGGTTATTTATAGATTAATAATCATTCAACACAAGCAAAATACAAATATAGAAATCATAGCTGAATACGATTAGTATTTTTATTCTTTTGTATGTAAACAGACGGTAGAGCATCACTAAAATTCATAAAACAAAACCTTGAAGAAATACGCGGGAAAACCACTATGGCAAAAAATTACATGTAAAAAAATTTACGTCATGATCAGTCTAACGAACCCGCAATGCATCGGAGACGCTCCAATTTACGAGTTTTAATATTACTTTTAATATAAATATTTAAAATTTCAAAAATATGTAAGGTATTTTATTGTATACGTTACGTTATTATTTACGTAATGTATATTATCAAAATATTTAAGTATTTTGTTTCCTCTTCTACCTACAGGGCCGTTAGGTCCGCGAGGTACCAATACTATCCAGTAATTTATTTTCAACGTCAAACAGATTGTGCTCCCGATTGAAGGGCATGGTTGATTTTTTTTATACAAAAAGGGTGACAAACGAGCACACAGTCCACCTCATGGCAAGTGGATGCTGTGGTCCATAAACATTTACATTTATCCTCGATTAAGAATCAAAATACAGATGCGTTGTCACCCCTGACGACTAAGATGGAATGTCTCGTTTCCAGTAAAACGGGTTCCCGGTTCTCAACACTCTCCATACGAAACACAGCAGCATGGAGCTGCTATTTTACGCTGGTGTTTTGTGAGAGCGTGGTCAAACAAAAAACAACATAATATAGCTGCAGCGTGGCTCTACCGCGTAAAATACATAATACTTATATATTATGTGACATTCCGTTTTAGTTATTAGGAGTTTAAGACATAAATTACGAGTAGGTATGTGGTGTAGCTTTCTTCGTTTCGAAATGACCGCTGGTGGACAGCAAGCTCGTTTAATGGTTGATTTATAAAAATTGTATAAAATAATCGTACGGTTCATGCGCGAAAATTTTATAAGTATAAATCGAAATAGAAATACCTCGATACCTGGCATCGACATATTTCATTATTTTTTTCCTTTTTTGTTCCTTCCCAATGTTTACATGTATTTTTGTTGGTAAATGTTTTGTTATTTGTTATATAATCTAGTGTTAATGTTTAATATGTATATTGTAAGTGTGCTTATGAAATAAAATAAAAATAAAAAAATAAGTGAATTATGTTTGTAACACAAAGAACCCTACTGCATGGTGAAGAAAAAATTAATACTTAATAATTGTGTAATGACTCAGCGCACCTTACGCGGCAAAAACATGTTTCAATTGCATAAATATTAATAATATAAATAAATTTAGGATTAGAGAAAGAAAAAACATATACTCGTACACTTTGTATTCTACTAATAAATGTGATACTGTAATTCACGATAATTTGTTGTTTTAATTTTTTAATAGTCGATGATTTCCACGCAATTATGACTTATGAATCGTCATTAAGTGCATCATAAATAATGTTTTATTTTTAATGGAATATTTTAGCTGCTTTGAGCCTTTATAAACCTTCCACTGAACATTGGCCTCTCCCATAGATCGCCACAACTGCCACAAATTGCAGGCGGGATCGCAATCACAGTTTTTTTTTATTATTGTGAGCTGTTATGAAGAAGATGATTCGGCCCATCTCCTTTTACACTTCCCTGTGTGCCTCTTGCGAGACCCACATGATGATATGGGTAGTGAATTTTCTTACGACCATTGCACGGCACGGCGACCTTACGCCGTAGTCAGCCTTTGTTAAATGCTAGCTGATACCCGCTCGCTTCGCTGGGCGCACGTAATATATGTTATTGCGGAACCAATTTTTTTTTATGGGACGTTCATAAAATCCGTTCTTAGTGAGCGTCTACATTGCGAAATGAGGAACTATACTAAATTTCAAGTCAATCGGGTGTACAGTTTTAGAGATCACGTGATGAGTCAGTCAGTCAGTGGCATTTCGCTTATATATGTATATAATAGTTTCGTCTATTTTTAAAGTTATTTATTAGTGTCCTTAATATAGTAGGATTACTACAATGAATAGTAAGGTTTAGCTTAGTTTAGTATCTTAACAAACAAAGTTCGTATAGTGTACGACATATTTCCCTTCTCATTGAGGACCAGGACCTAGGACGTCACTGCTATAGTACCGTACCTAACCAATAAATTACGTGACCGTCAAAAACGAGGAAATAAAATCTCAAATATTACTAGCGAAATTAGTATAGTTTAAAAATAAACATTTCATAACGCAATTAAAGACGAAACGATTGATAAAAATTAAGTATTTATTACTTCATAAGTAATAAAAACTTAATTAACTGTAACGTATTTAAAACCAATTAACAACGTTTTCTCCTTAATTTGGTAAAAATTCAGAGTAGGTACGTAATTACTACGCCACAGACTTAAGGTCCTAATCCCAACCGGAGTCTCCCTTTTTGCAATAGTAAAGGAGACATACAAGCACACATTTCACCTGATGGTAGATGGATGCTGTGGCACATAATATAAAAAAAGCAATAACTCCGAATTTTCTGTCGGTTACCTGTAGGTGTCTCACTTTTTGAACTTTAGAATGAGACCTTACTTTTGGAATAAAACATTTGTTCCAACTTTGACTTTGAAAATTTTCAAGCAAAAATTAACAAGAGAGAAAATTAGCAAGACCCCTACATTCATCCTCGATTAAGAATCAAAATACAGATGCGTCTGTGATCTAAGATAGAATACCAACAAACTAATCTAACGCTTGGCGATATCATTATATCTGATATTACATTATCATATTTATTTTTCAAAAGAGGACCGTACGGACAACTTATAACTTAAATTATAAAGAGTAAATGAAAACATTCGTATAGCTTTGATAAGAACAATGATGTTCATACTTTAAATCCTAGGAACACACAGAAGCTTAATGTCCAGACCTTGTTCTGCCCTTTCCAACGACCATGTGACCTAAAATAATCATTAAATACACAATAAAAAAAATTCAGGGTCACTTATCGGGATAAAAACTATCCTATCTCTCAAGTTGGAAAATTCATTGCAATCAGTTCAGTAGTTTAGGAGTTCATCGCTGAGATATATATATATATATATATATATATATATATATATATATATATATATATAAATGTTTGTTTGTTCGTATTTTATGCGCTGCCATACCTTTCATCAGATGGCGGTAAAACTTTGTCTACCATAGTACAATTACAGTAGGTGGCGCGCGTATTGTACCGACAACTTTATTTGAAAGTTATGCATCATACAATTTCAATGAATGTACTATCATTCCTAAATAATCAATATAACTCTTCGAAATTTAAAACGATATTTACGCAATTTTTTTTTTGCGGCAGCAACGTGCCAGCTAGTAAATAAAAATTATATAAAAATTATTCTATTCTATTCAATGTAGTATTATCGTGAGTAAACTGAGATGCATAAAAAAATTTAATGTTTCGTTCGACGTGTAAACTCCATCAACATGCATTGTAGCTGGCCGGCAAGCTAATTACTATTATTATATTTATATTGCATAACCCTCTCAAAAATTAAAGAAAACTTCTGCCCAACAATAGGACGGATAAAGGATGTAACTTTAATCTGGTCACTTGGTAGAGCCGCGCAGCACAGTCTTGTTAGCTGCATCACGGATCGACCGAGGAAGGAATATGCTCACACACAATACGTACGAAGTGTTGATAACTGGCCACCCTTTTTACTGGTACCAAAGCATTTATTTTAAGTAAAAAAAAAAAAATAACATAACAGCCATATCCATTCCATTACCGGATCTTACGTTCTCTTCTAATACTAAGCTAAGGAAATTGCAGTTGCAAAACCGCTATAAGTGGACACTTGAATCGCATATAATTATATTCCGTGCATAGATTCACAAAAGAACAGTGAATACCCTCAATTTTCCATCTGCTCATCTTGAGGCTGCTTTAACACGAGCACATTCCGTCTAATCGTGGATAGATGTAGGTCTCTACGGGTAGCCATCAGGTGGACCGTGTTCTCGATTGACATCCTATAGAAAAAGAGCTTAGCACGAGTTGATACCGGTGTTTATGCGTGCACTAATAACGATCTACGACTTTTTCTGCCACCAGGGCGGCGCCACTAGATAGTGAGGTATAATATTTGACAGATTTCACAGCGGGGAAGTTAACTTGTTCGGAAAATGTAAAGGTTATTGTTTCTTTCTGCACTATTAGCTATATTTTATATTAATAAGATTTAAAATGAACAAACCGAATCACAATATTCATAAAAGTTAAAAATGTGCAAAAAAATTAAAGAGCAAACCACTGACGTATTGTTTTGTGTATTAATTTAATACTGTAGAAACTGATTAACTTTTATTAAAAACCAACTTCTTAATTAAATTACACTGTGTAACAAAAAAACTTTACCTCAGTGTCAACTAGCGACATCTGTTGAGCAGAAAATTATTAGCCCTCATTGCAATATTATTTTCTGCGCAGTTGAGACATTTCGAAATTGTATGTACCTTATTATATTATTATGTGTACCTAAGTTATTGTAATTCGTTATGAACGTTGTACGTCGTTATGAAGCAGAAAAAAGTGCGCAGTTATATTCTTAACAAGTTTGGCGTACTGTGGGGTTTTTGATAGATCGAATCGAAATGCAGACCCCTGAGGACTCAGATGAATTGCATTGTTTCCAATAAAAAAGAATTTCCGGTTCTCTACACTCACCGTACAAAATAAAGTAGAAATAAACTGTTATTTTACGCTGGCATTCTATGACAGCGTGACCCTTGCCCGGTCATACTAACAAATCATATAACATAACATAACTACAGTCGTAATAATATAGCCGCAGCATTGCTCCACCTCGTGAACAAGATCTTATTTTTTTTTTGTTCGTTTTCCTAAATCGTGATTTTCTTCTGAATGGTGAAAGCGTCTTACGTACGTTTATTTTTGTAAGTTTCGTTTTATAATTAAGTAAGTATTAAATACATAAACAGGTCTGACTAGTACCCGATGTACTTGTGCTAGTCCATTTCATTGATGAATTATAAGAAAAGAGTGTATCGCTAACTGTAAACACCTGAACCGGTTATACTCGTAGATTCCACTTCGACTTGGTAAACAATGTATTAGTTGTGGTTTCCTTTAAAGTTATTTCAAAATTATGTGTTTTATTTACCTACTCCGAATAAATAGATTATGTATTGTACGTGTATGTACATATTTACTCTTATACGCAATAAAAATAATGATTAATTAATATGTACGTGGTAGTGCCACGCTGCAGTCATATTATTTGTAGCATGAATGGGTCGGCACGAGAACGTCAATAGAGAACCGGAGACCCCCAACATTCACTTACCACCAGGTGGATTGTGTGCTCGTTTGTTACCCTTATTCTATAAAAAATGATAAATATATACCCGACCGTGGCGGAACCTAAAAAGAGGGTACCATTTTTCGCAGATATAGAATGTACTGCTTCAAGTGTTAAGGGCGGAGGGAGGTATATTCTGTCTCTGCCCGTAACAGAGAAAGCCATTATGTTTATTAAGTTCAATTTTGTACAAAAATATTTGTGTAATAAAAAATTTTCTATACTACTATCCATGCATCTACGGCAATAATGATCACCGTGCGTTTTTGCCGGTAGAAATCCGGTTAACTCTGGATAATTTTCCCGTTTCCCCTCTGCGAAAGTTTAAGGAGGACGGAACCAACCAAGATCGACACCAAGTTAGAAAAGGTATCATAAAGTCATAGCTATACGTAATGTTAAATAGAGCCATATACAATATAACAAAACTGTGTAATGACGGTGAAAGAATATCCACTACCCCATTTATAGTCACGTGGGTGTCGTAAAAGGCGACAGAGGAAAACTGAAAAAAGAGTTGGGCAGCAGCACTTTCCTAATAATAACTTAAATTTCGAGTGAGCGCTCATTCGGTAAGGACATTTTTTGTCACTGATTGTGATGATGTCAGAAACATCACTATTTAGGTGAAAGTTGTCATCTAGGATCTGCATAGTAGTAATTTGTATAATAAAACGAGTTTTTAGCTTTCTTGGCTTACTTATCTATTAAAATTCGATTAGCACCAACGGTAAATTGTAAGATTTGTCATACTGAGTTGAATTTATGTGGATTCCATTAAAATTTGTTCGCGGTAGGGGGCCATAGTACTGTACCATGTATACATGTTTTCAAAGTTGGATATTTCTGACGATGTATTTACTTTTTTACCTCTTTATCTACATCTCACATAAAATCTTGTTTATGCCTTTTAACCGGTTGTCCAAGGCAACATTTGTGTTGTATTAGGGGACTAAGGCCGTCTTGAAGTACGGCGTGTAGGGTGTAGGAAAGAAAACGTTACCTCATTCCTCGCAATTGCCGTGCGAATTAGTACTGAAGGGGGGAGAATTTTCGAACAAACTACGTATATCGTACTTCCGACCTAGGAGATGTCTCTGTCTATTGTATTACTGTCTAACGAGTATTGAGATCTCGGCGGGCACTTTCCGGAGCGCTTCAACTGTTCGATTTTGTTTATTTTTTTTTCATTAGATAAAAATAAAAACGAATTTACATAATGTGTTCTCAACGTAAACTAAAATAATAAGTATTTATAAATAACTCTACACGGTTTCATTATCTGCAACACTGCTGCAGCTACACATTTAAATAACAATTTAGTGTAATATTAACGATTTTTTTTAATAGTACGAGTCACGTTTCTATCTTCACAAAGCACTTGTCACGAATGTTTAATTTTTTTATAAAATAATTTTGTTATTACGCAATAATTATATTTCAGTCGATTTAAAGAGGTCGAAAAACTTAACAAAAAATATTTATGTAATAATAAGATTATTTAATAATTATATTTTGTTAGTTTAATTAATTAAATAGTAATTATATTTTATTAACTGTAGTTATTTAACAAAAATATTACTACCACTCAATGCACAAACAACAATTTCACTATTCTAAACGTTCTTTGTGCTCCTGAGTAGTAGGTACTCGAAATCTAAATTTCAATACCTAGGAGATTCTCATAATTGTTTTCTTCGTTATTCGGATAATCTGAAGTTGCTAACACCTTTACACCGTACTGGTTATATACGCTCTTTCGCTCTTACGGCTCTGGAACGAAATACCTTTTGACATTAAAAAAACTTCCAAAAAATTTCTTTTCAAAAACCAAATTCGTGAACATTTTAAAAAATCATTGCAATTGTGAATTAACGCTTTTTCCTAAAGAATTCTATCGTCACATATTTTTAAGTAGATTTATGTATTTGTGTTTGTATATATATAGGAGATTTCCAGCTGTGTACTGACTCATCACGATATCTCTGGCACCATAATGCCTAGACTTAAAATTTGGTAGGAATATTCCTTTTTTTTATAGGATAAGGGTAACAAACGAGCACACAGTCCACCTGATGGTAAGTGGTTACTGCGGCCCATAGACATCTACATCTATCCTTTATTACAAATCAAAATGCAGATGCGTTGTCACCCGTGAGGACTAAGATGGAATGCCTCATTTCCAGTAAAAAGGGCCTCCGGCCACCTGCACTCACCAAGCGAAACGCAGAGGTAAAACTCTTCTTCACGCTGGTATTCTGTGAGGTCGTGGTACAACCCCGGTTCGAGCCAGCCCATCCGTGCGACAGCAAAAGCTGCCGCGTGGCTCTACCACTGTCAAAGTCTGTCCACCACTATCTTTCGCCGAGTAGAGGTCAGCTAAGAATGAATTTTACGAAATTCCACCCGCAGGGTGGGTTGCGGAGGCGTTAATTTTCAAACTATAGCTCTTATAGGTATAATTATATAATTCTTTTTGGCATGTTAAAAATTACCATGAACGGATTTTATGAAATTCTACCCACAAAGGACAGTGCGGGAGCGTTAAGGCGTTTCCCTGACCAAATAACCTTGAGCATTCGTTCCCTCTTTGCCGCACCCCGCCTCTAAAATACTTCCTAAAATAATACTAACGCCATCAACGTCATCATCATCATTACAGCCCTTCGACCTCCTGCACATCTTACCAGGTCGTCACTCCATCTAGTGGGGGGACGCCCTACACTTCATCCGCCGCTACGAGGCCGCCACTCGAGAATCTTTCTCACCATCGGTTGTCGGTTCTTCGAGCTATATGGCCGGCCCATTGCCACTTCAGCTTACTAATCCGTTGGGCTATGTCGGTCACTCTGGTTCTACTGCGGATATCCTCATTTCTAAGTTTATCACGCAGATAAACTCCGAGCATAGCCCTCTCCATAGCTCCCTGAGCAACCTTGAGCTTCCTCATCCGGCCAGCAGTGACGGACCACGTCTCAGTTCCATAGGTCATCACTGGCAACATGCACTGATTGTATAGTCTCGTTTTCAAGTTTTGAGGTATATCTGACGAGAAGATGTGCAGTAATTTCCCAAACGCTGCCCAACCGAGTTGAATCCGTTGATTGACCTCTCGGTCGAAGTTGGACTTACCTAGTCGGACTATTTGTCCCAGGTAAACATACTCGTCAACAACTTCGAGCTTAGTGCTCCCAACAACTACCGGCATAGGTGTGACATGGACATTAAACATGATCTTTGTTTTGTCCAAGTTCAGCTTAAGACCTATCCGTTGGAAAACACTATTGTGGTCATTGAGCATAGTTCTTAGGTCCTCCAGCGATTTTGCCATAAGGACTATATCGTGGGTAAATTGAAGGTGAGTGATGTACTCGCCATTGATGTTAATACCGTATCCTTTCCAGTCCAGAAGCTTGAAAACGTCTTCCAATGCAGCGGTGAAGAGTTTCGGGGATATAACGTCACCCTGTCTTACACCTATCTGCAATTCGATAGGTTTCGTACTCTAGTTCTGTACTCGGATAGCCATCGTAGCCCTACTGTACAAGCACTTCAGCACTTCTATATACCGATAGTCAACTTGGCACCGCTGAAGGGACTGCAGCACCACCCAAATTTCGACGGAATCGGTTTTCTCATAGTCCACATACGCTAGCCATAGTGGCAAATTGTATTCCTCGGACTTCTGTACAATTTGCCGAAGGGTATGTATGTGGTCTATGGTGCTAAAGCCTTTTCGGAAACCGGCTTGTTCGGGAGGCTGGAAGTCGTCAATACTGCGCGCGAGACGATTTGTAATGACTCTCGAAAACAGCACGCAGACGCGGCTCAGAAGTGAAATCGGTCTGTAGTTCTTCAAGAGAGCGTAGTCACCTTTCTTGAAGAACAAGACCACCGCACTTCTGCTCCATGCCTCCGGTGTAATGCCACCATGGAGGACGGAATTAAAGAGCTTCTGAAGGACTTCAAGTACCGGTTTTCCAACTGCTTTAAGAAGCTTCGCTGTAATTCCATCCTCGCCTGGTGCCTTGCCATTTTTAAGTTGCTGGAGAGCCATTCTAATCTCGCTCAGACTGACGTCCGGGATATCATCGGAATAATGTCGGATAAGACTCGCTCTTGGATCGTTACTCGCACTTGCGTGTGGCTCCAACGATGATGTGTATAGCTGCCCATAGAACCTCTTAATCTCACTCAAAATGTTAGGTGTCCCGGAAACGACGCTGCCACACTCGGTCTTCAGCTTCGAAAGCTCTTTCTTGTAGACAGATCTTTAGCAAAGACGTTGGAGCCCTGGTTCCGCTCGATCGCTTATTCAACACGAGCAGTATTAAAGTTGCGTAAGTCCCGCCGCATGCATTTGGAGATCTGTCTGTTCAGTTGTCTGTATGCTGTCAAATCTACGGAAGACTGCAGCTTCATATCCCATCTAACAGCCATGAGATTAAGAGTGTGATCGGAGAGTTTTTGTGTTCTTCTTCGGAGAGTTTTGCTAAACTTAGTTCCGACCGCATGGACAGTCTGGGCAGTTTCCACGAGCTTGTCATTCATATCGTCCACTGCATTGCAATCTTCTAGGCACTGAAAACGGTTTCGTAGCTCGAGCTAAAAGGTTTCGGGACTTTGGATTAGAGTACTAGGGGGACGGAGCGTTGACTTCATTAGACGTGACCTCTCCAACTTAACGTTTAGGTTCAGTGTGCCTCTAACCATTCGGTGGTCACTACTAGTTGTTACCCTCGTGATCACTAAGACATCTCTAAACAGTTGTCGTCTGGTCGTCATAATGAAGTCAATCTCATTTTTTGTCGAACCGTCGGAGCTCGACCAGGTCCACTTTCTGTAGGCCCCACTGGAAGAAAGAGTTCATCATAAAGAGTCCCTCTTTCTCCATGAAGTCGGCCAGCTGCTAGCCCCTTGGGTTCCCTTGCCCTATTTCAAATTGCCCTACCTTCAGCTCATCGTTCTCTCTTGTGCCTAGTTTTGAGTTGAAGTTTCTCCCATTAACACCGTATAGTGTGTTTTGGAGGAATGCATGGCTCTAGATAGGTCCTCATACATTTTCTCCACCTCCTCATCGGGATGTGCCGAGGTTGGTGCGTAAACCTGTATGACCTTCAGCGAATACCGTTTGATGATTCTGAGTAAAAGGTACGCAAGCCTCGTCGACGCGCTCTCAATCTTTACAACGTTGTTAACGAGAGACTTGTGGACGGTAAATCCGACACCTCCTTGGGACAGATGGTCGCCCTCCCGGTGATAGAACAAGTTGCCGGATTCGAGGATTACCGTGTCCTCCCCCTCTCTTCGGACCTCGGATTATCCTATGATATTCCAGCGCAACTTGTCTATCTGTTCTTCCAGCTCCAGGATCTTCTCGTCAGTCTTCAGGGTGCGTGCGTTATAAGTTGCCAGGGCAAGTCGTCGTAGGTGGCAACCGAACCTCCACCGGAGATTCTTAGTACCCCCTGCTCCGCCGTTACCATGGTCGCCACCGTAGCCAGGAATAGCGGGGCCGGTGGGGACTGGGGGCCGTCTCTTCGTTACTTTCATGAGGGGTATATTGCCATAGGTGCCACGCTTGGCGAGCGGGTTGGCAACCGCAGTTTTTTTATTGTTTTTTTGCTGTTATCAGAATGATGCTGCTGACCATCTACTGCCTCAGTTTCCCACTGTTGCCTCTTGCGACACCCACGGGAAGATATAGGGTAGTGAGTATTTTTACCCGCCGCTACACGGGAAACGCCATATGGCGAACAAATTACGATTTTTTTATAACTGGGTTTAAGGCTCTGGGTTCGAGCCCTTCTGGGCCCGAAGTTACATTGTATAATTATCCTTCATAGTACATTGCTTTACAATATGTTGATGCGTCACAATTTGCAGCCCTTGGGAGATTTTGATGGCAACTTGAGCTAGTACACAGCTGACAGTTTGCGATGGTATCTCAAGGCGCCTAAGCAGACAGACACCTTATCTTAGGAATCACATCACCATCAGAGCACTTGTTTCACCGTTTCCAGTAACAGTTTACATGCGCAGACACTAAATACACAAAATCGCACCACTTTTACATATCAAATTCCACTTCAAACTATTATTTAATTAATAATACAGGATCAGCAATCCGCCGCCGGTCAAGTTCCCGCCAAAACTCCTCACAACTTACGAATATAAGTAAAAATCTAAGATCTTAGAATGCACAGACACGGCATTCAATAAAAAAATATTTTAAAGAATGGAACGTTTATTGGTGCACGTAAATAATTTTAGTCATGATAGTCATAGTCAATAATTTTATCTTTTATTCTAATAGAAGTATTCATGGTTCTCTATAATAAACATTGTGCGGCGTTTACTTTTTAGGTTGATCGTGAGTTACCTGTTATTCAGATAGTGATAAAGTAGGAAAGTAAAATATAAACAACAAAGTAAATGTTGTTATCATTTACTATTTTAAAGTATGTACCTGTACAGGGTCAAATTGACTTAGCTAGTGAAACTTTGCGGACGTGATGATTATCAATATCTAAATACTATAGTTGAAAATTTTGGGTTTGAATGGGTCCCTAGACGGTTTAGATTCACATTTGCACCCGGTGGGTGGCACTGTTGTCAAGATCCAGAAATCACCCGGGCGAAGCCGGAGCGGATCGCTAGTCAAATAATATAATCATATACATATCTTTATATATAAAAATTACGTGTCACGTTGTTTGTCCGCGATGGACTCCTAAACTACTAAACTGATTTCAATGTAATTTTGTACACTGTGTGCATTTTGGTCCAACTTGAGAAATAGGATAGTTTTTATCGATGCGAGCTAGTACTATTATATTATCACACTTTTAAAACACCACATAGTTTATGGATGACAAACGAGCACACAGTCCACCTGATGCTAAGTGGTTGCTGTGGCCCATATATATCTTTATTTATCCTCTCTTACGTATCAAAATGCAGATGCGTTGTCACCCGTGAGGATTAAGATGGACTGCCTCGTTTCCAGTAAAAAAGGTCTCCGGTTCTCTACACTCACCATACGAAACACTGCAGCGTTTGGCTGCTATATTACACCGGTATTCTATGAGAGCGTGGTTCTTCCCCTGTCGAGCCGACCTATTCGTGCTACAACTATACTACTAATATAGCTGCAGCATGACTCTACCACATAAAGTTTAATGTTTTGGTTTGATATTTTCTAGAGAATTTCACTATTTATTAGTCTTCAAAGTATCGCCAGTTTTTATATCCCTTTAAAATGTCTCATATGCACTTATGCATATAATACATCTTGAACCCAAAAGGAACACAAGTACAGAGCCCCCGGCCCGACATGATCCCGGAATTTTAAAACGCTTGCTTTTATCTCTATTTATAAAAATCAGTTGCTGTTCGTTAGTCTCGCTAAAATACGAAACCGGCTCGACCGATTCCGATGAAACCATTTGTGTGTGCGTTTGGTCCCTGTATGGTTTAGATAAACAATTGGACCCGGTAGGTGGAGCTTTTGTCGAGATCCAGAAATCAGCCGTGCGAAGCCGGGGCGGATCGATAGTATTTTAATACAAATGATACAAACAACTTAGGAATTTCCACCGTGACTGGTTTGCGATATAAAGTTATAATCGAATACGTATTTGAATATTAATGAAATACGTTACTTCTTTGTATTTTGTGCATATCAATTTTTTTAATTTAAATTTAATTAGTCACTTTAGTTCTTTTTTTAATTTTGTGCCTGATTGGCAATGTTGTATCATAACAATTATATATAAGACGTTTCTATATACCTACACATATACACTAATGATGACGTAGAAATGGCATGTGTTGAGTTTGAGCACCTCATTGTTGTGAGTGTCTACAGACCTCCATGTTGCATGCGGATTAAATTCTTTAAAATTAAAAGAAAATAGAATTCAGGTCATGTTAGTATCGTTTTTATTTGTACCAATATCTTATGTATAATTTATTGGCCATTGACCCTTAAGTGTTACAATAAGTGCGTGTAACCTCACGCACGCTTGAAGTACAAATTAATATTATTAATTTAGATAATTATTAATACTTATTTTTATTGTTGTTACTTTTTTAACTCTGCATTTTTATTAGTATTTACTTATTAATAAAATATTTATCAATGTAATAATAATTCTAAATCGTATTGAACTATGTAAAAAGTATGCTCCTTTAAACCCTTTTGCGAGAAGGTACAGAAACATGGCCAAAAAAAAAATAGATCTATTCGCGGGTGCCATTCGCAGCTTTAAAAGGTCATTGACTATACAATATTGTTTCTTGAATTTTACACAATTTAATTTTTGAACCTTTTTAACCCTTTCCTGTTGCTTCTTATCCTATTTTTATTGCGTGTAGTATTCGCCTATAATTATAATAGCTTTACAAATCCAATAATGTGTAACGGTTATTGTGTTGGTGTCCAAAAAAATAATATGTTCGAGATATGTGTGGGAATGTGCGGTGTTGTTGGCTAATAATATACTAGCTACTAATGCCTGATAATCTCGCAATGACTCACAGTAGGTACCTAAGGTGCCTATAGGGTCCAGTAATTAAAATCTCAACAGTCACTGATGTTGTGTTCAGAAATTACAATATACAGATTAAGCTATATGTTACGGGCGATACAATATAATATTTCCTACTTGGTAGCGGCCTAGCGTGGGCTTTAACGGGGAACGACTGGCGTTCGCCATCGAGCGCACTCTGGACACAAGTGTAAAATGTCAAATCAGTAAAATGGATGTAACTACTGTGTCTCTAAGTATATGTATGTCTGAAACTTATAGGTCCCGCGTTTTTATGCAACTTACAATAAAATAATGTGCCGACTATGTATTTCCCTAGCACGTCGTAAAAGTCGATAAATTAGATTGATTGCGTAGGCTAAGCAACCAATCAATCCTTTCACAATTTTCCATTTATACCCATTTTTTCGGTCGCATGCTTTTCCAAGTAGCTCGCTGCTCTTTTTTCGACCACACAGTCCACCTGATGCTAAGTGGTTGCTGCGGCCCATAGACATCTACATCTATCCTCGATTTCAAATCAAAATGCAGATGCGTTGTCAGCCGTGAGGACAAAGATGGAATGCTTCATTTCCAGTAAAAAGTGTATCCGGTTCTCTACACTCACCATACGAAACACGGCAGCGTTAAGTTGCTATTTTACGCTGGTATTCTGTGAGAGCGTGGTCCTTCCCCTGTCGGGCCGACCCATTCGTGCCACAACTATACCTACTACTAATATAGCTGCAGCATGGCTCTCTACCACTTAAAACTATTGACTAATTGAACTATGCTTGTCACCTAAGGGATTACAGGCGTGACGCTAAGTATATATATGTATGAAAATTATATTACTTATATGTATATGTATTAAATTGTATACTTATAAGTATGTATATATATGAAAATTGTATACTATTAAGTACGTATATGTATGAAAATTGTATACTTATAAGTACGTATGTGTATAAAAATTGTGTACTTATAAGTACGTATATGTATGAAAATTGTATACTTATAAGTACGTATATGTATGAAAATTGTGTACTTATAAGTACGTATATATATGAAAATTGTATACTTATAAGTACGTATATGTATGAAAATTGTGTACTTATAAGTACGTATATGTATGAAAATTGTATACTTATAAGTACGTATATGTATGAAAATTGTATACTTATAAGTACGTATATGTATGAAAATTATATACTTATAAGTACGTATATGTATGAAAATTGTGTACTTATAAGTACGTATATGTATGAAATTTGTGTACTTATAAGTATGTATATGTGTGAAAATTGTATACTTATATACTTTAAGCCTAGAAGATGTCTCGGCGGCAAGGTATTGTAATAGTCTCTAACGAGTATTGAGATCTTCATAATAACAACTGAAAAATTCAAAAATTACGGTTGTCGTCAACCCGGATGCCAAGCGTGGCAACTATGGCAAATAACCCTTTAGAAGCAATCTACTGTGAGGCCTATGTTCATCAGTGGACTTTGATACGCTATAATTAATGAATTAATGAAGTTTTCTATTATCTAACAAGAAAAAGGCTTTCTGTCGTCTGTGTCAACGTCATTTAAATACGGGTAAATAATAATAATGTCCTCTATTCCGAATTTCTGTTGTGACGGTTAGTCGCGACGGAGACCAGCAATCTGCGTTATTTGTACTATTTAGTTTACAGTACACATGTGAGTGCAAGCACAGGTGCACTCTCTATTCCCTCACTCTCATAGCGCGATGGGAAGGCAATCCGATACGGTTTTAAGTGATCTCCGAGGTACGAAGGTGAAACATCGCCAACTTCCTGACTGTTACTTAAGAATTTCATGGCAGAAAGTTGCAATAACTGATTTAAACCCGACCCGGGATTCGAACTCGGGCCGTCATGATCATCAGTCGCGCTTTCGGCCTCTAGACCAATATCATAATAATACTATATATACAATAATAAAAAAGATCTAACATTAATACTCAATGAAATAAAATTATTTAATACATACTCATAAAAATAATGCAGTTATTACCTTTTTCTACCGACTTCAAAAAAAGGAGGAGGCTCTCCATACGACTGTATGTTTTTAAGTGTGTTCCTCACCTCACCTCAGAACTTTTTGTAGGTGAACCGATTTTAATGATTTTTTTTTATTTGAAAAACGGTGCTACTCATGTAGTTCATATACATGTGATCAAGATCCGACCAGTAGTTTTTGAGTTATACTCAATAATGCGTACTTAATTGACTGCGACTCCTTTGATGACGCTCTCATTTTATTTATATTGAAGTCGAATGTACAAAACTTTTAAGTTTTTAAATTTAATCTTTATATCGGACCACATGAAAAGTACTAGCTTTCAAATAAAAAAGAATTATCCAAATCCGAACACCTACAAAAAAGCTCTTAGATGACACACATAAAAAAATTACAATCGAATTGAGATACCTCCACATTTTTTTGAAGTCGATTGAAAAAGCGAATCGTGGCACAAGGCTATTCTGTACTCAATAAATTGCTTAGAATTAAGAGTTCCCAGCAAGGAGACATTTTTATAGATGCTACTTAAGATTTTCACTGAAAATAATTTAAAACAATTATTCTCAATAAAACGGTATAGGATAGGCTCCATTAACATCTCGGTATCAATGCTACCAGGGCTTTTGTTAAATAGCGTGTACTTGGCTTGTTACGCCCCATTATAACTGATTATAGGTAGTCAGATTGACTTTAATGAAACTCGGCATTTACAGTAACATTTTTGTGATAGCGTTATTAATGAATTCCTTTTTATTCTTTATTTGTTCTATAAAATAAATAAGGGTGACAAACGAGCACCCAGTCCACCTGATGGTGAGTGGATTTACCTTTATCTTTGACTTAGAATCAAAATGCAAATACGTTGTCATCCCTGAGGACTAAGATGGAATGCCTCCATACCGTAGAAAGGATCTCCGGTTCTATACACTCACCATACGAAAAACGGCAGCATTGAGCTGCTATTTCACGATGATATTCTATAAGAGCGCGGTCCTTCTCCGGTCGGACGTATTAATCCCTACTGCAGCCATAATATAGCTGCAGCATGGCTCTCCCACGTAATAATGTGAAATACGCTTATACGTGGTAGAGCCATGCTGCAGCTATATTACTGGTATAGTTGAAGCACGAATGAATCGGCTTGACCGAAGAAGGACCACGCTCTCACAGAATACCAGCGTAAACTAGCACCTTAACGCTGCTGTGTTTCAGGTGGTGAGTGTAGACAACCGGATACCCTCTTTACTGGAAACGAGGCATTCCATCTTAGTCCTCACGGGTGACAACGCATTTGTATTTTGATTCGTAATCGAGGATAGATATAGATGTCTATGGGCCACAGCAACCACTTACCATCAGGTGGGCAGTGTGCTCGTTTGTCACTCTTATCCTATAAGAAAATACATTGACTAGCTGATACCCGCGAATTCGTCCGCGTGGCTTACGTAGTGCTTATGAAAATCGATGTTTATTAAAACTTTAATAACTTTATATTAAATGAAGATACCACAATATTTTTTTTTAGATAAGGGCCAAGTTAATTAAAAAATTCAAGCATTACTTTGCGGAAGATAGCGGCTATCTTAGCGGCCAGCCTCCGCAGAGTCTACTTCACCTGAGGATGCCTCGTGTAGAGGCAAAACACGTGTCGTATTTTCGAGAGTGGTGTGTCGTGCCTAGTGTGGTGGTGCTGGGGGTGGTAGTGCTGGGATTAACGGCGACGGGTATAGTGCGCACGATTGAGGGAGGGTGGGAGGTTACAGAACTCTATTTTTGAATTATACATTTATGCAACGGCTTAATATTTGTAAAACTGTTATACATGTTGCACTACATTCACGCGTTGGCTCTAAAAATAAATCCAAAAGATCATATGATTTAAACCATGATCTAAATTTAATATTAGTGGAGGAGGCTTCTAGGAGATTGATATTAAAGTCTCCACATATTACAACAGATTTATTCTGTTTATTAATCTTAACAAAAAAATCCTCCATATTTTTTTCAAAAGTATCATACATATATAGAACATGGAGGTCTGTAGACGCTAACAACAATGAGGTGCTCAAACTCAATACATGCCATTTCTACGTCATCATTAGTGTATATGTGTAGGTATATAGAAACGTCTTATATATGATTGTTATGATACAACATTGCCAATCAGGCACAAAATTAAAAAAAACCTAAAGTGACTAATTAAATTTACCTAAATTAAAAAAATTGATATGCACAAAATACAAAGAAGTAACGTATTTGATTAATATTCAAATACGTATTCGATTATAACTTTATATCGCAAACCAGTCACGGTGGAAATTCCTAAGTTGTTTGTTTCATTTGTATTAAAATACTAGCGATCCGCCCCGGCTTCGCACGGTTGATTTCTGGATCTCGACAAAAGCTCCACCTACCGGGTCCAATGGTTTATCTAAACCATACAGGGACCAAGCGCACACACAAATGGTTTCATCGGAATCGGTCGAGCCGGTTTCGAATTTTAGCGAAACTAACGAACAACAACTGATTTTTATAAATAGAGATAAAAGCAAGCGTTTTAAAATTCCGGGATCATGTCGGGCCGGGGGCTCTGTACTTGTGTTCCTTTTGCCCTTAGGTTCATATGCATAAGTGCATATGAGACACTTTAAAGGGATATAAAAACTGGCGATACTGTGAAGACTAATAAATAGTGAAATTCTCTAGAAAATATCAAACCAAAACATTAAACTTTATGTGGTAGAGTCATGCTGCAGCTATATTAGTAGTATAGTTGTAGCACGAATAGGTCGGCTCGACCGGGGAAGAACCACGCTCTCATAGAATACCGGTGTAAAATAGCAGCCAAAAGATGCAGTGTTTCGTATGGTGAGTGTAGAGAACCGGAGACCCGTTTTACTGGAAACGAGGCAGTCCATCTTAGTCCTCACGGGTGACAACGCATCTGCATTTTGATACGTAAGAGAGGATAAATAAAGATATATATGGGCCACAGCAACCACTTAGCATCAGGTAGACTGTGTGCTCGCTTGTCATCCATAAACTATGTGGTGTTTTAAAAGTGTGATAATATAATAGTACTAGCTCGCATCGATAAAAACTATCCTATCTCTCAAGTTGGACCAAAATGCACACAGTGTGCAAAATTTCATTGAAATCAGTTCATTAGTTTAGGAGTCCATCGCGGACAAACAACGTGACACGTAATTTTTATATATAAAGATAAGCGAGTAGGGAAAGAATTGTCAGTGCATTGAGCGATTAAACTGCCTGCTACTTAATGCGTATTTTATCGTAAATTTATTCGTAAACAATACAATTTAGCGACGATATAGTATTTATCGCGCATTAAAGTTGTTTCGACTAACAGTGATATAAACTAAGTCGATTGGATAAAAATGGCAAATGATGGAAACGTTATTATTGGCGGCATTCTTATTTTCGACCACCGCGTACAGGAGTGGAATATATTCAAAAGTCGTCTTCAGTAGTACTGTACTGCGAATCACCGAGGAATCGGATAAGTCTGGTGTGAAAAGACGGGCTCTGTTACTAACTGCACTGGTGGAAGATACATATCGGGTAGTGTTGCCCAAATGCAAGAAACAAGACGAGACTTAGCCAGTCTTGGTCTTGGTCTTGCGCCAATACACCTGATATTGGTCTTGGTATTGCGCTCCCAGTCTTGGTCTTGGTCTTGCAGCAAGAGTCTCGCAAGTCTCGGAATTACCTATTAGCCTATTGCTATTTATTAAACGTTACTTTAGATCTTAGAACAACTTAACAGAGTAGGTACATTTTGAGCTTGAATTAACATAGCCATAGTAAAGACCAACCAAATTAATAAATGTCTAAACATTTATTGAGAAATTTGAAAAATCAACTGACACGGTGTGGTGTTTGAACCCACAACATAAGCGATCCGTGCCGATATTCTAATCAACTGAGCTGTTTACCGTGTCCCACGGCCACGGGAATCAGTCTGTTTCTTAATAAACGTTTACATTTAATAAGCATATAAAAAAAATACATTAAAAAAAAACAAATTAATGACATTAACTTGACTGTATTTTAAAGAACATTATCTGTCTAGAAAGAGATTGATAGACCATCATCTTATATGAAATGGAATAAAAGAGATATGCGATTTACTATTTATTTAAATAAAAAATAAAATACAACACAAATTAAATTACATAACAATATACAATAGCTTTGACATTAATGCTACTTTATATTAATTCTTTTGAACAAGCATTAATACAAAGTAACCATCTGGCTAACTCATCACTTAACCTATTTCTATGATTTCTAATTACTAATGATGCTTTAGAAAATAATCTCTCAGCCGGAATTGAAGTTCCAGGTATTGAAAGAAAATCACGGGCCATTTTCGATAAAGTCGGATATTCTGTCTCATTCATCCTCCACCACTCTAAAATGTCTTCCGATCTAGCGGCTCTGCGTTTACTTAGGTACTCCTTCAACTTGTCAATAACTAAGCCTTGAAGACAAGATCCAGATACAGATGACGTCGAGGGACATGCATACAGTTTCTCAAAGTGTATTACGTCTTCATCTTCCACATACTTTCTATTCATTTCTTGGTGATTCTAGAGATTTATTCACTGAGTGTAGACTTTTATATTCTTTATAAAGTTCATTAAATTTGTGCAGGCTTTCTGTTTTAATTTACTTCCCCTATAATGTTATGTCAAAAGTCTGAGCCTTATGCTTTTGGTCTAAAATTAAAGAGGTACAATAAATCCAACTGCCCTTGTTACAATGCTTAAGCATTTTGCCTCGGGCTGCTTGGACACGCAGAATAAGCCTTTCATCCACTTCGGGGAGGTTTCTCATCTAATTGTTTTATCGTGGATTCAATTTTATCTAGCAATAGATTGAAGGATATAATGACTAGCGCTAATATAACATATTTTTCTTCACCAAGTGTCGTTGATAAAGTTTAAAAGTTTATTAGAATCTTATGTGATTTGAAAATCATTTAATTCGGTGACAGAAGTGCACAATATGTTAATGCCAGTTCTCACATTTAAACTAAATCCAACCAATCCATATCGTGTGTGGAAATCCATCTCGTCGAGTATAGGATTCAGATTTAATGGCACGCCAGCTGCTTCACAAGCAGACTGAAACTTCCTCTTCAATATCTCACTTCTTTTTATTTTACTGGAAATATTGCGTAGTTTTGTTATAGCTGTACGTAAGTCAGCAATATTTGGCGCATATTCTTCATCTTCCTCAGTTTTGTCTTCATAATCTTCATACTGCTTTTCTTGTCCGTTATTGTCAGTTTCACTATGTAATGTAAGGCCTTTAATAAATTTTGTACACCAAGGTTCAAAATGTGAGCAAAGCACCGGAAATGTTGATTGTCTGAATCAAAGTGTGGCAGCTGTTTGTCTAGTTCATACATAAATTTGGTATTTGGTCGACCGTGATAGCCTGTATTTTATCAATTATGTCATATTCCAATAAACATTCGTGGAAAATCGACCGCGTGATGGTTTAAAATCAAGGACTACAGATCGATACTTCCATTCGTTGTCTATATAATGAATAGTGACCCCGTAGTAACTCCTACCAGCAATTGATGTCCATCCATCAATGGTGGATTCAATTGAAGCTCTTCGAATCGCTCTTTGACCTTCCTTCTAAGTGTGGACCTTTTAGGAAACATCATATTTGGGCAAATCAGTGGAAAATATACTTGTGTAACTTCATCATCGAAAAATGAGAAGGGAAGATATTTTTTCACCATCCAATCAATTGTAGCTGCCATGATGTTGTCACTGCTATTTTCAGACTGAAATAAAACAGTAAATCATGTGTCTGGCCGAACACTATAATCTATATATAATAGCGATAGCACACTAGAAATAGCACTCACTGACTGACTATCATGATATCTCAGGAACTATAAAACATACAAATTGGAAGTTTGGAAGCTAGGTTCCTTTCATGGCGCATAGGTCAGCTAAGAAACGGTTTTGAGAAAATCCACCCCAAGTCAATTTATTTATTTAAAACATAAAAGATTTTTGATATTGATATGTTCACTATAAGATTTTGTTAAGTTAGCTAATTATGTAATAATTTAAGATAGAAGGACCCTTAAGTAGGGACTGAATAAATTAACCGACTTGGTATTACAAGGATCTCACAACTTTTCGGTAGAAGAACTGAGTTGCGAGACTTGGCTTTTTTTACAAGTTATGTTTTTGATGGCATCTCATTTCTTTTTGTAGATAGTTATATCTAGGTATCTATCTACACCTATTATTCCATTATATTATACATATATATGTACACTGATTCATTCACTGCAAATGTAACTTTGTAATCCTATATATTTATATGGGATTACAAAGTTATTTAAGCAGTTGTTGTATCTCGAAAACTGTACCGAATTTGCAAAATTAAACAATGTATTCCAAATTCGAAGTTTCTATATCTGCTAGAAGTGCCTTAGAATTTTGATGATCGGTCAGTCAGTGAGTGACAAAATTAAGAAACTTTGACTAGTTATAATTCTTAAACTACTGGTTCGAATTTAATGAAATTTAAAATATACCGAGTTTATACAATACCTACTTGGTTATTGAAAATTCATGCTTCTAGCTTAATCCACAACGAAGTTATGGGGTTTCGAAAATGGCCTGAACTGCTTCGAGAATAGGATGGTACGGCCGTGCCGCTTTTTGGTCGACTTGGCGGGGGCACTCCCAGATAAGCGCGTAGGGAATGTTCAGTCTGCATTGAACGATTAAACTGCCTGCTACGTAGTCCGTATTTTATTGTAAATTTATTCCTACACAGTACAACCTATAAAAAAGACTAAAAAAAAAGGAAAAACAAAGTTTTTTTACATACATACATAAGAATGAATTGGTAGGTCTCCTTTTCTGCCTAAGTGTTCGCCGGGGAAGGTACTACTCTCTCACCTATTTATGCCTTTACTGTTGTGATCAAGTCTAAGGCCCGTATTAATAAACGTTACTCAACGACAACCGATTGGGAAAAAAGATTCTTGAGTGGCAGCCTCGTACCGGTAGGCGAAGTGTAGGGCGACCCCCCACGAGATGGAGTGACGACCTGGTAAGACATGCAGGAAGTCGATGGATGCAGGTGACTCAGGACCGTGCTTTGTGGCATTTCTTGGGGAGGCCTATGTTCAGCAGTGGACTTGTGAAAGACTGTAATGATGATGATGATGATGATGACTCAACGACGAACTCTAGTGCGTAATCATTTGATACGCCCTCATTACGATATCAGCATCTCAAGATCGTTGCTAATTAATGAACACATAAAAACAGTATCTCAAAACGCTGTACGTAGGAATACTGTTCTGTGATTTGCACTCAAGTACACACACTTGAGAGTCGAGTTTAGTTTATTAATCAGTGTGGCACTCAGCTGATATCGTAAACCTAAACCGCATCTTGAGATATGTTATAAGATAATAACCTCAAGATTGTACTCAAGTGCGTGTACTTGAGTTGAGTAACGTTTATTAATACGGGTCTAAATGGTAGAAAGCCAGTATAATAACAGGCTAGGAGGCACTATATCCTAATCCATAGGGGGCGACACATCTGCAACCTTGTTTGCTTGAAGTTAGTTGCAGGTTTCAATGGGCTGTAAATACTTACAATATTTCTATATTTCTGTCACTTTAATTTTATTCAAAAGAACTGGCCAAGTGCGTGTTGGTCCACGCACAATGTAGAGGGTTCCGTAGTTGCCCGCGACAATACGTTGGCTTTTTTGATAATGAGTATAATAATCGAGTTCACGGTAACCGCTGTAACGACTAAAAATGGGCCCAAACAGTAAGATCGTAACTAAAGGACTTATTTTCAAATCAGACTTATAGGGAGTGGTATTCAAAAACTATTAAAAAAAAAACTTGTCGATTTTGATAATAATACCCTGCCTATCCCGCGAGCTTAATGAAAAAGTAAAACTAGTTACTATTAATAATGAATATAAGTCGTTTTCTTCTTGAAATGTATATTTTTAAGTTCACAATAATATTACAAAGTTCGTCGTTGACGCCGCAAAGGGGCGAACAAAAAAAAACCTTCGTCGGTCGAGCCGTCCCATTCGTGCTACAACTATACAATATTTATAGCTGTAGCATGGCTCTACCACGTTTAAATTTAATTCACATTTCTTTTTATTTACGTCCCACATAAATATGGGACCTACAAGTCTCACAGGTTGGTGATGGGGAACGACATCATTAGTACGAGGGTGTGTCGGTTCTGCGAGTTCTTGCAAAAGGCATGGTCAAGAAAAAAAGTTGAAGACCGCGTGGCTTATCCAGTTATCGAGTTGCGAGTTCGAATCCCACCCGGAACGATAGTATTTATACAAACATTATTCATACATGGGTTAGAGAAGTATATTTAGATTGTCTTTTTCAAAACTGTTATCTTCTCCCCTTACACACCATAGCATACACACAATATATTAGTAGTATAGTTGTAGCACGAATGGGTTGGCTCGACCGGGGAAGGACCACGCTCTCACAGAATACCAGCGCAAAATAGAAGCTTTTTACTGGTAACGAGGCATTCCATCTTATTCCTCATTTGTGAGACGCATCTGTATTATGGTTCGTAATCGAGGATGGATGTAGATGTCTATGGACCACAGCAACTTCTTACCATTTGTAGTACCATCGGTGGACTGTGTGCTCGTTTGACACTCTTGTCCTCTAAAGAAATATTCTCGTGTCTCGTGAAGGCGATTAACTTAGTTATGTAAAAACATTGATTTAAAATATCAACTGTTGACTGTAAGCGCGAATGGATCATGTGGTCCCGGGTTCGAATCGAGGGTCGGGCCAAAATCAATTGCTAGGTTTTTCTGTCGAGAAATTCCCAGTAGCAGTCCGGATTCTGCAAATTAGCGGTATTTCAACTGAGTAAAGCCAAACGTGCAAAACCATTGGTCCAGCGCCAGATCCTTCTCCAGCCAGTCGTGTCGGATTGATGTTCCATCAGACTATGAGAGTGAGGTAGTAGAGAGTGCACCTGCGCATTCGCACGCGCTCATGCACTTGCGCAGATGGCTAGTCTTAGTTGAGACTGGCCGCATGTGATTGCAATTCGGTCTGGAGATACAGTATGTCAAATGTAGAATACCAGACTGCAAGGGAAACCGCCTCAAATGTGATAAATAAAGATAGACGAAGCATGACGAGTCTTGCAATATCTCTGTGATATGGGTGAGGTCCATATCCAGCAGTGGGTTTTATGATGATGACGATGAGTGTGACTCTTTTTATTTGTTCGCAGTAACTATACCACTTCTGAGCTTTGGTATGGTGCAAGGATGGCTATCACCGATGATCTCCGTGCTGCAGTCGGCACAAGGACCCTCTCCGGAGCCGTACACCAGCACGGATATATCCTGGATGACGTCGGTCACTTATATTACCGCCATTATTTTCGGGGCGCCGATGGGTTACCTAACAGATAGGTACGGAAGGAAAATTATGACCTTGATCACTACGTTATCTCTTATTGTGAGTATAATTATATTTATCGAGTATTCTAGAATAGAATAGAATGATTTTTATTAATTGAGTTATATGTACTACGTACTAGAGAAGCCATTCTAAACAAAAAATGTGCACTACTCTATGTCTTCGCGCATGCGCAGAAGATAGTATAGTCGCGCATACGCATTGCGTCTGCGCGGTCAGTTTTTAATTTAAACTTTAATTTGAAATCTTGTATTATTAGCGACGCTCCACACTGCATGAATATTGAAACCACAGACTAACTAGAAGCTATTATTTATTCTGTGCTAGTAGATTGAAACCACCCTAAATGACACACTGTACGGATTGCAGTACAGTTGAGTTGAACATAGTGTATGTTCGGAATGCGAAATCTAGTACGTAGTACATATATATCGATGTTTTTATTCAATATAGATTATTACATATTATTGAAAGTCATTTTTTAATTTACCACTGGTTCGGAAAATACCTCTGTCCTCGAAAGAACCAGCAAGAAACCTAGCGGGACTTTTTTTTAAACATATATCACTTGACAATAATTGTGTTTGAGAAAAGAGGGGGAGCGGTATATACCCAGATATACATAGTTATCAATCTCTATTTGTAGCCTAGTAGCATCTGAGAGGTGAAGGTGTAACCTCTGTGATTGTTTTTGATATAAACTGCACCATCATTCTGACTTAAAAGTTTAGTTGATTGGTAGGTGTAATTATTTAAAAATGGTGTTTGTTTGTTAGGGTCTAATCTGCATTCGGTAAGTATTAGAACGTCAATTTCAAAGTCCAATCATGATAGGGTAACCAAAAGGTCGTCAAGGTTCTTACAGATACTAGCCATATTTTGCGTTACAACACATAGATTATTACAAGAGGAACCCAACCAATAGTGTTATTTGCATGCAGTCTAGTTCCTGGTTAGTGAGCTGGCTATCCATTTAAAAAAGAATAAGTACAGAGTAAGTCATTGCAGAGGTGAGTGAAGATAAGTTTGTTAAAAACATTTGCAAGTAGACACGAGAATAGGTAGGATTCATCGGTGAGAGTAGGTTGTTTTACATTGTAGTCTGTAAGAGTTAATGATTGATGTAGTGTTTTATGTAAATGTGTAAGTATCGGATTTGTGAGGTGTGAGCGTGTGGTATTTTATACAGGTGTGTTTGGTTGTTGTAGTTTGTTTGCAGTTTTTGAGACAAGAGGTGTAAGTGTGGAAATGAAAGTTGCGCTAACGCGGCATTTGCAGTTTACAGCAGTTGTCTTACCAAGAACAGGATAATAATATGTATATTGAATAAAACACAGAGAAGTCACCACTGAAATTTTTGTATATAGTCACTTTTGTTGAAGAAGTTGGTGCAACTGTGGCTCGCTCTGGATGCATATAATTATAGATGTATAATCTTTTCTTACAAAAACTCTTCCAAACGCAGTCCAGCAGTACCTATATATACCCATAGGATTTTTATATTAATTGTATAGTTGTAGCACAAATGAGCTCGACCGGGGAAGTACCAAGCTCTCACAGAATACCAGCGTAAAATAGCAGCTTAATGCTGATTTGTTTCATATGATGAGTGTAGAGAACCGGAGACCCTTGTTACTGGAAAATAGGCATTCCATCTTAGTCCTCACGGGTGACAACGCATCTGCATTTTGATTCGCAAACGAGGATAGATGTAGATGTGTATGGGCCACAGCAACCACTTACTATCTGGTGAACTGTGTGCTCGCTTGTCAAATTACAAAAAGAAAGAAATTAAAATTGTTAATAGACAAATATGTACATTTTCTGGGATTTTGTTGTAAAAGCGTATCTATACATTGCCCCATAAATGAATTACTAATTAAGATATAATAAGCAAAAGCTTATGTTTGTTCCAAGTGTTTAAAATATTAACATCTTTTTTTTTATAGAATAAGGGTGACAAACGAGCACACAGTCCACCTGATTGTAAGTGGTTCTGTGGCCCATAAACATATACATCTATCTTCGTTTGCGAATTAAAATGCAGATGCGTTGTCAGATGTGAGGACTAAGATAGAATGCCTCTTTTCCAATAAATGGGTCTCCGGTTCTCTACACTCACCATACGAAACACAGCAGCATTAAGCTGCTAGTTTACGCTGGTCTTCTGTGAGAGCGTGGTCCTACCCCGGTCGAGCCGACCCAATCGTGCTACAACTATACTATTAATATAGCTGCAGCATGGCTCTACCACGTAAAAAATTCTTATCAAAGATATTTATGTTTTTATGTACATACATAACATTTTCATAAATATATTGCGATGCCAAAGTTAATATGTTTATTTCTTTAAATTTTTCTCTGACGGACTCTTTACAGTTTAGGTTATAAATCGCCCGTACGGCTCTCTTTCATGGAGTCCCAGTCGCCTCAGATGACCCGAGAGGCTAACTGGGTTTAACCCGTTCGCAGAGACGATTACAGGTATAATTTCGGTCGGCAGTCCACCACACATGTCGGTCACCTCGTGAGCCAGTTCTAGATATTTTGTTCGCTTATCTGTTTCGGTTTTCACGAGGTCATACGGAATGGTAATGTCGACCAAAAATATCCTTGACTGTGCCCGGTCCATCAGCACAATATCAGGCTTATTCGCAAGAATGGTCCTGTCTGTGATGATGGTCCGGTCCCAGTAGAGCCTGGCGCGGTACGCGCGGCGCGGATTTTCGAGTACGGCTTCCGGCATGTACTTATAATAAAGCAGTTTCCGATACACGAGACCGTATTTCAGAGCGAGCTGCTGGTGTAGAATCCTAGCTACTAGGTTGTGCCTATGCAAGTACTCAGTGTTAGAAAGCGCCGAACAACCAGAGATGACGGATGGCGACAAGCTCGCCAAATGTCGACGGTGCCATTCTTTAGAATGTATCTCCGATAGATGTTGGTCTTAATAATCTGATCCTGTATTGCACAGACAAAACCCTCGGTTTCCCCGAAGAGGTCACCAAACCGTAGCCAGTGAAGGGAGGCAACTGTGTCTACGAAAGTCTCATGTAGAGCCTTGTAGAACCTCCCGTGGAGATTTTTTATTTGCATAAAACATGATATATAAAAGATATTACAAAACGTTACAGATCAACATGTTTTGCTACGGTTATACATAGCATGCAGAAATTTTTGGAACGAAGTGCCTGGCACGGTACGAATTTGACGGATGGGGGCTAGGCGAGAAAAAGTGTAAGATTTTTTCGTCACGACCCCCATTCTATAGTGCGAGCGAGATGGAATAATATCCATCTCCCTCGTACTTTTCTGCCGACTTCCAAAAAGGAGACGGTACTCAATTCGACTGTATGATTTTTTTTTATGTGTGTTACCTCATAACTTTGTACTGGGTGAAACGATTTCGATGATTCTTTTTTTATATGAAAGCTGATAGATCTCGTGTGGTCCCGTATGAATTTGATCAAGGTCAGACCAATAGTTTTTGAGTTATTCTTAAATAACTTATATTGAAGTCGGCTGTACAAAATTTTAAATTTTAATTTATTCTTACCTTGCCATGAAAGAAATATTATTTTAAGTGACGCTTCATTTTAATAGACGCTAGTAATTCATTTACTTGTATTTATTAATATATATAATAATACGTTTATCAATAATAATATACTACGAAAGGAATTTCGTTCCAACCGAGTGTTCCACGACACTCATGCATGATTTTTAGACATTTATATTTATGGTTACAATCATTCCTAATGCTATAAAGGTTACAATCATTTAACTAATCTGGATATATATAAAACTTATTAGGAATTTTATTACATAAGTGTACACACATAAATAAGCTACTTTTAAAAAAACTACTTATTATATTTGCTTATTCTGGGATTTTCATTTAGTACGAAGCCTATATAGACCTCGGCGACTACGGGGCTCTATATCATCTACCGTTGTAAACAACGTTTTGTGCTTCTGCACAAACATGCATACTTCATAGATGTAAAACTTCATGATGGTAGTTGTAACAAGCCAAATTTTTTAAATACCGGTTGACACGATTCATTCGGTCTTAGCTCACATATTGCTGCTTTTTTGATATATGCCATTTTTGTGTCACAAAATGCCAAAAAGAGGTTTCATAAAGAAGATTTTGGACTAAACTAGACTAGGATTGAAAAGATTATTTAATAAACTTGAATTGTGAGTTTTTTGCCGCTTCGTATCCCAAGGTCTCCCACAGCAGGGACTTGAAGACTTGGCGTCGCTTTTTTGTTATTTTCTTCAATCAAATATTGAGTTGTAAATGCCAATTAAAAAAAGACCTTGACTTTGATTTATATTAGAAAACAACAGTCGTGGCATGCACTAAACGCGAAGTGGTCTCCGTTAAATTTACTTATTTCTCGACAAACGGGTTCGATCCCCGCCGGCACCATAAAAATTATTAGTTGCTAATTTGAGTGCTGATTTACCAAGCGCTCGGCGGTGAAGGAAAACATATTAAATGAACATGCATTCTGAGCAATCAAAATATTTCGAAGGCGTGAAGTCCACCAGCAAGCGTATACAGAGAGTCAGTGCAATTGCAGGATGTGAGGCATTTCATCTGAGTCCTCAGAGCTGACAACATAACAACACAAAGAAGGCTACAGCTTCTTTGTTTAAAGTTGGCTGCACGTGTCTATGGAATGCAGTAGCCACTCACTGTCACGGGGATTGTAAGTTGGTTTGTAAAAAAAAAGGTTTTGTATATTTATTTATTTAGGCTTTATTTGCACACCAAATATAAAAAGGCGAACTTGATGCAACAAAGCATTCTTTACCAGTCGACCTCCAAGCTAAGCAGAGAAGATATTATGGGTGCAAAGTCCAAACAGCTAAATTAAAAATACTCGTATGATGTCCACATAATATATTCACGTGGTAAAGCCATGCTTCAGCTATATTAGGAAGGGGAAGGACCACGCTATCACAGAACACCAGCGTAAAATAGCAGCTTAATGGTGCTGTGTTTCGTATGATAAGTGTAGAGAACCGGAGACCCTTTTTACTTGAAATGAGCCATTCCATCTTAGGCCGCACGGGTGACAACGCTTCTGCATGTTGATTTGTAATCGAAGATAGATGTAGATGTCTATGGGCCACAGCAACCACTTACCATCAGGTGGGCTGTGTGCTCCTTTGTCACCATTATCCTATAAAAAAAATCGCTAAAACTCAAAAACGTCTCGACCTGAAATGACCATAATTTTTTTTTGTATGTTATGTATGTATGTATGTAAAAATAGAAGAGAGCACCCCCTTCCCTACTAGATGGAAAAATGACTGAAACCTAAAAAAAAAACAGGAAATCGGAGGATGCAGGTTTCCTTTTTGTTTGCTCAGCAGTGGACTTGTGATGTAATGATGACGAAGAAACCAATAATTTAAGCGTCTAAACTTAGTTGCCTTAAAGAAAGAATTTCTTTAACGAAAAACGTATCTGTTATTTAAACAATATTGTTCAAAACCAAAACAATGTTTTTATAGATCGAAACAAATTACTTGAAATATGCGTTCATGTATTGTTAAGACTTGATTAGTTTTGTTTTTAATTGAGCGTAAAATCAGGTGTGTGCCGGGCACATTGGAACTTTTTCTTGATGGTAATATTTAAGTTAGTACACATAAACATTGGAGATGTGAAAATTAATCAACTAAGATACACGTGACAAATGGTTTTTAGAGTAAAGAGATCCTCCATTCCTCCCACAATTGCGTGCACTATTACTGCCACCACTAAAACCACGCACCGCTACCCCTAACACCTTACTCTAAATCTCACCAACACATCGAAGGTGCTCTTTGGTAAGACACACCATTTTATTCTCCATTAGGACCTTAGTTTCCGTAAAACAACGCTTGATTCTATCAATTATCATATATTAAAGTTAATAATTATTGGTATTAAATCAGTACTTATTATAAAAGAGAGCCTACTGAGTGCGAGGCCTGAATTCAGTGTTCTGAATTCAGAGCTCAGTTGAGCCTGGCCCAACATATTGTGCAAAAACAGAAATGATAGCTTCTCAATTTTTTCTAGCATCGGGGCAGCGCCAGTTTAGGATGAGTTTTTTTATAGAATAAGGGTGACAAACGATCACACAGTTCACCTGATGGTAAGTAGACACTGTAGCCTAAAGACATCTACATTTATCCTTGATTAAGAATTAAACTTCAGATGCATTGTCACCCCTGATAACTAATATGGAATGCCTTGTTTCCAGTAAATAGGGTCTTCAGATATCTACACAAACCATACAAAACACAACAGCATTAAGCTGATATTTTACGCTGGTATTCTGTGAGAGCGTGGTCCTTTTCCAGTTAAGTTGCCCCTTCATGCTACAACTATAATATAACTTTTCTATCTTGGTAAAATATTTGACAGATTTATTGGCTGGGAAGTCAAAGTTTGTTTTACATGGAATAAACCAAACTACAAATATTCCTAATAGTACAGGCATAGAAAAATATTCCCCATAGGTAAAAGAAGAAATGTAACAAAATTGTAGCATTGCTTTATAACTATACATACACTGGAAACCGAAACACTTATTTTAACCTCTTATTTCTATGGTGATGACACTGCAACAAATAACTTCACCTCAGTTCCAACTAGCGACATCTGGTGAGCGGAAGATTTTTAGCCCTCATTGATGGCTACTTAGAATTTTCTCTGGCATCCCAATGTCGTGGATGAGATGCGAACTCAGCGCAATAATAAGGTAAACAAGAATCATCTTGTTTCGGAGGTCTACGTGTAAAAATCTAAAAAATCATTTATTAATAAAATCAGATTCACTGTGTAACGAAACAATTATTAATAAGTATGATTAAATATCAATGAAAATCCACTATTAAGCTTTATTAATATAACCTCGTCACTCGTATAATATGAAATAATAAATAGGTATTTCCAACCAATAAATGTAGGTTGAGATATATATAGAGATACGTTGAGAAATTGAAGTGATATATTTTCGTGTTCAATTAGTCTTTTGAGCATTTAGTTGCCAATTTTCATTGGCCAAAATTGTTCCCACCTTCGAAATGCAGGTGATTTTGGACAGTATTGGGGAAATCGTAAAGGGAAAATACTCAGGCTGATACACTATCACTATTATTTAAGAAGTGGTAGAGCCACGCGGCAGCTTTTGTTGTCGCACGGATGGGCCGGCTCGAACCGGGGTGGTACCACGACCTCATAGAAAACCAGCGTGAAGTAGAGGTTTACCTTTGCATTTCGCTTGGTGAGTGCAGGTGGCCGGAGGCCCTTTTTACTGGAAATGAGGCATTCCATATTAGTCTTGGATAAGATTTTATGCAATACTGAGATACAAAAACAATCACTATGGGCTTAAAACTGCTGGGAAAAATATCTAACACGAGTTATATGGATATGCTACAAACAGACCATTAGAACTATTACTTTGAATATACATGTATATAAAATAAAATAAGATAGAAAAATACTCAGGCTGGAATGCCATCAACATCTTGGGACAGGATTTTCCGGTAGATATTATGCAGTGCGAGATGCAGGAGCAAATTACTGCGGACTTAAAACTGTTGGAATATTATTACGTAAGTTATGCAGTTGATCATGGGCGGCGGTAGTCACTTACCATCAGGTGACCCGCATGCTCTTTTGCCCCCTCACCTAAGGACTAAGATGGAATGCCTCGTTTCTAGTGACCGCCAATACGGTTTTCGTCGGGGTCGATCAGCTGGTGATCTTCTGGTCTACCTGACCCATAGATGGGCGGAGGCAGTAGAGTCCAAGGGGCAGGCGTTGGCCGTTAGTCTGGACATTGCGAAGGCCTTCGATCGGGTTTGGCACAAAGCGCTTCTTTCGAAGCTCCCTTCCTATGGGCTTCCCGAGAAATTGTGCAATTGGATCACCAGCTTCCTTGCAGATCGGAGCATCAAGGTCGTTGTAGACGGTGCATGCTCTGACTACAAGCCTATTAACGCTGGTGTTCCACAAGGCTGTGTGCTATCACCAACGCTGTTTCTTCTGCATATCAATGATATGTTGCTAACTGGTAACATTCATTGCTATGCGGATGACAGCACTGGTGATGCTCTATACACCGGCCGTGCCAATATTTCTTGGGAAAACGTCGCTGAGTACCGGAACAAACTTGTGTCTGAAGTCGAGTCTTTGCTGAACAAAGTCTCGGATTGGGGGCGACTAAATCTAGTCCAATTTAATCCTCAGAAGACACAAGTTTGCGCGTTTACCGCTAAAAAGAACCCCTTTGTCGTATCTCCTCAGTGTCAAGGCACTCCCCTTCTTGCCTCAGCCAGTATCGGTATCCTCGGAGTCGACATATCGAGTGACGTGCAGTTTCGTGGTCACTTGGAAGGGAAGGCCAAATTGGCCTCTAAAAAGCTTGGCGTGCTCAGCAGAGCGGGACAGTATTTCATGCCGGCACACCGCCTGCTACTTTACAAGGCGCAAGTTCGGCCTCACATGGAATACTGTTCCCATCTCTGGGCAGGGGCTCCCCAGTGCCAGCTCCTTCCACTTGACCGCATCCAACGCAGAGCGGCTCGAATTGTCGACGACCGAGCCCTTTCCGATCGGCTCGATTCATTGGCACTGCGAAGAGATGTTGCATCCCTTTGCATTTTCTTTCGCATCTACCATGGGGAGTGCTCTGAGGAATTGTTCGGATTAATCCCAGCCGCCAAATTTCACGAACGCACATCGCGGCAGAACTCCCGATACCATCCACACCATCTGGATGATTGGCGGTCCACCACTGTGCGATTTAGAAGATGTTTTCTTCCTCGCACAACTTCATTGTGGAATAGTTTACCACCAGCGATTTTTCCGGACTGATACGACTTAGGGACCTTCAAGAAAAGAGCGTACTCCTTTTTAAAAGGCCGGCAACGCATCTGCGATTCCCCTGGTGTTGCAGTTGTTCATGGGCGGCGGTAGTCACTTACCATCAGATGAGCCGCATGCTCGTTTGCCCCCTCTCCTATAAAAAAAAAAAATTGGTCTCCGGTTAGTTATGTTATTATGGTTGAACTTCACTTAAGGTAAGATCGTTTAACAATTTAATTATATGAAACTTTATGAAACGTAATTATAACTTTAAATTATTCCCTTAACCTTGAGAACAATTTACTTTTATTTTTAATTAAAGTTTAAAATTAAAACAATAAAAATAAATTATTTACAACTGATTATAATATTTTTGTCTCACAATTATAGTCGTTAAGTGTTATAATTATAAGATATGAACTAGTATAAAACACCACCTTTCCACCTGCTACTGCATTCAGGCAATGATATCGCACACACACTACCATCCTTAGTGTTCCATACTACAATCCGATCAAGTACGGTTGTAGGTACTGCAATCTGTCTTATTGACACCAACAATGATTAATCTATATAATGATCAACGATGATTCATTCTTTATACATAAAGAGGGATTATACAATGGACACATCATCACCCAGGACAAATGTTTGTGTGATGAGCACGATCATTTGTTCTGTGTCTGGGTGTAATTTATCTATAATATTTATGTATTTAGAAATATATAAGTATGTTTATCAGTTGTCTAGTACCCATAACACAAGCTCTGCTTAGCTTGGGACTAGATGGCGTTGTGTGATAGTTGTGGATTATTATTATTATTATTATTAATTAATTTACTTATCTTACAATACAACTAACATTACAGGCTAACCTAATTCCATAGTGCAGTGCAGTAATAACAATTTTTAATTGTTATTACTGTCCGTCTACTGGTTTGTTTCCATCTGTCACCTCTGACGACAACCACGGTACGATATGAAGTAGTGGATATTCTTACAACGCCACTACAGGTCTTTTATGTACTGTAATGGCCACAACAATATTTAACAAAAATGTAGACATGATCGCAAATCGATCAGCCCTTGACCGTTTTATTACGCGTGCTATCTGCCGTCATTTACATAATTCTCATACATAGTTACGGATATAACTTTATTAGTCAGGGTTCGGCGTTTTTTATCCTTAACTTTATTGATTAACCATTGTAATACGGGTATATCGAACTAGATTTTGATTTATTATTATCTATTAATATGTTCTTTTACACGCACGTAAATACATATTTTCACAAACAAGAGTGGACGCGCGTGACAGCACACGCATTACAAACAAGTATAATCAGATTGGTAATATTTATCCTAAAATAGGGACTATACTCGTATATCGTTACAATTTATCTCATTATAAGACACACAGCAGTGTGTCAGCCAGTTCAGGAAAGGGCGGTACATCTGCAATGTGTACTTCTAATGTTGCATATCTAATATGGCCCCGTTGAATACCTAGATATGATTTTAAAGCTCATTTTTCAAAGACATCATTCAAAAGTTACCCAATCACTAGCAGACGTAACAAGGATTATATATATGTAAATGCGTGCTGCATTACTACGCAGATACTGCATTATCTATAAATTACGCATAACATGCTTACTGTACTACACTCCTACACTAAAAAAGATTAGAATAATAGCCCACATTAATAACATTCAAATCTGTAGACCTTATTTGATACAATTCAAATCATAAACAATACATTAAATTTATATAAATTATGTGAAATAGAAGCTTAATGCTGCTGTTTCCTATGATGAGTGTAAAGAACCGGAGACCTATTTACTAGAAACGAGGCATTCTATCTTAGTCCTTACGGGACGAGCATGCGGCTCACCTGATGGTAAGTGACTACCTCCGCCCATGTACAACTACAACACCAGGGTTATTACAGATGCGTTCATGCGTGCGGCCTTTTAAAAAGGAGTAGGCTCTTTTCTTGAATGTCCCTAAATGGTATCGGTCCGTAAAAATCGCTGGTGGTAATCTATTCCACAAGGAAGTTGTGCGAGGAAGAAACACTTCTTCTAAATCGCACAGTGGTGGACCGCCGATCATCCAAATGGTATGGTTGATGGATGGTATCGCGAGTTTTGTTGCGATGTGCGATGGTGAAATTGAGCGGCTGGAATTAGTCTGAACAATTCCTCAGAGCACTCCCAGGCGTATTTTATCACATCTAAAGAGATGCAACATCTCTACACAGTGCCAATGAGTCAAGCCGATCGGATAGAATTCGATCGTCAACGATTCGAACCGCTCTGCGCTGGATGCGGTCAAGTGGAAGGAGCTGACACTGGGGAGCCCCTGCCCAGAGATGGCAACAGTATTCCATGTGGGGCCGAACCTGCCGCTTGTAAAGTTGCAAGCGCTGTGCCGACATAAAATACTGTCCCGGTCTGCATAGCACGCCAAGCTTTTTAGAAGCCAGTTTCGCCTTTAGCACTCGATTATGCGCTCATATTGCCAGTCCTTTGACATGCGCCCAAAAAACCGACAAAACAGGGATCGATGGCATGAACGTGGAGCATGACGTGCGGCATGGCGACACTACGTCTCTGCCTCCTTTCTTTGCTACTTCCCATGCTACTCGACGAGAGTGTGGCAGGGGGGTTTATACATTGTTTCATTAAGGAATTACCAACTCTTTGAAATCGAATACCTGGTATTACTAGCTTGCTTGTTACTAGTATTTACAGAATGTTTTTCAATTGGCGCAGGTAGATTTTGGCGGCCCGTGGCGGCCATTTTGTTTTGGTGACATCTATCAAATCTTTTGTTTATTACTCAGTTACTTATGCCAAATCACCATGGCAAGTAACACGATTGAATAGCACGTTCTGTTCAAATGCTAAAAGTTTACTATTAAAATGAGTGTTCGTTAGTGCAAACGTTGCGCACATTGCGCCCATTTTACGGTAGACGTGGTGGCCCTACACAGTCGACAACTGGTTCAGTAAACAATCAGCCAACACCCCTACGTTCAAGGAACGCAAGATCGGCTGAGAACATCGTCGCGGTTCGTGAAAGTGTACAGCAAAACCCAAGGCAGTCGATTCCTCGCCGTGCACGAGAACTCGGCCTTTCGCAGACTTCAACTTGACCAATTTTGCGTAGGGGCTTAGGTCTACACCCGTACAAGATCCAACTGACCCAGGAGCTCTAAGTTCATGACCATAGACAACGACCTTTGTTCGCTGACTGGACTTCGAATCGTTTTGAAGAGGACCCCAATTTTGCTCGAAAAATCATCTTTAGCGACGAGGATTATTTTTGGATGAATGACTGTGTTAACAAGCCGAATTGCCGTATATGGGACGACACCATACAACGCGAGGTTCCCCAGATGATAATACATCCTCAAAAAGTTACCACTTGTTCGAAAACTACGCTGATGGGGCGGTCGCCGTCAACGGCGAGCGCTACAGAACGATGATAACCAATTTGTTATGACCCAAATTGAACCATATGGACCTAGACAACTTATTCACGCTGTTCCAGCAGGATGGAGCTACGTGCCACACAGCGGACTCCACGTTTGATATTCTCCATGAGTGATTTGAGGGGTAAGCTTATCTCTCGCAGGGGTGATGTGAATTGGCCACCAAGGTCATGCGATCTGACCCCGCTAGACTTTTTCTTATGAGGTTTCTTAAAGCCGCGGGTCTATAGAAATAAACCACAATCTACTGATGCCCTAAAGGTGAACATAACACAGGCCATCGCTCATATTCACCCGGATCTATGCAGAAGAATTGTTTTCATTGAAAATTGGACCACTTGGATCCGTCCCACTGTAAGAAGCCGAGGTGGGCATTTGAACGATGTCATATTCTACACTTAATGGCACATGTAGGTCTTACAAATAAAAAAAAAATTGTTAATACCTCACACACAGCTTGTTTCATTTAATTTCAACATCTACCCGCCCTTATTGAAAAACCCTTTACTTACAATACATATACAATTTTTAATAAAATTATTTTTGTTTTGTATACATCATTAATGATGTAGTTTTTTACGTGGTAGAGCCATGCTGTAGCTATATTAGTAGTATAGTTGTAGCACGAATGGGTCGCCTCGACCGGAGAAGGACCACGCTCTCGCAGAATACCAGCTTAAAATAGCAGCTTAACACTGCTGTGTTTCGTATGGTTAGTGTAGAGCACCGGAGACTCTTTTTACTGGAAACGAGGCATTCCATCTTATTCCTCACGGGTGACAACGCATCTGCATTTTGATTCGCAAACGACGATAAATGTAGATCTATGGGCCACAGTAACCACTTACCATCAGGTGGACTGTGTGCTCGTTTGTCACTCTATCCTATAAAAAAAAGTCCCAAATCGTGCTGAAGATATTATTGCGCTGGAAGTGTAAAGTGTCCAGCGATTATCTAATAGTTGCTCTAACCGCCAGAGCCCTTAGCTATCCTTCAACGTCAGCATCGTCTTTAAGGTCGTCCGTAACGATAGTGATATTTAAATTGTATTACATTTTAACGCCATTGTGTTATCGGGACATTTACTTAGCGGCCTTAAAGGCCTTGGTTGTCGATAAAAACTTAGAGGTCAGTGTTTTCCTATTCAATATTTGAAGCAGGTATTCTCTAATTGCCACATTTTAAATGCGTACAAGCGATAAGTACCAATTGCTTTCGCAATCGCACGTATGGCACTAAACTCCGTCATCGGTCTGGGTATTTTACATCGGCTATATACTCGTAATATGTTCAAAGTGGTCGTTAGAAGGATTGGATTAGATTTTCTTGCCCAGAAATTCTTATTAGTAACTTCAGAAATAGTATCTTCAGAAAGCACGTAAAGCCATTGGTACTGTGCCTGATCTCACTTCGATCGTGTTGGATTGCTACTCCATCGGACTATGAGAGTGTGGAAATAAAGACTGCACCCGTGCTTGCGCACACACTCGTGCACTGTAATCTTGTCCTGCGCAGATGGCTTGGGCCCGTTGAGACTGACCGCCGATACTGAAATTGAGGTTGGGGACAATATATTAGTAACTAGCTGTTCCCCTCGACTTCGTCCGCGTGTAACGCGAGGATTTCATGGGTTTTAATTTTTTACGCGGAACCCTAATTCTTTTTCTAAAACAAAAGTAGTCTAAGTTACTCTTTATATCATCAGCTATCTGCCAGTGAAAGTCCCGTCGAAATAGGTCCAGTCGTTTCGGAGATTAGCTGGAACAAACCGACAGACAGACAGACAGGCAGACAGATCGACAAACAGACAGACCGACAGACAGACAAAAATTTTAAAAATTATGTTTTTGTTAATAGTAAAATATATACTTTCATATGCATTTAGTAAATATCTGTTATTTTAATATTACAAACAGACGCTTCCATTTTATTTATTTGTATAGATATCACTATTATAAAATATACTTTGGATGAAAGGATCGATTCTTCAACCGTAAGTACGTGGTAGAGCCATGCTGCAGCTATATTAGTAGTATAGTTGTAGCAAGAATGGGTCGGCTTGAACGGGGAAGGGCCACGCTCTCACAGAAAACCAGCGTAAAATAGCAGCTTAACACTGTTGTGTTTCGTATGGTGAGTGTAGCGAACCGGAGACCCTTTTTACTGGCAAAGAGGCATTCCATCTTAGTCCTCACTGGTGACAACGCATCTGTATCTTGAGTCTTTATTGAGGATAGATGTAGATGTCTATGGGTCACAGTAACCACTTACCATCAGGTGGACTGTGTGCTCGTTTGTCACCCTATCCTATAAAAAAGTATGTTATTTATAAAATAAATTATGACCAGACTGATTATAAAAGTGAAACAATTAAAGTATTTTATTCGCAAAACTAATTTTTAATTTGTCTATGCTTTATTTTATCCTATGAATAAATTTTAACTGAGCACTGAAAAATCGACACTATTTATGAGATATTATGTGACAGATTTTCAAATGTCACCTACATTTGGTATTCTTTTAATTTTTTGCTAAATATTATTGTGTTTCAAAATACAACGAATGTATACATAAAACTACAAGTTTCTAAACGTAGACCTTGGCAAATTTTTAATTAAAACGCGACGTCACAATACGGAAACACATTGAAAATAACGAATGCAAAATTTTGTTTGTGATATTATGTAGATATTTTTATTGAATATAAAAACTAATTGTACCCAAATTAATTTTATATTTTTATTTATTTTTATCCGGTCGATAACTCTCTGTTGGTCGTGTCGTGTGTTGTGTGGTGTGTTAGAGAATTAGGTAATTAATAATAATGTAGAATAAATGATAACCGTGTAATGGTAGTATAAGAATATCCACTACCCCATATCGTCACATGGGTGTCATAAGAAGCGACAGAGGGAAATCGAAATATGTGATGGGCAGAAGCATCTCTCTGATTGTTATCAAAATAATTAAAATTGCGGATGACAACTCGCTCGCCTAGCGTGTCAACTATGGCGAAATTTTCACTTTTTTAAAAAAAAAAATACTAGTAATGCGATTAAACATTACTAATATACCCTTTAACCACTTCTGTTAAACTTAAAATGCTTGTGTTAGAAGTGGTTCACGACAGTAGTCGAATGACGGATTCGAACCCACGACCTTTCGAGTTCGCGGTCCGTGCCCTGCGATTAGGCTACGACTTGCCTATGAGGCAATCTATGACCGAGGGCTATGTTCAGCAGTGGATTTTATGGCTGTGATGGATGGACGTGTAGATGATAATCTACCAGGAGCACATGACCCACTGAGAGGTGAAATTTTCAAATCAACAGTAACATTACAACTATGGCAAATATCCTCCCTATGAGGCAATCTATGAGGGATTCCTATGTTCCGCAGTGGACTTTTATAGGCTTCAATGGATGGGTGGAGAATGAATGATACTGGCATTTTAATATAACCTAAGTTCACTTTCATATATTCGTAATTATAATATTTTAGTTGTAGAATTTGGCGTGTGAATCCATTACCCGAATTACCCCATTCGGATACTTCAATAATGAAATGAAAAAATAATTCGTCCCGCGATTGTGGTAGGTAGTACCATAGGAAATGTCGCTTTAATCGGAAGATGGTTAAAAATTAAAAAAATCTTTTATCCACATTTGACAAGGAAAACAATTTGCAACAATGAATTTGAAAGCTGAATTCTTTCCGTCTTTAATTCGCTTATAAAAAGTTACCACAACTGCATTCACTTCTATGAGGAAGGAAACAGTAGGTTTTTTATCTTTGGCATGAATTAACAACAAAAAAACTCTATACAAATCGATCTTTAAATACTTTGAATATTTAAATAAATACTGTACTGTGCAAAGATTATGCAAAGGCATTTTGCTATTTTTTGCTTGCTGTCGTTGTTCATCGCGCTCTAGTAATTTTATTTGTCTGTTGATCTTCTTGTTAAAAAACGTCCTTTACTTCCTAGTATCTTATATTTTAAAGTTCTTGTCTAACAGTGTAATGAAACTTACCACCTGGTCGGATTGTATTCAAACACTGGCATAAAATAAGTTAAAAAAAAAAAAACTATAGTACAATTTGATATTTTTTTAATAGCAAAAGCAACTGCGTTGAATATATTTTTGTAAAAATCAGTTTACATTTGGCGAAAATATATATCGTAACATATATACAAAAAAAAAAACGAATTGTAAGACTCCTCCTTTTTGTTGAAGTCAGTTAAAAAGACAATAAGAATGTAGCCGATATTCACATACTAATACGCGTATTACGTAACGCACACTAAGATCGATATTTCCATCGTCACATAAAAGTTATTCACAGGATAAAATACAACACAAACAAATTAAAAATTACATATGTAACAAAATAGTAAACTTGACTTTTATTTTCAGTCAAGTTATAATTTATATGTTGGATAGCTTGTATCTATCACTAGCGATCCCCTCCGGTTTCTCACGGGTGATTTCTGGATTTAGACAAAACGCCACCCATAGGGTCCAATTGCCCTATGTTTCTAAATGTCCACACAAATTCAAATATATTGAAGATGTGGGCTTAAACTTTGCTCAGTGTATGTCGCCCGGGTTAGGTTATGGTGTAGTATGAAACTAACAAAGAAAGATAGACAGAATACTACTTAACTGTGTGACACGCAATTTCTTTCTTCTTTCTTTTTCCACTAGCCCATAATATTCTAAGAGCCCATAACAATGCCACTGCTGGACGCACACTTGTATTATTTTGTTATAAGGAATGCAGTCTACTTTCAAATAAATAAAATTCAAGTGTCTGTTCATAATTTCAAAATAACAGTATTTTACTAAATGCATATGAAAGTATATACGGCACTTATAAAAACACTATTTAAAAAAAACTGTTAGTCTGTCTGTTTGTTCCTGCTAATCTTGACTAATCGAACTGGCTGGACCGATTTTGATAGGACTTTCACTGGCAGATAGCTGATGTTATAAGGATTAACTAAGGCTTTTTCTTCAGGTTTTTATTTTACAAAAAGAATTAGATTTCCACGCAAAAAATTAAAAGCCTAAATTACACAAAGAATAATAAATAGATAATTAAATAAATACGCACCTAAAATGATGTTGTCAGTTGCAAATGATTTAAGACGCGTGTTCTAACAATAAGTTGATTACGGCTTTACTTGAAATGTGTGTAGTATTTGTCTATCTTCCTTTGTTGGTATGTATGACGACGCATTATTATTAATAATTAATAATAATTAAATTCTATATAAAGTCGTCAAACATTTATTTATTTCATTTATACGTGGTAGAGCCATGCTACAGCTATATCAATTGTATAGTTGTAGCATGAATGGTTTGGCTAGACCGGGGAAGGACTGTTTTTGTATGGCAACTAAAATATTTATCATGCAACCAGAGCATATAAAAGTATTAGATATTAACAAATTTAAAAGAACTACAACTCAGTGGCTCCTTGACCGATGTTTTTATTGAGTAAAAGATTTTATGACATATACATAAAATAGATTATGTACAAAGTGACATTAGATATAATACATTGTTTAATTATTTTTTGTTATTTAGTTTGTTTTTAAATATATGAATTATTTAATAACTTCTTTGCTTAAACATGTTACAATAGAGATGAACATATTATTTAATAAAAAAACGCCTGTTCATAACCAAAATGTCAATGTTTTTCTAATTTCAAATGTAATTTCTATTCATAATAATTGAAACATTATTACGTTTTACCTAACAACTTGTTAATAAGTGTTATTATTATATTAAGTTAATAAGAGTTATTATTAGATTAACATAGCTAATATTATTTTATTGACATCATATCCTTATACTGACATTGTTAAAAACTAAGAATTATTTATTGTGCTATTTCTACGCTGATACCGGTAAGACGTGTTAATGATCCTATAAGTTACAATGCAACAACTTGTTGTACTTTATCTCTGTAAATAAAACTAAATGTAGGTAGGTAGTCTTTAAATCATACAATAATTAATTAATTAATAACACTAACCAAGCAAACACGGATCCTGTTAAAGGAATGCTTCTGGCTAGATGTGGCATCAATCACAGCGTACGATTTATGCTTGGTAACTTCATTTATTAATGTGCGTTTAATAAATATGATTTAAGCAATTTTTTTTTAAATTAGGCGTACTTTTTGCTTCTTTTATATTTATCGGTAGTGTATTATACAAATTGACACTTTCAAATTCAATGTTCTTTCAATAGTTTGTTCTGGGTGGACGTGTTAGTCACAAGTTTTCATTTCATAATTTAATTATTAACAAATAAAGTTTAATGATGTATGAATGTCCTTATTAATTATTTTATCTATTAGTTTAGAAGTATAGTTATTAGTACTTATAAGTTCGTGTAAAATTTATTATTTTAGTATCATAAATATCTTGTGGGTCGGTGTACGGAATTTAAAATTAAATAAAACCTTTAATAATTTATTTTGCGCTATTTGTAATGAGTCCAAATTTGATTTAGCCGCAGTCCCCGAGAATTCGATTAAATAGTCAATATGAGGTTTAACTAAAGTTGCAGCCTATATACATTCCACTGCTGGGCACAGGCCTCCTCCCATTTCTGAGAGGGTTTTAGGGCAAGTAAATGTCCGCCGCGCTGGCCCAATGCGTGTGGTTTCTGGTTCAGGTTTGACTAAAGAATTATAAATTATGTATCAAACGTTTCTGTGAAGTGATATTAATTTGGATTTGATTTTTCTATATGTGGCTTACAATTAAGTTACCTGAAATGAGACCGTGATATTTCTCTTTGTTTTCAATCTGAATTAGTTGATCATTTACTTTTATTTGAGTAGTAGTTGAGTATATTTTTAATTTTTAAGGGCAAATATCACATAACTCGTTTTCTTAGTATTTCTAGTCAGATTTGATGGAAACCATTCATTCAATATATTTAGATAATATTGGACATTTGGTAACATAACCTCAATCGGGTGCCCAAAGTAGAACACACTTGTGTCATTTGCGTAAAATAAAATGTCACCTATAAGGACAATATGGCTTATATTGTTGTTATATATGAGAAATAATAATGGTCCTAAAATTGAGTCCTAAAGTATGCTAAAAGTAACTAGTTTAGTATCACTTTAATGTTCACCTATTTTAACTAATTGCTTACGATTTTGCAAATACGATATAAAAATTTCAAGTGTTTTGCATTTGATGCTTATACAAGGCAATTTTTGTTGTATTTAATTGGAGCTAATCGTGTCAAAAGCTTTAATAAGATCTATGAAAATTCCTAAAGCCACTTGTTTCTGATCGATTTTATTTTTTATTTTCGTTATTAAATCTATAGTAGCAAAAAAGTGTTTGTAATCTGCCGAAGTGCATACCTACAGTCAGACAAATATAGGTAAGGAGGTTGATCGCGACTGCCTCCCGAAGTACCTACTGTTGTGATGATCCCATATTATTGACATATGATATTAAGGTGTATGAAATAAAAGCAATAATATAGAAGGTATGTGAGATGCAAACTCATTATAATAGCAAATTTGGGGCTTAAAGTCCCATATATAAAAGACATATGAAAGTAAGGTCTATGAAATAAAGCAAATATGTGGAAGGTTTCAAATACAGAGATGTGGTCCACACACATTTGCCTGGACGGCGGTTAGGTCATTAGTTCTCACTCACAAGTTCTCTACAGGTGATCTGACAATTCGTCGTGATCTAAATCATCATTATCAACAACATCATCATTATCATTATCATATTCATCACAATAATTCTCTTTTATAAAGCTCGGAGTCATATGAAGATGTATAATTTAAAATTTAAAATTTTGTACAACCGACTTCAATATAAATTATTAAAAATTACTCAAAAACTATTAGTCAGACCCTCATCAAATTTATATGGGACCACATGTGAGGCATCAGCTTTCAAATAAAAAAAGAATAATCGAAATCGGTTCTCCCAGTATAAACTTATGAGGTAACACACATAAAAAAACATACATTCGAATTGAGTACAGTCTCCTTTTCGAAGTCGGTAGAAAAGTCAAAAGACTAACAGCGCTAACATTTTAAATTAAAGACAACCTCAGTGAGTATTGGCCTCTCCTTGGGGTAAACTCCTTGCCTGAGTTGCCTTTATATTTTTTTTATATTCTACTAAGCCAGCGACTATCTTCGATCCCACCTGATGGTAAGTGGTGATGTAGCCTAATTTAATTTATCAGATGTAAATTCCCGCGTGTAGTGTTAAAAATAAGAAATCAACCTAAACATGTCCAGCTGTGGCCTTTATAAGGGTGATGAAAATTTTTTTTATCTTTTAAAAATTGACGCCCACACTAGGACTTACTCTTGTATCGAGAAGGCATTATTAATTTATCTATTCTACTTTTGTTTGTCAACAGTTATACTGGCAGATTAAGCTTCTATGTTTAGAACCCTGGGCTGTAATCCTTGCACGTGCTATAGCTGGCATCCCTTGTTCGGCGTGCTACATAGTGCTGCCTATCTACTTGAAGGAAATCAGCGACATCGACCTCAGAGGCGCTCTTGGGTCGCTGCTTATACTGAACAGGTGAGAGGTAATATGAATAAAATATTACTAGCTGACCCGTGCCCACTTTGCTGGGCGTCAAACATTTTAACTTGTGATGAAATTAACTTGTGTGGCTCTTATTACTGAGTGTTTAGTATTTATTTTCGGAATTGATTGACAAATATTGTTATTTCACTTTAAAATATATTATTAATCACAATCAAATATATCCTATGTCATTCAGGAATAAAGATTTCTACTGGTGAAAGAATTTTTAAGATCGGTTCAGGAGTTCCAGAGATTACAAACAAACTTGCAAACTTACAAACTTTACCTCTTTATAATATTAGTATAGATTATGTCGATTGTTTTGCTATAACCCCAATCTGAACCCTGTTTAACGAAAGCATCGGTTGTGAGAACCATGATTATTTGAGAATACATTACTGAAAATTTTAGGTGAGTTGTTACTAATGTTCCTAATACGCTAGAACAAAACCAGCAATGTATATATAGATATACAATGGGCACGACCTTATAAATAAAATTTTTAGAATTAGTTTTTAATTAGGGAAGTGCTGAAGCGGTGCGGCAGCCTTGTATTACATTAGTTCTTTCCACCCCAGTTTGACCCTATCGACACTAATGAAATTATTTACTAGTCGACCAAGCCAAATAGAAGACTGTCAAATATGACGTCACTCACTCTTGAATATGTACGTATTAGTTCTGTTAATTTTATTAATGTCTCGTTTCTCTATTCTAAATTACGCAATACACGTTTATCACGGTCTCGATCATGGTAAAGCAGTGTAAAATTCACTATAATAATCCTTTACAAGTTCTATTTCTATCAATATAATGCTTTTACCTATTTGAGACCTTTCACACAATTGCTTTATTTCATAGACTTAACTTTCATGCCTTATATATGGGACTTCAAGTCACAACTCTACAATGCTTATGCATATTGAAGATATTCTTTACTAATAGCTTTTGTATCATAGACCTTATTTTAATAAGTCCTTAATATATAACTATTACATTGTGTAACAGTACTTTGGTAGTCAGTCACCTGACCACCTCCTATATATGTATGGCCTTGGGTATGCGTCTCTGGCAACTCCCTTATAAAAGCAATCATTATATGAACCCGCTTCCGCAATACATGAAAACGCTCCAGCATTGCACGGACACACTCAGTAGCTTAAACCAATTATAATATAAAGCTTATAAATGTTATTTATCTTTATTATTGTAATATAATTGACTTGTATTTCTATTATTTAATACATTTTAAATATTTCAAAAACAGTTATAGTAAATTTAATGAATTTTAAAGGCAATATACTTAATGTTCGAAATGATTGTATTTTAACATTATGCTTATTAATGCATTTTTAATTGTTCAAAATATTATATCTATGATATTTTTAAACAAGCTAATAATAATGCGTCATCACAATACGATATGTTATAAACCAACATTCATTGTTATGCAGATGACAGCATTGGCGGTGCCTTATAATATGGCCGTGCTAATATTCATAATAAATTTTATTAAATTACCTTAATGAATTTTATAATTAAGGTCATTTCATCTTAGCTCCCAGTGATGACAAACATCTGTATTTTGATATTTAATCTAGGATAGATGTAGTTGTGTATGCTAAAGCATCCAAAACCCTAAAAAAGGCAATTTTTTCTCGCCTATCAATATTATGGAAAGAAACACCACTAATAAATGACCTGTTGATGTAGCAACATGTTTATGAGTATAATTTACTTTGAATTATGTTAATAAAATGTTCTTTTATATAATATTATAATCCTTTAAAATGGTAAGTCCTTTTCGAACATAATATTATGACAGTCAAGGCAAATTGCTTTGGAATTTATTACACATTTGGAATTTATAGACCTACGCTGTCACGGATACGGAAGTGGGAAATAACTATAAATTTAAAACATAGTAAATCGTAGTGACTTGTATATTAACTGCGTTGCTTCTTTATACAAATAAAATAAACGGGTCTGTCTGTCTATGATTTTCAAAGTGAGTGAATAAGTTTCTGTAGTTGAACAAAATCCTAACTTTGTTATGTCTATTCGTTATGTCGGAATCGGAAGTTTACTATTTATTATACAACTACCTGTTAGCCCGCTCGTACTTTATTACAATTGGATTTCATGGGTTTTAATTTTTTGCGCGGAACTCTAATTCTTTTTCTAAAATAAAATTAGCCTAAGTTACTTCTTATAACATCAGTTATCTGCCAGTGAAAGGCCCGTCAAAATCGGTCCAGCCATTTCGGAGATTAGCCAGAACAAACAGACTGACAGACAGACAGACAGCAAGACATATACTTTAAAAATTGTGTTTTTGTTATAAGTACCGTATACACTTTCATATGTATTTAGTAAAAAGCTGTTATTTTAACATTACAAACAGACACTTCAATTTTATTTATTTGTGTAGATGTGAACAATATTTTTGACGTGATCTTCTTTAGGCAAAGGTCCTAATAACAACTAAAAATGAGCTAAAACTACGGTTGCCAACCCGCTTGCCAAGCGTGGCAACTATGGCACAATAAACTAAGGTACATATCCTCCTTGATTAAGCATCCAAATCCAAATCCAGAAGCGTTTACTTCGCCCAGAAGAAGTGAAATTACTCACAGTTAAGCAACTCCTTCTATTCATTGAGGATTTAGGGCTTAGCAGTGAACTGTAGACATAGCGATCACAATTGCCGTTGACCTGCGAACAATACCTGTCAAAAATGTTTTTAAAAGAAAACTATATGTGCATATCCGTAGCCCACAAAGTTGAATCAACTTACTCTATATGTTTATAGTCATTTATAAATACATTTATTGAGATATATAATGTTTGTATCTATTTATATATTAATATGAATTATATATATTTTATATATATGTGTATATTTTATGTATGTGTTGCATGTATATATTTGAACTGAATAATATCATGACAACTTAACTGCCCAAACTCACTTTCTGTTCTACCCAAGGTTAGCTGGTAGAGAATGCCATATAGCATTAAGCTCGCCTTTTGTACAAATATTTAGTGCAAAAAAGAATAAATAAATAGATCTTTTAGGTCGCAGTGATACCGGTCTCTCTAGACCTGCACAGCTGCTCGTACATAATAAAAAAAATTCAGAAGCGTTGTCACCCCTGAAGGCTAAGATAGATTCCCTCGTTTCTAGTAAAAAGAGTTTATGTTCTCTACACTTACCATACGAAACACGTAAACAGCAGGTATAAACTGCGATTTCATGCTGGTATTCTGTGACAGCGTGGTCCTTCCCCGATCGAGCCGACCCATTCGTGTTGAAACCATAATATAGCTGCAGCGTGGTTCTACCACTTTAAATTATATTTGATGATATTTTAAGGCACAAAATACATACCGTGACCTATTGCCGCTTGCTCTAGAACGCGAGGGATTCATATACGAGTATTATCTTCCGTTATAATTTTATTCATACCTCTTTCAACTTAACGGTAGATTTCTTATTTGATGACTAAAAATTAGACGTAAAAGGAAATATGCATCTAAAGTAGATGCAGACTTCGTCCAAACATAACCTAGTTTGAACTGGTTTTGGGTGCAAGCACACAACGTTGTGAAAAATACAACATTTCTTTTAGTAAACCCCCAAGGAGTTAAAAAAATCGGGGTGCTTCTGCATCGTGGACACGGCCGTGTCTTTTACGTAAATACGTGTACGTTAGACATGTGACAGTCGTGAATGATTCGTTTATTTGACCCGCGTCGTATGAAAGTATTGATGATTGCAATTACGTTTGAACGCTCCGGATCAAAAGATGGACAGGACCTACGACCAAAGAGTATAGTAATATCCGACGATCGACATTATCGAGCGGGTCTCACAGATGACAGCGAAATGAAACTCGAAATGATTTTTTAAATGATCGGCCCGAATGACCCGGTTCATAAGACGAATCAATACTTTATCGAGTCACTAGAAATGAATGACCTAAAAATGGCGTAGCTCCCCTCTCCGCCGCACTTCCTCCGACACAGTACTCTCAACATATCGAACTCTGATCCTTAAACTATCGAGTGGTGTAGTTAAATTTTGAATGCAGATGATATACAGGATTACTTTTCAAAGAGTGGTCAAATTTTAAACTTAAGTTAAAATATATAAATAATGATATACCGTTATTGCAGTTTTTGAAAAATAAAACGATTAAATAAGGCTTCTACTTTTATTCGAAATTATTCCAAATTGAATGTGGTAGAGAGCCACGCGGCAGCTTTTGCTGTCGCACGGATGGGCCGGCTCGAACCGGGGTGGTACCAGGACCTCACAGAACACCAGCGTGAAGTAGAGGTTTACTTCTGCGTTGCTCTGCGTTGGTGAGTGCATGTTGTGACCGGAGGCCCAATCCCCCCCCCCCCCTCCCGTCCTATCAACATGGTAGTGTCAGGTGTCCTCTCCGGCTGATACTTCATATCTCTACTGCCCGGGGTACAAATTAGAACACTCCTTTGTGCCTCAGGCTGGCGTTTGCGTATACTTCAGAGAGGACATCTGTTTTCGACGCCTCGGCAGTCTTGAAGGTACTGACCTGTCCATCCTATGGCTGCGCGTAAACAGCGACGACCATCCCCGCGTCTGCGGTTGCCTCTATAGGTCCCATAGCGGTAATGCCGACACAGACCAACTCATCGACCACGTCCAAATGGCTGCAAACTCCATGCTACAACAGGTGCCATCCACAGAGATCGTGATACTCGGTGGCCCACCACGCTGAATGGCTTGGTTCCCGTTTAACCGATCATGCCGGTAGATCTGTCTATGGCTTTGCCTTGGCATATGGTCTAACACAACTGGCTACTTGCGAATCCCAGATGTGGAGGATCATGTACCTTCCCTGTTGGATCTTCTGCTGACCTCTCATCCGGACGCATATCAGGCCTCCGTCGATGCCCCTCTGGGCTCTTCGGACCATTGTCTGATCTGAAGTACGGTGCCACTCACGCTCCTATCGCGGTTGCGATTTGCAGCTTGCCGCCGTGTTTGGCACTATAGGTCGGCGGATTGGGTCGGGATGCTGTTTTTTTTTGCATTCTACCCTTGGGTGCGGGTTTGCTTCTCGCCGGAAAATCTCAGCGTTATTGCCGATTCTGTTGCTGATGTGGTACTTCAGGGTATGGAACTTTTTGATTCATCCTCTGTGGTGCCCATCGGAGGCAGATCCCAGCCATGGTTTGGTAGCTCCTGTAAAATAGCATCACGCTATAAGCAGGAGTGGTACCGGGCCTGGGCTGACGCATCAACGTCTCAGGATGTAAACACCAGCGCACTTAAAAACAAGTATAATTCCGCCTTCAGGTCCTGCATTATATACTGCTATTTTATTATTTTTATATTTTACAACTGCCTCGTTGGTCGTAAATGAGATTGCTGATTATGAGGTCCCGGGTTCGAATCCAGGGTCGGGCCAAAATCAGTTATTGGGTTTTTCTGTAAAGAAATTCTCAATAATAATAAATAATAATAATAATTCTGGATGATTGGCGGTCCACCACTGTGCGATTTAGAAGATGTTGTCTTCCGCGCACGACTTCCTTGTGGAATCGATTACCATCAGCGATTTTTCCGGACCAATACGACTTAGGGACCTTCAAGAAAAGAGCGTACTCCTTTTTAAAAGGCCGGCAACGCATCTGCAATTCCCTCCCTGTTGTTGCAGTTGTTCATGGGCTGCGGTAGTCGCTTACCATCAGGTGAGCCGCATGCTCGCTTGCCCCCTCTTCTATAAAAAAAAAGAGTTAGGAAGTTGGCGTTATTTCAACCCCGTGCCTCGAATAGCACGATAAGTCGTTGGTCCTACGCCTGATCTCTGTCCGGTCGTGTCGAATTACCGTCCCGTCGTACTATGAGAGTAAGAGATTAGAGAGTGCAGCTGTACTTGCGCATACACTTGGGCACTGTTATCCTGTCCTGCACAGATGGCTGTTCTCCGTTCAGACTGACCGCCGCTACCGAAATCTGGTCTGGACGACATTATTATTATTATTATACTGATATTTTACACTGGTATCATTAGAGTCTGGTCCTTCCCGTTGAAGATAGAATCAATTAAAAAAGATAATCTTCGTAATGTGAACGAAAAGTAAAAATCTGTCGCTTGCTTACCCGCCTGACATATTTTATGATAATTTTATACGATTTATAATAGACAAAGAGATAAAGAGAAAGAGGTAAAGAGAAAGCTCGCTATAGACAGTAATAAATGACCTGAACACATAATTTACAAATTATGAACCTAGATTCACGGACGTTAAAAACTGCGGACGTAATGTTACAATGAAAACGTGTGAAGCACCCTGGGGTCTACAATTTTACATACATAAATACATCAATATTTAGTTAATTTGCTTGTTGTATGTGTACGAAAAATTGATGTGTATAGAATAGAATAGAATAGAATAGAATAATTTTTATTCAATATACATTACATGTGTAATTCTTATTGAAAGTCATTTTTTACTTTACTACTGGTTCGAAAAAAAACCCTCTGTCCTGGGAAGAACCAGCAAGAAACCCAGCGGGACTTTTCTATAAAAAAAGTTTTGCAATATAAATGATTACGAACTATCTACAAAATTTATTTTAGAAACAGCTTGGAAGCGACCACCTCATTCCCAGGGGTTATTATCAACCATGTATTCATTTATACTATAATAACCCTTTTTATACAGTTTCAGCTTAATAAAACATTTAAACTTGGTAATAAAATATATAACATAACATATAATAAATATGTTCTTCCTTTCTTTATTTCTAATACTTCTGTACGGGTCACAGAAACCCCTTATAGCGTCAGGTGGAATGTGTTCGTTTAGCGCCCTTGTCCTATAAAAATTTTTATTTTTCAAAGTCTTATTTTCCGTTAAACATCACGTCCGTATTTTTTACGTCAGAAACAGAAATAGAAACAGAAACTTTTTTTATTCAATATCGATTATAAATAATACTTATTGAAAGTCACTCTTTTATTTAATTACCACTGGTTCGAAAAAAAAACCTGTCCTGGGAAGAACCAGCGAGAAACCCAGCGGGACTTTTTTTTAAATAACTGCTTACAATCATGTATGTTACACAAATTAACAACCCAACAAATTAGAAATAGCTTGGTAGCGATCACCTCATTTCCAGGGGTTATTATCATACATAAATTCTTTAATATTATAATAACCCTTTTTATACAAACTTAGTTTAATAAAGTTTTTGCACTTTGAGCAGGTCAAATTTTGTATATTTTCTGTAATTTTGTTTTACAAGCGCATACATCGCCCCACGAATGAATTAATGACCCGATGGAGTAGAGTAACTGGTACTACTACCTTGTGGCTGTTCCCAGTATTTACAGAATGAATATCAATTATTTTGTTTAACTACTTTTATTTTTGTGTACGTACATTACATTTTCATAAATGTATTGAGAGGTCAAAGTTAATATATTAATTTCCTTAAATTTTTGTCGCAGCGACTCTTTAGGCTTTAAATCATAAATTGCTCTTATGGCCCTCTTCTGTAAAACAAATATAATTTCAGTGTCAGCGGTGTGTCCCCATAGTAAAATACCATACGACATTATGTTATGGAAATAGCTAAAGTAAACTAGTCTAGCTGTTTCAACAATGGTAAGGCTTCTAATCTTTTTTATAGCATATGCTGCAGAACTAAGTCTGCTTGCTAGTTTTGTTATATGGGAGCGCCATTGAAGCTCCGCGTCTAGTGTGATTCCAATCGTGGTATCTACAAGGCTCAGTTTCTCCCCATTGAAAATTACATTAGTATTTAATTGTTTGACATTTGGAGTCATGAATTTTATACATTTCGTTTTAGAGCCATTTAAATGCAAATTATTAACATTGAACCAATTTACTTATTTAGATATAGCATTATTTACTTCGTCATATTTTAGTAATTGTCGACTTAATTTGGAAATTAAAGAAGTGTCATCTGCAAAGAATACTATATAATGGTTATCTCCTACTATGTAAGGTCAGTTATTAGTAAGGGGCCGAGAATTGAGCCTTGAGGCACGCCCATTTGTACCATCGACCCGAAAGAGCTCATACTGTCAATGACAACTTTTTGCGTTATCTTATTTAAATATGAAATAATTAATTTAAGAGCATCTCTTCTTACACCGTAGTGTTGAAGTTTCCGGATTAATGTTTCATGATGAACACAATCGAAGGCCTTGGATAGGTCACAAAATATACCCAAAGCATCCTGTGAATTCTCCCATGCATTAAAGGTATATTTAATCAGCTCAACACCGGCATCAGTTGTTGAGCGACCCTTTGTGAAACTAAATTTATTTTTATGAAATAAATTATTTATATTAAAGAAATTTAACATTTGATCAAGAATGATTTATTTCAAAAATTTTACTAAGTGTTGTTAGTACAGAAATAGGTCTAAAATTGGCGGAGTCTAATGTACTATCAGATTTAAATAAATATATTACTTTACTATGCTTCATTAAATCAGGAAACACACCAGATTCGATACTAGTATTAAAATAATAGCTAAATGAGGCGCGATTGTATCTATTATAGACGCAATAACTTTAACGGAAATCCCCCACAGATCCGCAGTTTTCTTAACATCAATAGTTTTATAATATTTGACAATATCATTTGATGACACTTTATGAAATGTAAAATTCTTTTTACACGCATTTACATTTTGTTTAAGTAATGATTCGGCGACGGCAGGTGAAGAATTCAGTGACTTAGTGGTTAATATCGGAATACCAGTAAAATATTTCTCAAAAAACATTACAACGTCCTGATCTGATTCAGTTAATTTGTTGTTAACACTTAACTGGTAGTTTGAATTGCGAGAGTTGATCTTACCAGTTTCACTATTAATTATACTTCATGTCATTTTAATTTTATTAGAAGCCGTCTTAATTTTGTTGCTCAAATGCAAAGACTTGGGCGTGGAGCACACTCTTTTAAATATTTTTGAATATTTTTTTACGTATTCCCTAAATTTGACGCTATGACTATATGACTTTTCATGGTAAAGATCATATAACCTACCTCTGCTTTTATGGACTCCGACTGTCGCCCATTCATTGAATGACTTCCGACTGTTCAAGGAGAATGTTTTAGAAGTAAAAGTATTATTAAATTAATTGCAAATAAGTTTAAATAATGTTCCATACAAAAAATTAGGATCATGTTGGTATGAAAGTGATGGAAGTTTTTCACTATGTTACTTCTAAATTTCTCCAAGTGACGTGCATTTACTGGAACAAACACAACTTTCTCATCTACTTGCTTTTTGTGAACATAAGGTAACGATACTACTTGTCCACAGTGATCAGAACTTAATTTTTGAATTATACATTTACTCGTATGCAACGGCTTCACATTTGTAAAAATGTGAAGTTGCACTAGATTGAGCAATACGTGTTGGCTTTAAAAACAAATTAAAAAGACATGATTAAACAATGATCTAAATTTAATATTGGTGGAGGAAGCTTCTAGGAAATTCATATTAAAGTCTCCACATATTACAACAGATTTATTCTGTTTATTAAGCTAATCAAAAACTTTCTCCATATTTTTTTCAAAAGTATCGTAATATAGAACATGGGGTCTGTAGACGCTCACAACAATGAGGTGCTCAAACTCAATACATGCCATTTCTACAGTTCGCTCAACAGAGAGGCTTACAATGTCTGAGTCGAGTCGTCCGAGCCTAAATATGATGTATGACTGTCTAATAAAAGTACTAATTAATATAATATAGTGTCATTAATCATCATGAAACAATAAGAAAGATTTTTGGTAATTCAAAACTATCTATTTATAAAGTAGCCTGCAAATATATAGTTTGGATTAATTATTAAATTAGATACATTTCTTACAAAATATCCTTTACCAATATATTCGTACTGATGTAAACAGTTTTTTTTTTTCAAGTTCATTATTCATTGTGGAATGTGCATTCAGTGGATGCAGCGTTATGTTGACTGTTGCGATTATTTAATATCTAATTCACCTTAACGGGTCTGGTAGGTCATTTTAAAGGTCATCTTCCGAGAGCCGTCTTCATGTTGAATTTTAAATGTAGGTATAAATTAAACGCATGGAGCGCATCAATCCATACTAAACAATAAATCCTGATAAAGCTGATGCTTTTTTTACGTGATGTAGTCAGAAGGCTGCTCTCTAATGAATGGGTTGGTTCAACCGCGGGGGACCACATTCACAGAATACCAACAAAAAAATATAGTTATTTAATTATTATTGCATTCTACGTTACAATAGATGGGCATAAGGTATTTTCTATTTTTCCCATAATTCGACGTATTATGTGGTGTAGCAAAATTATTGCTAGTTATTAATTTAAAAAAAACATGTGTGCTCACACGCGGTAGAAGTAAAACCTTTTTTTTTTTTATAAAAACGTATTTATAATACATGTTTCATGCATCTGTGACAAATATACTGTTAGCTATAGACTAAAATACAATGTAAGCAAAAGTGAATATAATATGATCTTTTCCAGAAACAATAGTCCACTTAGCGTTCCTGTTATTAAATAGAATAGAATCAATCCTTCTGAAGAGAGTAGATCATTTTAAGTATCTTTGACATTTGGTAACCTGAGGGACAATTTATCGTCGTTGTCTGTAAGAGCTAATATTACAACCCCCAGGTTTGCTCGTTACACAACAGAAGTTAAGATTACGCTGTTTAAAGCTTATTGTACCCATCCCACTACACGAGCAGCTTCTGGGTTAATTACTACACTACAGTGCCATGCGCCTACAATACAATAATGCATTTCGGGTGCTAATGGGGCTGCCTGTTCTGCAGCGCATCGGGAATGTTCGCTGAAGCGCGAGTCGATTGCTTCTACGTGATCATACGTAAGAGGCGAACATCCCTGGTACGTAGGACCCAGGCCAGCTCCAACCGTTTATACGTGGTGGAGCCATGCTGCAGCTATATTAGTAGTATAGCTGTAGCACGACTCGGTCGGATCGACCGGGGAAGGACCACGCTCTTATAGAATACCAGCGTAAAATGGCAGCTTGACACTGCTGTGTTTCGTATGGTGAGTGTATACCACCGGAGACCCTTTTTCTGGAAACGAGGCATTCCATCTTAGTCCTCGCGGGTGACAACGCATCTGCATTTTGATTCTTTATTGAGGATAAATGTAGATGTCTATGGGTCACAGTAACCACTTACCATCAGGTGGACTGTGTGCTCGTTTGTCACCCTATCCTATAAAAAAACCGCATGCTAGTGATGTTCTCGAATAGTGTTGACCTGAACCATCGCCGTATGGTTCTTCTACTGGCAAATAAATAATCCGAAATCAACTATGTTCTTACTGAAAGATTTTTATTTATTCTCTTATTTATTTATTTGTTTATTTTTATTTAACTTTTCGTTATTATTATAATTAATTACTAACAATAGGCTATCTTATCACCTAAGTAAATTATGTCATATGATCCTTGTTGGTCAAAATAAATATAAAACACACTTTACTATATTCTGTCTCATTCTCTCGCAGGCTAAATCCAACACATGTACATCTGTCTCTTTTTAGTGTTGCTTTTTGTTTCATTGGGTTTCATATCACAACGATTCTAAAGAAATTTTCGTTTCAAAAATAAAATTTTATTATAATTACACAAAATAACGTATAATATTATATTTATTTAACTACATATAAACATTAAACACATAATGACTGCCTCGTTGATCTAGTGGTCGTAAGCACAACCGCTGATCATGTGGTCGAGAGTTTGAATCTCGGGTCGGACCAAATTAGAGCAAATAAGAGCCTACTCTTTTTAAAAGGCCGGCAACGCATCTGCAATTCTCCTGGTTCCCCTGGTGTTGCAGTTGTTCATGGACGGCGGTAGTTACTTACCATCAGGTGAGCCGAATGCTCGTTAAAAATAATTATTGGATTTTTCTGTTAAGATATTCACAGTAGCAGTCCGGAGTCAGGAGTTTGGCAGTGTTTCACCTCCGTGTCTCTAAGAGCACATAAAGCCGTTGGGCACTGTACCTGGTCTCTCCACTCGTATCGGTTTGCCGTACTATCGAAGTACGAGAGTGGGGGAAATAAAGAGTGCACCTAGGCCGGCCACATACATGCGAAATTCAGTTTCGGAATTCCGATTCCGAATCCGGATTCCGGAAGCAACAAATCCATATAAAATCAAGGACCTATCACACATGTACAGTAATTTTCCGTTCGTAATTTTGCTTGAAAAACGGGATTCCGAATGCATGTGACCGGCCTGTTCATAACAGGGTTATAGTGCACGCTGTTGCACTATAATTCTGTCCCACGCGGATGGAAGTCCGTTAAGACTGGCCACTGTGACCAAAATTCGTTCTGAAAAGTATTATTATATTAAATATAATATATAAAGAGACATTAGAAAAATAATTTTGGTAATAATTATTTTAGCAATGAATTTTACTACGGTGACAGAACTATTAATAAAAGTCTATCAGATATTCACGCTCACTGTGGTATTCATTACATTACACGTGTACTGTTATCATTTTCCCTACTTCACAAAACCGGTCGGCTAACCTAGGAAATAGTGTGCTATATACATACATTAAAATACAGTGAAATTGATATACCAATACTTTTTTAGTGTCTGGAAAAAAATTAAGCCAAATCGAAATTTTTAAAATTTATAAATAATAAAGTTTAATGAGCGTTCAGCCTTTTGATTAGCAAATGCTGTCGGTGTACAATTAAAACAAATGGTATTAAAATAAAACATACCGACATAGACTGTTTTAATATGAATGAATTACCACATAATATATACAGGTCTTTCGGGTATGTTAATTTCTAAACTGTAAATGTCACACTCATATATGTATCAGCATCGACATCACCATCATCATTACAGTTTTTCCCAAATCCATTGCTGGACATAATTAGGCCTCACGCAATGAATGTCACAAAACATTTGGGTCCATCGAATCCCAACATATCTAACCAGGTCGTCATTCCAACTAATATGAGGTCGCGATACACTTCACTTATCAGTACGAGCTAGCCACTGATGTAACTTTCTGGCCTATTTAGCAGTTCTTCGCGTTATATTGCCGGAAAATATTACAACAAATTATAAAACTATTGAAAAAATTGCTTGACCTTGACGTGTCGAGAGTAATGCACTACCTAATAACGCTTTGCGTTATTAGGCGTGCGTTATTATGGATTCGTAGGTACTAACTTCTGCTCACAGTTCTACTCTAAATAATTGGAATTAAATTAAGTTTGACATAGATATGCAAAAAGGATGCTACACAAGACAATTTTATAAATGGTAGAGCCATGCTTCACCTATGTTATGGTTGTAGCAAGAATGGATCGGCTAGACTGTGGAAGGACCACGCTCTCACATAATACCAGTGTAAAATAACAGCTTAATGCTAGTCTGTTACGTATGGTGAGTGAATTGAATCAGAGATCCTTTGTACTGAAATGGGGCATTCTATCACAATCCTCAAGAGTGACAATGCATTTGCAATTTAAAACCGTAATTGAGAATAGAGGTAAATAAGAATAATGTATGGGGAAGAAAGGTTCTCGAGTGGCAGCCTCGTACCGGTAGGCGAAGTGTAGGGCGTCCCCCCACGAGATGGAGTGACGACCTGGTAAGACATGCAGGAAGTCGATGGATGCAGGTGGCTCAGGACCGTGCTCTGTGGCATTCTTTGGGGGAGACCTATGTTCAGCAGTGGACTTGTGAAGGGCTGTAATGATGATGATGAAGAATAATGTAGAATGTTTATGGCCTACATCCACTTACCATGAGGTTTACTGTGTGGCCAAAGATTTAATGCCTCGTTTGCAGTAAAAAGGGTCTCCGGTTTTCTATACTCACCATATGAAACACAGCAGCGTTAAGCTGCTATTTTACGCTAGTATTCTGTGAGAGCGTGGTCCTTCCCCGGTCGAGCCGACCCATTCGTGTTAAAACTACTACTAATATAGCTGCAGCATGGCTCTAACACAATAAATTTTACAAAAAAAAAAATAATGTCACCCTAATTAAGATTCAGCGATTGCACAGTCTTGAACACTTTACGTGGTACGCTTCACAATTAACATAATTTATAGTATCTTCACAATTAACATACAGACACACCAGTCACCAGCTAGTAATGTGCGACTAGATTAGAATGTGCATAATAAATAGTTTGAAATATTTTGACATTAAACGTTTGTTTATGAGAATATCGAGGAAAGTATATTGGAAACTTAATTTAATTTATTTTTTGTTTTATTATTTATTGGACACATTATTATTGCACATCTTATTAACAATGCAGTGGTGTTGTAAGAATATCCACTACCCCATATCGTCTCGGAGTGACGTAAGAGGCGACAAAGGGAAACAGAAACAGGAGATGGATAGCAACGTGTTATGGCGGCTCTTCACGTTGGCCAACATAATGGCGAATGTGTTGGCAGAGATATTGGCCAAGAATTTGTGATCGCGTCCACACGTTGGAAGGTCGTTCAGTTTGCTTCGATTCATGCCAATATGCGGACGAATTTATTAAAATGATTATTGAAGCGCTAATGGCTGTTGCGGTTTATTTATTCACAGCGTACCACTATTATTTATTTAGTTTTCACTATTTTTAATATTTAATATTTTTAATATAATTTTTTAATATTTCTTTATTATACACTAACGTTATACAGATAAGTAAACTATATAAACATTAACACACCTAGGCATAGGTATAATTAACTAAGGCCTGAAAAATATTCGAAGCCTGTCTATGAAACTGTTGTAAATTTTTTATTAAACAAAACCTTTTTAAAAAAGGGTTATTATATAATTATAGAATATATTTATTTATTTACACTTTCATGCACAAAGTAGTACATATGGCGAACTTAATAATAATAATAATAATTATGGAATTGCTAAACATCACTTGTGATTTTAGCAATTCTATTAGAATGGAGCTGGGGACGGATAAGTGTGCGGTCCTCCATGTTGAAAGGGGTAGGGTTGCTAACTCCCTATCCGAGGCTGAAACATACCGATACCTGGGTATGTCACAGAACATAGGTATCGATGAGGCGGACATGAAACGGTCAGTTTGCGGTGTGTTTTATGCACGCTTGACAAAAGTGCTTAACAGTCTTTTGTCGGGCGTTAATAAGACACATGCATATAACGGTTGGATCGTGCCTGTTCTCATGTATACCTTTGGCATGCTCAGGTGGACTCAGACCGAACTGAACGCTCTGGACAGAAAAGTCCGCACTATAATGACGTCCCACAGGATGCATCATCCGAGATCGTCAGTAATGAGGCTGTACTTGCCGCGGAAGCGTGGCGGGCGCGGCTTTTTAAGCGCGCTTACCATGCATAATCGCGAAGTGTGCAGCCTCCGTAATTACTTTCTGACGAGAGCGGATGATCCATTCTATAGGGACGTTATTTCTTGTGATAAAGGACTTACCCCTCTATCCTTAGCCAACGAGCAATGGCAAGACCCGTCAGTACAGAGCATTTCCGACCGGGAGACAGTATGGAAGGAGAAGGAGCTCCACGGGAGGTTCTACAAGGCTCTACATGAGCCTTGCGTAGACACAGTCGCCTCCCTCCACTGGCTACGTTTCGGTGACCTCTTTGGGGAAACCGAGGGTTTTGTCTGTGCGATACAGGATCAGGTTATTAAGACCAACAATTATCGGAAATACAACAAATAGGAACAATTGTCGCCATCCCGGTGAGTCACTTAGGCATGTCATCTCCGGTTGTTTGGCGCTTTCTAACTCTGAGTATTTGCACAGACACAACCTAGTAGCCAGGATTCTACACCAGGAGCTCGCTCTGAAATAAGGTCTCGTGGATCGGAAACTGCCACATTATAATTACTTGCCGGAAGCCGTGCTCGAAAATGACCGCGCCAGGCTCTACTGGGACCGGGCCATCATCACGGACAGGACTATTCTTGCGAATAAGCCTGATATTGTGCTGATGGACCGGGCACAGTCAAGGATATTTTTGGTCGACATTACCATTCCTTATGACGAGAACCTCGTGAAAGCCGAAACAGATAAGTTGACAAAATATCTGGACCTGGCTCACGAGGTGACCGACATGTGGGGTGGTCTGCCGGCCGAAATTATTCCTGTGGTCGTCTCTGCGAACGGGTTAATCCCAGTCAGCCTCTCGGGTCATCTGAGGCAACTGGGACTCCGTGACGGATCGCTCCAAGCTCAAATGCAGAAGGCGGTGCTCCTCGATACCGACCGCATCGTCCGCCAGTTTCTTTCCCTTTCTCCCTAACCCTCGGCCGTTTGGTCTCCCCTGCCGAGGGCTTCCATCTGGTTGGGTTTTTATATATTTATGTAATTTTTATGTATTTATTTTATTTTATTGATATTTATGTAAGTTTATCATTTTCATATACAATTATATATTTATACAGCCCAACCAGATGAGAAAACTATACAAATACCCCATAATAATAATAAATAATTTATTTCGTCAAACATTAAAGTTACATTATATGATCTACGTGGTAGAGCCATGCTGCAGCTATATTATGGTTGTTGCACGAATGGGTCGGCTCGACCGGGGAAGGACCACGCTCTCACAGAAAACCAGCGTAAAATAGCAGCTTAACGCTGCTGTGTTTCGTATGGTGAGTGTAGAGAACCAGAGACCCTTTTTACTGGAAAAGAGGCATTCCATCTTAGTCCTCACGGGTGACAACGCATCTGCATCTTGAGTCTTTATTGAGGATAGATGTAGATGTCTATGGGTCTGTAACCACTTACCATCAGGTGGACTGTATGCTCGTTTATCACCTGATCCTATAAAAAAAAAAGTGATCGAGGTCACCTAGTAAGCAAAATAATGCCTGTAACAGGTGACTTCGCTCTTCCATAGCTAAAAATTACAGTATTATTAAGGAAATAAAGTACCTAACTAATAGGGAATAATAAAGACAGTAAAAACATGATTTTAGTATCCTAACTTTTAATTTGATTTTAATATCTTACCTAGTCTCCTAGCATTAATACATCAATAAATCAATTAATACATCAATAAATAAATTAATACATCAATCACTACAACGTGAATGTGTATAAGAAAAGGGTGATCAAAATGGAATGAAAAAAAAGAAATTTTATTTCTTGGCGGCTCTGTGGCGTAGTAGCTTAGCAATGTTGCTGCGCTGGAGGCCGCGGGTTCGAATCCCGCACGGAACAAGTATTTGTATAGCCTGCACATAATTGCTTCGGGTCTGGATGTTTGTCCATATGCAATTTATGTTTCTAAACTGCCTCCACGATACAGGAGAAAATCCTAGTGTGGGGGTAACATTTTTTTTAAAAAAGACTTGTGTTTCACAAACAATTTTCGGCTTGGTAGGGCTCTATAAAGCGAAAATTTTTTTCATTGGTCATTGTTACTGCCGTTATGTAGAGATGCGTGCATATAAAATTTAAATCAAGTGTGTGCAATCACTCTGGGAGCTCGTAGCAAACTGAACGTGCGCCCAACGTGTGGACGCGGCGGCCAATACTCTGCCACAACCCTTTGATCTTTTGTAAAAAACCGATACCAGACGGATCTCGCGCCAACTTGTGGGCCATCGTTCCAATACGTATTAACGTAGCTTAAACACCCGCTCTACACGATGGCCATGATTGTTGGCCAACACATTCGCCAGTATGTTGGCCAACGTGAAGAGCCGCCTTTAGTCAACGTTCTAATAACAACTTAAAAAATAAAAACTGCGGTTACCAAACCCGCCTGCTAAGCAAATATCTACCTATGATGCAATCAATGGGAAAGTCTACTGCTGCTTTAAAAAAAATCATTTGATTATTAGTATACTCGTAGCATTGTTACAATACATATATCTTTGATTAAGCTATGCTACTTTTACTAGGTATTGAAATTGACGATGCTCAAAATTGACATTTAACTAATTATTATAATAATTAGTTAAATGTTAAATGTTAATAATTCTCTGTATTCTATTGTTATTCAGGTGACTAATTTATTTCAAATAGCTGAGGAAATATTTGACATTGTTTAAAAATATTTGCAAGCTATGTAAAATAAGCAAAACATGAGCGCTCGATTTTTAAATGTGAGCAACATCTATACCATGGTTTACGCAAATAAAGATTATTATTATTATTATTATTATATTATGTTCAGCAGTGGACTTTTGATAGGCTGTAATAGAAACGGCCGGACGGACGGCACACATTATAATGAAAATGAACAGAAGGGTGAATATTTGACGACCTTATTGCTTACATCATATTTTCCAAATAACAGACAATTTTAAGAAGCCGTGGTAGCTTTGAAGCTAAACGCTCGCTGTAAATTTCACAGTAGTAGAGCAACCCGGTTGTGATTCCGACCGATATCCATGAAATTGTTCATTGCAATTTTAAGAGCTGTGTTGGAATCTGAAGGAAAACATTTTGAGAAAACTTGCAGTCTGAACAATAAAATATATATCTATGTATTATACTTATGTATCCGTAAATTAATACGTGAAGGGAACATTTTCTACACCTTTTAAAGCATATTGCGTGCACAAAGATACTTTAAACGTGGTAAAGAGACGCTGCAGCAATATTATGGTGTAGCACGAATGGTTCGGCTCTACCGGGGTAGGGCCACGCTCTCACACCAGCGTAAAATAATAAATAATAATAGCAGCTTAACGCTGCTATGTTGAGTATAGAGAACCGGAGAGCCATTTTACTGGAAATCAGGCATTCCATCTTAATCCTCATGGATGACAACGCATCTGCATTTTGATTCTTAATCAAGGGTAAATGTCTATGGACAACAGCATCCATTTACCATCAGCTGGACTGTGTGCTCGCTTGTCATCCTAATTCTATTAAAAATAAATTTAAAAAAAGGAGTACGAGATTAGGATTATTATGATTATAATAATATAATTTTATACACACTTTTTAATTTAATTTAATATATATATATATACCTCGACCTGGCAACGTACAACGCACGCACCCTGAGGACTGACGAGAAGATCGTGGAGCTGGAAGAAGAGATAGACAAGTTGCGCTGGCATATTATAGGATTATCCGAAGTCCGAAGAGAGGGGGAGGACACGGTAATCCTCGAATCCGGCAACTTGCTCTATCACCGGGAGGGCGACCATCTGTCCCAAGGAGGTGTCGGATTTATCGTCCACAAGTCTCTCGTTAACAACGTTGTAAAAATCGAGAGTGTGTCGACGAGGGTTGCGTACCTTATACTCAGAATCACCAAACGGTATTCGCTGAAGGTCATACAGGTTTACGCACCAACCTCGGCACACCCCGATGAGGAGGTGGAGGAAATGTATGAGGATATCTCTAGAGCCATGCATTCCTCCAAAACCCAATATACGGTGTTAATGGGAGACTTCAATGCAAAACTAGGCACAAGAGAGAACGGTGAGCTGAAAGTAGGGAAATTCGGAATAGGGCAACGGAACCCAAGGGGCCAGCAGCTGGCCGACTTCATGGAGAAAGAGGGACTCTTTATGATGAACTCTTTCTTCCAGAAGCGGCCCCACAGGAAGTGGACCTGGTCGAGCCCCGACGGTTCCACAAAAAATGAGATTGACTTCATTATGACGACCAGACGACAACTGTTCAGTGATGTCTCCGTGATCGCGAGGGTGAAAACTGGTAGCGATCACCGAATGGTTAGAGGCACACTGAACCTAAACGTTAAGTTGGAGAGGTCTCGTCTAATGAAGTCAACGCTCCGTCCCCCTCGTGCTCTGTTCCAAAGTCCCGAAACCTTTCAGCTCGAGTTACAAAACCGTTTTCAGTGCCTGGAAGACTGCAATGAAGTGGACGATATGAATGACAAGCTCGTGGAAACTGTCCATGCGGTTGGAGCTAAGTTCTGCAAGACCCGCCGTAGAAGAACACAAAAACTCTCCGATCACACTCTTAATCTCATGGCTGTTAGACGGGAGATGAAGCTACATTCTTCAACAGACTTGACAGCATACAGGCACCCGAACAGACAGATCTCCAAATGCATGCGGCGGGACTTACGCAACTTCAATACAGCTCGTATTGAAGAAGCGATCGAGCGGAACCAAGGCTCCAAAGTCTTTGCCAGAGATCTGTCTGCCAGAAAGAGCCAACTGTCAAAGCTGAAGACAGAATGTGGCAGCATCGTTTCCGGGACACCTGAGATTTTGAGTGAGATTGAGAGGTTCTATGGGCAGCTGTACACATCATCGTTGGAGCCACACGCAAGTGTGAGTAACGATCCAAGAGCGAGTCTCATCCGACACTATTCCGAAGATATCCCGGATGTCAGTCTGAGCGAGATTAGGATGGCTCTCCAGCACCTTAAAAACGGTAAGGCCCCAGGCGAAGATGGAATTACAGCGGAGCTTCTGAAAGCGGGTGGAAGACCGGTACTTGAAGTCCTTCAGAAGCTCTTTAATTCCGTCCTCCATGGTGGCATTACACCGGAGGCGTGGAGCAGAAGTGCGGTGGTCTTGTTCTTCAAGAAAGGTGACAACGCTCTCTTGAAGAACTACAGACCGATTTCCCTTCTGAGCCGCGTCTACGTGCTGTTTTCGAGAGTCATTACGAATCGTCTCGCGCGCAGACTTGACGACTTCCAGCCTCCCGAACAAGCCGGTTTCCGAAAGGGCTTTAGCACCATAGACCACATACATACCCTTCGGCAAGTTGTACAGAAGTCCGAAGAGTACAATTTGCCACTATGTCTGGCGTATGTGGACTATGAGAAAGCCTTTGATTCCGTCGAAATTTGGGCGGTGCTGCAGTCCCTTCAGCGGTGCCAAGTTGACTGTCGGTATATCGAAGTGTTGAAGTGCTTGTACAGTAGGGCTACGATGGCTATCCGAGTACAGAACCAGAGTACGAAACCTATCCAATTGCAGAGAGGTGTAAGACAGGGTGACGTCATATCCCCGAAACTCTTCACCGCTGCATTGGAAGACGTTTTCAAGCTTCTGGACTGGAAAGGATACGGTATCAACATCAATGGCGAGTACATCACTCACCTTCGATTTGCCGACGATATAGTCCTTATGGCAGAATCGCTGGAGGACCTAAGCACTATGCTCAATGACCTCAATAGTGTTTCCCAACGGATAGGTCTTAAGATGAACATGGACAAAACTAAGATCATGTTTAATGTCCATGTCACACCTATGCCGGTAGTTGTTGGGAACACTAAGCACGAAGTTGTTGACGAGTATGTTTACCTGGGACAAATAGTCCGACTGGGTAAGTCCAACTTCGACCGAGAGGTCAATCGACGGATTCAACTCGGCTGGGCAGCGTTCGGGAAGCTACGACACATCTTCTCGTCAGACATACCTCAAAACCTTAAAACGAAATTGTACAACCAGTGCGTGTTGCCAGTGATGACTTACGGAACTGAGACGTGGTCCTTCACTGCTGGCCGTATGAGGAAGCTCAAGGTCGCTCAGCGAGCTATGGAGAGGGCTATGCTCGGAGTTTCTCTGCGTGATAAACTTAGGAATGAGGATATCCGCAGTAGAACCAGAGTGACCGACATAGCCCAACGGATTAGTAAGCTGAAGTGGCAGTGGGCCGGCCATATAGCTCGAAGAACCGACAACCGATGGGGAAGAAAGGTTCTCGAGTGGCAGCCTCGTACCGGTAGGCGAAGTGTAGGGCGTCCCCCCACGAGATGGAGTGACGACCTGGTAAGACATGCAGGAAGTCGATGGATGCAGGTGGCTCAGGACCGTGTTTTGTGGCATTCTTTGGGGGAGGCCTATGTTCAGCAGTGGACTTGTGAAGGGCTGTAATGATGAATGATGATATATATATATATTATGTATGTACATAATAAATACATTAAATAATATAATATGAAACATACATTGTTAACGTGCATACTGCCAGTGTCGAACTCATAGATTACTGTATAGTCAGACTCATTATATGTCCCTTGAACAAATTATGGCTTCTGTTGACTGCCAATGTCGAGACATGTTATTATTCTAAGGTCATTGTCAAACACATCATAGTCTGTGGTCAAACAATCGCACAAAGTAGAGATTGTTGGCAAAGAATTTTTAAATGTTGCCAACATATAAACTCTGACAGATTGACTGAATAACCTGTGACTTTTAAGTAATTTCAAAATTACCTTTTTCAAAAGTGTGAGGATTGTATGTTAAGGCAAAAAAAAAACATTTATTTTATATTTTGTATTACTTAAAATATATCTGTGTTTATATATTAACCAGCGATTCGCCCCGGCTTCGTACGGCTTCTGGATCACGCCAACAGCGCCTCCTACCGGTCCAATTTTGAATCTAAACCATTCTCGAATCAACTTAATCACACACACAAAGAGCAATGGTAGACTTTCATTCATAAAATTAGTTGAGAAGAAATGGTGGTGTCTATATATATCAAAAATATCTTAAAATGTTAAGCGCCAGTCTCTCAGTAACTATGGCAAAGAATTTTGTCCTGAGAAGGCGTCAAAAAAGATATTTAGATTTGAACCTTTTTATATTGTCTTATGACATTTGGAAAAGTCATGCGTTTTGTGGTTGTTTGATGTTAGCTAAATACATTCTCACCATAATGTATCTACCTACATAATTGAGTGTTTTTAGATTATTATACATTTAAAGTTAAAGTTACAGCCTATATACACGTCCCACTGCTGGGCACAGGCCTCCTCTCATTTCTGAGAGGGTTTTAGGGCAAGGAAAGGTCCGCCGCTCTGCTCCAATGCGTGTTGGCGAACTTCACATGTCTTCGATATATATATTTTTTTCTTATTTGTTAGACATACAGGTTTCCTCACGATGTTTTCTTTCACCGCCGAACACGTGGTAAATCAGCACTTAAAATTGCAATTAACAATTTCATTGGTGCCGGCGGGGAGCGAACCCGGGTTTCTCGCGTACCGTGAAACTTACAGCGAGTGCTAACCATTTATCTTTTTATACTACTATATTATTCCTTGCATACTATAAATGTATATTTCTGGCATGGCTTCTGGGACTTTGTGCCATACATTGACATTTTGTTTTAGCTAGAGTTGCCATAACATTAAATGTAATTGTTACATAGTACTATGATTGAGACAATGTATTATTGCAGGAAATTCTTTGTAAGAGACTTATTTTCAACCATATCACTTTTATTTTTATTATTACTGACGGTATAGTTATTACTAATAATAACTTCCAATACAAAGTATATACGAAAATAGTATGAATATAGTAAATGGCAACACTTTAATAGTGTATAATGATTAAAGACATTTGATATTCCCAAAAATGTATGTTTTTTTTTTCTGTGGCTTTAATTAAACTACATATTTATTTGAAAATTAAGAGAATAATAATTAAACTCATTTAATTTATAAGTTATTTCTAGATGCCATCATTTTTGTCAACTATTTTTCTGCCCTTGTTATTTTCATCAAAATTGGTTCAGCCGTTTAGGAGGAATTCAGTCACATACACATGGACTAGGATACAAGATTATTTTTCAAAGAGTAGCCGAATAGTAAACTTAAGTTCAAATATATAAATAATCATATAACATTATTGCAGTTTTTGAAAATACGAGTAAAAAATAGAAATTCAAATAAAATTAGAAGCCTTCCCAAATTATCCCAAATTGAATGTCATTTATTGGCAACAACAACATTTACCTACCAAATGACCCTTACGAATGTATGCGTGGGCAGTAAAATAATGCATTACCACCTTCGTTGATCGAAGATTACCACGCATTTCGAATTAAAAAGATAAAAAGGACAGAATGTTTGAGATTTTTTTTTAGTTAATTTTTCTTCACCATTTGCCTATATTACTTATTCTGAACCTTCTCTGCAAATTTGGCCGGTAATTGCAAAATAACACTGTATAATATATTGTATAAAGATGTGCAGTTGAAAGTCTAATACAGCTTGCTTTATATACAAACTTAAAAATTTATGTATTACGGTCGACTAGTAATAATAATAATTATTATTTGTTCCGAAAAATTTCGAAGATATGTGATATTTGGCAACAAGCACTGATGTAGTGCATCGGAGTAAGTGCTCTATGAACCTCAGAAATGAGAGGATGGGGGGGGGGGGGGAGGGCTCGTATATAGGCAATATCAGACTTCTCGCACATTTGTTTGCATACGTGGTAGAGCCAAGCTACAGCTATATTAATAGTATAGTTGTAGCACGAATGGGTCGGCTCGACCGGGGAAAGGCCACGCTCTCACAGAATACCAGCGTCAAATATCAGCTTAATGCTGCTATGTTTCGTGTGTAGAGAACTTCAGTCTTCAAATTCAATTTATTTTGTCACGCAAATCTTAGCAAATTTATTTTTTAACATCTTTACTGTAATGGATGTCCGCAACGTAACGCCTGATTCTATTAATTATCTTGTATTCAACCATTTAACTTTATAAATTGAACTAAAACGATTAATCTACATCTAAATCTACAAATAAATAAAATTGAAGTGTCTGTTTGTAATGTCAAAATTACAGCTTTTTAATAAATGCATATTTATGAAAGTATATACGGTACTAATAACAAAAATATAATTTTTAAAGTTTTTGTCTGTCTGTATGTTTGTTCCGGCTAATCTCCGAAACGGCTGGACCGATTTTGACGGGACTTTCACTGACTTTCACAAGGAGTAACTTAGGCTACTTTTATTTTAGAAAAAGAATTAGGGTTCCGCGCAAAAATCTTAAAACCCTAAATAACACGCGGGCGAAGTCGCGGGGAGCAGCTAGTCTAAAACTAAAATAGCAGAAAATAATAAAAACAATATAAGACCCAGTCGAATTATTTACAAAATTATTTGTATTTGTTTCAGGAATATTGGCTACCTATCCAGTTACATTTTTGTGGACTTGCTGAATATAACAACAGTGCTGTGGATCGGTCTACTTGTGCCGACAGTGGTGTTCTTCATATTTCTAATTATGCCTGAGACGCCGGAATTTCTAGTTAAACAAGGGAAAATTGATGTAAGTCCTTCTAGAATATGAACACTCGTAATTGGTCATTTGAGAGGAACGTTTTTAAAAATTACCAACCGTATTTGTGTAACGAATTTGTAAATAATATTTTGATTTGTAACGATATCTACGGTACAGTGTAAGAATATCCACTATCTCATATCGTCCCATGGATGTCGCAAGAGTCGACAGGGTGAAGACATCTACATCTATCCTCTATTACAAATCAAAATGCAGATGCGTTGTCACCCGTGAGGACTAATATGGAATGCCTCATTTCCAGTAAAAAGGGTCTCCGGTTTTCTTCTACACTCACCATACGAAACACAGCATTGTTAAGCTGCTATTTTACGCTGGTATTCTGTGAGAGTACTAATATAGCGGCAGCATGGCTCTACCACGTTTATAAAATATCCCCCCAATGAGGCAAACTATTGGGAAGCCTTTATTCAACAGCGGAATTTTGATAAGCTATAAAGATTAGCCGTGGAACTTATGGGTTTATTTTAACTATCGGGTTGTAACATTGTGGTAGAACATATTATTCAGGACTGTCCCCACTGAAATCAGACGGTTCTTTTTAGTTTAATGCATGTAATAAACCGACAGGCGTTAAATTAAGTATTACATTTAAAATGGTTTATTTTTTTAAATAAAACTTTTCAAACCAGCGATTTAATTTAACACCAAACATTCATTTTGATGTTTATATTTCTTAATTCGTAATTTAAATTTTATACTTTTGTTACATACATTTACTTTCATTCATAAATTCGAATGTATAAGTACCTATTGGAGTACAACTTTAAGTTTGTCGTGCAAAATCAATGCCATTAAAAACATAGCGTGTAAAAAAAACCAAGTCTCGCAACTCAGTTCTTCTACCGTAAAAAGTTGTGAGATCCATGTAATACCAAGTCGGTTAATCTATTTAGTCCCTACTGTCTTAAGTTATTACGTAATTAGCTAACCTAACAACATCTTATTCATCAATACTAAAATCTTTTATATTTTAAATAAATAGATTGACTTGTCCATCGCATGAAAACACAATGTATCTCTCAAGTAATTTATTTACTTATTTATTTATTTATTAGGATCACCAACAGAAATTACAACAGTAATACAAAGATCATTTTCTTAACAAATTCAACACATTATAATTGTATTTCTTTTTATGGGTAATCACAATATGCATTTATTATTTTGTAAGGAATAAAAACTGAATTACATCATTGAATAAATACTAATTATTAAAAAGAAATAGAATTATTTGACAATATTATAAATATCTTCATTGTCATATTATATTATATTAATCAAACCATAAAAATCAAAAACAATTCCAATGTTATAATTAATAATTAGTTAATTTGTTCATTCATAGAAATTGATTAATTTTGATTTGAAGGTGGATAAATTATCGCAATTAATATCGAGGCCAGAAATCTTCGAGGACAGTTCGTTATAAGTGCGAGCCAGTCTGGCTAGAGGGGAATACTTTCCCAAGCTAGACCTATAAAAGGATACATTGAAAAAGGCGTGCGGATTTCTAGGCATTCTTGATGGCACCTTAAGTTAAATAATTGTTAAATAAGAATAATAATAATTGTTAAATAATACATATTATATTAAATTAGATTGTTTAGTGCGGTTGACAAGTCAATTTATTTATTTAAAACATAAAAGATTTTCATATTGATATGGTCACTATAAGATGTTGTTACGTTTGCTAATTACGTAATAACTTATGACAGAAGGACCCTTAAGTAGGGACTGGATAAATTAACCGACTTAGTATTACATGGATCTGACAACTTTTTACGGTAGAAGAACTGAGTTGCAAAACTTGGTTTTTTTTTACAAGTTATGTTTTCGATGGCATTAATTTTGCACGGAAAGAAAGGTGTCGGTGAGCCGAAGTTTAAAACATCTTGTAGGGCGATTGAAATCCGCTATCCAATCATGAAAATTATAACGAAACCGCCCAATGGGAGAAATCTATATTCAACAGTGGACTTTACATGCTGATAAAGAACAAGAAGATAAAAATCATTATCATCATCATCATCATCAATAGAATAGAATAGAATAGAATAGAATAGAATGATTTTTATTCAATATGGATTATTACATAATACTTATTGAAAGTCATTATTTTATTTACCACTGGTTCGGAAAATACCTCTGTCCTGGGAAGAACCAGCAAGAAACCCAGCGGGACTTTTTTTTAAACATAATTTCACTTAACAATAATTTTGTTTATACAATTTTAAATGAATTTTCATAGAACCAGCATGGTGGCGATCACCTTATTCCCAGGGGTTATTTTCATTCATGTATTCCTTGATATTATAATAACCCTTTTTGTACAGTTTTTCTTTAATAAAACTTTTAAACTTGTTTATTGACAAACTTTGAACATGTTCTGGGATTCTGTTGTAAAAGCGTATACATTGCCCCATAAATGAATTACTAATTCTGTGGAGTCTTGTAAGTGGCATTACAAGCTTATGTTTGTTCCTAGTGTTTAAGGTATGAACATCCTTATTCTTATTAAAGCTATTTATGTTTTTATGTACATACATTACATTTTCATAAATATATTGCGATGCCAAAGTTAATATGTTTATTTCTTTAAATTTTTCTCTAAGGGACTCTTTACTATTTAGATTATAAATCGCCCGTACGGCTCTCTTTTGCAAAACAAATATAGCTTCAATATCAGTCGCATTACCCCATAGCAAAATTCCATAAGACATTACGCTATGAAAGTAACTAAAATACACTAACCTAGCTGTCTCAACATCTGTGAGACTTCTAATCTTTCTTACAGCATATGCTGCAGAACTAAGTCTGCTTGCTAATTTAGATATATGGGGGCCCCATTGAAGTTTCGCGTCAATAGTAATACCGAGAAAAACAAAATCTATAAGCTATCTGCTGCGGGACATTAGCTCGTCCTATAGTATGGCGGATTGCTGACCGTAGGACCTGATCTTTTGCTATGTAGTCGCACCGTTGTTGGAATGGGTATTTTGTATCTCATATTAAAACGGTTTCAACGTTATCTTGAAAGTGCCACGTAAACGTTGTGAAGTAGTAGGCTGGCGTAGCCACTGTATAATAATATATTTAGACCTCACCACACAAAATAGAGGTTTTTTCTGTACGATTTATATAGACATATGTTTTATTGGCATCAATACACTCACATAGTATATATACATTTAGAAGTAAATAAAAAACATAAAAAACAGACAAGGTACAAAAAGGAAAACATAAATAAAAATAAATCTAAGCAAGAGAGAGAGAGAGAGATGTGATGCCAGAAAAATTCCGACTCATCATATGCTACCGCAGGTACTGCAGCAGCACTGATTTTCAGCGGTGCCCCGATAAATATTGGTTTCTGTATTGCTCTAGCGTCATTATATTTAAAAATAATGGATCAACAATTCACTCAAAGTGTACATTTAATTATTTAATTTATATCAGGCAGAGCCCATATGAGTTATTAACAATTTAAAATTATAGCTAGGGTTATTAAAAATACATTAAAAAAATCTATAAAAACAACAGAAAAATTCAAACAGTTGTGAGATAGATCCAAACAACAACATATACACTGTTATGTTGTTGTGTGGACCCGCACCCACGCTTGTAGAAGTGACAAGTCCCACCGATCAACGAATACCCCAAGGATAATGTTGGTGCTGTTCCGCAAACGGGTCAGCGCGAAGGCACACCGCCTCCTAACTATCGCGACGTAGCCGTAAGTACGACTCTCAGCAAACATACCTGAGGAGCTGCAACGCCGTGGCAGCCCCAACAGTACCCTCAAGGCATCTTTGTATTGGACATGTACATCGCTGCCTGCTCGCTGTGTATAGCTCACCCACAGGCTGCAACAGTAAAACAATTGACAGAAAGCTTTTTAAAAGCATTACTTTAACATGCCTACTACAACGCGCGAATCTGTGAACCAGCATATTACAAAAAAACGTGGTATATGTAACTGAATAGCCTAAGAAGAGATGGAGGGATTGAGTGGAGAATAGAATTGGAAGTGGAACTATAGGACATGGGTAGCAGGAAGAAGTATGTTATAACGTCACCAATCGTACGCCATGATATTGTTTTGGCATTAGTCGTCTCTTGGTGATAAGCGGGTGATGTGTTTTCCTACGCCATTATTTACATTATTAACTAGTATTCTTTACAAAAAGCAATCTAAAATAATCGATGTGAACATTACAGGAAGCAAACAATTTTAAGCTACATTTGTGTTGTAATTGCGTAATTATTGTCATTTACTAGTACCACTTAAAATAATAACAAATGATTATTTGATTATTTTTTCTATTAAAATAATTATATTCTTAATCACCTAATAGACTCTCAAGTTCGTTGTAACCTTATTAATTGTGCAGTAAACATTATATCCACATTATTGCTATGTAGTTTCGGCCTTTATTTTTTTATTATTGTCATAAAAGGCAACTTAGGCAAAGGCCAGAAACATCTTGGAGCCTTCGATGGTCATCACGTGTAATATGTGTAATATGCTCATGAGATGGAAAAACGAATGAAATGAACGAAAATTATATGAGTTTACCTTTAAGTAATTGTAGCACTTTTGTAATTACTTTGAGTAATTGTATAATATGATGTATTAGTGTTAGTTATGATATACGCTGATGTAGCCGGTTATGTAAAGATAAAAAAAGCAGATAACAGCAGAGTTGTTATATCATTTCTCACTTATAAATTAAAAAGAAACGTTACACCACACACACTAGGATTTTCTCTTGTATCAGGAAGGCAGTTTATGTACTTAAATTGTTATTAGGAAAACGCTGTTGCCCATGTCCTAGTTTGTTTCCCTCTGTCGCCTCTTACGACACCCATGGGTCGATATAGGGTAGTGGATGTTCAAAATTAAAAAGCTAGACAAAATAAAATAAAATCTTTAATAAAGGTAAAAACGTTAGCGCACACTGTGACACTACTAGAAAACAAATGGAATGGCTTACTTCCTTTCAAGGTACATAATGTTGCCCGTAACAACTTAAATTATAACTAACAAATCACATTGTCTTTTAAAGGTACAGTTTATGAAAAATTTACAATTAAATTTTTTATGTTCATGTATTGAACAGTGGATATTTTTACATAGCCACTATATAGTCAACTGGTAACCTTATCAGCTAAATTTTATCGTGATTATTTCGATTTTCAGGAAGCTAAAACTGTTCTTGCATGGCTTCGAGGAGTAAGCGTGATAGACTCATCTTTGGAAGAGGATATGGACAAAATCGTTAAGGCGGATAAACAGACGCAAGCCGACACTAAATCCGCCTGGAATATTATAAGTGAGTGTTGTATGTCCGATAAGTTATTGCCACACATCCATATAATAATAATAATGTCTTCCAGACCGAATTTTTTACGTGGTAGAGCCATGCTGCAGCTATATTAGTGGTATAGTTGTAGCACGAATGGGTCTCGTATGGTGAGTGTGGAGAACCGGAGACCCTTTTTACTGGAAAAGAGGCATTCCATCTTAGTCCTCACGGGTGACAACGCGTCTATATTTTGATTCGCAAACGAGGATAGATGTAGATGTCTATGGGCCACAGCAACCACTTACCATCAAGTGGAGACTGTGTGCTCGTTTGTCACCCTTTCCTATAAAAAAAATTCAGTCACGGCGGCCAGTCTCATGGAAGACTAGTCATCTGCGCAGGACAGAACTATAGTGCCTGAGTGTAAGCGCAAGCACATGTGCACTCTATTTCCCTCGTATAGTACGATGGGACGGTAATCCGACACGATCTGAAAGAGAACATTTACAAACGGCTTTACGTGCTGTGCGAGACAATGGGTGAAATCCTGCCAACATCCTGACTCCGGGCTGCTAATAATTTCTTGGCAAAAACAAAAAAAAAGTGATTTTGGCCCGACCCGAGAATCAAACCTGAGATATCATGATAAGCATGAAGCGTGAGGGAATAGAGAGTGCACCTGTAGTTGCGCCCAAATTTTGTTGAAACTTATCGACGTGATCGAAATTCGATCTGGAAAACATTTAAATAGAGAATTCTCATTGAAATTTATTTTTATACTTTGACCACTGGTTCGAAAAATTTTTTCTATGTCATAGTAAGAACCAGCAACTCAGTCCTCAGGAGTGACAACGCATCTTCATTTTTATTCTTAATAATAACTTACCGTCAAGTGGACTGCATGCTAGTTTGTCACCCGTATTCTATAAAAAAAAAACTACCCGCTATCAGTTAGGTCTACGACAACTATTAGGTGGACTTCACGTCTTAACCTGGATGTTTGTCGGTGTGCAATTTATGTGTGCAAAACGCCTCCACTATTAAGGAAAGTTACTAGCCTGGCGAAGATTTACTATTTATGCTTGCGGTTGTTGTCACTTGTTGTAACTTCATATGCATTTTTGTGAATTGGTTAAGCACTTGTACTAGTTTCATAATATTATTTTAAAACATAAACACTCACGCCTGTCACCCAGTGGGGTAGGCAGAGACTACGGACTTCCATTTGGCGCGATCCTGACACACCTCTCTCGCCTCTTTTACATCCATATATCTACGCATACACGCTCGTCGGTTAAGGGTACTCCTATATTATTTTAAATATTATTTAAAATAATATAGGATTTTTATTTTAAATTTTATTTTTATTTTAAATAATTGATTTAAATTATTGACTATAAAACTGACCGGTTTCATCAGATTCAATCAGGGTATTTATGAATAACGAGCATAACAAAAAAAGCGAAGATTTATTTTACTTCAGATTTGATTCCTAATTACTTAACCTTTGTAAAAATTTAATAATTGTTTATTAATTGTATATTTATTAATTGTATATTCTTTATATTAAAATCGTTGGTCCATCAGTAAGTTATATCTTCTGAACGACTTCATCGATTGAGGTGATACTCACACAGTTTGTTTTGTCAATACGATGCTTCATATTTAAAATTTAAAATAAAAATCCTATATTATTTTAAATAATATTTAAAATAATATAGGATTTTTATTTTAAATTTTATTTTTATTTTAAATAATTGATTTAAATTATTGACTATAAAACTGACCGGTTTCATCAGATTCAATCAGGGTATTTATGAATAACGAGCATAACAAAAAAAGCGAAGATTTATTTTACTTCAGATTTGATTCCTAATTACTTAACCTTTGTAAAAATTTAATAATTGTTTATTAATTGTATATTTATTAATTGTATATTCTTTATATTAAAATCGTTGGTCCATCAGTAAGTTATATCTTCTGAACGACTTCATCGATTGAGGTGATACTCACACAGTTTGTTTTGTCAATACGATGCTTCATATCTACGTTAGTATCCCATAGGTGGCGCTGTTATTAAAACTTCTATATTTATGAACCAGAATGACTCATTACAATATATGTTATATTGGTTTTGTGCCAAAAATAATTACAAAATCTGTTTTTTCATAAACGTTACTCCCGCGGTGAAAAAAAATCCGGTATCGTGGAGGCGGTTTACGTACATAAATTGCGCAAGGACACACAATGTGGATATTCTACGTTCAGATTACAGTTATCAATAAATTTTGGTATTGCTTGCACTGCGGTATTTCGGTCTGATGGGTACAGAGTGCTGGTATAATTATAGGCTGTGGGGTATTCAGTCTTAGTCCTCAGACATAAAGCTGCAAATGCGTTGTCACCAACAACGCATTTGTTGCTTTCTTTGTTTGAAGCTGGCTGCAGGTGTCCGTGGACTGCAGTATTTACCTACTTTACAAATATATTTTGTACTGTAAAAAGTCCGAAGGGAATTCGGAGTAAAACTCATCGCGCCGCCTGCTAGAAAAAACTGAGCAACGTCTGCCGAGCCAGCAAGTTCATTATGTTATGTAAAATAGTGTTGTTTTTTATTTTAGTACACGACCGCCCAACACTTAAAGCGTTCATCATCACCCTGGTCATCAAAATAACACAACAGTTCGATGGCTACTTGATCGTGCTCATATACGCTGGATTTGTCTTCGCGAAAGCCGCCGACTCTATCACCCTCCGACTCAGTCCGAACAAACAGATCATAATGATTGGCGTCGTACAGCTGCTGGGTTCCATCGTGGCCACCTGCATTGTTGAGAAGACTGGGCGTAAGGTATGCTTGAACATTTTTTATCTCTTTTTCACCACGAGAATTAACATCTTGAAATTATGTAGCGTTTGAGTATTTGGCCTTATCTGCCGACTTCCAAAAAGGAGACGGTACTCAATTCGAGTGTATGTTTTTTTTTTATGTGTGTTACCTCATAACTTTGTACTGGGTGAACCGATTTCGATGATTCTTTTTTTATATGAAAGCTGATAGTTCTCGTGTGGTCCCATATGAATTTGATCAAGGTCAGACCAATGATGAAGTCGCTTATATTGAAGTCTAAGAAGTTGAAGAGAAAGGTGAAGTATAAGAAGTAACTTAGGCTACTTTTATTTTATAAAAAGAATTAGGGTTCTGCGCAAAAAGTTAAAACCCATGAAATCCAATCGTAATAAATTACGCGCGGGCGAAGTCGCGGGGAACAGCTAGTTTAAAATAAAATAATATTTCTTTCATGACATGATAAAAAAAGTGCGATGGAGATGGATATTATTCCATCTCGCTTCCTTATAACCGTCAGAAGGGCTCGTGACGGAAAATTTTTTTTAATTTTTATCCGCCAAATTCGTACCGTCCGATAAGGAACTTCGTTCCAAAAACTTAAATTATACAGTACTTGTCCATATTTCTAAAATATTTCTAAATAATATGTAATAATAATTATCTTATGGAATCCACAAATCTTCAATTTACGCAATATTTAGTTTGTACGGATTGCAGTACAGTTGAGTTGAACATAGTCAATGTTCGGAATGCGAAATCTAATGCGTAGTACATATATATCGATGGCTGCATCCGATTGCTAGATATCAATTGATCGCTAGAGCCTCGTTCGATAACCAGCACGGAGCACCGCATACATGATGTATCATGAGTAAGCAACTCAGTTTAATGAAAACTGAAGTTGCCAAGTTGGAAGGCAAGCGTGACAACTATGGCAAATTTCCAACCGTCGAGAATAAGGTAGATAGTGCGAGGCTCCTGCATGTCTTTCCAGTCGATGGATGCAGGTGGTTCGGGGCCGTGCTTTGTGGCATTCCTTGGGGGAGGCCTATGTTCAGCAGTGGGCTTGTGAAGGGCTGTAATGATGATAGTGATAATATACCGTGTATAGGACTGTAAATGTGCCAGCTGGTTGGCGAACGCTCAGCCGATAACACGCGTCATAAATTAAATGATAATGAATATTTCCAGAGTTTACTAGTTTACTAATTTTGCCAAATTGAGGAAACTATTTTCAAAAGTTTGAAAATTCATAAATAATTAACATTGTACAATGTTGATAATAACGTTTAATGATAATTTGATTACTAAGGTAGAGCTATTTAAAAGAAAGGTCAAGCGGTTATAACTGGTTTTACATGTTCATCTTAAAATTCTGTTTTTCTCGAATTCAAAGGTTTTAATTGAATATTCTATTACACTACAATCTGTGAAACATGTTTGTATAATAACCAACTATTATTTACTTTCAAAATGTAGTACGTGTCACATAATAATCAAAAAAATAAAAACATATTTGGTTAAAGAATACAATCTGCGCAATTATTTTGAGTATCTGTTTTTAATTTTTTCTAGTAAACGTTGATGGACCTTTTTCTTCAAACGCGTAAGTCACTTATATTATCATCGTCATTAATGCCCTAGGAGTGCCAAAAACACGATCCTGAGCTAACTACATACATCAACTTTCTGTATCTCTTACCTGGTCGTCACGCCATCTAGTGGGGGGAGCGTCCTATACTTCGGGTTTTCCCCATCAGTTGTCAATTGCTTCAATATGGTTGTGGCTATATGGTCGGTCAATTGCCAATTCAACTGATCCGTTGTGCTACGTCGGTTACATTGGTTCTACTGTGGATATCCTCATCAAGAAGTCTATCACCCAGAGAATCTCCCAGCACAGCCCTCTTCATAGCAAGCTAATCGACCTTGAGTTTCCTCATACGGCTAGTAATGAAAGACAATGTGATTTTTAAAGATCTATGTTTTGTTTAATATCACTGACAACCCGCACTGGTTGTATACTTTTGTTTTTCATTTTTAGGTATAGCTGACGAGAAGATGTCTCGTAATCTCCCGAACGCTGCCCAGCCGAGTTGAATTCAAGTAACGTTTGACTTATCTAGTCAGATAATTCGTCCTAGGTTAACATACTTGTCAACAACTTCAAGCGTAGAACTTCAACTCCCAAAGACAGCATAGTTTTGACACGGATGTTACAAATTACCTTTTTCTTGTTCATGTTCATTTTAAGACCTACGCGTTGGGAAAAACTATTGAAATCATTGATCATAATGCTTAGGTCGTCCAGCGATTCTAACATAATGATTATATCATCGGCAAATCAAAGACATTTCAGTCCAATAGCTTGAAAACATCTTCCAATGCAGCGGTGAAGGGTTTGGGAATATAATGTCACCCTGTCTTACACATGTCTGCTGTTGGATAGGTTTCATACTGTGTACTTCAGTAGTCACATCGCCATCGCAGCCCTACTTTATAGACATTTCAGCACCACGATATACTGACCATCGACTTACCACCATTGAAGTGACTGTAGCACCGCTCAAATTGCAACGGAATCAAAGCTTTCTCATAGTCCGCTTACGTAAGACAAAGTGGTAGATTGTACTCTTAGGTCTTCTGTACAACTTGCCAAAGTATATGTATATGGTCTATGATACTATATCCTTTTCGAAACTGGCTTTTTCGAGAGGCTGGAATTTGTCAAGTTTGCGTGCGATATAATATTTGTAATGACTCTCGAAGCAGTAGAGCACTATCGCGTTTTTTAAGAAAAAGACCACCCCATTTCTCCTCCACTTATTCGGGATAGCCAAAAGTGAGGTGGTCACTATAGTGCATCAATGGAGGATGAAATTGAAGAGCTTCTGAAGGACTTCGGGTACGGTTTTTCATCCACTTTCAAATGCTCCGCTCCCGGTCATGCCGTTTTTAATGTTGTATAATGCTGAAGAGCCATTTTAACCTCACTTAGACTGACGCCCCGGATATTATCGAAATAGATTCCGATGAGACTTGTTCTTGAATCGTTACTCGCACTTACGTGTGGGTCCAACTATGGTGTTTACAGCTGTCTTTAGAATCTCTCAATCTCACTTAAAATCTAAGGGGTCCCTGAAATGATGCTGCCCCAGTCAGTCTTCAATTTCGACAGTTGATTCTATCTGGCAGACGGAACTCTGGCGAAGACTTCTGAGTCTTGGTTCCGCTCAATCGCTTCTTTAATACGAGCTGTATTACAGTTGCGTAAGTTATCTTTGCAGACCTGCCTTTCAATGGATTGCATGCTTTCATATCCGTTGAAGATTGCATCTTTTTTTTCCGTCGTACAGCTATAAGATTAAGAGTTTATCAGAAAGTTTTTGGGTTTTTCTGCGTCGGGCCTGCAGAACTTAGCTCCGACGGCATGGACAATTCTTACGAGCTCACGAGGTCATTTATATCGTCCACTATTTACAACTTTCCACGCACTGAATACTATTTTGTAATTCAAGTTGAAACTTGTTGGGGGCTTTGGATTAGAGTACACGGAGGACGAAGTGTTGACTTCATTAGATGCAACCTCAACACTTAACGTTAAGGTTCAGTGTGCCTCTCACTATTCGGTGTTTTCTACCAGTTTTCACCCTCGTGATGACTAATACATTAGTGAGATGTTGGCGTCTGGTCGTCATTATGAAGTCAATTTCGAATTTTCTCAAATTATTCGTCGAGCAGTCGGGACTAGACCAGGTCTAGTTTTTGTGGGTACGCTTCTGGAAGAAAGTGTTTCTCCTTGAAATCCACCAGCTGTTAAGGCAACTGCTATGTCTCAATCTCATCAATTTGCTCTATTTCATTAATTGAGGCTTTATTTATTCCTGTGAAATATTTTCTTCTCTTACTGTTATTTAATTTTGCGACTGTAAAGGCTGGTGATAAAAACGAGTTATTGCAACGCATGCCGGGTGTACCTACATACATAAAAACTTTTTCTATTTATTTAAAGCTTATTGTGAACAACGTAACATCCTTATTAAATTTTGTATCGATCTACAGCTCCTCTTGGTCACCACGTCGCTGGCCATGGGCGTGGGCATGCTGACTCTGTCGGCTTGGTTCTACGTGACGTCGGAAAATATCTGGCTGCCGGGATGGCTGCCCGTGCTGGCGATGTGCGTGTGCATCTTCGCCGATGCGGCCGGATTCCAGCCCATATCCTACATCATTATTACCGATTTATTTACCTTCCAGGTTAGTAACTTAGATGCTAATGTTGCGTTCGCAATTCTTTAATTTCGAGAGAAGAAATAAATTAGAACACATTTATATTCGTTGTTTAATTACGATACAAATACAGGCTTAACAATAATTTATCAACAAAAAAAATAGTTATTAAAAACAACGGAACTTAAACTTATGATTAATCTATATCTTAAGCCTCAAGATTATATTTTTTTTATAAATAATATTTTGTAATATACCACGAAATGGAGCGGCCATCATTTTTTGCCATCATCATCATTTCTTTCTTTAAACATAATTTTGATGTGATGTTTAACATAATCGTTTTCCTTTTCAGTTGCGTGGAACGGTCTCGTCATTCGCAAACATTTGCGCCAAACTAAGCAACTTCGTCCAAATGAAATGGTTCAACAATCTAAGCGAGTTGATTGGCATACATTGGACGCTTCTGTTCTTTGCCGTAGTCTGCTTTGCCGCCTCTTTCTATACTGTTATATTCTTCCCGGAAACTAGAAACAAGACTGTGGAAGAAATCTACGCAAAACTTGCCAAGAGAAAAACGATTGAGAAAAAAGAAGTTGACGATGCAAAATCTATACCGTAGATGCGAGAAGAGAATTTATTTGGGATTACTTGAACATTTAAGAATGATGTGAATAAAAAAATATGAAAGGATAGTCTAGAAACTGGCTTAACAAAGTTATTAATTTGGCTTCGAATTTAATTAGAATTAAAATGCATTTAGATTTTTTATTATTATTGGCATGTACTTATTATACAATATGATGCTAGAATTGCTTCAAGTAAATATTTAAAATGTTCATTCATGTTGTTGGATAACATTTTCACAAATAACTACTTGTTTTAAAATAACTATATTGGTTTAAATACGATATTTTTAGTCCAGTCAAATAAGATCTGAAATCAAAATTTTGGCATACAACTTTGGCATTTTTGATAAAATGTAGTTTAAATAATACAAAAACAATGCGTAAAGGTTTTCGTTTCTGCAACCCCGGCAAGGGTTGAAAAAAATTTGTCAAAAGCGTTTTTTCGCAATTACTCGAAAACAGTAGGTAAACAAAAAGTTCTAATAAAATGTGTAGAGCTTAAAATTTTACATAAAAAGGATTTTTCCTCTGTCAAAATTAACCGGTCTTAAGTTTAAGAAATGAACGTAAATTTTTAAAAATAGTTTTAAAAAAGTAGAACAGATTTTTTTATTGTTAAAAAACATAATATTTGATATTTTCAAATTGAAAGTTGAATGCTTAAAAAATAAATGCCTTGTAAAATTTTTACGTGGTATATTTCGGCAGGTGTGCATTTATACAGGTATAAAATTGTTATATATTTTTTTATAATAAAATAAAAAATCTGTATTCCTAAAATTAAAGATTAGATTTTTTAAGCAATTTCAACAAAAAAATTGATTATTTTTCTACTATCTACGATTTAAAAAAATTATAGAACATTTTCTTATATAAAATTTTAAACTCTACACATTTTTATTGAAACTTTTTGTCTAATTTATACCGTTTTCGAGTAATTGCGAAAAAAAACTTTTACAATTTTTTTTAAAACTCTTACCGGGACTTGCAGACGCGAAAACCTTTACACATTGTTTTTGTATCATTAAAACTATATTATATCAAAATTGCAAAGTTGAGTGCCAAAATTTTAATTTCAGACCTTACTTGACTTGACTAATTTGAAGCAAGATTGGAACATTTGTTATCAAAGTACTTATAATGTACTTCAGGCTTCATGCATTTTAGAAAGTACAATAATATCGTAGGAATTTTAAGTGTCATATTTAATAAACACAAGTCTTTTAGTTATCTAGTACCTCTGTATATATAATTTTCGTTAGAATCACTAGTGTTTATAGAATTTATAGATAGTTATAAATTGGCGATATATTGAAAATGGGCCAAATTAAGAGTACCCTTAACGAGCGTGTATGCGTAGGTATATGGATGTGGAGGAGGCGAGAGAGGTGTGTCAGGATCGTGCCAAATGGAAGTCCATAGTCTCTGCCTACCCCTCTGGGTGACAGGCGTGAGTGTTTATAGTAGTCTTAGTTTAAGTTATTGATAATAAATTGCAAAATAAACAATAAAAGTAAAATGTAAGAATTCTGCAAAACGTGGATTACTTGTCATCATGTCAACGCCTTTTAAAAGTAATTGTATTGAATATTGTTTTTAATAAACACTTTTGCCATAATTCAAAAAATGCTTGATTTCGAAGAAACGTTTAGTTATCCGTTTTTATTAAGTACAATATTGTACGGAGCTACGTAGTGCCTCTTATCTTATAATCATTATTATAAGATAGGTATTCGTTTAGAAACCTACATATAACAAAAAAAAATTAAATCATAGTTAGATGTTGTTGTATTTAGTTTTATTTTTATGCATTATCTGTACTGTAGAACGGCTCCAAAACTAAACACTTTTTAAATATAGAATTCTTAGCATTGCCATCGGATCGCATAAGTGTTGTGGGAACTTTAGCTCATGATGGTTATTTTAGAACAAATTGTCGTCCTGCTTTTTATTACAATGAGTATTAAGTTATGTTAGGAAAATAAAATTATTAATATATTTACAAGACTTGTTGAAGTCAAGTTGCTCGTTTGTTTTAATTTCAGAGTGTATTTTAAAATGTGAATTATGATAAACGTTCAGCTCTACTCGGTACCTTGGAAAACAAATTCCAAGTGAAGAGTAACAGCGTTCAGTGTTGATAACTATAAGTATCATTAATGGAAATGTCATTTGTTTTTAACTTTTGATTTATTAGCAACTGTAAATATTTTTGTGGAATAAATTATTAATGCAATGATTAATTTATTTTATAATGTTAATTTATTTTTTAAATATTTTTTACGTGGTAGAGCCATGTTGCAGCTATAGTATAGTTGTAGCACGAAATGATCGGCTCGACCCGGGAAGGACTACGCTCTCACAGAATACCAGCGTAAAACAGCAGCCTAATGCTGCTGTGTTTCGTATGATGAGTGTCTACACCAGTAAAAAGGGTCTCCGGTTCTAGAGAAAAAAGTCCTTTTTACTGGAAAATGGGCATTCCATCTTAGACCTCACGGGTGACAACGCATCTACATTTTAATTCGTAATCGAGGATAGATGTAGATGTTTATGGGCCACAGCACCCATTTACCATCAGGTGGACTGTGTGCTCGTTTGTCACCTTTATCCTATAAAAAAAAACATGCGTGAGTGTCGTGGAACACTCGGTTCGAACGAAGTTTCGTTCGTAGTATATTATTATTGATAAACGTATTATATTATTGATTAATGAATACAAATAAATGAATTACTAGCGTCGTTTAAAATAAAGTAATATTTCTTTCATGGCAAGATAAGAAAAAGTGCGAGTGAGATGGATATTATTCCATCTCGCTTCTTTATAGCCGCAAAGGCCGTCTACACTACGTCAGAAGGGGTCTTGACGGAGAAATCTTACATTTTTTCTCGCCTAGCCCGCATCCGCCAAATTCTAACCGTGCGATAAGGAACTTCGTTCCAAAAATCATCGTAGTTACTACACTAATTGGTGGCCCTCCTGTTTGACATAAGAGTTCGTCTAGGAAGGTCTCGCCCTCTTACCTATTTATACCTCCAAATAGCAGTAATGCACTGCTGTCTCCAGTCTGAAGGCCATAGAGCCAGTATAAGTACGTCTGTGCGTTTTCACCTCTGAGGACTAAGAGAGAATGTCTATTCTCTCTTAGTGCTCAGAGGTGAAAACGCATCTCATAGTCCACAGCAGCAACGCTTTCTCATAGTCCACATACGCCAGACGTAGTGGCAGATTTTACTCCTCGATCTTTTGTACAACTTGCCGAAGGGTATGTATGTGGTCTATGGTGCTAAAGCCTTTTCGTATACCGGCTTGTTCAGGTGGCTGGAAGTCGTCGAGTCTGCGTGCGAGATGATACGTAACGACTCTCGAAAATAGCACGTAGACGCGGCTCGGAAGTGAAATCAGTCTGTAGTTCTTCAAGAGAGCGTTGTCGCCTTTCTTGAAGAACAAGGCCACCGCACTTCTGCTCCACGCCTCCGCTGTAGTGCCAACATGGAGCACGGAATCAAAGAGCTTCTGAAGGACTTCAAGTATTGGTTTTCCATCCCCTTCCAGAAGCTTCGCTGTAACTCTACCCACGCCTGGGGCCTTGCCATTTTAAGGTGCTGGAGAGCCATTCTAATCTCGCTTAGACTGACGTCCGGGATATCTTCGGAATAGTGTCGGATAAAACTCGCTCTTGGATCGTTACTCACACTTGCGTGTGACTGCTGCCCATAGAACCTCTCAATCTCACTCAAAATCTCAGGTGTCCCGGAAACGACGCTGCCACATTCGATCTTCAGTTTCGACAGTTGACTTTTTCTGGCAGACATATCTCTGGCATAAACTTTGGAGCCCTGGTTCCGCTCGCGCGTTTCTTCAATACGAGCTGTATTGAGGTAGCGAAAGTCCCGCCGCATGCATTTGGAGATCTGTATGTTCAGTTGCCTGTACACTTTTGAAGACTGCAGCTTCATTTTACGTCTAACATACATGAGATTAAGAGTGCGATCGGAGAGTTTTTGTGCTCTTCTGCAGCGGGTCTTGCAGAACTTAGCTCTGATCGCATGGGCAGTTTCCACGAGCTTGTTATTGTCATTCATATTGTCCAATCTTGTATGCACTGAAGACTGTTTTGTAGCTCGAGCTGAAAGGTTTTGGGACTTTGGATTAGAGCACAAGGGGCCGGAGCGTTGAGTTCACTAGACGAGACTTCTCCAACTTAACGTTTAGGTTTAGTATGCCTCTCACCATTCGGTGTACGCTGCCGGTTTTCACCCTCGCGAGACATCGCTTAACAGTTGTCGTCTGGTCGTCATAATGAAGTCAATCTCATGTTTTGTCGAACTGTCGGGGCGTGACCAGGTCCACTTCCTGTGGGGTCACTTCTAGAAGAAAGACTTTATCATAAAGAGTTCCTCTTTCTATATGAAGTCGACCAGCTGCTGGCCTATTAGGTACCGTTGCCCTATTCTAAATTTCCCTACCTTCAACTCACCGTTCGAGTTACGTTTCAAGTACTTTTTGACAATGAATAAACCAAAACAAAATTACAAAAAAAAGGTTTATATATATATATATATTTAATATAATGATTAGTGAATACTGTGGCCCGTAGACATCTACATTTATCCTCGATTAAGAATGAAGATGCAGATGCGTTGTTGCCCCTGAGGACAAAGTTGTAATGCCTCTTATTCAGTCTTTGGTTCTCTATACTGGTATTATATGAGAGCATGGGCCTTCCCCGGTCGAGCTGACCTACTCGCGCTACAACCATAATATATCTGCAGCATGACTGTAGAACGTACAAAGCCAACTTGAAATGTGTAATTTATTTCATAACATATTAATTAACAATATTATATTAATAAAAATTATTTATAACAATACTAAGTAGTGGTTGTATTCAAAAATCCACTACGATATATCGTCCCGTGGGTGTCATAAAGGGCGACAGAGGGAAACTTAGTCAGAAGATGGGCAGCATCATCCTCCTAGTAACTGAATTATAAATACTGCGCTTGCCATTCCGCTGCCAAGCATGCCATCTATGCCAAACATTTCCCCGTGAGAATAGATCGCAGTTTCTGGTGATCCCGCAGATACTGGCTTTGTGGGCGATCAAGTTAACGGAGAGGTAGAGGTGGTAAAAAGCTTCAGCAGAGAGATGATTGCCAACTTTGGCGACATGAGCTCGTAGCATTTAATGCACGTACCCTGAGGACCGAAGAGAAGATCCTGAAGTTGTAGGATTATTGAGATCCGAAGAAATTGGAAGAACACGAACCGGGCAACTTGTTATATCGCCGAAAGGCATTCGCAATGATCTTGTTAACAACATTATCAAGATCAGGAGTATGTCAACGAAAGTTGCCTACCTTATATTCAGAATAACCAAACAGTCTTTATTGAAGGTCATACGGGTATTCGCACCAACTTCGGCAAATCCCGGTGTGGAGGTGGAGGAGATATGTGAGGACTGAGAACTCTCTAAAGACAAACATTTCTATAAACCCACTACGGTGTTGATGAAACACTTCAACGCATAACTAGGCACAAGAAAAGACTGCGAGATAAATATAAAGAATTTTAGAATAGGGCAACGGAACCCAAGGTATCAAACAATGACTGACTTCATAGAGTTGTTGACTTGACTAATTGACTTGTTCCAGCCCAAACCATCTGAAAATTGACTTCTTTATGACGGCAAGACAATAATTATTGTTAAATGATGTCTTAGTAAGTAATTGTGAGGGTGAGAATTTTCAAAGATCATCGAATGTTAACTCCTTCACACTGAACCTTAACGTTAAGTTGGTGAGATCACTGCTACACTAATAAAGTCAACGCTACGTCTCCATCGTGCTATTCATATCCTCAATAACTTTTCAGTGTGTAGAATTTTTGGAAACTGTCAGAGCCAAGTTCAGGAAAACCCTCTCTAATCACGCTCTTACTTTTAAGGTTATAAAACGGGAAATGAAACTGTAGCTGCCGGAAATATCAGTATAATTTTCGAGTGACATGAAATTAACAAAAGATTCTACGGACAGCTGTACACATCGCCGTTTAAGTCACACGCAAGAGTGACTAACGATGATGAGCAAATCTCAACCGTCACTATTACAGTGATATCCCAGACGCCAGACTGAACGATATTAGAATGGCTCTCCAGCAAAGTGAGTGGAGAATCGGAACTCAATGTCCTTTAAAATCTGTTCGCTTGTGACTTCTGGCTGGTGGCGATACTCCGGAAGCTTGGTGCAAAAATGCAGTGGTCTTATTTTTTGAGAAGGGTGACAATGCTCTCAAAAAGGGGGTTTCAGCCTTTTTTTATTAAAAAAGAAATGACTCTCCCGAATAATCCGGTTTCTGAAAACAGTTTAGTACCAAAGAATTATAAGGTCTATATTTCCTTCGGCAAATTTTACAGAAGACCCAGTTACTATGCTGTCTTGTCAATAAATAGTTCGACTGTAGTCTTACTTCGACGCAAAACTTAATCGACTGAATCAACCTGGTTGGGCAGCGTTCGAGAGGTTATGGTACATCGCGTCACATATTTCTCAAAACTTGAAAACAAAACTACAGTTGTATATTACAGTACAAGTTCTGTGGCCTCTCAAACCGAGGAAACATTTATAAAGACAAGAGAGCACATTGGATATCACTGATCAGAGATCCGATGTGGAACAAACTACCAGCAATTTTAACTCGTTCTTCGTGGAGCCCATACTCTTTTTTTAGGATAAGGGTAACGAACGAGCACACATTCCACCTGATCATAAGTGGTTGCTGTAGCCCATAGACATCTTACATCTATCCTCGATGACAAATCAAAATGCAGATGCATTGTCACCCGTGAGGACTAGGATGGAATGCCTCGTTTCCAGTAAAACGGGTCTCCGGTTCTCGTACTATACGAAACACAGCAGCGTTTAACTGCTAAGTTAAGTTGGTATTCTGTGAGAGCGTGGTCATTTCCCGGTCGAGCCGAACCATTCGTGCTGCAACTTTAGTAATATAGCTTCAGCATGACTACCACGTTAAGAACTCGCCGACCCCGCTACCATAAGGCCACCGATGAAGTTGGCAGATAGTTGCTTTTATTGTGATTCCTACGTAAAACGTTAAAATTTTAATTAAAATTAAACAAAATGTGATTCAATAATAATTACTTCTAATCTTCATTACATAAAAATTATTCTATTTTAATCTACGACTATGCGGAAGCTTTTTACGTCATGTAATGAGCCAAGATTACTTGATAGTTCAGCATTTCTTCCACGACTAGATTCTTTAGTCGAAACAGCTACGTGTAGAAAGGCTATAAAAAATTTCTTTACTCACAAAATTAGGTATAGTTTTTTTATGGCATAGCTGTTGATAACGTTGGATGAAATAACTATTGATAACATTATCTTCGTCTCACTGTCTTTGTCCGGTAGGTTGCTCTTCTGTAATTACCGACACGGTTGCAGCCACCTAAAATGAGGTGCAAAGCAGAAAAATATCTTTTGGTTGTTTACTTACTTATCTTCATGCACAATCCCTGACGGGGTAGCCAGAGAGAACAGATCGCCAAGTGTCACGATCCTTACAAACCTCTTTCGCTTCTTTCAGATTCATTATCTTCTTCATACATGCACGTCTAGGTATCCGAGTACTCTTGACCCTACCCTCTTCGAGCAATTTGCTCACATGGTCTTCGAAAGTTAGTCTCGCTCTACCTCGACATCTTTTAATATTAACTTTCGCGCTATATATTTTCTTCACCATTCGGTCTTCACTCATTCGCTCAACGTGCCCAAACCACCGAAGCACGCCCTTATCGATTTTTGTGATAAGGTCATCTTTCAAACCTGCCATATTGCGAATCTCTTCGTTTCGCTTTCGGTCGGCTATGGTAACGCCGCACATTTTACGAAGAGATCGCATCTCCACTGAATTCAACTTGCTTTTATGCTTCTTCTGGCATACCCAGGTTTCGCTGCCATATAACAAAGTCGGTACCAACACTGCGTTATGTATTGCAAGGCGTGCACTCTTCGCTACGCCTTGCCTTTTGACTAACGCAGTCAGGGCACCATAGACTTTGTTCCCGGCAGCGACACGCCTGTCCACATCTAAATCACATCTTCCATCCCGGCTAAAAGCACTCCCCAAGTATACAATTTCATTTACCTGTTCTAGACATTCCTGATTTACCCATATTTCACACTTCGTTCTCTCTTCGTCCCTTTCAAATACCAGAACCTTAGTTTTATTAGCATTCAAACGGAGACCTTTAATTTCACATTCCTCTTTCATACACGTGACTAATGCTTGCAGTTCTGCCTCTGAAGGTGCGATAAGCACTGCATCATCAGCATACAGCAGACAATTTACTTTTATGTCACCCAATTTCACACCCAAACAGCTATCTTTCAGCTTCTGTAAACAGCTGTCGAGATACAGTATGAACAGCCAGGAAGACATGACACAACCCTGCTTTACGCCCGTTTGGACGCTAAACATGGGTGACAGGTCATGCCCTACCCGCACACAGGCTTTACAGTCACAGTAAAGAGACTGCACAGCCCTTAGCAATCGACCATCCACACCATACCCCGGCAACAGTTCCCACATTTTCTTCCTTACAACCTTATCAAATGCTTTCTCAAGATCCACAAAAGCACAGAAAATCTTTTGGTTAGCAGCCAGAAGCTTTTCCGTGATCATGCGGAGAGAAAACATTTGATCCGTGCATCCTCTTCCAGGTCTAAATCCGCATTGTGCCTCCCATGGAAATCTTTCCGATTTCTCTTGCATCCTACGTGTCAAAACCTTCGAGTAAACTTTACTTGCTAAACTGGTCACGCTGATCGCCCGATAGCACCCGCAGTCAAAATGTGAACCTTTACCTTTATATAAAGGCACAAAGACTGCGGATCGCCAATCATCCGGGACATCCCCCGTCCGCCAGCACAAATCGCACAGCAGATGAAAGCTGTCCCAGACGCGAGGCCCACCATACTTGACCATTTCAGCAGTAACTCTGTCTAGTCCCGCAGCCTTACCACATTTCAAACTTCGAATCGCACGTTCAATCTCTTTCATACTGATGACCTCAGTGTCTCTTTTGGTTGTTTCTAAATAATAATATAAAATTTAAATACTCAGTGGTAAGAATTATGCGTATGCGGTGGAAGAATATCCACTACCCCATATCTTCCCGTGGGTGTCGAAAGAGGCGATAGCAAGGAACAAAGCAGCATCTTTCTAATAACAAGTAAATAATAAAAACTGCGGTTGCCAACCCCCCGTGGCAAAAATGGCAAATATTATGAGGCAATGTATGGAAAGGCCTATGTTTAACAGTTGACTTTGATAGGCAGTAATGTGTGTAATAAGACTGTTCCGATTTGAACGGTCAGCATTATTACGCAAGTTCATTGCATAGCCTCATATCATACTAACAGCCCTCATAGTTTTGGGAGAGAGCCATAGACTCCTAGGGCCGAAACACTTGGGTCCTCCTCGGTGTCTAGCCCTACTCTGTACGCGCCATTTTTATAGGATAGGGTGACAAACGAGCACACAGTCCACCTGACGGTAAGTAGTTGCTGTGACCCATAGACATCCACATCTGTCCTCAGTAAAGAATCAAAATGCAGATGCGTTGTCACCCGTGAGGACTAAGATGGAATGCCTATTTTCCAGTAAAAAGAGTCCGGTTCTCTACACTCACCATACGAAACACAGCAGCGTTAAGCTGCTATTTTACGCTGGTATTCTGTGAGAGTGTGGTCCTTCCCCGGTCGAGTCGACCCATTCGTGCTACAACTATACTACCAATATAGTTGCAGAATGGCTCTACCAGGCCCTTGACTTGAGATAAGGGGTTCAGAGGTCACCAAATTATCTATACATTAAGTGTTTGAATCTCCCTACAAAGCCGGCCTCATCGCTTCCCCTTTCACACCCGTGTCTCGGAAAGCATGTAAAGCCGTTGGTCATGCGCCTGATCACTCTAGGGTCGTTTCCGATTGCTATTCCATCGGACTATGAGACTGAAGGAATAGAGAGTGCACCTACGCTTGCGCAATTGTGCACTTTTTTAACATTTCTTTCGCAGATGGCTAGATTCCGTTGAGACATGTTGCAACTATATTCAGGCGCGGTCGCAGCCTGAGATTTTGAAGGGGTCTCTAATAATAAAATATCTTTTCTTTTTAAAAAATCTTATTTACTCGATGTAAATAAGATTTTATTGCACAATACAAAGTTTTATTGCATACATTATAAAATAAATGGAATTCTTCTGATATATTTGAGACGTCTGGTGCTATCTCTGGATGAATATTTAGAAGAGCTAACCCTGTCAGCCTCTCTTCTAACATGTTTGCTCTCAACCAAGTTTTTACACGCCTTAGCGTAGAAAATCTCTCTGAAGTCGCACCGCTTATAGGCAGAGTTGCCAGAATTTTCTGCAGTCTTTATATTTGGGTAGAGATCATCATCACAAACTTCGATGGTAATGTAGAAACCACACACTTAGGAAATTTTGTATCAGTATTTTCTTTGAGCTCCCGTTTCCACTTTGAGATCCATAGCTGATACTCTAGTAAAGAGAGTGACAGCAGGAACACTCAAGAAATGGGAATAACATTCTGATACTTTCTTCACATTAAAAAGATCTTCTTCTGTATATTCAGATTTTGGCATAAAAATGCCTCATCCGAACAGGTTCATCTTATCCGCAGAAAGTCGGGCCTGTAGGTAAGTCATTATGCTATCTATTAGTGAAATATAAACAGTCCTCCGAAAATGACATGGTTGTCCATAAAAGCACCGTTATATGTCGGCAAAACATAAAATGCATCGCGGCTAGGGGCCGAAAATTGCTTTTTTTTATTTTGTAAATTTTTAGAAGATTTTTCAATTCGACGTGTACGATTTGGGGGGGAGAGTCATCTCTCCTGTGGCCCTCCCATTTAAACCGCGTCTGACTATATTAGTAGTTTAGTTATAGCTCGAATGGGTAGGCTCAACCGGTGAAGGACCACGCTCTCAAATAATACCGACGAAAAATAGCAGTTTAATAAATAGCTGTTTAAATATAATAATGGCCTAAACACGACTGAATATAAATCGGCAAGATATGAAATCGTTCATTGTTAAGAATGGCTTGGATATGATAATTTAATTCAATATAATTCATTTTATTTTGATAACAAAATTGCATTTTTTATTCTTTATTGTAACAGTTACAAGTTATATTAACCATCTTGAAGGCACCGCACACAGAGGAGACCGAGATAATAGGAAACACTTTATACTGAACTAGCTGTTCCCCGCGGTATCACCCACGTATACTACACCCTAAGCCGAGCGACATGATACTTCGCTTATAGAGGCATTCCACTGCTGGTTTCTCTCGCTTTTCATCGGCTAGGCGTAGATCGCGCGGCGGGCCAAGTGTTGAATTATTTAAATTTTTCATATTCTCTTAAACTTTGCATCCAAATAATATTATCTTCATAAAGAGAGCAAAATTTATCTTCATAAAATTGTCTTCATGATGAAGTACCTTTCATTCGTAAGGATTAATATGCCACGCCTAATAATAACGCTCATAAATCATTTTTTAATTTTCAATATTTTGTCACAAAATACCTTAATGTGGCTTCATCATCATCATTACAGCCCTTCACAAGTCCACTGCTGAACATAGGCCTCCCCCAAGGAATACCACAAAGCACGGGCATGGTCTATTGTGGCTTATATATAACAAATAGGCCTATGGTATTGCTATAATTTTATAGATGGAGGAAAGAGCCATATTTTTGTAGAACATAGTATTTACGTATCACTCGGTAGCGAAGTCTCCATAGAAGCTGAGAAGGTGGGATTTCCCTATCAAACTGCTCAATCAATAATATCGACTAATAAAATAACTCGTAAACTGTTGCAAACTACATATTTCAAATTTCCCGCTCACTACTCTGTTCTACACAGGTCGTTAATCGTCGCGGAAAAACTGCGCGATACTGCTGTCATAAAAAAGGAGTTGAGTTGAGCGATTAGTCGTCTCTCTCGCTGGGGTGGGTTTTTTACCGGGCTTTCGAGAAGACGATCGCTCTCTTTCTAACCTGTGGTAAATTGTTCTATAATGAAATATAACTACGATTGTTTACATAGCAATTAGTATGGAGCTAAAAGCCGGGTTTTTAGTGTGAAGTTAGGGGTGCGTGGGCGAAACGTTTGCAAGTTCACTTCACATTTCAATGTTTACTCTGTGTGTTTACTTTTATTTAAAAAAATGCCGAAAATGGAGAATAATAGTGTTCCTTGTGATGAAATGAAGTGTGTCGAAGTGCTAATCGGCGGGGAAAAGGTAAAATCTTTAAAGTTTGTTAAAAAATACATATGCATATGTTTTCACCAACATTTTACGCGGATCATAAGAAAGAGAGACGATTCGATTTACAATATAATCAATTTGTTTTATTTAATTTTGTACATAGTTTGTTTGTACTTTGTTCATGCTTTTCTTTTGTTCATGTATTGTATTGTATGTAAATATCTTTTTCTTTCGCTCAACAAAACCCAAACGGCTTTTTCAAATCCACCGAAGGTATGTAATTCCTGATATGTCATACAATCTATCTAGCAGTAGTATGCCTTCTGTGTGTTTTGTTAAACACGTCCTCGACAGCACTGAATATGAAACTGAAGAGGGGAGTCCGATCAAGATTGGTGTATTTTATAAAACTGCTAAAAACAACAAAACCATATCTTGGGCTTGCCCTAGTTTGGAACCCTAGCTTCTCCACTGGTATCATTAACCATTACGTACCACTATCACAAACCACGCCAGTACACGCAGATAAAGCAGTTCGGTAGCGCATTTTCTTCCAACTTGCTTAACAAAAATCGATATTTAAGGCTAGCTGAGAAGTGTAGCACAATGCTAGATAGCCTATACTATTCCTCGTGAATTTGGCTATCATATACAAAAAGAATTTATGAAATCGGACCAGTAGTTTCAAAGATTTACGTGTTTAAACAAAGAAAAAGCCTCTTCCATTTTATTATAAAAAGTAATAGATTCTATCTCATTCTCTCGTAGGCCTATCCTATAGATTTATGTATTTGTCTCCTTTTACTGTCGCTTTTTCGTTCCATTGAGTTTCAAACCACAATGATGCTAAAGAAGTTTCTCCTTTAAAAACACACTTACATATATCTACATATATATACATAATATAAAATGAACACTCTTTTGCCTTGTCATACACTCCACATACTGTTGGAAAAGGAACATTTAAACACATAAAATCACACAAAATTCCCAGCTTAGTCAGTCAGTCTGTCAGTAATTATTTGCTGGCAACATTTAAAAATTGTTTAGCGACAATCTCTACTCTGTGCGATTATTTGATCACAAACAAAGGTAATATTAATCATTACGTTTATTCACAATCTTTTAAATGTTTGGCATTGGCCTTAGAATAATAACATACTTAGGAGACATTAGCAGTATGAACGTCAACAAACGACATAATTTGTCCAAGTGGCAATTATGTGTTTGACATTGGCAGTATAAATAAGGTAAACAATGTTTGTTTCATTTTATTTCATCTAATGCATATGTGTCAAATCTCGCACTCCTCCGTGAACGCAATATGCTTAAAAATTACAAAGTTTTCCTATATAATATTTAATTATAATATATATGTTATGATATACAGTATTAAAAACTATAATTAAAAAAAAACTAAAACTAATAACTTAATTATCATACAGTCCTCCTGTAAGTCGCTGAATGACTATAATAAGTATTTGAGCGAGAAAAAAACCAGCCCTCTTATCACCAGCAGCAACGACCAATCGCGTATAGAGTTTCTTTAGGAACTTCACCGTGGACCCCACGGAACGATAGTCTCTACAACAAATGGCACAAATATGTAGTCATCTCTCAGAGACTCATATTTGCCTCACTAACTCAGTTCAGCTGCCTCTGATGCCGCCCCGGCTCTAAACGAGGTACCCCTGAGATGAGAGGCCGCCAAAGTGTCTACGCAAGTAGCATCCCACACTAGGGCTTTACCTCTCTTCCAAGGAACCAATGTCATACCATCGGGTCTCCTGCCATTGTCTCTAAATATGCCATAAGGCTGCTGACAGTTAATAATGGATTCCATTATTTTGGAGAACAAGGAAGTGATCGCGATAGGCCTATAGTTGGACGGGATTGAGCGGTCGCCTTTTTTAGGGATCGGGTGGACAAAAGCTGTCTTCCATGAATTCGGGACTACGCCTTGGGAGTAGGAGTACCGGAAAAGACGCGTTAGAACCGGTGCCAACTCCAGAGCACACGTCCTCAGCACGATTGGGGGGATTCCGTCAGGCCCACTCGACTTCTGGATGTCCAGGGAGAGAAGTGCTTTGCGAACCGAGCGCTGTGAGAACAGCACATCCGGCATGGAGCACTCACACCGCGGGATGGTCGGCGGTGTTTCCCCCCGTCATCAAGAGTCGAGTTGGACGCAAAAAGGGAGCCTAAAAGGTCAGCTTTGTCTTTTGCGTCTTGGGCCAGTGAGTCGTCCTCCCTGTGCAGAAATGGTAGTGATGGCTTACAGAAATTCCCTTGGACAGCCTTGGCGAGAGACCAGAATGCACGGGTTCCCGAAGGAAGGCGAACTATTTTCTCGCCAATTCTGCCTATGTGCTCTGAATTTGCCTTGGCAATAACTCTTTTGAAGGACCTGGAGGCGAAGTTATACTTCTTTTTGAGTGTGCTGGTGTTTACATCCCGAGTCGCCGAAGCCGCAGCCCAGGCTTGATAACACTCCTGCTTACTGCGTAATGCAGTCTTACAGGAGCGACCAAACCAAGGCTGAGATCTGCCTCCGATGGGTACCACAGATGATGGAATAAATAGTTCCATTCCCTGTAGCACCACATCAGTGACAGAGTTAGCTGGGATCATCCGGCAAAAAGCAAAGCCACCCCCATGGGTAGGACGCAAAGAAAGACCGCATTCCGTCCCAATCTGCCGACCTGTAATGCCAAACACGGCGGCAACCTGCAAAACTCAACCGCGAAGGGAGCGTGAGTGGCACCACACTCCGGATCAGACAATGGTCCGAAGAGTCGAGAGGGGCATCGACGGAAACCTGATATCCGTCCAGATGAGAGGTCAGCAGAAGGTCCAACAGGGAAGGTGTATGATCCTCCAAATCTGGAATCCGCGTAGGCGAAGTAACCAGTTGTGTCAGACCATATGCCAAGGCAAAGTCATAAACAAATCTCCTCGCATGATCGGTTAAACGTTAACCGAGCCATTCGGCATGGTGGGCGTTAAAATCGCCAAGGATCACGATCTCTGCGGATGGGACCTGTTGTAGCAAGGAATCCATTTGGACGTGGTCGATGAGTCGGTCTGTTTCGGCATTACCGCTAAGAGACCTATAGAGGCACCCGTAGACGCGCGGATGGTCGTCGCTGTCTACGCGTAGCCAAAGGATGGACAGGTCCAAAGCTTCAAGACTACCGAGGTGTCGAAAACAGATGTCCTCTCTGACATACACGCAAACTCCAGCCCGAGGCACAAAGGAGTGCTTCAATTTGTACCCCGGGCAGGAGAGATACGAAATATCAGCCGGAGAGGAAACCCGCGTCTCGGTCAGAAAGAGCAAGGCCGCCTTCGCCTCTCGAGATGGTAGTGGACGGCGTTTAGGTTAGAGTGAAGTCCCCCTGATGTTGAAGAAATTCACGGATAGCGTGGCAGGGGTCGCCTTGGTATTGTTGCTCAGTTTGCCCCGAGCAGTTATGTTTTTTAGCGGAACTTTGCCCCAGAATACGCGGGGCAGCCTGAGCACCTACGCTCAGGATTGGAATAACATGCTCGTGGATGCTCAGCGAGGGATTCTCCAGAGGTACTGGTACCCTCCTGGGGTAGTTTATCGTGTAATTCCGCTACTATGTTGATGGGGGAGGGGGGGGGGATTGGGCCTCCGGCCACCTGCACTCACCAGACGAAACGCAGAAGCAGAGCCTCTACTTCACGCCGGTATTCTGTGAGGTCGTGGTACCAACCCGGCTCGAGCCGACCATGGCCAATTTGCTTATCGATAGATCGATTAAACATGAATGCTCATTTACAAGTGTAAGAACTTTATCTGTATTTTGTACTACCAGGTTTTATGCAATTAAAGATTAAAAAAAAAGAAATCGCCTTAAGACTGTAGTCCTTGAGCGTGGGAACTTCTAATAGAACATCTACATTGATATTTTCTAGCCACACAGATGCATCTCGCAGTGTAAGTATACGCACCCTGGACATGAATAAATTACTTTTGGTGTTATGCACAAGTTACATATTCATCACGCGTTCGTCTTCGTAGGATATTCATGAATGTTTCAAAAACACGCATTGTATATAGCCATTTGCAATTTCTTTTATGTCATTTGTTTATCACATTGCGAAGTACGCGAGCCCGTAATTAATAACTGACGGCAAAGGGTGGGGCCAGAGTGTACCTACGCTTTCTAGGTATTATTTTAACTATTACTTTTTATTTATGAATAAAATTAAAATATTATCAATGTTTTGTGTAATATGGGAAATGTGGGTTTCATAAGAATGATCTTTTATTAAAAAATAAAAGTTAATAAAGATTTAAACAATCATAGTGGCTTAAACAATTTATACAGTATGTAACAAACAATCCGTTGGTCGTTTCAGGGACGTATAAGTGTACTATGAATGGGATTTTAGCGTTTCTAATCAAATAAGTAACTAAATTTATTATTTCTAAAAATGTTATTTGCATCTGAACTAAACGGCACGTGCCGTCATACCTACGGCCACTGTGAGGTCACTGACATGGCCGATACATCATTTTTTCAAAGTGAGCCGCTGCGCAACGCATGCACCAAGGTTTGTGTGTGAATGATCCCCTCAACAGTATCTTTCAAAATGGCGGATCATATCTTATATATTGCAACTATTGGCGCAATTTTTCACTGCTAAGAAGAAATAATTTACTTAATTCGTATTTTCTTTAAATAAATGGGTATAACGTTATGGTTTATACAATAGAGTAGTTATAATAAAAATTATTTTCGTCTAAATGTATATATTATTATAACATTAGTGCTAAAAGCGAAGTTATTTCCAGCATTTTTTTTCTATATACAGTTATTCTCAGAAACTTTAAATTTAAATATAATAGAAATAATAATTAAAATATTTTAATAATGTGCTGGTAGTTTATGAAAATTCCATATCTCTTCTTGAATACCTAATAATATTTAATACGTTCATATTTATTTTATATTATAAATTATCTTACAAAAATCATTTTACGAAGTCACTTAACGAAAAAAAATCTTAGTTCCTCTACGTAGATGACGATGTTTTGAAGTGTTCTAAGAGTTTCTAAAATTATGTTGAGATCAAATATACATAGTTAATTCATTCATTACGATCTATCAAAGTCAACTACTGAACATAAGCCTATCCAACGGAAAACCTCATAAGGGGGTAATTTTCATAGTTTCCACTTTTCCCAGGCGGGTTGACAACCGCATTTTTTTCCTTGGCACTAGTTGTTGTTAGGAAGATGCCGTTACCCATCTCCTGATTTCCATCTGCCTTTTACCACACCCACGAGATTAGACGAGATTTATACGTGGTAGAGCCATGCTGCAGCTATATTATGGTTGTAGCACGAATGGGTCGGCTCGACCAGGGATGGACCACGCTCTCACAGAATACCAGCGTAAAATAGCAGGTTAATGCTGCTGTGTTTCGTATGGTGAGTGTAGAGAACCGGAGACCATTTTTACTGGAAACGAGGCATTCCATCTTAGTCCTCACGGGTGACAACGCATCTGCATTTTGATTCTTAATCGAAGATAGATGTAGATGTCTATGGGCCACAGCAACCACTTACCATCAGGTGGACTGTGTGCTGGTTTGTCACCCTTATCTTATAAAAAAAAGTTATTTGGAGTGGTGAATATTCTTTCACCGTCAATACACATTTTTATTGGATACTTATGTTTTAAGCTACATTATTACTAATTAGAGATTTGGAAAAAAATATTAAAAATAAAGGTTGTTACAAGTATAAAATGTCGTGATTAATTTCAAACTTGCAACTATTTGTAGGAGAAATGTATCATCTTTCATGTGAAACTTTATTCGATAAAGAATATGTAACAGAAGTTATTTTTAAATAGATCCACATTAAAATAATGTAATAAACAAAATAAAATTACTATAAATAAGCCGCGTTTCGCGCGCTCCTCAAACTCAAACCCGCTACCCGCTCGTCATCGTTGGACTTTAGTATAGGAAAATCCCCAAAATTTACACGCACTTCAAATGATCGCAAAAGTGTCGTCTAGTATACGCCAACTGACTTATTTTGAGCCTGTAGTTTTTCATTAATTACATATTTAAAAACATGAAAAGTTTAATAAACATAAAATTTTGTCACAATTCATTTGTCATTAAAAGATTTAAAAACAAAAGATTGTTTATCAATGACCGATAAAAAATACCTATGTTAATTAAGGTTTTTGTGTTTTATAAGATGTAATCAATCCACATACAATTTACAAGTATTCTTTTATTTAAATTTAATTTGATTATTTTTATGTTGATTTTTCTGTAGTAAAATTATTTATATACGTTTGAATACTGATCTTGATAACTCACTTAAAGGGAACCACAGAGTTATTGTTTGTATTTGGTCAGCACTATCGAAAAGCCATAACATTGGAAGACAGCCTAACTGACTAGATAACTTCTATATTATAAATATTAGTTATCAATCTAAATTTAACTACTGCAATAATAACCTCAGCATAAGATATTACTAAAATAACCTAAACGTCATCGTAATCGGATGGTAACCTCAACAAAGAACCGGACGAGTCAATCAGGACAGGACTATTCCAGAAAGTCTGAAATGATATCACAATGAGTGGACTACACAGAGGGTAACCCACCGATCAACAATTCACTCAAGGTCCAGGTCATGGATCCCCACTGCACCGGTGGTTAAGTCAGTCTTAAAAAAGACTGCTTGCTTAGCGAGTTTCCGAGTGGTTCACTTCATATGCTTACATTATTAATTCTAATAACTTTCTTTGCGTTTTCCCATATTATCTACCTGAAATAGATATTAAAGTAAATTACTATTTTATTAAGTACAATAATTTCTGATAATTACAAAAAATAATAAATAATAAAACTCACATACCTAGTTAGTCTACTTACTCGAAGAATACAAATAATAAAAGTAATGTTGTCCGACACTCGCGACCCACCCTTATGCTGTGTCAACAATAGATGTATCGACACGACTTGCCAAATTGGGCTACAAACAGACGTGCACTCACCTCGAAAATTGAGGCGGTACTGATTTTTTTTCACGCGTGTTCTCTAATTAAAGCGACTTACGGAAACCTAACCGTTTCATACTAAAATGTATGGACTATTTCTGTTAAAAAATTAATGATATTTAGTGTTAGATTGTTGCTATTTGGTTGAATTAGTAAAAATAATGAACGGTTGATATTTTTTGTGGTGTCATTCAATGAAGTCAGTTCTTTAATATTTTTAAAACCGTAACTGCCTATTTGCGCGTTTCTTAAAGACCGGCCCCTTAAGGAAAACAAAATATAATGATCAGCTACGAAAGTCTTGTTGTTTTAAATGACTGTTAATCAAAATTAATACCACGCATTAAACGGGAGCACCAATAGTAATCAAAAAAACTGAAGATGCTGAAAAACCCCGTCTGCCAAACGTGAAACTATAACCTTGATGACACTGGACTAGCTTACGAGCTGCTAGTCGGTGAGTTTAAAAGCTAGCGAGTTAGCAAGTAAGCGAGTGTCGATGACACAAAAAACTTTCCACTCGCTCAGTAGCTCAGTAGCGAACTAGCCACAGAGTACTTTTTATAAACTGGAAAACTAGCTAGAGAGATGAAACCACGTGTTGTTTTGCGTGGCGTGTTGTTTGCGTTTTTCGTTTAATTTTTAAAGCTGAAAATGAAGTGAAACGCGCTTGATATAATAGAGTAAGAACCCTATTTTATGGAATATAAAAGACAAAGAGTATTGTAACACAAAATTAAAGGATGAAAGTTTCAAAAATCTTTTAGTTAAACTTAACGAAAAACAATCAACTGCGGGTATGGATGTGAAGCAATTGTAGGCAAAAATAAAATCAATTAAAAACGTATACAGATAAGTAATATAATAATTGAAAAATCCAAGAAAAGTGGATGTGGTACTGAGAAAGTATACACGCTAAAGTTAGTATGGTTCAATGAAGCGAAATTTTTCTAAGAGGTTGTGGCCACAAGAAGGAGCAAATCAAATCACGTGAGTATTTTAAATATTATATTATATTATTAATGTCAAAAAATATTTTTAATTAGACCGTTACTCCAGCTTTCTTCCATTGCCATGTCAGAGGATTTTCATCTGTAAAATGAGTAACATATGGTTTTTGATCTCCTTAGCAGCTCGACTGTAATGATTTCCACGTAAATGATTAATGGGCTGCATATTATTTGCATTTTCCCTCCAAAGTCCAGGTGTAATATTTCCGGTATTCAAGTCCTCTTCATCTCCTGCTTGTTGTTATATATAGTTACCAAAATCAGTCTTTCTTAGTCAGTTATGAAGACAACACGCAGCCTAAATGACTTTATCGATAGTTTCCGGCGCCAAATCAATCGGTCTTGAAAATATTCTGAACCAAGGCATTTTCTATGACTCGTCTGGCACGAGGAAAACGATATTTGAATATTTTTTTCGGCAGCACTAAGACCTATTTTACTGTACGGTTTCATAAGACTTTTCCTCAAAAGGAAAGCATTATCTCCAATAATAACGCCGTATTCAGGCAAGCCAAAAGTCTTGTTTCAGAGTACTATCTCTTAATATAGCACTATCGCTTGTTTGGTTATTTACACCTACGTCTATATAAATAAAACGGTAATCGGCATCAACCATAGCAAATAATATTAAACTGTAGGTTTTTTATAATTGAAGTAGACTGAACCGGAACACGGAGGTTAATGATAACGTGTTTCCCGTCGATTGCACCAAAATATCTAGAAAAATTCCAACGCTGAAGAAATTTATTTTCGATTTCTTTCCATTCATCAGCTTGTTTTGGGACCTGAAAACAAATAAAAGTTATATTTCTGTCACAAAGTAGTCAAGACACAGCACGAGATGAAGGTAATACAAGTGGCGAGTCAGAAAACGACTACGATGACTTCTCGGGAGAAAGTCCTAAGAAGTTGCCTGAAAAAATGGGACCACCTTCGACGCCAAAGAAAAGGTCTAAAAAACGACCAGCATCCGAATAAACATCTACTGAAATATCGCAAGCTATTAAAAATTGGATGAAATTGCCAAGAACTCATCAGATGAGAAGCCCTATGACCAGTTCGGAAAATGTGTTGCATCTGAACTCCATCTTCTGCCACAGCGACAAGCCATCTTGCTACAACAGGAAATTCAAAACTGCATCATTCGTTTTAGGCTGTCATCTTTAGAGCAGCAGGCCCCACATTATGTCGAAAGTGCCCACTCAACATTTTCTTTTCCTTCGACTAGTGCCTCATCGTAGAACGATGACGATGGCAATAAAGATGTTTTGCAGCAGGCCATTATAAATGCATTTGGAGGAAACATTGCATAAATTATCGTTAAACACATTGTCTAATAAAACTGGTGTTTAATATGAAATTTGAACGGTCAAAGGGCGGATAAAAAGGAAGCATGCCTCGTGTAGAGGCGAAACACGTATCGTATTATCGTCAGTGGTGTGTCTTGCCTAGTGTAGTGGTGTTGGGAGTAGCGGTGCTGGAATTAGTGGTGACGGGGATAGTGCACGCAATTGAGGGAGGGCGGGAGGTGCTCTTCATACTAGGTAAGACACATCATATTATTTTATAACGCAGATATTTGCGAAGTAAATTTTTCTAAAAGCTTTTATATAATGGATTTCCGCAAAGTAACGCCTGATTCTATTAATTATAACGTAATGCTATTTCCAATTTCGTGGTAACTGGTATTGCCGGTCTCATTTTCGTATCTTTTTCTTTTTCTTTTTCATTCCATCTACCATCTGCAGTAAGTCATCAAATTAGGAACTGTTTAGTCTCAACATATTTCTATATGCCAAAATATCTTGTACCTTCAACTCTCACAATATACCACTGGAATCGCCATATTCATCGTTTTTCTATCCACGATCTTAACATTTTGTTTTATTTCAAGTATTTCTTTAGTTTTCGTTGCAAATCCTTCTTGATAACATTAGCTAAAAGAACTACTCCCGCGTGAACTACTTCCTTTGACATTAATAGCTTAAACTGTCAAAACGCAACTAGTTCAACAGCAGCGATGATGACACACAGCTAGTCAACTAGCTTACAGGCCAACACGCCAGCGAATAGCGAGTAAATTAGCCCGGCTTTCTATTTTTCAAGCAGCGTTTTTACAATCGTATACTCAAAAGCAGATTGTAAAAAAGATCAATGACTCGGAGCGAGTTTACAAACTGTTCGCGAACTCGGTGACTTGTAGCTCTTAAACTAGCCCAGTGTCATCGAGGCTTATGTTGTGGTATGGAATGGTATGGTTAACGTCTTGTCTGTGACAGACATATTAAAAATACTAGGTCTTGTTGATTCGTTTATTGCGATTCTTTTTATAGCACAAATTTTAATATACTCTTAATTGTCTATCCTGATAGCAAATAGGATGTTGTACAGAAATCTGACGGTAGTGACACAATTGACTAGCGATAAAATACTTAGTTCCTGTCAACTTTTAATAGCAACTAATAGCAGTAGAGTGCCTTAACAGGTCTGTCCAACAAGACAGTGGTCTCAGCTGTTTTTGCAACTATTTATTTTGGTCGATCAAAACTTTTGTAAGATATAATATACGTTTGTAAGTGTAAAAATTTTTAGGAACTATTCCATTTCCGATGTTAAAATTTGTCTTCAAAATTATTTAGATAAAAGAACAGTACTCGTGGTAACAAACCCTGCTTACTATCAGGACCCAATTACATGAATAACACCAAAGTATGCAAACCAACAGCATCACTACTCTTCTCAGTGTGACACAGGGCAGCCACTCAACAACACGATCTTCCTTGCCTACACTAATAGAATACCCCAACGGGCACAGTAACGACAGTGTGGCGGTATTAGAATTATAGACTGATGCCTCTTAGTCGCCTGTGCGATACTTTATACTACTAAAACAAGTGGGTGATTACCATTCTACCTTCATTTGTTCGTATTTCCTTTTTTTTACCCTCATTCCCAACAATATAATTTTTTTAAAACGAGGTACTTTTTATTATACTAGGATTTTCTAGGATCTTCTGTATCTTGGAGATTCTACATACATAAATTGCACTAGTACAAACATTATTTGTAGGCCATACAAGTACTTTTTCCGTGCGGGATATGAACCCGCTACCCTAGACGCCGCAATTCAATGCTAGGTCACTGCGCCACGGAGCCGAATCGTGAATTTTAAATGCTTAGTTTTGATTAGTAGAACGATAATTGCGGATTCGAACCCGCGACTCTAGGCGCCGCAACTCAAAGCTAAATCACTAAGCCACGGAGCCGAATCGTTAATTTTAAATGCTTCATTTTGGTAAGTAGAACGATAATTATGGATTCGAAGCTGCGACCCTAGCCACTGCGCTATGGAGCCGAATTGTGAATTTTAAACTCTTAATTTTGGTAAGTAGAACAACAACTTATAACGAATAAATCGTGTAGGGTAAATTATACGAAGTCAAATAAAAACCTTCTTTTATATATATATAAGAGAGGGGGTAAACGAGCATGCGGCTCACCTGATGGTAAATGACTACCGCCGCCCATGAACATCTGCAACACCAGAGGAATTGCAGATGCATTGCCAGCCTTTTAAAAATTAGTAGGCTCTGTTCTTGAAGGTCCTTAAGTCATATCGGTCCGGAAAAATCGCTGGTGGTAATGGAATCCACAAGGAAGTTGTGCGAGGAAGAAAACATCTTCTAAATCGCACAGTGGTGGACCGCCAATCATCCAGATGGTGTGGATGGTATCACGAGTTTTGTCGTGATGTGCAATGGTGAAATTGAGCGGCTGGAATTAGTCCGAACAATTCCTCGAAGTACTCCCCGTGGTAGATGCGATAAAATACGCAAAGAGTAGCAACATCTCTTCGCAGCGCCAGTGAATCGTACCGATCGGAAAGGACTCGGTCGCCACAGATTCGAGTCACTCTGCGCTGGATGCGGCCAAGTGGAAGGAGCTGGCATTGGGGAGCCCCAGGCCAGAGATGGGAACAGTCTTCGATGTGGAGTCGAACCTGCGCCTTGTGAAGTTGCAGAAGTTGCAGGCGGTGTGCCGGCATGAAATACTGTCCCGCTGTGACCACGAAACTGCACGTCACTCGATATGTCGACGCCGAGGATTCCGATACTGGCTGAGGCAACAAGATGAGTACCTTGAAACTGAGGAGATACGACAAAGGGGTTCTTTTAGCGGTAAATGCGCAAACTTGTCTCTCCTGAGGATTAAACTGGACTAGATATAGTCGCCCCCAATCCGAGACTTTGTTCAGCAAAGACTCGACTTCAGACACAGTTTGTTCCGGTATTCGGCGACGTTTTCCCGAGAAATATTGTCATGGTCGGTGTATAGAGCATCACCAGTGCTGTCATCGACATAGCAATGAATGTTACTGGTTTGCAACATATCATTGATATGCAGAAGAAACAGCGTTGGTGATAGCATGCAGCCTTATGGAACACCAGTTAGCAGGCTTGTAATCAAAGCATGCACCGTCTACTACGACCTTGATCGTCTGATCAGCCAGAAAACTGATGATCCAATTGCACAATTTCTCGGCAAGCCCGTAGGAAGGAAGCTTCGAAAGAAGCACTTTGTGCCAGCCCCGATCGAAATCCTTCGCTACGTCCAAACTAACGGCCAATGCCTCCCCCTTGGACTCGATCGCCTGCGCCCATCTATGTGTTAGATAAACTGGAAGATCACCAGCTGAGCGACCCCGACGGAAACCGTACTGGCGGTTACTAATCAGTTGTTACTCAAGGTACCGCGTGAGCTGGCAGTTAATAATGGACTCCATTATTTTCGAAAACAAGGAGTTGTGTATGCCCAGGGAGAGGAGTGCTTTGCATACTGAGCACTGTGTGAATCACACATCAGGCATAGAGCACTCACACTGCGGGATGGTCGGCGGTGTGTTCCCCCCGTCATCGAGAGTCGATTTGGACCCAAAAAGGTCGGCTAGAAATTCCCTTGAACAGCCTTGGCGAGAGACCAAAATGCACGGATTCCCGAAGAAAGATGAACTAATTTCTCGCCAATTCTGCCAATGTACCCATAATTTGCCCTGGCAATTACTCTTTTGAAGGATATGGAGGCGAAGTTATACTTCTTTTTAAACATGCTTGCCGAGCCGCTGAAGCAGGCCTGATAACACTCCTGCTTAATTCGTAATGCAGTCTTTCAGGAGCGACCAAACCAAGGCTGAGATCTGTCGTCGATGGGTACCACAGATGATGGAATAAATAAGTCCATTCCCTGTAGCACCACATCAGTGACAGAGGCAGCAATGGATCTGGGATCATCCGGCAAAAAGCAAATCCACCCCCATGGATAGAATTCAAAGAAATACCGCATTCTGTCCCAATCCGCCGACCTGTAATGCCAAACATGGCTGCAGCCTGCAGAACGCAAACGCAAGGGGAGCGTGAGTGGCATCACACTCCGGATCAAACAATGGTCTGAAGAGCGGAAACCTGATATCCGTCCGGATGAGAGGTCATCAGAAGGTCCAACAGGGAAGGTGTATGATCCTCCACATCTGGAATCCGCGTAGACTAAGTAACCGGTTGTGTCAGACCGTATGCCAAGGCAAAGTCATAAACAGATCTTCCTGCATGATCGGTTAAACGTGAACCGAGCCCTTCGGCGTGGTGAGCGTTAAAATCGCCAAGTATCACGATCTCTACGGATGGAATCTGTTGTAGCAAGAAATCTGTAGCTACAGATATCCTCAATGACGTACACGCTAACTCCAGTCCAGGGCACAAAGAAGTGTTCTCATTTGTAGCCCGAATAGGACAGGTACGAAGTAACAGCCGGAGAGGACACCTACGTCTCGGTCAAAAAGAGCAAGGCCGGCTTCGCCGTCTCTAGATGGTAGTGGACGGCGTTAAGATGTTCGAATGAAGTCCCCTGATATTGCCCCCCCCCCTTCCCCCCAAAACACGCGGGGTAGCCAGAGCACCCACGCTCAGGAAGAAGAGATGCTCAGTGAGGGATTCTCCATTACCAGGGGTGCTGGTACCCTCCTGGGGTAGTCCTTTCTGTTTGAATCCCGCTACTATCTCCGGCCACCTGCACTAACCAAGCGAAACGCAGAAGCAAAGCTTCTACTTTACGTTGGTATTCTGTGAGGTCGTGGTACTGCCCTGGTTCGAGCCTACCCACCCATGTTACAGCAGAAGCTGCATCGTGGCTCTACCACTATTAAAACTCCTTAAATCCGTGTCAAAATGGTGTCTTTAAGCGTTATTTTGAAAAAAAAAACACATATAAATTAATTGATCGTACAGTGGTGCTCCACTGTCCCATATCGTTCCGTGAATATCGTGAGAGGCGACATAGGGAAACAAACCAGGAGACGGAGAGCAGAAACTTCCTAATTACAATTGGAAAATAAAAATACTGTTTCCAGCCCGCCTGCCAGTGTTGCAGCTATGACAAATATCCCACCTATGAGGTAATCTTTGGGAAGATCTACGTTCGGCAGTCGACTTTGATCAATTGATGAATGAACTGCCTCGTTGATCTAGTGGTTGGAAACAGTTATTGAGACTCGACTCCACAGAGTCAGTAATTCATGCTTGGGGCAATGTATACGCTATTACAACAAGGTCCCGGAAAGTGTACAGGCTCTCTCTATTACCAAGTTTATATGTTTTGTTAAGTTGAAACTGTATAAAAAGGGTGTACACGCCCCTAGCTGCCCCAACCAAGGATGACGGAATTAGGGCCCATGAGTAATCCCACCGACGAGCAGCAGAGGGACGGGGCCAGAATATGGCCGCGTGGAATTTCCTAATTACACTAAATAATAAGGGAGAAAGCTAGAAACACGTAGTACTTACCATTATCCGAAGCTAACTTCGCACCAAGGCTTGGGCAGGCCGTGAGTGTATGTAATAGTGGATGGCGAGTAGTGTACAGTGAGGTGTGAATGCGTGGGGCCTTGGCAAGCATAGGCGACCAGCAGCGGCCGAGTTCCAGGCTGCTCCAAATTGAGGTCTTCCGCGGCGTTGTCCACAGTCACTTTCCTCGTTCGTCACGATGACAGTCCATTGACTCTATCGTACGATTAACTAACTTACAGAAGCCACGTTTCGCGTAGCAACAGTTATTTCTAGAATATCAAAGGCCGCACTAGATAATATTGTCGAATGCACCTATACAGATTCCGAGTCAAACCCAATGAGTCCCGGGGAAGCTCTACAGCAAGAAATACGCGTCACAAATCCTAGACAATACATTTACGAGCCGCGCCTAATTATTCCGAGTTCCCGACAAAAAATGACAGCGTGCTGTCCCAAGCACAGCTGGCAGCGACTGACTTGCACTCGCGCGCGTTCGACACATCCAACTGTCAAACCGGTATGGCACCGAGCCGCGCGCCCCCTAGACGTCGATTCCGACAACAGCGTTTGGCACGAACAAAGGGTTATTATAGTATAAATGAATACATGGTTGATAATAACCCCTGGGAATGAGGTGGTCGCTTCCAAGCTGTTTCTAAAATAAATTTTGTACTTATATAGTTTGTACAATCATTAATGTAAAATTTGCTTTTAAAAAAATCCCGCTGGGTTTCTTACTGGTTCTTCCCAGGACAGAGGTTTTTTTCGAACCAGCGGTAAAGTAAAAAATGACTTTCAAGAAGAATTACACATGTGATCTATATTGAATAAAAAATTATTCTATTCTATTCTATTCTGAGTTTTTCCCTCGCGAAATTTTCAGTAGCTGCCCGGAGTCAGGAAGTTGGCGGTGTCCCATCCCCGTGCCTCGGAAAGCCGTTGATCCTGCGCCTTATCTCTTTCCGGTCGTGTCGGTTTACCGTCCCATCGGACTACGAGAGTGGTGGAATAGAAATTGTATAATATAACAGTACTTGTGCGTTGCGCATACCAAGTGTATGCACAATAATCCTGCCTTGAGCAAATGGCTAGTCTCCGTTGAGATTGGCTGCCGTGACCAAAAATGGTTTGGAGCACGTTATTATTATTATTAATAAATAATTGCACATAACCACTTTGAAATGGGAGGAGGCGAGTGGGTGACCTTTTTTATAGATAGTAAAGTACAGATTGACTTGAATCCTAACTGCCTCATTGGCCTGGTGTTCTTGAACGCGACTGCTGGTCACGAGGTTCTGGGTTAGAATCCCGGGTTGGGCCTATATTACTTATTGGGTTTTTCTGTCACGAAATTCTCAGCAGCAGCCCGAAGTCAGGAAGTTGGCGGTATTTCACCCTCGTCCCTCGGGACACTTAAAGCTATTCGTCCTGCGCCTGATCTCCTTTCAGTCGTGTCGGATTACCGCACACACTCGTGCACAATTCGACGCCTCCGTGGCGCAGTGGCATAGCAATGAGTTGCTGCGCTGGAGGCAGCGGGTTCAAATCCCGCACGGAACAAGTATTTGTATGGCCTACAAATAATTGTTCCGGGTCTGGATGTTTTTCCTTGTGCAATTTGTGTTTGTAAACTGCCTCCATGATACAGGAGAAAATCCTAGTGTGGGCTTAACGTTTTTAAGAAAAAAAGAATAAATAATCCTTTCCTCCGCCGATGGCTAGTATCCGTTGAGACTGGCCGCCGTGACTGACATTCAGTCTGGAGAACGTTATCCTAGATTGGAAGAAATTTATCCGGAGTGGGTTTACAATCCTTTTTAAATTACACTTTTTCAAAATTCAAACGCTTCTAAAAAGCATGCACTTGAGAAATAGATGCTAATAACAGTATTAAAAAATTACACCATCAGCGTACATGTACTCGTAGACACACAACACATTAAATACTTCATAAAATGGGTCCTTCGCGTGTAAGCGCGGATAACTAATAAAAGTGCTCGTTAAAATCAATTTGTATTGTTAATTATTCTGTCTCGTTACTTTAAAAATATTTATTTTGTTGGTTATGGTCTGTGATTTTCCGTTATTTTTGTAACACATACGTACGTAGATTAGCTATCTGAGGAAACATCCTTATCCAAAGACACGTTATAACTCCAGATATACAAAGTTAGTTACTGGTTACAAGCAATAAGTTCGTAACTGCTCAATGTACAATTATAGTAACTAAACTCTGTATTCGTCGAGTCGTGGTAGCTCAGGGACCTAGCGCTCGATGTAAATTTCATAGTACGTGAGAAACCCAGATTCGATCCCCGCCGGCACCAATGAAATTGTTATTTTTTTATAGTATAGGGTGACAAACGAGAACACAGTCCACCTGATGGTAAGTGGTTGCTGTGACCCATAGACATCTACATCTATCCACTTTACGAGATTAGATGAAGATGTCTATCTTCATCTAATCTCGTGAGACCCGTGAGAACTAAAACGGAATGCCTTTTTTCCAGTAAGAAATGTCGAAAATCAAAATGCAGATGCGTTAGCACCCATAAGGACTAAGATTGAATGCCTCTTTTCCAGTAAAAAGGGTCTTCGGTTCTCTTTTCTCACCATATGAAACACAGCAGTGTTAAGCTGCTATTTTACGCTGGTATTCTATGAGAACATGGTCCTTCCCCGGTCAAGCCGACTCGCGCGTCACGCCACAAGCGAATCACATCGAAGCCTATATCACGCTAACAAAATTCCGAAGTTAAAGCAGTATATATAGAATAGCTCCGAACTACCAATTGGAGCGTTGGCAGCTCCCCGGGCAGAACACCTTGCCCGGCGGGAGATCTCCCCTTTTCCTTCCTACAGCCACAGTGGTAACCATCCGACGTGATATGAACACGCAACCAACAACCTTCGGAAACTACAACTTCAAAACCTTCGTCATCGTCCTCAAGTTTTATACGTGGTAGAGCCATGCTGCAGCTATATTATGATTGTAGCACGAATGGGTCGGCTCGACCGGGGAAGGACCACGCTCTCACAGAATACCAGCGTAAAATAGCAGCTTAAACGCTGCTGTGTTTCGTATGGTGAGTGTAGAGAACCGGAGACCCTTTTTACTGGAAATGAGGCATTCCATCTTATTCCTCACGGGTGACAACACATCTGCATTTTGATTCATAGTCGAGGATAGATGTAGGTGTCTATGGGCCGCAGCAACCACTTACCATCAGGTGGACTGTGTGCTCGTTTGTCACCCTTATCTCCTATAAAAAAAAAAGTACCCCATTCATTTGCTCCCGAGCAGATATTATCTGCAGTCTTCACATTCTGCAAGCCATCTAGCTTTATAAAGGTTCATCGCAGCACTGGAATACTAATACTTCCTGTTCCTTCAAGCTACTCTCTGCGTTACAGTGTTCGGCACGGCTCTGAGCGTGCTCGCCTCTGCTTCACGGCAGTCTCGCAGATTACTTGCCTTCTTCTCGACTCACCGCAGACTACAAGGCAATCCCTAGCACATTGCTCATCGTTCTCACCGGCATCACTTGCAAGTGCGTAGTACGGCATGCATTACACACCGGCATATCGTTCACACCGGCGTCACTTGCCCATACGCACACAGCATGCATTCCCCACCGGCATTAAGGACGCACCGGCAATCGGACTGCAATATCGACCTCCAGTCTGAGCAGGGGGGTGATGTGGCGGAGCTGTCGTCGCGCCACAAGCGAAACACATCAAAGCCTAAATCGCGCTAACAAAATTCCGAAGTTAAAGCAGTATATATAGAATAGCTCCGAACTACCACTCGGAGCGTTGGCCGCTCCCCGGGCAGAACACGTTGCCCGGCGGGAGATCTCCCCTTTTCCTTCCACCGGCTACACTACCAATATAGCTACAGCATGGCTATAAAATTGCAATTTTAAGTACTTATTTACCACGTAAGGAAACCATCGTAAGGAAACCTGCATGTCTGGAAATTAAAATTCTATTTCGAAGACATGTGAAGTCTGCCAACACGAATCGGGGCAGTGCAGCGGACACAACTTTGCCCTAAAACCCTCTCAGAAGCGAGAGGAGGCCTGTGCCCAGCTGTGGGACGCATATAAGCCTGTAACTGTAATTAAACTCTGAATTCTTTAGAATGCATTTCTGAGTGTGTGCGCAGGAAAAACATGCTTTAATTCCTCCACCTCCTTTTCATCATCGGACAACCAGGTGATCGGCGGGTCTTCACCACTTTTTTGTCGATGTTCCACGCATTTGAAACAAACGATTTACTTCGTTTTTCATAATGTGTACAGCAAAGGAGTGAAATAATATGCCAGCGTCTGTATTTCCGTCCGAATACAAACTGGGCGTCTTCAAGACAAGAGTTTTTGTTACGCTAAGACTGCGATTTGCGTATACGACTTTCGAACTGGTGGCTTTACGGGTAGTGGCTGAGTAAGAATATCAACTACACCATATCGTCCCGTGGGTGTCGTACGAGGCGACAAAGGGAACTGAAGGAGAAGATGGGCAGCATCATATTCCTGACAACTACTCAAAATAATTAAAAAAACTGCAGTTACCAACCTGCCTGCCAAACGTGCCAACTATGGCAAAATTCTGCTTATGAAGATTGCTTCATTGGTATGTGTGCACGATAACATCGAAGGAGCGCGTGTGGGCAGTGTAGTTCAACTTGTGGGGGCTGGACGACATAACTATTCATTTATTATATTTCATCATATTTCGTGGTAATTTATCATTATGATTATTAGCGTAAATGTTTTGGTTGATTAATGTTTTCTAAATACTTTGTTTTATAATAAATAGTTAAGTTTATCTTATATATTTTAGAAGTTATTTTATAAAAATAGGATAGTTAAAAATTATGGATAATGTGTTTTTATTCCTTTGCTTAAATTTTTATGTCTTTTCATAGCGCAATAGATAAACGATAAGATAAGATATAAATAAATATATAATGTAATATAATGTTATAAAATTAAACTTGTATTATAGGCATATAAGTATGTATCTAAACAAAGTTATTTAGTTGTTTCATTGAAAGACGACGACTGGTTTCTGATGGTGTTTGTGCTGTTTGCCTTATGGCTTATATGGCTTCATCGGAGGCCGCGAGCTGTAATAAGATGATTTTTTTATTTTGCTGAGATCGTCAGAAGTTCAGGGTGTGAGAGGGTGCTCTGTGTAAGTCGGAGTTTCGCTCGTACCACCGAGCTCCGGTGGCTATGCGAATGAACCTATTTTGGACGACTTGGAGGTCGTACAAATTACTGAGGGCCGCGTGTGCGAAAACTACGCTTGCGTAAAACATGATAGGTCTTACACACGCTTTATAAAGATGGAGTTTGTGTATTAAGGACAGTTTGCTCTTGCTGTTCACTAGTGGGTGGAGGCGATTAGTGAAGAATTTGGCAGAGTATCGGATTGCGGATTGGCCCTGTAACATTCTAATTGAAATTAGTACATTACAGGGCCTCCGGAGAGTTTCCTTCACATCTATATAGTATAGCCTCAACGGCCAAATAGGATGAGAATAGATACGTCGGATTCTTATCCCGCTACATTCCGACGACCGAAATATCGTCGGCCAGACACACAAACACTACACAATCACCTAGTGCCACAAACACAGGACCACGAATGGGACGCAGCGAGTCCACAGACGGGCGCGCCGCACACCCCTCCATACCGCGTACACACCGTACACCCCCGTCCCTGGGCGGTTCTTACCACCCAGAACATCAAACAACACGAGTTACCCGTTACCCCGTCAGAGCCGGGGCCCGACACCCTTGTTCAAACGGCGGTTAGATAACTCATCTATGTAATCACAAAATACAATATTATCCACCCCAAGATTATCGATTTTAGTGCAACGTTGCACTAAAATAAGTAATTTCCCCCATTTTATAGCTCTGAGCTCTGAGATCGATAAAGCTGTAAGAGCAGCATAGGCTGACAGCACCAACATCACAGAATCTAGACCAGTGCTGTCATTTTAGCGCTTTGGGAGATAAATCTAGCGCCTAGCCTAGCGTCTAGCGGGTTATGTAACTCTTTTATACTTTATGTCATGGCAGCACTGTTAATCGACATTACCGATAATAATAATAATAACGACATTACCATTCCATATGACGAGAATCTCGTGAAAGCCGAACCAGATAAGCGAACAAAATGTCTGGTCCTGGCTTACGAGGTGACCGACATGTAGGGTGAACTGCCGGCCGAAATTATACCTGTAGTCGTTTCTGCGAACGGGTTAATCCCAGTCAGCCTCTCGAGTCATCTGAGGCGGCTGGGACTCCGTGCCGGCCGCTCCAAGATCAAATGCAGAAGGCGGTGCTCCTCGATACCGCCCGCATCGTCCGCCGGTTTCTTTCCCTTTCCCCCGAACCCTCGGCCATTTGGTCTCCCCTGCCGAGAGCTTCCATCTGGTTGGATTTTTATTTATTTATGTATTTTTATGTATTTATTTTATTTTGCTGATATTTATGTATGTTTATCATTTTCATTTACAATTATATATTTATACAGCCCAACCAGATGATTAAACTATATAGATACCCCACATAATAATAACCTTTATTATTTTCTCCCACAAATAGTACACTGCAATTTACATTTTACAAACATAGTTTTTTCTTATAAATAAAACAAAGAGTACATAAATTTGTGGGAGACTGGAGTCCAAACTAGGATACCCTGTGCTAAGGATCTCCCGGCTTCCCCTTTAGGATGATCAACTCGATTTCTTTTACCGATATACTATAAGCGAGGGAATCCCTTTTATTAAAGTTTTCGTTCATGTTTAGAGAACAGCTAAGTTAAAAGTTACTTAGAAGTTACGACACAAAGAAAGTGTGTAGCATACCGCATTCAAATGCTGACATCGAACGTACGAGTATGTTCAGTTTAATGATTTGTTGTTAAACTAAGTTGCGATATAATATGCACTTTAAAACAATTAATGCCATTTTAATTGTTGGTACAGGACTTACTGCTGTTGACAGCTATTGCTATAATTATAAGTCGATGTCCTGCGAAGTATTGGTACATCGGAAAAATATAGCCAGAAAAAAAAAGATTTTTTTTCTTTATTATGATGATAACGAAATTAAATGATTTGGTTGAACTTTATTTGTGTTTTTTTTATTATGATTTATAATTCAAGAAAAAGTTTAGTTAATTTAGCGCGAAATCTAGCGCTTTTTAAAGCGCTATTTTCATGAAATCTAGCGCTTTTTGTGTCGTCCTAGCACTGAATGAGTTTTTTGATCTGGCAGCACTGAACTAGATTCTAGACTTGCGCTGTCATTTCTTCACCGAGCAGCGCCGCGTGCGCACGTACGTTTTAATTTAAGTAGCATAATGTAAGCTAAGACATTGATATAAGGGAAATATTATATGTAATTCTTTTTTATAAAATTAAGAATAATTGCGAAAGGGGGTGAGAAGTTTCTAGAAAAGCACAAAAAACGTATAAATGTCGCGCCCATTGTCTGAGAATTCACTCGACATACGGGCCTTTCCAGAAAAAGGGAGAACAAAGTAAAACGGGAACTCTGCTCTGCACTGCCCTCAGCTGCCTTCCTGACAAGATAACCATCGTTTTTTATTTACTCTGAAAACCCAAGGAAATATATCTACAACAATATGGGAGAGTCGTATGTTCATCAGTGGACTTTTATAAGCTGTAATGGTAATGGGTTTGCGATGCGCACTCTAAACCATTAGGAGCTGTCGGCAACTGTCGCTAAAACTTTTAATTGTTGCATTAGATCGACACAACTTTTTCTTTAGTTACGAGTAGCATAAGTTTGCGCTCTTTAATTCCTTCTCGCTTCTTATTTTTACATGTGGAAATGCCTACGCATACCCACCTGGCGGGGGCTAGGACGGGTTATGACGGACTCGCACCGACTAAAACCCCATGGTGTTCCACATTCGCCGTAAATTGGCAGGGCCACGGGAACGCTTTCACGCACATCCGCGGCCCCACCAGCGCCGGCCTGACAGCCTGTTCTCGGGGGAGGACCTTTTCTTTTTTTATAGAAGAAGGGGCAAACCAGCATGCGGCTCACCTGATAGTAAGTGACTACCGCCGCCCATGAACAACCGCAACACCAGGGGAATTGCAGATGCGTTGCCGGCCTTTTGGAAAGGTGTAAGCTCTTTTCTTGAAGGTTCCTAAGTCGTATCGGTCCGGAAAATTCGCTGGTGGTAATTGATTCCACAAGGAAGTTGTGCGAGGGAGAATACTTCAAACTTCACCTTTCCTCCTCATTCTCCTTCTCAGGCAAACCGCACCAGAAACACAAGGCACAACCCCCTCCATGGCCTATGCGCGAAGACCATGGGGCCAGGAAAATCGAGCGCTTAGTAGCACCCGCTTTCCCGACCCCAGTGGCGGATCTGGTCTCTGGCTCCGCCCCCAACCATGTTTCGGCCGCGGAGGGTAGGGAGAGCGGCGCCTCACAATAATGACACTCCTCTCCCCCGCGGCCCCTCCACCAGCGCATCAACGGTGTGGCTCCGTCAGGGTCGCAGATGATAGGGCGAGTGGCGCATCACCATACCAACACTCCTCTTCCTCCGCGACTCCACCTCGGCTGCAGCGGTAGGGGGAGAGAACACCCCTCTCACCGCAGCCCACCGACACACATCCGAAGTGAGCTCGTCAAGCCCACTCGGAGTGGCCACCTCGGGCCAGCCAAGGGGGTCCTCTTTGTTCACCGTGGGTGACCAAGCCACGGCTACTAAACCTCCCCGCCACGACAAAGCGTGAACCCGTTCGGGGGGGGGGGGGGGAGGTCCTTCTCGCCCCTACTGCCAACGGTTAATGTTGCAATATTTAGAGATAAAAATAATAATATCTTGGTTTTCATAGAATTATGTTTTTATGCTTTTCACTCGATACACAAGATAACATAGAGATTGAATGTAGAGATGATCAGATGCTATTGAGTGGCGGCGTATGATAATCCACTGCCTCGTATCATCTCTTGCAGTCGTAAGAGCAAACAGAGGGAAACGAACCAAGTGATGGACAGCAGCGTCTTCCTAATATTAACTAATAACAAAACTACGGTTACCAACCCGCCTGCCAAGCTGCAAGCACACAAGTAAAGAGCCTTTACTTCATACTCTGTGCAACATGTTCAGCAGTGGACTTTTGAAAGACTTTAATTATTGATGAATGAATGAATGATTAGGTTTTTTATCTTTTTTTTTTTTTTGCTAATTCTACAACATTCTGTTTGTTATCTATAGAGACAAAGACTTAAGAAAACATATTTTTTAATAATAATTATATTAAAAGTCTTTATTAAAATGCAAACCACATTGTGGTATTACCATAAAACCACACATTTCGTTCCACTTACATATTTAATATGTAAAAAATCTTTTCACTTGAGTAAATTACATGTGTTCGTTAGTTTTTGTCTCGTAGCAAAAAGTATTTTACCTGTTCGAACCTTTTTTTTGCCTCCTGGTACTCTTGTTACTTTTTTTTGCCTCCTGGACTATGTTCTTCATACTTTGATGTATAATCTGTTTAGATGCCATTTTGTTTTGTTCGTTTTAGACACTAATAAAAATGGCGGATAAATCGAGTTGAATTATGGCGTCGTTACAATTTTTATACAAGTATAAGTTAAAAAAATTAGTACACAGTCCAACTGATGGTAAGTGGATGCTATGGCCCGTAGACACCGAGATTTTTCATCAATTAAGAATCGAAATGTACATGCTTTTTTACTTGAGGACTTAAATGGCATTAACAGTAACAATAGTCTTCGGTTCCTTTATTCAATTTTGTTCAGTTTCTTTATTGCAGTTGTTCATGGGCGGCGGCAGTCACTTACCATCAGGTGAGCCGCATGCTCGTTTGCCCCCTCTCCTATAAAAAATATTCACCATAGGTAACACAGCTAAGAATATTCTTTTATCGCGTAATCCTTCCCCGGTCGAGCCCTACCTGCACCCACATTACAACGTGATAGAGCTGCGCTACATCTATAACATAGCTGCAGCACGGATGGGTCGGCCCAGGTCGACCAGACCGGAAAAGAGAACGCTCTCCCAGGATACTAGCGTGAAAGAACATACAATAGAAAGAAAATACACTCTAAAAAAATACTGCTGTGTTTCATATGGTCAGTGTAAAGATTCGGACACCTTTTTACTCGAAACGAAGCTTTCTATGTAAATCCTCTTAAAATTTTGATTCTTAATCGAGAATAGATGAATGTGTCTAAAGACTACATCAGACTTTCCAACAGATGGACTGTTGTTTGTGGTTATTTATTTGTCACTCTTATTCCTTACTACCTACTTCCTTACTATTTATCTAAAAAAAAAACCCTTTCGTATTATTGCCACATGAGTAAAGATTTCTTTACGCCTGTGCTAAAGAAATCTTTACTCATGTGCTATAGCCATGAAACATCTACAACGTGACTCTAGCATAAAAAATTATATCTACCCTAAAACTTATTAGGTACATTTTACATTTTTCTTGAATAGATAATAAGAGGTATTCTGTAAAAGTTTTTGTGGTTTAAAACGCACCTGTAGCGTTCTTTGTTAGAAGTTCGCTGCAGATGTCTTTAAGCTGTAGTTACCTCTTGCCAAGTTCATTTGTGACGTCAATTATATTAAAAAACTATTTTAAAATGTCTTAATAAATATGATAACATTTTATATTTCTCCACAACTATAAACTGCGTTTGGTAATGACTCTACATTAAAAATAAATTTTTTTGATTATATTTTGCCACATCTGTAGGAGAAATCTGTGATAATATCTTCAAAATGATTTGAAACTACGTGAAATGTTCATCGTCATTCTCAGAATAACATCATTTACCATGCTCTTGTATTTTTATGTTTTCGGTCTGATGGAATGACTTACGCTTTGGTTACAAGGTTAATAATTTAAAATTATACGCTTTTTACTGCCATATTATATTAAAAAATATATAATATTTAAGTATATAATTATATATTTTTTCCTAAATTCTAAAGTAATACTATACAAAGAAAATAGCGTTAATATTACAAAATACATATTATACAAAATACAAAATTAGAAGTAATGAAGATATTATATAAAATATCTTTGATTGACCCAAATACGTAAGTACTACTATGTTCTAATATTTTACCTCATGCTGCAAGGCTGCAACTTAATATTAATCCGGCCACATACATTCGGAATTCCGTTTCGGGATTCCTAAATTGAATTCCGAATGATGTTTACAAAATACATCATACAAATCCGCTACAACAGTAGGTATACAATTTAGTGAATGGACGGATTCCATGCCAGATACGCGTGTTACTTGCTCCGATATTTTAAACGCGCGTTGGTGATTTAAATTATAGACGAGTTCTTGTTCATCAAAAGAAACATCGTTATTTTGTTAACAGAAGTTTTCTTTAGTGCCAGTGTTTACTAATAATTATTAATATGTAAATATTTAAAAGTAAGAGAAACGCATAAAAAGAAAAAACTTAAACACGAACAACGCAGTGATAGTTAAAATTAAAAACATCGTAAGTGATAGTTTGAATTCTTTAGTGACAGTAATTTTGGGTACAAAATAGTTCTAAATTTAAAAATTGTAAGTACCTACTGCTTATTCTTATGTAAAGATGCTATGACGGTCTGACATTTTACAAGCTTATTTTGTTTCGTAATAAGCTGTGCAATATTACACATTAGTACGTGACTTATTATTATATATCGGAAAGATTTTATAAAACAATAAAAATATAAGGGTTCCATTTTATATTTATACATACTTTTCATTATTATTATAATTTTTTCATTCATTCATTCATTCATTACAACTTATCAAAAGGCCACTGCTGAGAGCAGGCCTTCCCCATAGGTTATCTTAATAAGGGGGACATTTGCAATATGTAGTTGTCACGATTGACAGGCGGGTGGGTGACCAGTAGACTATTTTTTATTATCTAGATTTTATTAGAAGTTTTTATTATTATTAAGATGTTATAAGCATGACGCTGTTGCCATCTCCTGCTATATTTCCCCAGTTGTCTCTTACGACACCCGATACGGGATAATGAATTGTTTTGCGCTGCCACTACACGGCCAATAATTATTAATTTATACACTTTTTGTTTAAAAATACTTCTAATATAAAACGCTGAAAAAATAAAAATAAAATATTTCTTATATTTACGTGAACACTACACATTGAATAAAAATACTTTTACGAATTCTATCGCGTTTAATTAACTTGTTTTTTATTGATTCCCGACGTTTCGGGTACTTTACAGCACCCACGGTCACGGGGGACTATCTCAAAAAAAAATTAAAAATACACTACCTATAATTGTCACCATCATCATAATTACTATTACAGACCACCACAATCCACTGCTGAAGATAGGCATTTATAACTACATATTATGTATTCAAAACAAACTTGGAAATAGATATGTGCCGTAAAGAAGTAGACGTAAATTATAAATTTTTTCGTAAAAACAATTACTTTATGCGTATCAATAATGATTGAATTAAAAAATTATCACCCAATGAAGTAATTTATTTATAATAAAGATAATTAAGAAATTAAAATAAAAAACTAATAATAATAAACATTTTAATTAATTAAAAAAAATTATATCATAAAGTAATTAACATTATATAATATAGTTTTTTAAAAACTGAGAAATGAACGTAGCTACTCGTACTTAACGTTGTTATGTTAAATTTAACGGTGGTAGAGCCACGTGGCAGCTTTTGCTGTCGCACTGATGGGCCGGCTCGAACCGGTGTGGTACCACGACCTCATAGAATACCAGCGTGAAGTAGAGGTTTACCTCTGCGTTTCGCTTGGTGAGTGCAGGTGGCCGGAGGCCCTTTTCACTGGAAATGAGGCATTCCGTCTTAGTCCTCATGGGTGACAACGCATCTGTATTTTGATTCGCAAACGAGGATAGATGTAGATGTCTATGGGCCGCAGCAACCACTTACCATCAGGTGGACTGTGTGCTCGTTTGTCAGCCTTATCCTATAAAATAAAAAAATAATAAAAATAATAAGTAAGGACTTTTTGGAGAAGACCCATAAAGAATCGCTTATTATTTCAAACAAAAGTATGTGATAATAAACTCAAAAGCGACAAAAGCCTAATAGGGGTACGGAAAACTTTAAAAGCATGCACCAATCGAATATCTTCGTGAACCATTCATAACAAGCATTTTAATCTTATTTGGAGCGATTAATGAGGGTATTAGTAATGTTCAAAGCATTGCCAGTATTCTTTATAAAGAAAAATAACTTGTAAATGCATAAAAATATTTTTTTTTTAGGATAAGGGTGACAAACGAGCACACAGTCCACCTGATGGTAAGTGGTTGCTGCGGCCCATATACATCTACATCTATCCTCGTTTGCGAATCAAAATGCAGATGCGTTGCCACCCGTGAGGACTAAGATGGAAAGCCTCATTTCCAGTAAAAAGGGCCTCCGGCCACCTGCACTCACCACCGGTAATAGAAATTCAAGAAAGCCCTTCTGTATCGTTTTAAATAAAATTATATGTCAATAAATAAAAAAGCTATTTCATGACACATAAGGGTTATAAATTTAACGTCTCACGTTTTATTACGGGAATCCATTACCCTTATACTACGAATTTTGTGGGAATCTACTAAAACAATTTTAAAGAAGTGAATTGTCTTTTGATATCCGAAAATTGGAAGTGTTATACACGATGCTAAACCGGTCATAAACAGCAGTGTCGAATACGAAACGTCGCGCGAAACGGGTCTAGAAAATTTTCTAGTTCGCGAGTTGTGAAATCACGATAAACCTGAATTTAGCACACCTCAAGTATTATCTGAATCTTCTCAAATATTTTTCTGCTCTTCGACTAGACTAGAATGTATTGTAATAGTAATAAATGCAGTAATATAACTTAACTTTACTTAACATCATTCATACGTTTACGTGGTAGAGCCATGCTGCAGCTATATTAGTAGTATAGTTGTGGCACGAAAGGGTCGGCTCGACCGGGGAAGGAAAACGCTCTCACAGAATACCAGCATAAAACAGCAGCTGCTATAAATATATACTTTAATAATATAAACGCTGCTGTGTTTCGTATGGTGAGTGTAGAGAACCGGAGACCCTTTTTACTGGAAAAGAGGCATTCCATCTTAGTGCTCGCGGGTGACAACGCATCTACATTTTGATACGTAATCGAGGATATATGTAGATGTCTATGGACAACGGCAATCACTTACTATCAGGTGGACTGTGTGCTCGTTTGTCACACATCCTATAAAAAAATCATCAAATTTTGTCAAGTCCTGCCTTTAGGTTTAGTTGATTTTATAATTGTGGTATTCATAGAAACTCATCTGTCCATTCATCCATCCTGTAGTAACGTAGTGATTGCATTATTGAATATCTCCTTTTTAAATTAGGACCCTACTCTAAGTTTTTCACTACACGGTGTACTCTTTTAGCATTATCCATAATAATATTTATTATCTACTCTAGAAGATTTTCCTAAACAACCAACTGTACCAACATTGCACTGTACTGTATTTTGAGCTAAACTTAATCCTATCTAATTGATATCATTCGCGAAAACTTGCTGGCTTTACTTTCCAAAGTACTCAGATATATTATAATAGAAAGGTTCAGGTCAATGTGCGGACGTATTTATTAAAATGGATAACGCTAACGGCTGCTGCGGATTATTTATTCACAGCATACCGCTACTACGTGAATGTGTATAAGAAAAGGGTGATCAAAAAGAAATACAAAATAAGAAATTTTATTTCTTGTGTTCCACAAAAAATTTTCGGCTTGGCAGAGCACTGTAAAGCGAAGAGTTTCTTCATTCGTCATGGTTATTGCCATTTTGTAGACACTAGTTACGATGCGTGAATATAAAATTTAAATCAGGTGTGTGAGATTATTCTAGGAGCTCGTAGCAAACTAAACGCGCGCCCAACGTGTGGACGCTACGGCAGCGACCATAACTCCACCACAACCCTTTGATCTGTTGTAAAAAACCGACACCACAATGGTCTCGCGCCACCTTGTGGGTAGGACAGATTTGGCCATAACTGTCTGCTTGGCAGCGAGCTCGCGACCGCATTTATTTATTATCATTGAATTGTTACGAGGAAGATGCTGCTGTGTGGCCTCTTACGACAACCACGGGACGATATAGGGTAGTAGATATTTTTACATCGCCATTATACTTTTTTTATAAAATTAAGGTGACAAACGAGCATACAGTCCACCTGATGGTAAGTGGATGCTGTGGCCCAAATATATCTACATTTATCCTCGATCAAGAATCAAAATGCAGATGCGTTGTCACCCCTGAAAACTAAGATGGAGTGCCTCGTTTTAAGTAATAAGGGTCTCCGGTTCTCTACACTCACCATACGAAGCACAGCAGTGTCAAGCTGCTATTTTACGCTGGTCGAGCCGACTCATTCGCGCTGCAACCACAACATAGCTGCATCGTGGCTCTACCACTTTGAAAAATACGGCAATGATAAGACCGTATATTTTTAATATCGTACCTATAGGTACATCTTTTCATCTGGCATTGTGATTTAGTCGAGACCAGTCCGCCTAACCAGAAGTACGGAAATTATTGAAAATAATTTAATTAACGAGACAGGTCATTATTCAGCTGTAGGTATATTTGGAATAAGGACGACAATGATGTTTCATAACGTTCTTTTATAATTTTTTATTATAATAATTTATTGAGACACAAAACTACATACTTAATACGATAAAAAGCTAGGATGTCATTTAAAGATAATTAAATAATCATTATTAACATTTAACGTGACATTTATCTGCATTCTATAATTATTGTATAATAGCATATTGCAATGCAACAGGGCCCGTGTCATGTCACAAAGATATTTTTAGATAAAATGCTTCGAAGATTAGCTAAACTTGTTTAGTAATAATTGTACATATATAGTGATAAATGCTTTATCTAACTCCTCGCTCAACTGTAATCAAGGTTTCGGTTGTATATACAAAAATTTTATATTAGAAGAAATCACACTTTATAGATTTGAGCTAAGTTGAGCTGGTTACTAGGTTAAATTTTATAGTCTCTTTCTCGTTTCTACATTCCGCCTTGACATTCATTACGGCTTCCTGTTCCTAACAGTGTGACGTTTATAACGTATTTTATATGTTGTTCATAAGCCTTCTTCCTCTTTCACTCTTTTTACCTTCATTTCTATACTTGTTTTATTACAAAATATCAAAAGAGCACATACTCCACCACCTGGTAAGTGAAGACTGTGGCCAGTGAAATATACTTGATTAGAAATCAAAATTTTGGTTGTTATCACCCGTGAGGACTTAAAGAATACCACTATACGTGTTAAAATATAGTCTCCGGTTCTTTGCACTCACTATACGAAAGGCAGCAGCATTAAGCTGCCATTCTATGCTGTTATAAGACCATGGGTGTTTTTTATAGGATAGGGTAATAAACGAGCACACAGTCCACCAGATAGTAAGTGGTTGCTGTGACCCATAGACATCTACATTTATCCTCGATAAAGAATCAAAATGCAGATGCGTCTTCACCCGTGAGAACTAAGATGGAAAGCCCCTTTTGCCAGTAAAATAGGTCTCCGGTTCTCTACACTCACCATACGAAACACAGCAGTGTTAAGCAGCCATTTTACGCTGGTAATCTGTGGGAGCGTGGTCCTTCCCCAGTCCAGCCGACCTATTCGTGCTACAACTATACTACTAATTTAGCTGCAGCATGGCTCTACCACGTATAGCATGGTACTTGTAACTCCCTCGGTCGAACCGACTGTTTCATGCTGTAACCATAATACCTTAACATAGCGTGGCTCTACCACGTTAAAAAATCCTCACTTTATTATACTGGATAACCGCGTCGTATCAGCTTTCCCAACATTTTACCTCCCCTATATTTTATCTACCGACTTCAAGAAGGAGACGGTACTCAATTCGACTATATGTTTTTTTTAATGTGTGTTACCTCATAACTATTTTCTGGGTGAACCGATTTCGATGATTCTTTTTTATTTGAAAGCCGATGCTTCTCATGTGATCCCATATAAATTTGATCTAATTCTAACCAATAGTTTTTGAGCTATTCTTAATAGTTTATATTGAAGTCGGTTGTGCAAAATGTTTAATTTTAAATTGTTTTTTAAATAAATGTTCCTTGACATTATTTAAACCTTCCTTAGTCGTTTTCTTTTCAGTTTTAATTATTTATGATAGTCCATATTTCGCAGTAATGTATAATTATTCTTTTAGAAGAGAGAGTATATATAAAAATAATAATTAGATATTAAAAGTCATAAATCAAAAATCACTTTGAAAATTAAACATGAAACGTAAGCAAGTACTCTCTTTGGCCTGTGGTCGAACTTTTCGGGCCGAGCTTAATATGTATATCACACAAATGTTTTTCTATCTGTATGTTTTTTATGATTATCCCATGTCTAAGATACTGCAACGGACCGGACCTTTGATCATATCGCGTAAGACATAAACAACTTTTATAGAATGTAGGTAGTCTTTTAGGTGGTAGAGCCATGCTGCAGCTATATTATGAGTGTAGCAGGAATGGGTCGGCTCGACCGAGATTGAACCACGCTCATATAGAATACCTATATAAGTATGACAAACGAGCACATAGTCCAGCTAATGGTAAGTAGTTGTGGCCCATAGACCAGGCTTTCACAGAATACCAGCGTAAAATAGCGGCTTGACGATACTGTGTTTCGTATCGTGAGTGTAGAGAACCGCGAAACTGGAAACGAGAAATTCTTTCTTAGTCCTCACGGGTGGCCACAACTACTTACCATCAGGTGGGCTGTGTGCTCGTTTGTCATCCTTATTTTAAAAATATAAGAAATTGCAACATGTAATTGTAAAAAACGGTCTTGTTTTTGCGAAACTATGTACATTTTGATTTTCATGAAAGCTATAAGCAAACCTACATTGAATAAAATAGTTTCGAGTTTGAGTTTGACATTAACGTCAACATTAAAAGTACTTGCTACCATCCTGCTACTGAATAAGGGACTATTCAATGCGACGAGGGATCATAGTGTTCATAGTGATCATAGTGATCATAGTGATCATCAAACGGCAATCATTTAAATGTGACGAAGTGAATAATGCCATATCAAAATTAGTGCATTGGTTTAACGTTAATAATCCACATTTAAACGGAAATAAAACTAAATATATTAAATTTACAACAACGAATGTTAAAAATCTGAGTACCAATGTGTTTTTAAATGGGGAAGAATTGAGCCTTGTTGAATCCACTGTTTTTCTTGGCGTCACTCTCGATGCAAAGCTTCAGTGGGGCCCCCATATGTCCAAACTAGCATGCAGACTAAGTTCTGCAGCCTATGCTGTAAAAAAGATTAGAGGTCTCACTAGTGTCGAGACAGCTAGATTAGTTTATTTCAGTTATTTCCATAGCATAATGTCTTATGGGATTTTGCTATGGAGAAATGCGGCTGATTCTGAAACTATTTTTGTTTTACAGAAGAGGGCCATTAGAGCTATTTACAACCTAAAATCGAGAGAGTCTCTTAGAGATAAATTTAAAGTAATAAATATATTAACTTTGGCCTCTCAGTATATTTACGAAAATTTTATGTATGTTAAAAAGGTAGTTTTAGTAAAAAAAGTGATATACATTCTGTAAACACTAGGAACAAACACAAGCTAGTGATACCAGTTTTTCGACTCCACAAAGTCAGTAATTCATTCTTGTAGCAATGTATACGCTATTACAACAAGGCCCCGGAAAGTGTACAGGCTCTCTCTATTACCAAGTTTAAATGTTTTGTTAAGTTGAAACTATATAAAAAGGGTTATTATAGTATAAATGAATACATGGTTGATAATAACCCCTGGGAATGAGGTGATCGCTTCCAAGCTGTTTCTAAAATAAATTTTGTACTTATATAGTTTGTACAACCATTAATGTAAAATTAATTTGCTTTAAAAAAAATCCCGCTGGGTTTCTTGCTGGTTCTTCCCAGGACAGAGGTTTTTTTTCGAACCAGTGGTAAAGTAAAAAATGACTTTCAATAAGAATTACACATGTGATCTATATTGAATAAAAAAAATATTCTATTCTATTCTGTAGTGTCTTACGCCTCGAACACTAATTAATCCGCATACAGTGAGACATATGTTCTAATTAACATTGTTATTACAAATTCATACTTGACTTTCATACTACGCAAAGAAACGGGATTGTGGGCTTTTGTACTCCACCACTACACGGAAATAGTAGATCAATAAATCACATTAATACAATAAATTCAAAGAATGTAAAACTACATAATTCTCAACTCAGACAACTATTTCAACAATTATTTTGTTATAACTTATATAAAATAAAAGTAAATGGAATTTTTACTGGTAACAATAATCAAGGAATCATTTCTTAAATATTAAATACCTCCTTACTTCTTTTAATAGAATAAGGGTGAAAAACGAGCACACAACCGCCCTGGTGGTTGCAGATGCGTTGTCACCCCTGAGAAGATGGAATGCCCCGTTGCTAGTGAAAAAGATATCCGGTTCTCTACACTCACCATACGAAACACAATAGCATTAAGCTGCTATAATTACGCTGGTATTCTGCGAGAGTGTGGTTCTTTCCCGGTCGAGCCGACCCATTCGTGCTACATTCATAATATAGGTACAGCGTGTCTTTACTTTATTTTTAATTTAGCCCCTATAATCAATAATTGGGTCACTAAACATCTTTATTTATTCCATTTTTCGTCGGGTTGACTGGTAGAGAATGCCATAGGGCATTAAGTCCGCCCTTTGTAACTCCTAGTTGGTGTGTTGCAATAAAGGATAAATAAAATAAATAAATAAACAAAACAAACCGTTGAACTAGTTTATAAGTATATTCTAGTAGCGATCCGCCGCGGTCTTTTGATTTCCCGATTTCTGGTTCTCGACAAGAGCGCCACCAACCGGGTCCAAATGGAAATCTAAACCAATTTAAACACACACAAAAAATTTCATCAAAATCGGTCGAGACGTTTTTGAGTTTTAGCGAGACTAACGAACAGCAATTTTCACAAAAATTAGACAGCGTCGTTGTTTATATTAATATGTATATAAAAATATATTTGACGGCTCCGTGGCGTAGTGGCTTAGCAATGAGTTGCAACGCTTGGGGCCGCGGGTTCGAATCCCGCACGGAACAAGTATTTGTACGGCTTACAAATAATTGTTCCGGGTCTGGATGTTTGTACTTGTGCAATTCGTGTTTGTAAACTGCCTCCACGATACAGGAGAAAATCCTACTGTGGGGGTAGCGTTTTTTAAACAAAATAAAAAAAATATACTAATACCTAGTCAGGTCATAAATTCTGTCACATGTTTAATATAAAATAATTGAAACAAGTTTATTCATTATATATATTTGGTATATATTATTTATATACCAAAATGAATTTAACAAAATAGATTCTTATGACACTAAAGTTTATTCAAAATGACCTCCGTGATTTTGAATACAGGCCTTCAATCTGCGCGGCCAGTCGTCTATTGCATCATGAACGAGGTCCATGTCAATATCGGCGGCTGCCTTAATCAAGGATGTCTTGAGTGACTCCAAATTGGGATGAGGCTTTGAGCACGCCTTTTCCTCCAAGTGTTGCCATATCTTGTAATCTAACGGATTCAAATCTGGACTCGAGGAGGGCCAGTCTTCGTGCCGGATGAAGCCGATTTCACGCGCCGCCAGCCAGTCTTGTGTGCTCTTCGCTCTATGAGCTGGCGCCGAATCTTGTTGGAATACCCAGTGCCTGTTATTGAACATGGTATGGGAAACAGGTTCCACAAGGTTCGTCAGGACTGTATTTTGATACACAACTGCATTCGTTTTTACACCTTTCTCACAAAAATGTACCTCTGTTAAGCCCCAATAAGAAACTCCCAACCATACCATGAGCGAGGATGGAAAATGACCTCGTTGGACACGCGGAATACGGTTGCTCGCTTCTTCACTACTGTGTGCGTACACCTTATCATTTTGTTTGTTGTAGCTCTCTTCTACGGTAAAAAGTTTTTCATCCGAAAAAAGAATTTCCCGATATTTTTTTCCCGCGTACCGCTCAACAAAGCGCGGCATCTCTTCAGTCTCAGGTCAATTAGACGAGCATTCAAACGATGTCCTGTTTTTCTTCGATATGCCCGAAACCCTAAGTCTTCATTTAACACCCTTTTCACCGTGGTTCTGCTTCACCCTATCTGAAGGGCTAACAGTTTCTGCATACGTTTGGGATTTCTTTGAATTCGCGCCTTCACAGCTTTTATTACTGCTGGAGTCCTAACAGACCGAGGGCGACCACTTCCTGACCTGTCATCTACACTAGAGTCTTCATTGTATCGTTTCATGGTACGATAAACGAATCTTTCGGTTATATTCAAATTTTTCAGTATGTCAAAAATTTGAATTGACGCGTAACCGCAACGATGCAACGCAATAACTGCAACACGGTCTTCTTTAAGCGTCCACTCCATATTTAAAAATGAGTAAAATTCTAAAAAGTATACAGTTTTATTTTCACGAATAATTCGAAATTCGAATTCAATAAACATTTTTGTGGCCAGCATTCTAAAAGAAAAGTTTTTACTGTGTGACAATACTTATGACCTGACTAGGTATATAAACAACGACGCTGTCTAATTCAATTACTGGTTGTCGCCTTTTTCAGACTGTTTAAAAATGTATTGTGATTCATAATTAAACTGTCATGAATTCCGGCTCTAAAGGTTATAGAATCGAGGACGGGAATTTATTTCACAATATTATTATAGAAAGAGCATAGAGACTTGTATCACAGAACACTATTTTATTATTACCCTAGCGGGGGCTATATAAATATATTTAATAAAGTTAGTGGTGAAGTTACAGGCTATTTAGTCCCACAGCTGGGCACAGGTTTACTGTCATTTGTAAAAGAGAGGGATTCCACAAAATATTTAATTTTTAGACAGAGGTTTCCTCACATCGTATTCCTATCGCCGCGGATTAAAATTGCAATTCACAATTTCAGTAAATATTTACGGCGGACGCTTAGCCACTGAGCTACCACTATACGGCTCTTTATGTATAGACCCAATTTAAATGTAGGAATAATCTATAAGATTACATATTTTAACTTTATAATTAAAAGTTGACTTTTATCATATTCAGCACAGTTTCAGATATTCAGAAACTATTGTCGAAAAATAAAATATTTTCTAGAAACTATTTATTATGTTTTCCTTTTTTTTTCTAATTTTAATTATTTTAACGGTATACATAATTAAAATAACTACTATAATGGCGTCTAAATAGTTTTATTAAAATCTTTATCCCCTATTTTACTACCCTGTGGGGAAATGAAAAATTTCGTTAAAATTTATACTCCGACGTTTTTCTACTTTATAGAAAAAAAAAAACATTGAAAATCGGTAAAGCCGATTCTGAGAGATCGGTGAACATACGTACATAAAAAACATACGCGTCGAATGTAGTGACTGTTTGGTTAAAAATGAATTGCAACGATGAAATGTATGAAATAACAATAACCCTGCTATGTTTTATAGTGACACGACAAATCACTCTCTTCTCACAGAATACCAACGTAAAATGGCAGCTTAATGCTGCTGTCTTTCGTATTGTGAGTGTAGAGAACCAGAGACCCTTTTTACTGGAACAGAGGCATTCTATCTTACACGGCTGACAACGCATCTGCATTTTGATTCGCAAACGAAGATAGATGTAGATGTCTATGGGCCACAGCACCACTTACAATCAGGTGGACTGTGTGCTCGTTTGTGACCCTTATTCTATAAAAAAAAAAGTTACAGTCTATATGCAGTTGGACTGTTGAACAAGGTTAGGCAAGTTTATCGCATGTCGTCGAAATATTTTAAAAAAAACACGACAAATAATATAACATACTAACTGGTATCCGGCGCCGCAGAAGAAATATTTGTGGAAATATCGTTTTAAATTTGGAAAACTTATATTGTTTTTTCAAGAATGATACAAACATTCATTGAATTTGAATGATATACAACTTACAAATTAATTTGTCGGTACGATACGCGTGCACCTACTGTAAGTTAATTGTACTATGCCTATAACCTTCGCGCAAGTGCAAGCAATAAGTTGTTAAAGTTTTACCGCAATCTAATGAATGGTATGTCAGTGCATAAAACACGAACAACCAAAAATTAATTTTTATATGTTAGATTACGTTTTTCAATTGTAGTTGAACAAAAAGAGAAACTTTGAGTCATTTTATTGGATATATCAAACAACAAACAAACGAGCACACAGTCCACCTGATGATAAGTGAATGCAGTGACCCATAGATATCTACATCTATTCTCAATTAAGAATCAAAATGCAGATATGTTGTCACACGTGAGGACTAAGATGGAATGCCTCGTTTCCAGTAAAAAGGGTCTCCGGTTCTCTACACTCACATTACGAAACATAGCAGTCTTAAGCTGTTATTTTACGCTGGTAGTCTGAGAGCGTGGTCCTTACCCTGTCCGTTTCCCACCCATTCGCTACAACCATAATATAGCTGCAGCATGGCTCTACCACGTATAAAATATGTATCTACTCGTACAACCTTTATATAAACTTTATTGTAGGTATATAGAGATTCATAATTTGAAGATAAAGTTTATGTAACTCTATGAGGTTGGCATGCTCGTTCTTGCGATAATATACCTTAAATAAAGAATTAAAAAGTAAACAGAGACAGCCATAAGGACTGCTGGCAGAAGTGAAAACTCACTGATATTATATGCGTATACTTGTACATGTCCATAGGCCGCTATACTACGCGTCAACATGCTGCATGTGAGCGTGTCGAGGATATCAGTGACGCGACTCCATTAGTCTTTCCTCTACCAAAAATCGCTCAAGGCGGCTAAAGAAGTTTTCACTTTAAAATTATTACTGTTTTTAATACTTTAGTGAAACTGAACATTTTTCCACAATATTGTTTAGCATTATTAAGGTACACGACCAGGTCGATTAATTACTATCAACAAGTTAGTGAAAGTATCGCATCAAGTCCTCGATACCATAAGTGAAAGTTTAATATTATGAGAACATAATTTAGTCAATTTATAATATACTATAATCTATCACTTCGTCCACCATGCGTCTCGAAAGTGAATCAGAACAAAATTAAACTAGTTTTTAGACAAAATAGGTTATAACAAATCGACATGTGCGATATAATATAAAATTTTGTACAACCGACTTCAAAATAAGTTATTAAGAATAACTCAAAAACTATTAGTCAGACCTTGATCAAATTTATATGGGAACACGTGTAATACACCAGCTTACATACAAAAAAAGAATCATTGAAATCAATTCACCCAGTAAAAAGTTATGAGTTAGCACACATTATACGTGGTAGAGCCATGCTGCAGCTTATGGGTAGTATAGTTGTAGCACGACGTATACGTGTAGTATAGTTTTAACAGTGGTAGAGCCACGCGGCAGCTTTTGCTGTCACACGAATGGGCCGGCTCGAACCGGGGTGGTACCACGACCTCACAGAATACCAACAGCGTGAAGTAGAGGTTTACCTCTGCGTTGCGCTTGGTGAGTACAAGTGGTCGGAGGCCGAATTCCTCCCCCCCCTCTCCCCCATCAACATGGCAGCGGAATTAAAGAAAAGACTACCCCAGGAGGGTACTAGCACCCCTGGAGAATCCCTCGCTGAGCATCCACGACCAAACTACTCCACTCCGGAGCGTGGGTGCTCAGGCTGCCCCGCGTATTCTGGAGGAGAGGGGGGCAAAATTCCGCTCGCGAGTAATACTGCTCGGGGCAAGCGACACCAAGGCGACCACTGTCACGCTATCCGTGAATTTTTGCAACATCAGGGGACTTCATTCCAACCTTAACGCTGTCCATTACCATCTAGAGACGGCGAAGCTGGCCTTGCTCTTTTTGACCGAAACTCAGGTGTCCTCTCCGGCTGATACTTCATATCTCTCCTACCCGGGGTACAGATTAGAACACTCCTTTGTGCCCCGTGCTGGAGTTTGCGTATACGTCAGAGAGGACATCTGTTATCGATTCCTCGGCAGTCTTGAAGGTACGGACCTGTCCACTCTATGGCTGCGCGTAGAAAGCAACGACCTTTCCCGCATCTACGGGTGCCTCTATAGGACCCATAGCGGTAATACCGAAACAGACCGACTCATTGACCACGTACAAATTGCTGCAGACTCCGTACAGGTCCCATCCGCAGAGATTGTGATACTCGGCGATTTTAACGCCCACAACGCTGAATGGCTTGGTTTCCGTTTAACCGATCATGCGGGTAGATCTGTCTATGACTTTGCCTTGGCATATGGTCTAACACAACTGGTTACTTCGCCTACGCGGATCCCAGATGTGGAAGATCATGTACCTTCCCTGTTGAACCTTCTGCTGACCTCTCATCCGGACGGATATCAGGAGCCCAGAGGGGCATCGACGGAGATGCCCCTCTGGGCTCTTCGGACCATTGTCTAATCCGGAGTACGGTGCCACTCACGCTCCCGTCGCAGTTGCGATCTGCAGCTTGCCACCGTGTTTGGCACTATAGGTCGGCCGATTGGGACGGGATGCGATCTTTATTTGCATCTTACCCTTGGGGGCGGGTTTGCTTCTCGCCGGAAGATCCCAGCGTTGTTGCCAATTCTGTTGCTGATGTGGTACTTCAGGGTATGGAACTTTTTATTTCATCCTCTGTGGTGCCCATCGGAGGCACATCCCAGCCATGGTTTGGTCGCTCCTGTAAAATAGCATCACGCTATAAGCAGGAGTGCTACCGGGCCTGGGCTGACGCATCAACGTCTCGGGATGTAAACACCAGCGCTCTTAAAAAGAAGTAAAATTCCGCCTCCAGGTCCTTCAAAAGCGTCATTGCCAAGGCAAGGTCTGAGCACATCGGCAGAATTGGTGAGAAGCGAGTTCACCTTCCTTCGGGAACCCGTGCATTTTGGTTTCTCGCCAAGGCTGTCCAAGGAAACTTCTGTCAGCCATCTCTTCCATTTCTGCACAGAGAGAACGACTCACTGGCCCATGCAGCAAACGAGAGAGCCGATCTTTTAAGCTCTCTCTTTACGTCCAACTCGACTCTAGATGATACCACCGACCATCCCGCGGTGTGAGTGCTCCATGCCAGATGTGCAATTTACACAGCGCTCGGTTCGTAAAGCACTCTTCTCCCTGGACGCCAGCAAGTCGAGTGGGCCTGATGGAGTCCCTCCCATTGTGCTGAAGACGTGTGCACCGGTTTTAACGCGTCTTTTCCAGTACTCCTACTCCCAAGGCGTAGTCCAAATTCATGGAAGACAGCTTTGGTCCACCCGATCCCTATAAAAGGCGACCTCTCAGACCCGTCCAACTACAGGCCTATCGCCATCACCTCCTTGTTCCCCAAAATAATGGAATCCAGTATAAATTACCAGCTCATGAGGTACCTTGAGGATCACCAGCTGATTAGTGACCGCCAGTACGGTTTTCGTCGGAGTCGATCAGCTGGTGATCTTCTGGTCTACCTGACTCATAGATGGGCGGAGGCAGTAGAGTCGAAGGGGGAGGCATTGGTCGTTAGTTTGGACATAGCGAAGGCCTTCGATCGGGTTTGGCTAAAACCGCTTCTTTCGAAGCTTCCTTCCTCTGGGCTTCCGCAGAAATTGTGCAAATGGATCACCAGTTTCCTTGCTAATCGGAGCATCAAGGTCGTAGTAGACGGTGCATGCTCTGATTTTAAGCCTATCAACGCTGGTGTTCCACAAGGCTGCGTGCTATCACTAATGCTGTTTCTCCACTGAATTCTTCACTGAATTGTTTACCACCGGCGATTTTTCCGGACCGATATGACTTAGGGACCTTCAAGAAAAGAGCTTACACCTTTCTAAAAGGTCGGCAACGTATCTGCAATTCCCCTGATGTTGCGGTTGTTCATGGGCGGCGGTAGTCACTTACAATCAGGTGAGCCGCGTGCTCGTTTGTCACCCTATCTTATAAAAAAAACATAGAGTCGAATTGAGTACCGTCTCCTTATTGAAGTCGGTAGAAAACGGCAACAATTTCGATGGCATCTGTGAGGACTAATATGGATGAATGGATTATACTGACGCTATACAGACAAGAATACAACATGTTATTTGTCAGCAATATTAGTTAAGAAGGTAAAGTAACATATAGGTGAGCTCTGCCGTTCTTTTTTTTTGTTTATAATTTTAATAATAATCATATCTTTTAAATAATACTTCGTATTCTAAAAAGTCCTCCTTAATTACGATAACGATAGTGATGATGTAAATAGACTGACACTTACAATAGTGCGTAATATAAATTCATTTATATTACGCACTATTGATATCAGATGAACTATGTGTTCGTTTCAGACCTCATTCTATAAAAAAAAAGTATACTTTTTCGCCCAGACTTTTTAGAGATATTACAAGCTCGATAGATTTACTACAATATTTATTATCTAAAGAATAACGCAAAAAAAATTTAGGAAAACAAAAATATTAATGCAAATTATTTCTTTTAAATACAATAACGATCATTGTTTATTGTCCTTACCGTTGACGTAATCCAACCAAATTAAATACAAACTGTAACTTTCCTTGGAATAGTAGGCGTCATTGTTCGCCACCATTTTGACGGATGAATCATTACTCATTGATCATTTATTTCATCAATCAAGTCGTTCTTACACGTGCGTTGACTTCGATTGATTTGAGGTATAATATTTATCTTGTGTTATGTTACATTTGTCATTAAGTTACTTTAATCATAAAGTATACTGTCGTCGTTACAGCCTATTAAAATCCACTGCTGAACATAGGCATCCCCCATGGGTTGTCTCATAGGGGGGATATTTGCCATAGTTATAATGTTACTGCTGATTTGAAAATTTCACCTTTCAGTGGGTCATGTACTCCTGGTAGATTATTTTCTATTCATCCATCCATTACAGCCTATAAAAGTCCACTGCTGAACATAGGCGTCCATAGATTGCCTCATAAGGGGGATATTTGGCATAGTTGCCACGCTTGGCAAACGTGTTGACAACCGCAGTGTTTTCTCTATTTAGTCGTTATACATATAAGTAAGACACTGCTAACCATCATCTCCTTATTAATTTCCCTCTGTCTCTCTTACGACACCCACGGAATGGGGTAGTGGATATTCTTACACCGCCACTACACGGTAAGATTAGAAATTACAATAACAATAAATGTAATTTATATACGATAATGGTAACAAACAAGCATACAGTTTGCATGCTTACGTGGTAGAGCCATCAGTACCGTCTTTACCATAAGGGCACACGGGGACCCCCGCTAGAAATAGTCGCATTAACAGATTTCCTAGGTAGAAAATATGCAGTTCCGCATTTCGCCGCTATCTAAACATTTTTGTCGGGCCGTACAGTCCCCTTACTTATAGCCTGGATTTTTTTTTAATTTTCGACTATCTATATATTTATAATTCGCTAAATTTATTAGGTGTTCAGGCTGTATGATGTGTTTCCGAAGCTGTAGCATATTTTAAATTTATCCAAAAATTGTTCAATTTTTTCTCGGCTTCGACCAAACGATGGAAAATTGTGACAGAGCATTTGGGCGCAAATAGTCCTGAAGTCTCTCCCTGATACTAGATGGTCTGCACGTGCTAATGTTATCAATGCTTTGCAAAATGGTTATATAACTTTTTCGGAAGCTTTCTTCTCAATTTCAAGTGACATCAATTAATCAGGAGAAACAAGAAACGAAGCTCAAAGCCAAGCAAAAAAAAATGGAGAAATTGAATACTATACGTTTAACGAAGATGTGATCGTTTGGGAATTATGAATATAACTAGCTTAAGTTTATAGAATTGCTATTCTAGTGTATATAGTGCTCTATGACCATGGACGTTGCAACAAAACTTTACGCATCTCTGATCGATTATGTCAATAACGCGCGCAATAATTTCGATCAGTACGAGTCGGCTGCTAAAGAAAAAAATCCAAATGCTAAATATATAAAGATAATTCTAAAAGAAAAAGAATTCGCAGCACACGCGTTACTATTTTGAGTGATTGTAAGATACTGTATAGTTAAATGGCAAAGAAAAATTTCGTGTAGATACGTTTATTCCTATAATCGATACATTATATGCACGTTTAAAATATCGTTCAGCAGCATACCAAGAAATTAACAATCGTTTTAGTTTTCTTTGTCAATTAACAACAATCGATTCTGACGAGTTGACAAAAATGCAAAGAATTTGAAGAATTCTATCACGAAGACATTAATGCATATGAGCTCAAATCAGATTGTTTTCATTTAGGGTAGTATTTAAAGAATATAGCAAAGGAATCAGCGTATTTAAGTGTTTCAGCCTCACATAAACTAATAAAATCTGATAAATTAGAAGAAATATTTCCAAATGTTGAAGTTGCTACAAGAATGTTCCTTTGCTTAATGGTTACAAATTGTAGTGGAGAGCGCTCAATTTCACACCTAAAGGGAATAATAAAAAATGAATTACGAACGACGAACTATGTTACAAGAACGACTAACAAATTTGTCAAATATGTGTATAGAAAGTGATATCTTTCAAAGAGTAGACTTTGAAGATATAATAAAAGATTTTGCACAACAGAAATCCCGAAAGAAACCACTGTCGTAATGGTAACCAATTTAAACCACCAACATACTTATTATTTGATTTTTACCAATTAACTTTAATAAATATAAGATCATAGCAGAAAAATATTTTTCTCATTCACTTTTTCTTACTTTCCAACAGGGCCCCAAATTTTTGTGGGCTCCAAGGGCCCCGATTGGCCTAGGACGGCGTTGAGAGCCATGCTGCAGCTATATTAGTAGTATAGTTGTAGCACGAATGGGTCGGCTCGACCGGGGAAGTACCACGCTCTCACAGAAAACCAGCGTAAAATAGCAGCTCAACGCCGCTGTGTTTGTTATGGTGAGTATAGAGAACCGGTAGACCTTTTTTACTGGGATAGAGGCATTCCATCTTAGTCCTCACGGGTGACAACGCATCTGCATTTTCATTTGTAATTGAGGATAGATGTAGATGTCTATGGGCCGCAGCAACTACGTACCATCAGGTGGACTCTGTGCTCGTTTGTCACCCTTTGAATACATTGCCCTACAAAAATGTATTACTAATAACTGGCATTACAAACTTGTGTTTGTTCCTAGTTTATTAAAGTTTGAACATCTTTGTTCTTATCAAAGCTATTCATGGTTTCATGTACATACATTACATTTACATAAATATATTTCGATGCTAAAGTTATAATAACATATACTTATTTCTTTAATTTTTTTTTTGATGGAATATACAATTTAAGTAATAAATTTCCCGTACGGCCCTCTTTAGAAATAATTTAGCCCTACCACATAATAAATTTCCATAACTAGTTCTACAAATTAATTAAGTACACCAGCCATCACTTATTGTGTTAAAACACTACACGTATTTAATGCATGCTACGTTATTTATTTGTAACTAGCTGTTCCCCGCGACTTCAAGCGCGCGTAATTTATTACGATTGGATTTCATGGGTTTTAATTTTTTGCGCGGAACCCTAATTATTTTTCTAAAATAAAAGTATGCTTTTCCATCTTTCCCAAAGACGGGGAAAGATTGAAAAGCATGGAGGAGGCTTTTAACCATAACAAAAAAAATGGGAAGGACATTATTGTAATTGGATATTATATATTTGTAAGAATTGTTAAGTGGAAAATAAAGTTGCAATAATAAAAGCAAGTACGTACGCTAACTAAGCTAAGCTAACTAGGTACGCTTGTTTTTTGAAGGTCCATAAGTCGTATCGGTCCGAAAAAATCACCGGTGGTAAACATCACCTCCTATCCTCGATTAAGAATCAATTTGCACATGTGTTGTCACTTCTGTGGACTAAGATGGAATGCCCTCTTTCCCGCAAAAAGAGTGTCCGGTACTCTAAACTCACCATAGAATACATATACAACAGCATTAAGGTGCTATTTTACGCTTGTATTAGCAAGGTCCTTCCCAGGTCGAGCCGACCGACTCATGCTGCAACTATAATATAGCTGCAGCATGGCTCTAACACGTAGTCAGCATAGCTGTACCACGTTGAACCTTAAACCAGTTCTTAATTTAAAAAAGGGAACAATGTTTTATGCAGTACAACGAATCTAAACGTCATATATCAAAACGGAGCACACAATTGCAACTCGGAATACCATATCTATACAATACAAATAAATAAAATTGAAGTGTCTGTTTGTAATGTCAAAATAACAGCTTTTTACTAAATGCATATAAAAGTATATACGGTATTTATAACAAAAACATAATTTTTAAAATTTTTGTCTGTCTTTCTGTCTGTGTGTTCCGGCTAATCTCTGAAACGGCTGGACCGATTTTGACGGGACTTTCACTGGCAGATAGCTGATATTATAAGGAGTAACTTAGGCTATTTATTTTATTTTAGAAAAGGAATTAGGATTCCGAGCAAAAAGATCAAAACCCATGAAATCCAATCGTAATAAATTACACGCGGGCGAAACCGCGGGGAACAGCTACGTAGTACACAATAAATGAACGTAAATAATATAACCTTGAGACAAATTTTATATTCCGATATCTCAATCTACAGCACAAATAAATTTATGCACTTCCGTATTGATACTAATTAAATTTAAATAAGAATATAGTTGATCTCATTATGCAGTTTATAATAATAACGGTCTACGTGATTTGGTATTTTAAGTAGATCGCCGCGTCAAAGGGTTTCTTGATTTATTTATCTATACAAATAAATAAAAGTGAAGTGTCTGTTTGTAATGTTGAAATAACAGCTTTTTACTATATGCATATGAAATTATGTACGGCACTTATAACAAAAACACGATTTATAAAATTTTTGTCTGTCTGTCTTTCTGCCTGTCTGTCTGTCTGTTTGTTCCGGCTAATCTCCGAAACGGCTGGACCGATTTTGACCGGATTTTCACTGGCAGATAGCTAATATTATAAAAAGTGACTTAAGTTACTTTTATTTTAGAAAAATAATTAGGGTTCCGCGCAAAAAATTAACTATAGTTCCCTTTTAGAATTTCATTTTGGGCCCAGTATCCAGCCCAGCCTTGCAGAAGTTAAAAAGATAGGATGTATCATTGAAGAACATAAAGACTACTCTTGCTTTACTGCTTTTTAAAAGGCCTGACCTCAATTCAAATACCATCAATAAGCCGCATGCTCGTTTGACCCCTTTTCAATAAAAAAGAGCCACAGCATCCACTTACAATTAGGTGGACTGTGTGCTCATTAGTCACTCTTCTATATCGTAGTGATTTTTACTATCAAATGATATATATATATATATATATATATATATTTCTTCGATGTAAGAAAAAAATATTCGTTTGTGAAATGTCTTTTTTTTTTTCAAATAAACTACTATGAAACTAAAACGTACTGCCGGATGATTAAGCCTTTGGAGTTAGTTACTTGCAAAGGATATTATGCGCCATAGTTATATAAACCCTGTGCGGTGGCAAACATGAGATACGATAATGAACTATAGTATAATATACATACGTACGTAGGTACATTGGCATGAAAGTGACTAGTACAGAGTACTATCGTGGTAAAGCCAAGGAATTTAAATGACATACAAGCTACCGCAATGAAAAATGTAACAACGGCTGTTAAATTTTGCAAAGTTCTGAATTCTGACTTGCGGTAGATAAACTATATATAGATTATATTATTTATTATTTTCTTATTCACCAGCCTGTATTTTTCCACTGGATAAGAGCTTCTACCATTGTAGGAAGAAGTAGTCATTGTTATTATCTAATCTATATGATGGTTGATATATATATATATATACATTTATTATTAGTAGCTCACGGTCTAAGCGCTCGCAGTAAATTTCACAGTACGCGAGCAACCCGAGTTCAATCCCCGGCGACACCAATGAAATTGTTAATTGCAACGTTAAGTGCTGATTTACCACGTGCTCGGCGGTGAAGGAAAACATCGTGACGGAACCTGCATGTCTGAGAAATAAGAAAAAAAATATTTCGAAGACATGTGAACTTCGCCAACACGCATTGGAGCAACGCTGCGGACACTTCCTAGCTTAGAAATGAGAGGAGGCCAATGCCCAGCAGTGGGACGTACATAGGCCGTACCTTTTATAAAAATTACGTGTTACATCGTTTGTCCGCGATGAACTCCTTAACTGCTGAACTGATGTTAGTAAAATTTTGCACACTGTGTGCAGTTTCGTCTAACATTAGAGATAGGATAGTCTTAATACCGATACTTTAGGATTTTTTTAGGAAAAAAAGGGACATCGGAAAAGGTAGAACAACGTCTGCCTGGCCAGCTAGTAATGTATATATTAAAAATATCAGTGACATTTCGTTCTTTTCCGTTTATTCTCTATCTATTTTTGTTTCCTTTTTATTATAATTACGTCATTTTATAGTTATTTTTATTTTTTACTAGCTGGTACTACTACACGATACGCGCGCCATCGTTAGTTGTAATATCCCTACAACCTTCCCACAAGTGCAAGCAATTAGTTGACTTTTTTGAGCGCAATCTGATGAACGGTATGGCAACGCATAAAATACGAACAAACAAAAAATATTTTTTATATACTTAGTTATTTACATCTTTTGCTACTGTTGTACTTGTGTCTTTAAGGGTTTTGTTGAATAAATGGTCACTCAATACTTGATCTTTTGTACTTTTATTTCTTCTTTCATTTTTTATGTATTTTTTTAGGCATTTTTATGTATTTTTATTTTTTAGGCATTGTACAATTAGGCATATTTATATTTATATAATATTTTCGTCAACTGCTGCATCACAAGCGCAGTCTGGACAATTTTTGGATTTAAAATGATTCAGAAAATCCTTCCACTAATTATCGCAGGTTGCTGATTAGAAGACGCTAGAAATCAATTTGAAACATCGATCACTAATTAGTGATCGATGATTTGAAAAGACTTATTTTATATTCATGAAAAGGCCTATGTTCTGTGATAGACTTGAAAAGCCGGGTCTAGATAATGACGATGATATATATGATTGTTCCCTACATTTTTTTTTTAATTTTACTCCCATTAATCTGGTATTTTTTATTTTTTGTGGTGTACAATAAAATATATATAATAATAATTTTTGACCACATATGTCACAACATATCTATTCTTCAGCTCTGAAGCTTCAGAAAGGCATTGCCTTTGTTTGCGCATTATACTGTGGTTCATTTGATTGCGTAGTTGACGACGCTTTAAATCTGATTTCTAGAATATTTGTGCTCACAGGAAATCATAATTATTTTTTAAACTGGCTTTACGGCTCTGGGTTCTAGCCCTTCTGAGCCAGAAGTTACAATGTATAATTATCCATTGTAATAATATATATTAGTACACTGCTTCACAATATGTTGATGCGTCACATTGTGCAACCCTTGGGAGATTTTGATGGCAACTTGAGCCAGCAGACAGCTGACAGTTGGCGATGGTATCTCAAGGCGCCTATGCAGACAGACACCTTATCTTGATCACCATCAGAGCACTTGTTTCACCGTTTCCACTAATAGTTGCGCAGACACTTAATACACAAGATCGCACCACTTCTACATATCAAAATCCACTTCAAACCATTATTTAAATTAAACAATAATACAGGAGCAGTCGCCCGCCGCCGCCGCCGGTCAAGTTCCCGCCAAAACTCCGAAATCTTAATTATTACTCCAATGATATTATAAAGGACCTCTTTTTTATATATAATATCATTGTATTACTCGTTATCGCACAGATCAAGAAAAAGTAGAAAAAAGTTTTATACTAGTAACGAGGCATTCCACCTCAGTCCTCAGGATAAACATATCTATGCATTTTGATTCTTATTCTATATAAATAAAATAATAGAGGTTTGCAGTTGTGCGTGCATCACGGAAAAACTACTGGATAGATATCAATTATGTTTTCTAAGTTTTATTTCTTAGACACTAACTTGGCTCTTATCAAAAAAAATCATAAAATCCTGTAATTCATAAAATTAAAACTAAACCCAAGCATACCACTGCAAGACTTCAAGACACAGTAAGTTCATTCTGCGTAGATCGGACCAAAATTAATAATTTAAGAAAGCTGAAGGTACTCCGGGTTAACTCTGACATCGGGATGTCAATCACCTCAGTCCCCCGTGACCACGGTTGCTGGAAAGCAACCGAAACGTCGGGAATATAAAATAAGTAAATTAAACGCGATAAAATCCGTAAAAAGTAGTTTTATTCAAAAAAAAATTGTTACAATATCTAATATAACATAAAGTTATTAAAGTATTAAGAAACAACGACTTTTATAAGCACTACGTATTCAGTGATGTGTGTTTTCTTTGTTAAATATATCAAGCGACGCGGACAAGGTCCCAGTTATCAGCTAATAAAGAATAAATGTGTCTATGTATCAAAGCGACCACTTACCATCAGGTGAATTGTGCGCTAGCTTATCAGCCTTCCACGTATAAAAAAAAAAACTCTAAATGGAATATTTTGAACAGTCACGGCAAGCCATTAAAACAAACGCTAATAAACGCAGAAAAAACTTGTATAATAAATCAAAGACTTACAAAGCTATTCTATAAAGCTACTCAATAACAGTGAATGAGTAGCAAAAGAAACATATTGAAAGAGCTCTAACACATAAACAGTAATGGCGGTTTTCGTTTAATTTTATAATTTGTAAACCATTAAAATATGAACAGGATTTGTGACTGTCTTTTACAAGGCCTATTAAAGTACTTTATAGCGACCCCAATAATAAGTTGGCGGGTTTATTCTCACTATTATATTATATCGGTATAACATTGCTATGCCGGTGAATTTAATAATGAGAAATCTAGGAATTGTGAATATCTAGCAACGTAACGTTTGTGCCAAGTATTGAAATGTATGCAGTATACATTTTAACACTTGGTATGAATTTTATTTACCAAGTGTTCTTTTGTAGGATTATGGTGACAAGCGAGCACACAGTCCTCCCGATGGTAAGTGGTTGCTGTGGCCCATAGACATCTACATGTATCCCCGTTTGCGAATCAAAATGCAGATGCGTTGTCAGCCGTGAGGACTAAGATGGAATGCCTCTTTTCCAGTAAAAAAGGCCTCCGGTTGTCTACACTCACCATACGAAACACAGCAACGTTAAGGTGCTATTTTGCGCTGGTATTCTATGAGATCGTGGTACTTCCCCGGTCGAGCCGAGCCATTCGTGCTACAATTATACAATTAATATAGCTACAGTATGGCTCTACCACGTTCAGAGTATTTCCTATCCTATTATTAATATTATTGTCGCTGAGATGATAAACAGTAACAAACCAGGAGATGGGCAGCGTCGTCTTCCTAATAAATATATACATTATTACAACTACAAAACAAAAAGCTTCGGCAGCCAACTTACCTGTCAAGCTTGTTAACTGTGACAAATATCCCCTTTATGAGGCAATCAATGGGAGACCTCTGTACAGCAACGGACTTTGATAGACTATAATGATAATGATGATGCAAATGATACGAATAAGCATTGAACTAATATGTACTAAAGTACTTGGTACATACTCGTAATATGTCAATGCGAATAAGATGTTAATTTTACTTTAGGTATCTTTAAAACTCGTACTTCCGTACAATGGATTAGAACTTTTTGCGTCTGATATTTATTTATTTAGTGAAAAACAATCAACAGAGATCGCAGAATTTCCTTATTTAAAACCAGTTTTTGTGACATTTTCATTGCTTCTCTAATAAGAGACGACCACAACACAGCTAATTTTAAAACACAAAATCGTATGTAAATACGATATTAAAAGTATTATTTATAACAACTTACACATTCACTTGATGTTCTTTATAGAATATATGAAGACGAATAACCAATAAATCTATTTTTTTATCTTGCCTTGCTACATCTTTAATTATTGTAAAGATAGATCATAACACCATGAGAACTAACAATCTTCCACTCACTAGATGTCGCTAGTACGGTCTGAGGTGACGTTTTTTGTTAAACAATTTCATTTAATCGCGAAGTTGTTTGAACAAAAGTTCATCAGAGTATTATATTAATACACAATAATGTCTCGGTGGTTTGCTCTACTCTCGATTTGTGGCCATACCTCGATTTCGCTACATAAAATCGTTCTTATACTTTTAGCTAGACATTAAATGCTTATTTTTAGACAATTTTGAATTATAAGATTATTTTAATTTCTAATTGATTCACTTTGGACTGCCGTCCGTCCATGTCTGTGCGTATGTGAGTCTTCTCGCTTAATAGAAATGTAATCATTAAACACCAAGGCAAATGTATTTGCAATTCCCCTGGTGTTGCGGTTGTTCATGGGCGGCGATAGTCGCTTACCATCAGATGAGCCGCATGCTCGTTTGCCCCTTCTTCTATAAAAAAAAGTAAAAGATTGAGATAAATAAGATTCCATATATTCTAAAGAGGATCCCTATTGATTTTTGTTATTGAACTCAATACCGTTTAAAAGTTATTAATGAATTTCGATTAGATTCTCTGTTTTTTTTTCCTTGTAAGTATTATCGTCCATATGTTTATTTTTTTCATCTAAATTAAATGAAACGCTCATGAGGCGTGCATTTTTGGGTTTTCCAAGCTATTTTTCTACTTTCAGATATATCCGTAGATTGGTTTATTCATTTATAATCTAATTAATATAAAAAAACATAACTAATATTACGGAAAGAAACATTACCCGTTACATTTTTCTAACACACACTTACCCGCTTTGAAATCTGTCAAATATTTCACCTCATTCCAAAATGGCGCCGATCTGGTGGCAACAACAACGTGGATGGATTATTGGTATTCAACCGCTTTTGACAACTAAGATATTCAGTATACGTGTGATGGCTGGATGTTACAAGGACTTTTATGACGTACGATTTACTTTTTGAATGCGACATCAACGTATATATAATCTTTAAGATTTTTATTTTATTTTATAGAATTTGAGTGACAAACAAGCACACAGTTCACCTGATGGTAAGTGAATACTGTGTAGCCCATAAACATCTTTATTTATCCTCGATTAAGAATCAAAATGCCGCTGCGTTGTCACCCCTGAGGACTAACATGGAAAGCCTCGTTTCCAGTAAAAAGGGTATCTGGTCGTCTTCACTCGCAATACGAAAAACAGCAGCATGAAGCTGCTATTTTACGCTGGTATTCCGTGAGAGCGCGGTACTACCCCGGTCGAGCCGACCCAATCGTGCTACAACCATAATATAACTTTAGAGTGCGCTCTACCACGTGAAATGGTTATTACCGTTGAAATATTTTATAAATGAAGTCGTACTACGCTCAGGTATTCTATTTACACATTGATTTGATTTTCTTTAAAATTTTAGAGAATTTATCACGCTCGTTAATTAATAAATCTAAATGTTTAACATTACCTTACCTTGCTACACATGTAATTATTGTACAGATAGATTATAATGTAATTGATATTCAACCGCCGTTGATAATTAAGATCCTTATTCAGAATACGTGTGATGTCTAGGTGTTACAAGGACATGTATGACGTAGGATTTATTTTTTGAATGTTATGTATCACATATACAATTTTTAAAGTAGGGCAACACGGGCCACCGGCGGACCGGAGGGGAGTAGCCATACGGGTTCCCCTGTGCCAAAGTATAAGTTCACGCGGTCCTATGCGTACAATAAAACTAGTTGCGACGCACTGTTCACTATCACTAGACTAAATTTAGTTGGGCGGCTGAATCGACGTCCTACAAAAATGTTGAATTGTGCAGTTTTTTTTTTTGCTGCCAAATCAGATCTGCCGCGTCACAATTACAATTTTAATCATATTATTGCTAAATACTTCTTTTTAAACTTATAAATTACAATTATAATTGGTCGTGTTGTTTCGCATTTGTTTACCAACACAGACCGCTCGCCCTCATACAATAGGCGGATTTGGGAGGCATGCGATTTTTTTTTATAGGATAAGGGTGAAAAACGAGCACACAGCCCACCTGATGGTAAGTGGTTGCTGCGGCCCATAGACATCTACATCTATCCTCTGTTACAGATCAAAATGCAGATGCGTTTTCACCCGTGAGGACTAGGATGGAATGCCTCATTTCCAGTAAAAAGGGCCTCCGGCCACCTGCACTCACCAAACGAAACGCAGAGGTAAGCCTCTACTTCACGCTGGTATTCTGTGAGTGCGATCTTTTAACCCGCTTTTATTACCTTGGTATGTAGCTATGTAACGGAATTTTTGAATGTGATTTTCATCGCCTTCAAAACGTTAGATTTATTTGAAACTTCGCACACTTATCAAAGACCGATGACAATGCAACCATTTAATTAGTTTGTCCCATTATCCTTGCCAGGATCCTCAGGGTTTGCGAATAATTCATAAAACAACTACGATTTCTGCCAGTACAATCTACTGTAAGTCGCGTAAAGTAACTTCGTTCCAAAAAAAACACGCTCTTGTGTTTTTTTTTTGGAACAAAGTTTTAGTTATTCGCACTAAAAATAGAAAATAAATAATAGTTTCAAAAAAATAAAGAAAAAACACTCTTTTGTAGATAACCAAACTAAAAAGTAGAAAATAATTTTCAATAAATTTAAAGTAAGAAAATAGTGATTAACATAAAAAAAATAATTTTCTTATAAAAAAAACGTGGGGTGCTTGATGTCATTTGTTGTAAATATTTTTGTGGTTATTTGTAAAATTAGCGTCATCATAAAAATATCTGAAAAAACACCCCACCCTTTTTACAATAAAATGATTTTTTATGATAATCACTTTTTTCATTCATGAATGAAAATTATTTTCTACTAGCTGTTCCTCGCGACTTCACCCGCATGTAATTTAGGGTTTTAATATTGTTGCGCGGAATCCTAATTATTTTTCAACAATATTAATAACCTAAGTTACTCCTTATAACATGAGCTGTCTACCAGTGAAAGTCCCATCAAAATCGGTCCAGCCGTTTCGGAGATTAGCCGGAACAATTAGATAGACAGACAAAAATTTTAAAATTGTGTTTCTGTTATAGGTACCGTATATACTTTTATATGCAATTAATAAAAAGCTGTTATTTTGACATTACAAACAGACACTTCAATTTTATTTATTTGTATAGACTTTTAGTTCGGTTATCTACAAAAGCGTGTTTTTTTTTTTAGTTTTTTTTTTAACTATTATTTATTTCTTTACAGAATAGTATCTACGTGGTAAATCACCAATTTAAATTCAATCAACAATTTCATTGTTGCTGACGGATTCAAACACGTTTTTCCCAGATTATATAAAATTTTTGCGTGTACTTTATCTGACAAAGACCTTAACCCCACTAAAATTTGGCGATAGCGTTAAAATAAAATTAGTTTTAAACAACCTAAATATTAAATTTATAAAGAATATAATTTGTATTATCCTGCATGTCTTATCAAACTTGAATAGTTCATACATGACTAACCAGAATTGAACCAGTGACCCCTTGATATCGAAATCCGAATTCTGTTCTCGGATCCTCAATGTTATGAATTTGCGATTAAAAGCTTCAAGCGTGCGTATTTTTGTAATAATAAACAGTCGTTTGCTCCATTTAGCAATAAAAACTAGGTCAAGTAAATCAAAACAACACAGCAATTTTTTTTTAGGTTAAGGGTGACAAGCGAGCACACAGTCCACCTGATAAGTGGCTGCTGTGGCCTACAGACATCTACATCTATCCCCGTTTGCGAATAAAATGTAGATGATATGTCAGGCGTGAGGATTGAGATGAAATGCCTCGGGGTTGAAAAGGGTAAAAAGGGTCTCCGGTTAGAGAACCGGAGACCCTTTTTACCCTTTTCACTCACCATACGAAACACAGCAGCGTTACGCTGCTATTTTACGCTGATATTCTGTGAGAGCGTGGTCCTTCCCTGGTCGAGCCGACCCATTTGTTCTGCAACTATACCACTAATATAGCTGCAGCATGGCTCTACCATGTAAAAAATATATTATTAATTGAACTCTGCGGTAGGACTCCATTCCTGCCCGTCTGGATAGGTATCACAAACTTCTTTCTACCATCAATTACCAGTGCCTGCACAGCCTACACTGTGTTCAAGTATGAAGGGTACAGAGAGCCACTATAAGTCTCATCCTCCACCTCTTCCACCGCATCCCAGCTCGTAAGTGTAAACGCATTATGTAGTCTTCTTTGAGTGAAGTTAGCTGCAGGTATTCATTGGCTAAAATCCGTAAAATTAGTTTCATTTAATGTGTAGTGTCCGCGCAAATATAAAAAAAATCATTATGTTTTACCCAAGCTATTAAATAGACTACGCTGTCGGTGTAAGATAACGGTTATATTTAGACCTGACCGCAATTATCCTCACGATTTACAGCTAAAGTACACGGAAATACTTATGTAATAAATTTCAATTAATGTAGATTTTTATGTTTTCGTCCACCATCACCGTGTAGTGGCGGTGTAAGTATATCCATCATCCCATATCATCGCGTGGGTGTCGTAAGAGACGACTGAGAAACCTAACCAGGAGATAGGCGGTAACGTCTTTTGAACGACAGAGTCTTAAGAACCTATTTTAATACCTTTGACAAAATGAGTGATATTCATAATTTTAACACGCGCAATAAATTCTGTAAATACTTGCTGCTCCAAAGTTCAAGCACCATAAAACTAGTATCATTTTTAGTTAGATGAATTAATTTATAATAAAATACCCGGTAATATTATTGATTTGGCCTTTGCATAAAAAGCATTCTTATGAATAAATAATTTTATAAATTAGATGATTAATAAAAAGATAACAATGCGTGGACTTAATGAGCTTCCTTAAACTGTTTTTAGGGTTCCTTACCCAAAGGGTAACAAACGGGAACCCTATTACTAAGCCTCCGTCCGTCCATCCGTCCCTCCGTCTGTCCATACGTCTGTCTGTCAGAGAGCTGTATCTCATGATCCGTAATAGTTAGACAGTTGAAATTTTCACAGAATATGTATTTCTGTTGCTGTTATAATAAAAAATAATAAAAATTAAAATAAAATAAAAATTAAAAGGAGATCCCCTTCTAGAAATGTGTATTACAATGGTACGGACCCTTCATGCGCGAGTCCGACTCGCGCTTGTCCGGTTTTTACTAATTAACTGTTGGGAGCAAAACACTCTTCTTGTGAGATTCTTTCTGCGGCTTCTTACAACATCTTCCGCAGTAGGGACTTATTAAAGCCATGGCATAGCTTCCTTGGCTTACAAAAAAGGCTTTTCATAGGTCAATTTTGTGACTTTGACTATTCCCATCACCACAATCCAAGCACCATAGACTAAATCAGAATTATTTTTTGGATCATAGCGATTACATAAATTTCAGTTTTTATAAAAATAAAGTTTAGCAGTGTCCTTCCATGTTGGCGTACAAAATGTAACATTTGGTGCACCCAGTCAAGTACTAAGTCAAAATATTAAGTGGATATAATTCATTAAATGAAGGTAGCCGGGCTAACTATGGCATCAGGACGTCAAACACCTCAGTCCCCCTCGTGACGATGGGTGCTGTAAAGTACCCAAAACGTCGGAAATTAAAAAGTTAAATTAAACGCGATAAAATCCGTAAAAATTAGTTTCATTTAATGTGTAGTCTTCGCGTAAATATAAGAAGTCATTATAATTCATTAAGTAAATAAATTGGCAATTAACTAAAATTTATCGCCGGCAGTAGACTACTGCCTTTAAACTTATCTGGAGTAATTTAAGGGATTATTAGTTATGTTTATAGTATTGCTAGTATTAGATATATTGAAAGTTTTTTATAATTTTTCATACATGAACATCAATATTAAAGTTGTATTTAGAGTGTTTTCAACATTGAAAAATGTACTTTTGCAGGTAAACCAAGCCACCTCTACAATGACTCAGTGATACAAAAAGTATAATCAGTGGTAGAGCCTGAGCCGGAAACCAGCGACATGCGTGCCCTACTTCCGTTTCGCTGGTTTGCGCGATTCCAAGATGGCGGCCTCGCAAACCAATTCCTGATGGCACTCATGGGTGAGTCGTGTTTCACATTATAATCAACGATGCAAATCTCTTTTATTTAGGGTTGTACCAATATTATATTTATTATTTTTTTCTGTGTAATTATATGCAATTAGAGATCGCATTGGTTAGCGGTGCAATTAAACGTTTGTACGCGGACACTACACAAAAAAAACTGTGCCACACATTGAGTTATATGTACTACGTACTAGAGAAGCCATTCCAAACAAAAATAGTGTCCTACTCTATGTCTTCGCGCATGAGCGGGGGATAGTAGAGTCGCGCATGCGCGAAGACTTTAATTTAATATAAAATAGATATTAATATAAAATAAATATAAGAATTTAATATAAAATATCTTAATTTAATCTAAACAAACATATTTCGAAATAAAATGTAATAATAATTATTTTATGGAATTCACAAATCTTCAATTTACGCAATATTTAGTTTGTATGGATTGCACTACAGTTCAGTTGAACATAGTCAATGTTCGGAATGGCTTCTCTAGTACTTAGTACATATAACTCAATGACTGTGCCACATAAACTGTACACATAAGTATGCATTGACAATGCATGGAAATGTATGATTTTAGATTGAAAATAACTTTAATGTTAGTTTAGGTTTATTGTATACAGTTTCTGTAAATTTTTGATTTTATTTCCTGTATAATCTTATAATGTTTATATGGTATCTGTTTATGTTTATGTTATGTTATGATAATGACTATCCGTTAAATACGTTAAGAAAGACCTGCAGAAATAAGCGCTTTAATACAACGAAAAGCTAATATGTTGAGTTTTCTTCATAGATGCTATTTGCTATATTTTTAATGTAGGTATAAGTATCTTATTATATATTTTTAAATAAATTTTTATGTTGATTTCTCACAAAATGAGACTTGAAGAGCTGATGTTTATGATGCTGATTTTCGATTACTACTTCGTTTTAACTTATATCTCTGTTTTAATACACAAATGTATTTATATAAAAATTTATCGTAATGTGATTTAAGGCTACGTTAAAAATCCAAAAATATTGCTGTTCTACAATTAATTATACCTAAAGGGAACGAGAACGCTTGAAATGATCTAGACGAACTGTTAACTATTTTACTAAACATTTTGTCGATATGTAAATTTAATATTCCGTTCGTATTTCGTACATCATTAACTGCATGCTAATAAGAGGCATTTGATTATTCATTCCGCACCATAATACCAACTTGTCTAACGAATACTCGCTTGACTACATTATTAAAAGAGACTACACAGAAAAAAAAAACACGAATAATATATGTCTACGTTTTTATATCCGGGAAAAAAGGACGATTAGATGTTGTTTTCCGCGTTAGCCATAAAGCCAACACAAAATATGTACCTAACTAATAATAGTTTAGGTAAATGACGGCTGGGTAAAGTTTTACGGTTCCGTTGGCTCCGTGACGCAGTGGCTTAGCAATAAGTTACAGCGCTAAGGATCGCGGGTTCGGATCCCGCAAGGAACAAGTATTGGTATGGCCTACAAGTAATTGTTTGTTCTTGTGAATTCTATGTATGTAAACTGCCCCCGCGATACAGGAGAAAATACTAGTGTGGAGGTAACGTTTTAAAGCTAAGCTTCTAATTTATTTTAGAAGCTGCTTCCAAGCAGTTTCTAAAATAAATTTTGTAAATTGTTTGTAATCATTTATATTGTAAAATTTATTTTAAAAAAAAGTCCCGCTGGGTTTCTTGCTCGTTCTTCCCAGGACAGAGGGATTTTTTCGAACCAGTGGTAAAGTAAAAAATGACTTTCAATAAGAATTACACATGTAATGTATATTGAATAAAAAATATTCTATTCTATTCTATTCTAAAAAAAACTAGAGAAAACAATAAAAAAAATCCAATAATGTAAGTTTTGATTTATATCTTTATATATCCTTGCGATAGGACAACCATTTCCCACAGTTTTTCTAACCTGGGATTTCTTCATCTTCTTCATCAGTCCCGAAAAGTCCACTGCAATCCAAAAATAGGCCTCTCCTATACCATTGTAGAGAAGATATGACACTCCCTACCGCCGGGTCCGGATATTTTACGTTTAAAACGAGATGTTTATGCAAACATTTAATGGAAGGCATATAATTTTGACATGGGCCACAGATAGGGTTACCATATCTCAGGATTTGTCCTGAGATTTCAGGATTTTTAGACTTTTCTCAGGATTGCGGCTGGATTTTGCAAATCTCATGAAATCTCAGGATTTTTAGAACTTTCAATATAATACAGCTTACATTTTAAAGATGTCTTTAATAAAAAGTTAAACAAACAAGTAGGTACTTAAACAGTTTTATCATACTTAATATGTGAAGATGCCTTTTTAAATAAGGTATTCTTCTCAAACTGTAAAAAACTCTCAGGATTTTTAAATGGAAATCGGGCCTCTTCTCCGGACTTTTAATTTTTTCATCTGGTAACCCTAGTCACAGACGACTCTTTCGGCACCCACGGGACGATATGGTGTGATGAATTCTTTTAAGCTCCCACACGTCACAACCTAGAGCTGCCATCACTTTGCCGATTACCGATTCGTTACCGTTACGACCTACTAAAGTCCACTGCTGAACATAGGCCTCCCCCATAGATTGTCTCATAGCGGGGATATTTGTCATAGTTACCACGCTTGGCAAGCGGGTTGGCAACCGCAGTTTTTTTTTTGATCGAATGACAAACGAGCACACAGTCCACCTGATGGTAAGTGGTTACTGTGACCCATAGACATCTACATCTATTCTTAATAAAGACTCAAGATGCAGAAGCGTTGTCACCCGTGAGGACTAAGGTGGAATGCCTCTTTGCCAGTAAAAAGTGTCTCCGGTTCTCTACACCCACCATACGAAACACAGCAGCGTTAAGCTGCTATTTTACGCTGGTTTTCTGTGAGACCGTGGTCCTCTCCCGTTCGAGCCGACCCATTCGTGCTACAACCATAATATAGCTGCAGCATAGCTCTACCACGTAGAGTTTTTTAATTGCAATCGTTATTAGGGAGACGCTGCTGCCCATCTCCTGATTTGTTTCTCTGTGTCACCTCTTCCGACACCCACGGGACGATATGAGGTAGTGGATATTCTTACACCGCCACTACACGGTAATGCTGGACGTAAAAACATAAAAACCTACATTAATTATTATATAAGTAATTACGTATACTTCAGCTGTAGATTGTAAGGATAATTGCGGTCAGGTTTAAATATAAACGATATCTTACACCGACAACGTGGTCTATTTAATAGCTCGGGTAAAATATAATGATTTTTTTTATATTTACACGGACGCTACACATTAAATGAAACTAATTTTATGAATTTTATCGCGTTTAATTTTAACTTTTTAATTCCCGACGTTTCAAGCGCTTTAAAACACCTTACGCTTTATAATATTCCCGGTAGATAATCAATTAGATAAGGCGACGTCCTGCTACTGTGTTTTGGCTTTTGCGAAATTCATCTCTAGCATTTACGGCATTCGTATCTAACGCTGTGCAGTCAGTGGCGGATTATCTTTAAGGCAAAACCAGGCACATGCCATGGGCGCAAGGTTAAATAAGGGCGCGCGTGGAAGTTTTTAAACGAAAAAAACGTTTAGTAATATTTGAATAAAATAAAAAATATACCTACTTACTAAAGAGATGTAGAGCTTCCTAAGCGCGCCCCGTCAACTTGATTGCTCCTACATCGCCCTCACTCTCTTATCACGTTTTTCATTCATACCTATATGTACCTGTTACGTGTCCTAATCATCATCATTCATCATTACAGCCCTTCACAAGTCCACTGCTGAACATAGGCCTCCTCCAAGGAATGCCACAAAGCACGGTCCTGAGCCACCTGCATCCATCGACTTCCCGCATATCTTACCAGGTCGTCACTCCATCTAGTGGGGAAACGCCCTACACTTCGTACGCCGGTACGAGGCCGCCATTCGAGAACCTTTTTCCCCATCGGCCGTCGGTTCTTCGAGCTATATGGCCGGCCCATTGCCACTTCAGCTTACTAATCCGTTGGGCTATGTCGGTCACTCTGGTTATACTGCGGATATACTCATTTCTAAGTACGTGTCCTAATGATTTTGGTAAACTATATAGTTTGATAAACTATATTATAAATTATACCTATTATAGTTTATTTGTAAAATAAGTAGTTATAATTTATATGGCCGCCAGAGAGGCGCCGATGAGGTGCTAGCCTGTGGCGCTGTCGCTATTTAATCCGTCTCTGTGTCCAGTCTACGAAACTTGGCTGAACTATATTATTCCTTGTAGCAGCAAACATTTCTCACGAAAATATGATGTCGGGGTCTCTGTAACTGCATTCAACCTATCAACTACGGTTTGGTAACTACCAAACCATAGTTGTCAGCAGGCTCCGCTTAAGGCCCTTTCTTATTTGGTGGGTACGACAGTGATGCAAGACCCGCCTTGTAAAAATTAGCCCGATGTCGATACAACGTACATATATCTTGACTTTCGATATTGTTCAACGTGGCATGCCATATTTTAAACATTACTAGCTCGCCAGGCAGACGATGTTCTGCCCCGTCCATCAACCCTTCCTATAAAAATCCTTAAATTCGCAATAAAAAATTTTGAGGGTCATTTAGCGGGATAGAAACTATCCTATCTCTCAAGTTTGGGCAAACTGCACACAGTGTGCAAAATTTCACTGAAATCAGTTCAGTACTTTAAGAGTCCATCGCGGACAAACAACGTGACACGTAATTTTTATATATAAAGACTAGCGATCCGCCCTGGCTTCGCACGGGTGATTTCTGGATCTCAACAGTAGCGCCATCTACCGGGTCCAAATAGTCTAGGGGCGCATTCAAACAAATAATCAAAACCGGTCGAGCCGATTTTCAGTTTTGACGAGACTAACGGACAACAATTGATTTTTATTTAAAGAGACTAGCTGTTCCCCGCGACTTCGCCCGCGTGTAATTTAAGGTTTTAATTTTTGTTCGAGGAACCCTAACTATTTTTCTAAAATAAAAGTAGCCTAAGTTACACCTTATGACAACAGCTATCTGCTAGTGAAAGTCCCGTCAAAATCGGTCCAGCCGTTTCGGAGATTAGCCGGAACAAACGGACAGACAGACTGGCAGACAGACAGACAAAAATGTTAAAAAGTGTATTTTTGTTATAAGTACCGTTTATAATTTCATATGCATTTAGTAAAACGCTGAAATTTTGACATTACAGACACTTCAATTTTATTTATTTGTATAGATTAGTATTAATATCGTCTTCAAGACAATGCTGCGATTTTACCTAGTTGTAAATAAAATGGATACGAACAACTTGAGAGTATTTAAATATATAAAATGAGTACGTTTTACCAACAACTATTTCTTGCAAGACTGCAGGAGGGAAGAGAGTAATTGAGAAATAGATTAGTATTAATATCGTCGTCAAGACAATGCTGCGATTTTACCTAGTTGTAAATAAAATGGATACGAACAACTTGAGAGTATTTAAATATATAAAATGAGTACGTTTTACCAACAACTATTTCTTGCAAGACTGCAGGAGGGAAGAGAGTAATTGAGAAATAGATTAGTATTAATATCGTCGTCAAGACAATGCTGTGATTTTACCTAGTCTATACAAATAAATAAAATTGAAGTGTCTGTTTGTAATATCAAAATAACAGCTTTTTACTAAATACATATGAAAGTGTATACGGTACTTAAAATAAAAATACAATTTTTAAAATTTTGTCTAACTGAACTGAACTAAAAATATTTTTAAAATATTTAAACACAAAACTTCAATCAAAAATTGAGCATGACCGCATCTCGCTTTTACCTATTCATTAAATAAAACTTTGGTAAAAAAATCAACATAAATATTTCTTTATTCCATAAACATTTGGTATTAAAACAACATTAGTTCCATAGATTAATGATAAGTCATCGCGCGCTCTGACGCGATGACTTATCATTAATCTATGATTAGTTCTTATCATCACACATAAAAATTTGTGAAGAATTGAGATTGCTTGCTCGCTCGAATGAGCCGAGACCGAGTGGTCGCTCAGTAAATTAAACCTTGGTAGAAAATTAACACCAGATTACAATAATATTAAACATAAAAATCACTTTCAAAAGAAAAATTAAAAACCTCTCTTTTGCTTATTGATTAAAGTCGAATATTAAAACCATAATTATTTTGGCTCAGTCCTTAAATCAAACTACTTTTAAAGTATTTGTCACTGGATTTTGCCATATTTTGAAGCCTTTCTCCGTCAAGGCTTTGCAGTTCTGCACAGACACTACTTCTGAGCAAGACGCGTCTAAATTGATGCGAGTCTGCATTTCAGACTTGATTAATTCCATGGACATTTTGTTTCGCTCTTTCGTCCTTAAATTAGTCCATATATTAAAGGATAGAAGGAGGCGGGCGGCCGCGCATAAATACGTGAAGTGCAGACGGCGAATGGTACGCACGTAGCGCACCCTACCTACTCGTAACATGATGAAAAAGAACTAGTGGTAGGTATTCAAAATCCGGGATTATAAAATGTAATTCCTACACACGGGACAAGACACGTAATTTCGGTACAATCCCGGATTTCCCGGCCATCTGGCAAGCCAAGTTACAATAAGTAACAATGAGACACTAATATCGGTTCGATATCGAATCGTGTCTAAAATGTACAAGTTTCTACTGCTTAATTAACCAATAAATAGTGCTGTTATTGAATAAAAAATAACAAAAATATCGGAAAACAGAAGACCGACAAAAAAGGTTTATAAACAGAAATCAATAACACATTACCAGAGTGAACGAAAGTGCGGAAGAGTCCGTAGGTTCAGCAGTGGACATTTGATAATTTGAACGAGTGAATGAATGGATTCAGGAGTTTTGGCGGGAAATGAGCGGCGGCGGATTGCTGCTCTTGTATTATTGTTTAAATAATGGTTTGAAGTGGATTTTGGTAAATGTAAAAGTGGTGCGATTTTGTATATTTACTGTCTGCGCATGTTAACTATTAGTGGAAACGCTGAAACGAGTACTCGGATGGTGATGTGAATATCAAGATAATCTTAGTGTAATCTTGTGATATCAAGGTATCTGTATGCGTAGGCACCTTGGGATACTATCGCCAACTGTCTGCTGGCTGAAGTTGCCGTCTAAATCTCCTAAAAACTACGCAATGTGACATATCAACATATTGTAAAGCAGTGTACTATAAAGGATTATTATCACTTGATACTGAAAATCTATAAAAAAATGATCCCGATTGAAATGAAAACATGGCTTAAAGGACAAGCATCCAAGCCAAAAATCTTAATTAAAAAAAATATGCATTACGCTTTACACCCAGTAATAGGTTAATTAATTGGCAATTCATTATTGCAGTTAATATACTAAGTTTAAATAACAAAGGAAATGCAATGGCACATTAATTTCCTTAATGACTCATTACCGTATGTTGGTAAACATTAGGAATTACCGGTGTAAATGACAGGATGATATCGCGTACTGTTACCAAACAATTTTTAGTTAACCGTAAACATTAACAACCTCAGTCGTATATATTCTGGATCTTTCTTAAAGCTTATATTCATACAACACAACAGTTACGTGGCTTATGCCTGGTTCTTATATTTAAGAAACGTTTCGTTCTTCTTTAAGATCCATCTTATCATGTATGAATTGATACGCGTCTTATTATATATTATATTGCGTCTTCTTGTTCCTTTTTTGTTTCAACTTTTACTTTCTTTTGAAGAAAAGATTTGACTTAGTTAGATAATCAGTAGTAGATGCGTAACTTATTATAATCAATCACCATTTTTTTCTGTATTGCCACACCTACATCAAATTCTTATCATTTTATGGATTGACTGGTAGAGAATGCATAAAGAAATTAAGTACGCCATTTGTATTTTTTTTATAACATGAGATGCAATTGAGGTATGGAGTGTAGAGTACAAGGAGAAACATCTTATAAGGGGCGAAAGTTGAAAAAGTGTCCTACTATTTACTGAAAATAGAGGTTCCAAAACCTACAACAATAGCGCTGGCGTCTGAAAAACTACGATATGAAGATAGCTGTTGTGAACGGAGTGAAGTCAGCTGAATTCAAATATTTAAAAAAATTCATGACTAGAGTAGTTAGTAAAATGCCAGTATACAAAACCTCAACTATTTACGTAGTACAAAACCAAGCGGATTGGTCTGTCCTTGTTTATTTCTCCATCTTATTCTAATTACTTTTGGCGCTTTTTTTTTTAATTTATCCTATGCTACTGCAGCGCCACCCTTATTGGACACATTTTTAGGGACACTTTTCATTATATAGTGATGGTCCTCCTTGTACTCTATACTCCATAAATTGAGGCTAACTAAATACCTAAGTATTATATAGGATCAATTGCTATCCATTAGTCTCGCTAAAACTCAAAAACTGCTCAACCGATTCTGATGTTTTTGAATGCGTTTGAATGGATCCCTGGATGTTTTAGATTCACAATTGGAACCGATAGGTGGCGCTGTTGTCGAGATACATAAATCACCCGTTCGAAGCCGGGGCGGATCGCTAGTAAATAAATAAATGTAACGGGTTTCTTTTTTGTCTAGATCCTAGACTAGGAAATCGTTTGAGTAGGTACCACTTTTCACCTACATATTTCTTTTTTTTATATAGGATAAGGCTGACAAACGAGCACACAGTCCACCTGATGGTAAGTGGTTGCTGTGGCCCATAGACATCTTCATTTATCCTCGATTACGATCAAAATTCAGATGCGTTGTCGCCCGTGAAAACAATAAGGGAATACTTTGATTCCAGTAAAATGGGTCTCCGGTTCTCTACACTCACCATACGAAACAGAGCAGCGTTGAGCTGCTACTTTACGCTGGTATTATGTGAGAACGTGGTCCTTCCCCGGTCCTAGCCGACCCATTCGTGCTACAACTATACTACTAATATCGCTGCAACATGGCTCTACCACGCAAAAAAGCTAAGCTGTACGTTAACTGTTATGGTCAGATTTGTAGTAAAAGAAAATAACAAGAGTAATTCAACAATTACCATTGTCTTTAGGAAATAATAGAAAGCGGAGTCATGATGTAATATAGTATGGTATTCAATGTTTTTAACATTACCTAACCAACGGTATGAGAAACATAATATACCGTTTGTGACTGCATAATCACCGATCACAGCCTCGTGCCTTAGCAATCATTGAAAGCAATAAATTGTGACCCTTTACTTCGAAATAAAAAATTGGTGCATGAACACAAGCTATCGCTTTTCAGATATATAGCGATTGTGTCCTAGAGTGGTAAAGATTTCATAGCATATATTAGATGTAGGAAAATATTTATCATCCAGTGTGTTATATCATCATCATTACAGCCCTTTACAAATCCACTGCTCAGCACAGGCTTCCCCCAAATAATGCCACAAAGCACGGTCCCGAGCAAACTGCATCCATCGACCAAGTCGTCTCTTTACCTAGCGGGGGACCGTCCTACACTGTGTAAAGTACGAAACTGCCACTCAATGCTTTGGTTTTGGTTCTTAGCTATTGGTTGTTTGTTCTTCGAGCTATATAGCTGGCCTATTGCCACTCTGATCTTGATGCGAGTTTCACCGTTACAGATTCTATCACGTAGAGAAGCTCCGACCATAGCCCTCTTCATAGCTTACCGAGCTACCTTCAGTTTCATCATACGGCTTTCAAAGAAGTACATACGTCTCAGCTTCATATGTCATCACTGGCAACACGCACTGGCACATTGACAAGAAGAATAAATTATTATATTATAAGTATTAATTTTATCGCCACTAAAAAATAATAAATTAATTTTTATAACTAAAAGTTTATACGTAAATTATGGCTGGGCACAGGTTTCCTCTCATTTCAGAAAGGATATTGGAATAATTAGTCCAACGTGCCGCTTCAATGCATTTTGGGGAACTTAACATGACATATAAATACTTCATCGCCGAGTTTGTGGTAAAGCAGCACTTTAAATTAAAATTTAATAAACCCGGGTTTCTTGCGTAGTGTAAAATTTACCGATAGCGCTTTTTTATAGATATCAAACTAGTACACATAGCATCTAATGATAAGTGGATACAGTGGCTGAAAAACAACTACATCTATCCTCTATTCCGTTTCAAAAGGTACATAGATGCGTTTCAACCCTGGAGACTACGATAGAATGTCTCGTAATCGTTAAAAAAACTGTGTCCGGTTCTCTATATTTAGCGTAAGAAGCAGCATCAACCTTCTATTCTGTGAGAGTGTGGTCCTTCTCCAGTCGAGCCGACCCTGCAGCAGCCGATTTAATACGGTATTCAACAACATAATATTATGTTATTTCCCATCGAATTCTTCAACAAGCTACAGTATGTAACGCAAAATGGCAATTACAAAAACAGATTAAAAACATAACCGCGTTCTTTTTATTCCCCTCTCACTGCGGAGCCTGACCCTAAACACGCAATGCAAAACAGGTTAGTGATTCAGCCGCGTATATGGTCACATCTTCAAACGGGTTTTCCTTCTAAGTACTTCCACTATATGAAGAGAAAGAGCGATAATGTGACTATTTTTACTTTAAGTACACTCCTGGCTCTATTAAACTGCAGTTAGAATACAAAATTTGAAAAATTAACCTCATATTACTTCATACGCTGTGCATAACAGTGGTAGAGCCACGCGGCAGCTTTTGCTGTCGCACGGATGGGCCGGTTCGAACCGAGGTGGTATCACGACCTCACAGAATACCAGCGTGAAGTAGAGGTTTACCTCTGCGTTTCGCTTGGTGAGTGCAGGTGGCCGGAGGCCCTTTTTACTGGAAATGAGGCATTCCATCTTAGTCCTCACGGGTGACAACGCATCTGCATTTTGATTTGTAATAGGGATAGATGTAGATGTCTATGGGCTGCAGTAACCACTTACCATCAGGTGGACTGTGTGCTCGTTTGTCACCGTTATCCTAAAAAAAAAATCAAAGGAACCTAAAAAACAATAAATACAATTTCATTCCATATCATCTCTTAAAATAGTAAATAATTACCTACACAGCACGTATACAAACGCATATGCATAATATATAGGATTATTATCTATGTCAGAACCAATCTCTATATATAAAAATCAATTGCAGTCCCAACTCTCGCTAAAACTCATATATATGACAACTATATCTTTCGTTGGTCTATTCAGTAGTTGTTGATTGTCATCTCTGACGCTTCATTTTAAAAGACGCAAGTAATTCATTTATTTGTATAATATAATACGTTTATCAATAATAATATACTACGAAAGGTACTTCGTTCCAACCGAGTGTTCCACGACACTCACGAATGTTTTTTATATAATTTTTTTAACTAAATGGCAGAAATTCTCTTCTGTCTGGGAGTGCGCCTGGATAGGTACCTCTTCTCTATTTTGCTACCAAATAGCAGTGCCTGCACTTCTTTGTATTGGTCTGAACGATATATAGAGTCAGAATACGTGGTACTATATTAATAGTATAGTTGTAGCACGAATGGGTCGGCTCGACCGGGGAAGGACCACGCTCTCACGGATGCAGCTCATTTTTTTATATATTTTTTTTTTTGCATTTTATTTGTGTTTTCACGTGAAGATGTTTTATAACTTATATTATCAACTTTGTTTATAGTTTTTCAAAACAATAAATCAATCCGTATTATTGAAAGTTATTATGAAAACAAATCACAGATTAAATGGGATGTATATTCTCCAACTTAATGTTTTGTAAATATTGCATTGATTCGTCGCTATACCATATATCTATTGCAGTTGAAAGTTCTGGCTTTTCCCATACTCATGTCTTACGACAGCTCTGAGAAAAGCGTTCGCTGTAAATTTCACAATACGCAATCAATCTAGATTAAATCCCCGCAGATAACAATAAAATTATTACTTTAAATTTTAAGATTTAAGTGCCGATTTACAACCCCAAGAGATGGAGTGACGACCTGGTAAGACATGCAGGAAGTCGATGTATGCAGGTGGCTCAGGACCGTGCTTTGTGGCATTCCTTGGGGGAGGCCTATGTTCAGCAGTGGACTTATGAAAGGCTGTAATGATGATGAATGATGAACAATAAAATTATTACTTTAAATTTTAAGATTTATGTGCCGATTTACAACCGATGAAGGAAAACATCGTGAGGCAGGTTCCTCACGATTGTTTCCTTGTGTCTGGGAAAATAAAAAAAAAAAATATTATTTCGAAGAGATACGAAGTACGCCAACACGCATTGGGGAACCGCCGTGGACATTTTCTTGTCCTAAAGCCCTCTTTAGAAATGAGTAGAGGTATGTGCCCACGAGTGGGACATACATATAGGCTGTAACTTTACACTACTGTAACGTGACGCCTCAAACGTGACGATGGCTTCTCGTACCCCACCACCGCACGACATTCAATATCGATATAGTATTGACTAGCTGACACCCGCGACTTCGTCCGTGTTGGTTGATATAATTATATGAACAAAGTTTTCGTATGTGTGAAGGAAAAAGCATCAAATAGATCGCAAGCAAAAATATACTTTACTTACAAAATTTCTTTCTAAACAATGTTATTCGTTGCTCCGTTTGGCTAAAATTAAGTCATCTGGGTAGGTAACGCGAGAACAAGCGACGTACGGTTAACCGCCTAAAAACCCCCGTATAAAAATCTTTGTTTCTTAAAACTTTAATAACTTTATATTAAATGAAGATATCGACATATAAGGGCCAAGTGTCTATGAAATAAAACTTAGAAAACCTAATTGAAACCTATCCAGTAGTTTTCCGTGGTGCGCGCACAACTGCAAACCTCTATCATTTTATCTGCCGACTTCCAAAAACGGAGAACTTTGTACTGGGTGAACCGATTTCGATGATTCTTTTTTTATATGAAAGCTGATACTTCTCGTGTGGTCCCATATGAATTTGATCAAGGTCAGACCAATAGTTTTTCAGTTATTTTTAAATAACTTATATTGAAGTCGGCTGTACAAAATTATTAATTTTAAATTATTTATATAAATATATAGATGATCAACGGCTATGATCTAGTGTTTTTACTGCATAGTATAAAACAAAGTCGCTTCCCGAAGTCTGTACGCTTATATCTTTTAAACAACGCAATCGATTTTAATGCGGTTTATATCAATAGACAGAATGATTTAAGTGAAAAGTTTATATTTATAATATATGGATATTATATATTATATAATTCTTCTGTCCGTGGATATGTGACTGAACTCCTAAACGGCTGGACCGATTTTGATGAAATTTTGTGTGTGATTAAGTTGATTAGAGAATGGTTTAGATTACAATTGTACCCGGTAGCTGGCGCTTTCGTTGATATCCAGAAATCAAGTGCTGTAGTAAAATTATTAACAAAGTCTATAATTATTAAAGAACAAAAATTACACATATCTACAATGTGATATAATGGCAATATAATGGCTTAGTGTCAAAAAATACAAAATATATTAAACATTATCACCTCAATTCGACGCGCATGAATTAATTATTCTTGTTCAATTCCACCGGAGTGAAATTCGTTGCCCGCTAATAAGTTAATAAAAAAATAAAGTCTAAAGTAACATAAAAAGGCGCTTTACGCTGAAAGTATTAAAGTATTAAAACCAGTTATACATAGGTGATTGGTATTCTAAATCGATAGTTTTAAAATTTAAGAGCTTGCTTGGTTTTTCCAAAGAATGTATTCTACGAGTAAGAACTTGATTTGAATTTTAACCTTCTCTACTTTTCCATAGGAGTATTTTAATTACATATGATAAATGTCAAATAAAAAGTCATTCATCCTTTCACCATTAACTTATTTTCATTTAGCCTATCAACACTATCACTACTGTTACAGCTGGACATAGGCCTCCCATAAATTGCCTCAAAAGGACCATTGCTATTTGCCATAGTTGCCCGTTTGGCAGTTTTTAGCCGACTTAAAAAAAGTATATTCTCAATTCCACTTTATGTTTTTTGTATATTACGTGATAAATTCGTCAATTGTGAACCGATTTCGTTGATTCTTTTTTATACTTCACGGGTGGCAAAATAGGGGATGAAGGTTTAAATGTAACTATTTAGACAACATTGAGACTGAGATATCCCTAGTCCACTCAAAAGGGTAGAAATTAGCTTTTAATACTTAAAAAATTCAAAGAGCTAAAAATCTAGGTATATGTATAAAAATAGTGTTTGTTTGTTCGTATTTTATACGCTGTCATACCGGTCATCAGATTAAGCTAAAACTTTGTCAATTTATTGTATTCATTATGCCTAATATTTAAAAAAAAACAAGAGGTATGTATAACTTCCAAATTCAATACGTTATTTCCACAATTATTCGCAACGCGCCGGATACCTACTAGCTACCTAGTATCTTATAAAAATATATACTCAGTAGAAGGAAGACCGAAGGTATCACCAGAATAGAATAGAACTAAAAATAGTATTGCTTAAACGACATCCTCCTCCCCCCCCCCCCTTTTTCGAAGTGACGCCACTGACTTAGAGGCACGCGCTAGTAAACAAAAAATTTAAGTACAAAATTTGACTCCCTTCTCAATGTTAGTAGTCTCTGCCTTGACGGTGATGCTCGTCACCAAACTATTTTAGTTTTCGCATATTCTGATAAAGTGATTCCGCGATCGATTTGAGACGACAAGGTCGTATCTTGATTTCTAGTTATCGCTAGGAAAAGATAAAAATAATATTATATTGTGCCATTTCCTACGACGTTATCAAGAGAACTTTAGTATCTGAGCAACAACGAACGGTAATTACCGGTTATGGCGAGTCTAGACAAGGTTAGACAGCTTTGAGGTCGCTGTAGTATGTATCTACTTGAGAACTGTACCCAAAGATATTTTATCTTCGTTTGATATAATATACTATTTGGTAAAACTTCTTTTCTGTTTAAAATTGAGTCTAGGTAGATTTTATAACAGACTTCAAAATAATTTAAAATTGAAATTTTTGTACAACCGACTTCAATCCTTCCTTCCGAAATTATTAAGAATAACTCAAAAACTATTAGTCAGACCTTGATAAATTTATATGGGACCACATGTGAAGCACCACCTTTCGAATAAAAAAGAATCATCGAAATCGGTTCACCTAGTAAAAAGTTAGGAGGAAACACACATAAAAAAACATACAGTCGATTGAGTACCGTCTCTTTTTTGAAGTCGATATAAAAGGAGGAAGATCTCAATTCGATATCTTGGTCAATTGTGAACAGATTTTATGAACTCTTTTATTATTCAATTATTTATGTTTCAAGGGTTGAAAAAATTTGGGTAGAAGAAATACCTAGAAGGGATACCTAGTTTTTAATATATCTATACGGCATTCGAGCTTGTAACATTCCATAGTCCACATAAAATGATAAAATATGATAAAAGTGTCATTTAATTCTATACACTATGTCTTAACAATTAATTCTGAAGCAATTATGTGAAAATTAAAATTTTATACAAAATCTTATTGTACCTTGAGGAACGTCATCTAATTAGTGACCGCCAGTACGATTTCCGTCAGGGTCGAGGCGGTCCAGTCCAAGGGGAGATCTTCGATCGGGTTTGGCACAAAGCGCTACTTTCGAAGCTACCATCTTATGGGCTTCCAGAGAAATTATGCATCTGCTGGATCACCAGTTTTCTCTCAGATCAGAGGATTAAGGTCGTAGTCGATGATACGTGCTTCGACTTCAAGCCTGTTGCCAGTGTTCCACAAGGCTGCGTGCTATCACCTACCCTGTCCCTTCTGCATATCGATGATAATGTGTTACAAGTCAGTAACATCATTGTTAGACAGTTGACAGCACTGACGATGAATTATACCCCAGTCCTGCTAATATTTCTTGAGAACGTCGTCGAGTGCCGGAATAAACTTGTGTTTGAAGTAGAGTCTTTGTTGAACAAATTCTCGGATTGGGAGCGGCTAAATCTAGTCCCGTTTAATCCCCAGAAGACACAAGTTTACGCGTTCACCACTAAAAAGAACCTCTTTGCCATATCGCCACGATTTCAAGGCACTCCCCTTGTTGGCTCGGCGTGCTTTGTAGAGCGCGACAGTATTTCATGCCGGCACACCGCCTGCAACTTTACAAAGGCGCAAGTTCGGCTTCACGTGGAATACTGTTCTCATCTCTCTAGCTCCTACGAGAACAGAGCGGTTTGAATTAACGACGATCAAGTTTTTCCTGATTGGCTTGACTTCTTTTTGCATATTCAATTTCATTTACCACGCAGAGTGCTCACAGGAATTGTTCGGACTAATTCCAATCGCTCAATTTCACCATCGCACATCGCGACAAAACTCGCGATACCATCCATACCATCTGGATAATTGGTGGTCCACCGCTGAGCACAGTTTACAAGAAATTTTCAAATTCGCACAACTTCCTTGTGGAATCGACTACTGCCAGCAATTTTTCCGGACCAAAACGACTTAGGGACCTTCAATCAAGCGCCTACTATTTTTAAAAGGCCGGCAACGCATCTACAATTCCCCTGCAGTCGTCTATGAGCGGCGGTAATCACGTACCACCAGGTGAGCCGCGTGCTCATTTGCCCACTCTTATATATAAAAAATTTAAACACGTAAATGTATGAGTAAATATATGAATATGAAAGAAGCGAGAGAGGTGTGTCAAGATCATGCCAAATGGAAGTTCGTAATATATGCCTACATCCGTCACCCACGTGAAACGTGAGTTTATGATTATAATAACATGCAACATAAATGCACTTTGTGCACTTTGTTGACACAGCAACAGTTCATCCGCACTGATTACTATATTTAATATAGTATATTTAAAAAAGATATAGGTTCGTTAAGTGATTTTGCGTAACAGTTAGAAAGAGACACGATTATTTCGTTAGCGTTATCACCCCTGACGACTGAGATGGAATGCCTCGTTTCCAGTAAGAAGGGTCTCCGGTTCTCTACACCCACAAACGAATTACAGCAGCATTAAGCTGCTTTTTTACGCTGTTATTCTGTGAAAGTGTGTTCCTAACCTGGTCGAGTCGACCTGTTCATACTACAACCACAATATAGCTGCAGCGTGGGTCTACCACGTACAAAATGTACCTGGTGATGCCACGTATATTTTTTTTGTTTGAACCGTCTTTCAATGTTAATTATTAAAAAAAATTAAGTCGGGAATTTTGCTATTTACTATCAATACTTGAAAAAACAAAACACTATTAAATCAGGAACGTAGACCATTCTCAAATTTCAGTCCAATGGAAAAATCCTACAAACGCAAAACCTGATCATTGACATAAAATTAATGTAACCGGTAACGTAACTCATAATTTCTTATAATTTATCAATAGATATTTAAATGTAAGTGATAATAATTTAAAACACGACGTCATAGTTATATAGTGTATAATAACCAAGTAGCAATAGTAAAAGTAAAGTTATAGCCTATATATGTCCCACTGTTGGGCACAGACCTGCTCTTACTTCTGAGAGGGTTTTAGGGCAAAGAAGTATCTCCAATGCATGTTGGCTGACTTCACATGTCTTCGAAATATTTTTTACTTCTCACACATGCAGTTTTGCTCACGATGTTTTCCTTCACCGGCGAACACATGGTAAATCAGCAGTTAAAATAGCAATCAACAATTTCATTGGTGACGGCGGAGATCGAACACGGATTGCTCGCGTACTGTGAAATTGACAGTAAGCGCTAAGACTCTGAGCTACGAATCTAAGGGTTGATTATAATTTAGTATTTTGTCCTCATGTGACTCCTTTTATGCCCTATAGTCCATCTAGGTAAGGGTGGTAATACCCTTTTATAATCTCTATATTTCTGTCGCGAAATAGTTTTGTTGGTGTGAATAAACTATATCTTTTATAGTATTATAGGTTTTATTAGAATTATACAAAAATTTAAATAGTTAATTCCGTTCATAATATCTTTTGAGTCGATTTAGCAAGCACGCGCCGTGTAGTGGCGGTTGAAGAATATCCACTACCCCATATCATCCCGTGGGTGTCGTAAGAGGCGACAGAGGGAAACAAATCAGAAGATAGGCACCAACGTCTTCCTAATAACGACTAAAAATAAAAATTTGTATCCCCCAAATATCCCCCAAATGAGGCAATCTATGTGGGAGTACTTTAATAGGCTGTAACAATTGAACATTGTTTATGTCATTAACTTGAGCCTCGACGTCTAACACTTCATGTATTTTTCTCCTAAATACAGGTTACTAAGTAACCTAGCTAGGAGACTCAGGATTCTACCCATTTCAAATTAGTCCTCTTGATGTATTGCATATATTTGTAAAAAGTGTGTAAACTGTAAAAATGTCAATAAAAAATTATTATTATTATTTTAAACTTTACTGGTAAGATCCGATATAATTTCTATTTAAATAGACAGGGAAAGTTTCTATGCTCCATAATAGTGGAACAGAGACCTTTGGATATCCTCTACTTTAGCTTCTAGTGACTATAATATAATAATTTACCACTATACAATTACTATAGTATAGTGGTAAATTATTATATACTAGGCGAAGTGTAGAGCGTCTCCCCACTAGATGGAGTGACGACCTGGTAAGATATGCAGGAAGTCGATGGATGCAGGTGGCTCAGGACCGTGCTTTGTGGCATTCTTTAGGGGAGGCCTATGTTCAGCAGTGGACTTGTGAAGGGCTGTAATGATGAAAAAATGATGATACTATTACTATACTATATATATTGCACATTGTTAAACTGATTAGAGAGAAATTGAAAGGATTTATTTAATAGAATAAGTGTGAAAAGCACATACAACGTCCACCTGTTGGTAAGTGGATGCTATGGCTCACAGAGATCTTCATTCTATGCACGATTAAGAATCAAAATGCAAATGCGTTGTCACCCCTGAGGATTAAGATAGAATGCCTCGTTTCCAGTAAAAAGGGTCTCCGGTTCTTTACAATCATCTTACGAAACACAGCAGCATTAAGCTGCTTTTATGTGTATGTATAAATATATATACTTATATTTAGGCTGGTATACTATGAAAGCGTGTTCCCCAGCCGAGCCGACCCATTCGAACTGCGAACGTAATATGGCTGCAGCATGACTCTATGACGTATAATTTTATCAATTTCCTAGTTGAAGCGTTGCATAGCAGTATTCTGAATTTTCGGCTACATCAATCCTACGTGATCTTTCAATAATTACATTTTAAACAGGACTCGTGTCCGTGTAATTTTTGAATTATAGTTAATTAAATAATTTTACAAATGACTGATTGAACCTTTCACATAAACCTACGGGCAGCTACCAACCCTTTTTTGAACAGTGGTAGAGCCACACGGCAGCTTTTGCTATCGCACGGATGGGCCGGCTCGAACCGGAGTGGTACCACGACCTCACAGAATACCAGCGTGAAGTAGAGGTTTACCTCTGCGTTTCGCTTGGTGAGTGCAGGTGGCCGGAGGCCCTTTTTACTGGAAATGAGGCATTCCACCTTAGTCCTCACGGGTGACAACGCATCTGCATTTTGATTCGCAAACGAGGATAGATGTAGATGTCTATGGGCCGCAGCAACCACTTACCATCAGGTGGACTGTGTGCTCCTTTGTCATCCTTATCCTATAAAAAAAAACCCGTTAGAGATCTCACTCATTGTATTTTTATTTCATTACACGTTTGGCTTATAATATAAAGACTTAAAAAAAAGCGCCAAGTCGCGTCTGGGTGAGAACTATAAATTATGTATGATCACTTAGAACCGTTGCCGTGTTTCGTTTTTACACGTTTTGAAGTATATCATTTGTCTTGTCGACGATTTGACACATTGATCGATACGATTTTTAAGAGATAATAGTGTTTGTAGGTATATAAAAATGTACTCTATGATTGTTTTTTCGTTACCAAAATATGACTGGCGTATGGAATGTTTTTGTGATCCTAGGCGTGATTTATTATTCTGTAATGTGGGTGCTTTGCTGGCTGACGAGTGGCAGAACACGTGCCACGACTGTTCATCGTGTAGATTTTCTTACAGCCGATCGAGAATTTAACATATCTATTTCTCGTAAAATTATGCTCTAAATGGATTGAAGCCATTAAAATGACTCGTACAACAGTACAATTTTATACGTGGAAGAGTCACGCTGCAGCTATATTATGATTGTAGCTCTCAAAGAATACCAGCGTAAAATAGCTGTAAATTTTTGTATTGTAAATTATGTAAATTTTCACGTGGTAGAGCCATGCTGCAGCTATATTAGTAGTATAGTTGTAGCACGAATGGGTTGGCTCGACCGGGGAAGGACCACGCTCTCACAGAAAACTAGCGTAAAATAGCAGCTTAACGCTGCTGTGTTTCGTATGGTGAGTGTAGAGAACCGGAGACCCTTTTTACTGGCAAAGAGGCATTCCATCTTAGTCCTCACGGGTGACAACGCATCTGCTTCTTGAGTATTTATTGATGATAGATGTCTATGGGTCACAGTAACTACTTACCATCAGGTGCACTGTGTGCTCGTTTGTCACCCTATCCTATAAAAAAAAAATAGCAACATAATGCTCCGGTATTTCGTATGGTGAGTGTAGCGAATCGGAGATCCTTTTTACTGGAAACAAGGCATTCCATCTTAGTCCTCAGGGGTGATACCGCATCTGTATTTTGATTCTTAAATTTTCTGGTTCTGGTTTCTTTGGTTCGGCAAAACAATTAGTAAGCGACAAAAACCTACCATTTACAAGTACGACTTCAAAACTTTTCTTAGTAGTAAAGGAAGAGATCACATACGAGGAGAATGACTGCGACAACATAACACATAATACAAAGAAATAAAAATAGATTGCATAAACAATTGAGTAATGAATCCTTCCTCGACAATACATTATATCAAAGCATACTCTATATTGATACATTGGATTATACGGAAGTTGAGCATTTAAAATCTACTATAGAAAAATGTACTCAAGAGTTAATAACGGCAAACTATGAGATTGATAAATGAAATCTTGAAATACTTCGTTAAAAAAAAATCAAAACTAGAAAATAAATTACAACTATACAAAACTATTGGGATAGAAGACCTTAGAATAAATTCAACTGGATTAACAACAAGATTTTACTCCCGACAATGTAGAAAAATATATTCCGTAAATAAAACTTTAGGAGGCTTAAGAACTTCCCAGTTGATTAACTCCCCAAATTACCAGAAGTTGCAGCTTAAAAGTACTCAAAAACTTCTCAAAATGTTTCGATAATCTTCACAGCTGTTGTTACAAACCGATTGAAGGACTGGGGTTTTTTTTATAGGATAAGGGTGACATACGAGCACACAGTCCACCTGATGGTAATTGGTTGCTGCGGTCCATAGACATCTACATCTATCCTCTATTACAAATCAAAATGTAGATGCGTTGTCACCCGTGAGGACTTAGATGGAATGCCTCATTTCCAGTAAAAAGGGCCTCCGGCCACCTGCACTCACCAAGCGAAACGCAGAGGTAAACCTCTACTTCACGCTGGTTTTCTGTGAGGTCGTGGTACCACCCCGTTTCGAGCCAGCCCATCCGTGCGACAGCAAAACCTGCCGCGTGGCTCTACCACTGTTAAATATATCTCGAATACACAAAGCAGCACACCGATTAAGAACACTGGTTCGAATATAAACGATTCATTTTGCGTGAGTTCTGATAACGCTGGAGCAATTTCACTCGACGAAAACCGAACTCTACACACTCAACAAAACATCAAACACCGAGTCATGATTTTGTCAGATCAAATAGGTCGCGGTTTAAGAGGCAAATTACTAAGTTTACTGGGAAAGGATTACCATGTTACTTGTTTTTTTTTAAAGCCGAATGCAAAACTGGCTGAATTATTAAAATCATATTAAAATAAACACACATAAACACTATGCATGAACTTTACTAAGGAGGATTATGTAATTATTCTTGGTGGTTCAAATGATAATGATCTAATTGAATTTTAATCGCTTTTTTATTTTACTTTACACCAAATTAAACGTACAGATATTGTGGTATTTTAAATTAAAAAAAATCATTTTAATGAAACGAAGTTAAATAACTTAGTTCAATCGATTTGTAAAAGCTTCAGTCATGCTTATTTTGTGCCCTTGTTGTCTAATAATATTCATAATGATGGACATGTGCTTAAAAATGTAAAAATTGTTGGAAAACTAATTCTTCATAAAATATTGAGAGTGACATATAAAATAAATTATTTTAACATTGTAACTAAATTACGCAGCTCGAATAAATGTAATATTGTGAGGGCCGATGTTTCTGGCCATGTAAGTCTAACAGCTGATAACATGAAGTGCACAACAGGCACTAAAACTGAGGATATTCCTCCACAAAGTTGCATTTTGCTTGTTCGTCAATACTAATAAACTAAATAAGCAGCTCTTTTTTGGGGCTAATTTTATTAATATTTTTGTTCAAAATGTCTGTGGTGTGACAAACAAAAAATATAAGATAGAACTGTATATTAATTCTGTAAAATCTGAGTTACAATATGTTTGTTTTTGTGAACATTTAAATGAGGTTTCAGCTCCTTTATTCAAATTAGAGGTTTATAAATTAGTAGCTGACAATTTCCGAGCAAATAAAAAGCGAGGTGGTTCAATGATATTGGGTTTAAATGATATAAAATGGAGAAGATGCCTTCTGCAAAAAAACTATATAAGTCTGAACATTTTGAAGTTTGTGGTATTAAAGACTTGACCACCGATCTTATATATAGAAGAATATTGAGAAAAGCAACACAATAGCTATACAAAGAACAATTGAGTTGGCGATAAATGCAAATAAATAAATCTGGAATATTGTAAATGATAGTAGGAAGAAATCGTTTAGTAAAAAAGGACATAATATAGTACTAAAGGTAAACAACATCATAAGTCTCTCTAGTAGAATCTAAACTACGTTATAGCATAATATCCTGGGGCAACAGTTATAAGTATAATATGAAGGCAGCGTTTGTATTACAAAAAAGAGCGATCCGTACCATGTTACTTATTCCACAAATTGAGTCGTGTAAGGGACATTTCCGAAATCTTATCATATTAACAGTTGCCTCTCTGTATATCTTAGTTTCACTTACTCATTTAGTAAAGAACTTTCACAAATATGAAACATACGAAGAAAGGAAAAAGGGAGAAATGACCCGTCGAAAAGATTTAAAAATTACACCAACATTGAATGTTGTATTCCACAGAATTAGATATCAAGCTATTGGACTATTTACTTCTTTGCCTATCTCATTTAATCTCTTTATTGCCACCACAATTTTCAAAATAAATTAAAATCATTATTAATTAAAAAAAGCTACTACTCAGTTGACGATTACCTAAATGACAAAAATAAACTTAATGAATGTTAATTTTTATTGTTTATGTACTGTATAATTTATAATCTATTATGACATGAAAAGTATTTAATTAATTTATCAAATGATGTTTAAATTTTATTCGATTCTAATTTTATTTAAGATAATTGCATGTAAATGTTATTCTTTATCCATGTAATAAATTTTCAATACAATGTAATATTGTTCTATGGAATAAATGACTATGACTACGACTATCTTCTGATGATGAACAGATATATAGACATGTAGCCCAGTTAACATGGGCAAAATTAAAAAAATTCTACAACCGACATCAATATAAATTATTAAGGATAACCCAAAAACCACTGCACAAACCTTGATCAAATTTATATAGAACTACATGAGAAGCATCAGCTTTCAATTGAAAAAAGAATCATCGAAACCGCTTCATCTACAGAAAAGTTATGAGGTAACACACATAAAAAAACATACAGTCGAATTGAGTACCTCCTTCGTTTTGAATTCGGTTAAATAAGAGCGATTTAAGTGTTGAAAAATCTCCATCTAAAGATGCTACAGATGACACATTGTTTAGTCATGAATACAGTAGTTACGTAGTACAATATCGTTTTCGACGGCGGAAGTAATAGAAAGGTCGATGAGGTTGATTGGCTGGTCATCGCTTAGTGAACTGTACAACAGGAAATTATTACTTATAGCGTGTTTTTTTTTTATTAATGAGTCTAATAACAATGTTAATACGTCGCTCCGTTAGTTTAATACCAAAAACTCGTTCAATATACTTACACTTAGTTAAAACATAATGTTCCCACATCGAATCAAGATTTTAGGAGTTTTTCTAGTTCCTTGTAGTTGCTTTTCTGCATAGGAGACCGTATGGTCCGGCCTTGTATCGGCGGACGAAGTGTAGGGCGCCTCCCACTAGATGGAGTGACAACCTGGTAAGACATGCGGGAAGTTTTATACGTGGTAGAGCCATACTACAGCTATATTAGTAGTACAGTTGTAGCTCGAATGGACCGGTTAGACACTGCTGTGTTTCGTATGGTCAGTGTAGAGAACCGGAGACCCATTTTACTGGAAAAGAGGCATTCCATCTTAGTTCTCACGGGTGACGACGCATCTGCATTTTGATTGTTTATTGAGGATAAATGCAGATGTCTATGGGTTACAGCAACCACTTACCATCAGGTGGACTGTGTGCCTGTTTGTCACGCTATCCTATTTAAAAAAAAGTCGATGGATGCAGGTGCCTCAGTACTGTGCTTTGTGGCAGTCCTTCTGGGAGGCCTATGTTCAGCAGTGGACTTGTGACGGGCTGTAATGATGATGATGATGATGATAGGAGACCGTATGGGTAGGTACCAACCATTTACCTGTTTGTGAAATGATCGGAACACAGCAGTGCTTGCACTGTTGTGTTCCGATCTAAAGCATATAGAGAGCCAGTAAAATTGTGGGTATTCCATTTTAGTCCTCAGAGGTGATAGAGTATCTTTAGCTTTCTTTGCTTGAAGTTGTTTGCAGGTGTCCTATGGATACAGTAGTCACTTACCATTACTAAACTGTAAGTTCGTTTGTCACTTAGTTTTATAAAAGAGTAGCTGTTCCCCGCGACTTCGCCCGCGCGTTATTTATTACGGTTGGATTTCATGGGTTTTAATTTTATGCGCGGAACCCTAATTCTTTTTCTAAAATAAAAGTAGCCTAAGTTACTTCTTATAACATCAGCTATTTGCCAGTGAAAGTCCGGTCAAAATCGGTCCAGCCGTTTCGGAGATTAGTCGAAACAAACAGACAGACAGACAGACAGACGGACAGACAGACAGACAAAAATTTTAAAAATTGTGTTTTTGTTATAAGTACCTTAAATACTTTCATATGCATATAGTAAAAAGCTGTTATTTTGACATTACAAACAGACACTTTAATTTTATTTATTTGTATATATAAATCAATGACACAAAAACAACATCTAATACTAATCCATCAAACATCAAATGTTAAAATCCATCAAACCATTTAAACTACAGAGCGTGCCAAAGAAATAGACAAACACACATACATACATATACTCGCAAGCATTACCCTTCTTTAGCAGTCGGATAAATAGGGCCTTGATAGAATTTTGCCTTAAGATCTGACTATAATAAACTATAACTGATGTAATAATTTTCAGTGACAATCCCAGTGATGAACTTCGGGATGCTGATGGGCTGGCAGTCACCCATGACGCCGATTCTACAAGATCCCGAGGGTCCCGCGCCAGAACCCATCTCCGACGACACCATATCCTGGATGGCTTCCGTCACGTTCATACCGCCTATCTTTTGCGGTTTCTTGGCGGGAGACCTCGCGGACCGATGGGGGAGAAAGATAACTACGATGCTGACGTCACTTATGCTTGTGGTAAGCCTGAAATTATTTGTTGGACAACCTTGGTCAAGTCCCGGTTTCTAATTTCGGGTCGGACCAATATTAGTATTGGGTTTTTCTGTCAACAAATTCTCGGTAGCAGCCCGGAGTCAGGAAATTGGCGGTATTTCGCCCTCGTACCTCGAAAAGGCCGTAAAGCTGGTGATCTTGCGCTTGGTGTCGGTTTACGTCCCATCGGACTATGAGAGTAAGGGAATAGAGAGTGCAGCTGTACGTGCGCATACACTTGGGCACTGTTATCCTGTCCTGCGCCGAGTCTCTGTTGAGACTGGCCGCCGTGACCGCAATTTGGTCTGGAGGACGTTATTATTATTATTATATCTATATACTAATAAAAAGTCAGAAACCAGACAGATAAATGAGAAGAACGTTAGCAAACTCCTCATCGTCAGATATAGAAAGACAGAAACTCATCTGTCCCATAATTGGGAACACTTGCCGTTTGTACCACGTTTGGTTGTTTGGTTTGTTAATGAAAGCAAAACCAGAAAGACGTTTTGCAACTTGACTACTTGGTACCTATTTTAGGTCTAGCGTATCCTGTGCTGCTGTTCTGTGTTCAATCTGACATCTTTTTCTTTCGCACTATAAATAAAAATGAAGAAATCGTCCAAAATATCTTACAAGTTTCATTCTGGCCAGCAGTTAAGGCCCACGTCTCAGTTCCATAGGTCATCACTGGCAACATGAGGAAGATCAAAATCACTCAACGAGCTATGTTCGGCGTTTCTCTGTGTGATAGACTTAAAACAAAGATATTCGCAGTAGAACCAGAGTAAACGACATAGCCCAACGGATTAGTAAGCTGAAGTGGCAATGGGCTGGCCATATAGCTCGAAGAACCGACAACCGATGGCCAAAAAAGATTCTCAAGTCTTGAATGGCGGCCTCGTACTGCTAGGCGAAGTGTAGTAAGACATGCAGGAAGTCGATGGATGCAGGTGGCTCAGGACCGTGCTTTGTAACATTCCTTGGGGGAGGCCACCCCTAAATTATACGCAAGTGAATTCGCGGGGAACAGCTTGCTTATAATATAATAAAGTCAATTTAAACAATCTTAATTATCTTAATTGGCTTATCATTGCATACATTAATCTTGACACATAAATCATTGCATCGCTAACAAATCACTGCCGGTAATTGCTGTTGACAGTGACAATAACCGTTCATTATGATTCACCTAGTACATACTTCATTCTAAAACTATCGTTAGATGTCTGGGATTAACTTTCTTTGAAATATTAGTGCGACATTTTTTTTTATAGGATAGAGTGACAAACGAGCACACAGTCCACCTGATGGTAAGTGGTTGCTGTGACCCATAGACATCTACATCTATCCTCAATAAAGACTCAAAATGCAGATGCGTTGTCACCCGTGAGGACTAAGATAGAATGCCTCTTTTCCAGTAAAAAGTGTCTCCGGTTCTCTACACTCACCATACGAAACACAGCAGTGTTAAGCTGCTATTTTACGCTGGTATTCTGTGAGAATGTGGTCCTTCCCCTGTCGAGCCGTCCCACTCGTGCTACAACTATACTACTAATATAGCTGCAGCATGGCTCTACCACGTATAAACATTTCCGTGGTACACTGTGTACTTGCGGTGTAAGAATATTCACTACACCGTATTGTCCCGTAGGTGTCGTATCCCATAGGGAGTCCTAAGAGGCCACAGTGGAAAACAAACCAGGAGATGCCCATCTTCTGGCTTTTTTTTTTGAAACAAGGAGTAAAAACGATTTAACATGTTGTTCTCTTTTTTATCGTAACAATAGCGAACCGCCCCGGCTTCGCACGGGTGATTTCCGGATCTCGACAATAGCGTCACAGCCGCTTTCACTTGTGAAGCTAAACCCTAAACCACCCACTCGAACACACAAAAAGTTACATCAGAATCAGTCGAGCCATTTTCGAGTTTTTGCGAGACTAACTGACAGCAATTGATTTTTATGTATTGTGGAGATTTACGTTAGGTTGGACATGGACAGTGTCATGCAGAAATGACAGATGCTGTTTTTTCAGTTTATTTTTAAGTATTAAAACTTCTAAAAATTCAATTCACTTTAAAATGATATACATAACATGATATAATAGTGAGTTACCTCAAGAAAAAAAAACATTTAAGTATCTTTCAAATCTAAATACTTGCGTATAATACGTGGTAGAGCCATGCTGCAGCTATATTATGGTTGTAGCACGAATGGGCCGGCTCGAACGGGAAGGACCACGCTCTCACTGAATACCAGCGTCAAATAGCAGCTTAACGCTGCTGTGTTTCGTATGGTGAGTGTAGAGAACCGGAGAACTTTTTTACTGGAAACGAGGCATTAGGCATTATTTATCTTAGTCCTCACGGGTGACAACGCATCTGCATTTTCATTCGTAATCGAAGATAGGTGTAGATGCCTATGGGGCACAGCAACCACTTACCATCAGGTGGACTGTGTGGTCGTTTGTCACCCTTATCCTATAAAAAAAATAACTTTATGTTTTGTTTAATAATAATAAATTACAAAAAATACAAATTCCACAATTGTCAACACTTCTAAATTATTACTTACCTAACAAACCTTCCCAGAACTAAACCAACCGGTCCGATTTAACATCAAATATTTTTTTTCCTTTTCAATTCGTGTTACCTTCGTCTACCATCTGGCGTTTATTGAAAAACTTCCCCAACGTTTTTTTTGACAAGTCACAGGTATAACGAGCAATACAACCAGTCGCTTTTTATTTAAGACAGGTTATTACGGACATTCACCTCAATGCGCAATCTTATGATTATTCGGAATGAAATATGCTTCAATTATATAATTTAAGGATATGTTATAAGATATGTAATAGGATACGCGGTAGAGCCCTGATCCCTCTCACCTGTTTGAGCTCAGGTCTCAAGTGCATAGAGAGTTTTTTTTATAGGATAGGGTGACAAACGAGCACACAGTCCAGCTGATTGTAAGTGATTACTGTGGCCCATAAACATCTACATCTATCCATGTTTGCGAATCAAAATGCAGATGCGTTGTCACCCGTAAGGACTACGATGGAATGCCTTTTTTCCAGTAAAAAGGGTCTCCGGTTCTCTACACTCATCATATGAAACACAGCAGTTTTAAGCTGGTATTTTACGCTGGTATACTGTGAGAGCGTGGTCCTTTCCCGGTCGAACCGACCCATTCGTGCTACAACTATACTACTAATATAGCTGCAGCAGGGCTCTACCACGTATAAACGTTTGATTACAAGCTGGCTAAAGACGGAATGCTTCACAGGCATCTTAGTCTTCAAAGATGATGACGTCGCATCAGTAGGCTTCTTTGTTTGAGTTGGCTGTAGCTGTTCATGGAATGTAATAGCCACTTACCATCAGATGGTCTATCGGTTCGTTAGGCACTTGAGTTTTATAAAAAAAATCAAATATAATATCTCCAACAGATAAGTTGGATAATCACGCTGTTCCCGTAGTGGCCGTAGGTGCTTACAACCTTAGTCCTCAAAGATGGTGACAACGTATCTGTAGCCATCTTTGTTGGAAGTTGGCTGTAGATGGCTTGATGGACTACAACAGCCACTTGTCATCAGGTGGTTCTTGAGTACGTGGTAGAGCCATGCTGCAGCTATATTAATAATATAGTTGTAGCACGAATGGGTCGGCTCAACCAGGGAAGGACCACGCTCTTAAAATAGCAGCTTAATGCTGCTGTGCTTCGTATGGTGAGTGTAGAGAACCGGAGACCCATTTTACTGGAAAAGAGACATTCTATCATGGTCCTTACGGCTGACATCGCATCTGCATTTTAATTCGCAAACGAATATAAATGTAGATGTATATGGGCTACAGCAACCACTTACCATCAGGTGGACTGTGTGATCGTTTGTCACCCTTATTCTATAAAAAAAAGGGTGGACTATCAGATCGTTTGTCCCCTTAAGTTTTATTTAAAAAAAATATGATTACTCCAACAAATAAGTTGGGTAATCACGCTGTTCTCGTAGCGGCCGTGGGTGCTTACCACTTTAGTCCTCAGAGATGGTGACAACGCATCTGTATCCTTCTTGGTTTGAAGTTAGGTGTTCATGGACTGCAATGAACGTTTGTCAATTAAGAGGAAATGCGGGTGGTCTTTTCTCCATACAAACGCACTCGCTTGTTTTCTTTCTGATTTATAGCCTTATAGCAATGAGCTTTTACAGTAAAATAAATATCAACCGCTTCTATGTCTCTATGTTTTCCTTTTTGATGATACATTATCTTTATAAGCACTAAAACCCTTACAAAATACACAAAATTGCCTATTTAGACTGCCACTATCAACAACAGACAGCCGATAGAGGCCTAGTGTTCAAATTTGATATATGCTAATACTGAAAAAATAAAAACATAGAGACACGTTGTATATCCTTCTTATACATAATATGAAATATCTTTTAAGTTGGTCCAATATTGAAAGAGGAAATGGTAGAGACCCAAACCTCAAATTATCGCTTTTTACTTAGGCTATTCAGTCGGATCTGCGGTTATCCTTATCGGATGCCGAGCGCTCACAAAACGACAGCTATAGTTTCTTCAAATACCTAATTTTTAAGTCTCTCGACCCGCATTTCCTCTAAATTTTATAAAACAATCAATTGTTATACCTCCAACAGATAAGTTGGGTAATCACGCTGTTCTCCTTGCGGCCGTGGGCGCTTATCACGTCGCGTGCTGTGGCTGGACTGGCGTGCGCCGGCTGCTATGTCGTCACACCACTCTACTTAAAAGAGGTAAGAAAATTTACAGCTTTTATAGATGCTGGGCACTACGAGCAGTGACAGCTCAGGAGCTAAACGCTCGCTGTAAATTTCACGGTACGCGAGCAACTCGGTGTCGATCCACGCCAGCACCAATTAAATTGTTGATTACAATTTTAAGTGCTGATTTATCATGTGCGGCGGTGAAGGAAAACATCGTGAGAAAACATGTCTCAGAAATAAGAAAAAATAATATTTCAAAGGCGTGTTCGGAAGTTAGCCAACACGCATTGGGGCAGCGCGGCGGACATTTCCTTGTAGTAAAACCCTCTCAAAAATAAATAATTCTATGAGAATTTTAGGGCAGAGAAATATCCGACGCACTGCCCCAATGCGAGTTGGTGGACTTCTTCGAAGTATTATTTGATTCTTATACATGCAGGTTTCCTAACGATATTAAGGAATTAGTAGTTAGTTCCATTTCTGCTACCTGGGTTACTCGTGCACTGTTACATTTACGGCCAGCTCTTAGCAACTGAGCTAACACAGCTCTTAATAGAAATGAACAATAACTCAACAAAAAAGGCGGTCAACTGATGAATGAATTTGACGTATTATTAAAATACGATTTTCATAGTAGTGAATAATTGGTGTAATCGACGCGCATGGCTGACGGATTTAATGAGGTGCCGAGTGCAGTAGACCCAAGCACCGTGTCGGTACTCATGTACTCTTGTTCCCAAATTAAAGTACACATAAAGCTCGAATAAAAATTTCGAATATCGGTTCAATATTTGAGCAATCATAATACTCCAATACTGAAGCAAATGCTTAAATCACGCCTATGTTATTGCTTATAAAATTTATGGAATAAAATTTTATAGCAGGTTTCTTTTTGTTTGTCAATAAAATTACATTGTATTTTAGGACTTAATATTATAGTTTTGATGCTGTTCTTGGAAGTGAAAACTATTAGGGTACTCGAATTCAATATGATATATGTATTATCTACCGCATTTTTTTTTTGTTTTTAGTTGTTATCGGAAAGGTGCTGCTGTCCATCTTCTTTTTTTATATTATATTATACTTAAAGCGCTTAACTACAATCCCACCTGATGGTAAGTGGTGATGTAGCCTAAGATGGTGAAGCGCACCGACTTAAAAGCCTAAACTCTTCTATTTTAGTTCCCCTCTGTGTCTCTTACCAAAACCCATGGGATGATATGGGACAATAGATTCTCTTCTCTTACTTATCTTACACGGCGGCATTAATAAAGACACTAGTCAAGTTATATGGTGTGTTGTTACTATGAAGTTAAAGTCACAGCCTGTGTCGCAGTAAGATAGTTAAAACCGTGATATAGCTATATCCCTAGGGATATAGCTATATACCGGTTCATAACTATCTTACTAGACTAATCTAGGTAAATAATTATAATTGTTAAGTGAATGTACAGGCGGAACAAATTTCGCGACATTCACGTACCTGTTGTGTTGTTGTTCATGTTCTTTTTTTGACACTAGGCTAAGGTGCGGCTGGGGTGGCCGTTGGACTAGCCTAAAGCCGCGTACATTATAACGATATAAAATTTAATATTGAAAGAATTTAACTTTTTAATTTAAAAAATAAAAGTAGTTTTAACTAACAAACTACAATTATAATTATTTCACTAGATTAGTTTAGTAACATAGTTATGAACCGCTTTCATATAGGTAACTATATTACGGTATATAGCCATATCCCCAGGGATATAACTATATCACGGCCTTAACTATCTTACTGTGACATATATAATGTATACGTCCCTTTGCTGGGCACAGGTCTCCGAAATATTTTTTCTTATTTCACAGATATGCATGTTTCCACATGATGTATTCCTTCACCGCCGAACACGTGGTAAATCAGCACTTAAAATTGAAATTAACAATTTCATTAGTGCCGGCGGGAATCGAACCCGGGTTACTCGCGTACTGTGAATAAACATAGGGATACTATAAACATTATCATATTTGTGATAAATGTAGGTCTATATCACAGATCGTATTCCAATGTTTTTTTTTTTTATAGAAGAGGGGTCAAACGAGCATGCGGCTCACCTGATGGTAAGTGACTACCGCCGCCCATGAACAACCGCAACACCAGGGGAATTGCAGATGCGTTGCCGGCCTTTTAAAATGGTGCAAGCTCTTTTCTTGAAGGTTCCTAAGTCGTATCGGTCCGAAAAATTCGCTGGTGGTAATTGATTCCACAAGGAAGTTGTGCGAGGGAGAAAACTTCTTCTAAATCGCACAGTGGTGGACCTCCAATCATCCAGATGGTATGGATGGTAACGCGAGTTTTGTCGCGATGTGCGTTCGTGAAATTGAGCGGCTGGAATTAGTCCGAACAATTCCTCAGAGCACTTCCCGTGATAGATGCGATAAAATACGCAAAGAGATGCAACATCTCTACGCAGTGCCAGTGTATCGAGCCGATCAGAAAGAACTCGGTCGTCGACGATTCGAACCGCTCTGCGCTGGATGCGGTCAAATGGAAGGAGCTGGCACTGGGGTACCCCGGCCCAGAGATGAGAACAGTATTCCATGTGAGGCCGAACTTGCGCTTTGTTAAACGCTTCTGCATGAAATACTGTCTCGCTCTGCTGAGCACGCCAAGCTTTTTAGAGGCCAATTTGGCCTTCCCTTCCAAGTGACCACGAAACTGCACACTATTCGATATGTCGACGCCAAGTATTCCGATACTAGCTGAGGCAGCAAGGGGAGTGCCTTGAAACTGAAGAAATTCTTGAGGGTGCAAATTATACAGAAGCGACACAAGGTGAAGTCACAGCACAGGCGTGGCGCAGGTATGATGCCGTTTCAAAACGTTTTCATATAAAATGTATGAAAGCGGCGTGTTTTGAATTACCTATACCACAGAATAAATAATAGTACAAGAACAGAAGGATCAATCTTTGATTGCAAACTTGCGAGTTTAAACCTAGTTACAACGTCGCTAATATTCATAATATTTTGCACGCCTCGGACACGACCTTCGTTACTTGAAAACTATAAAAATATTGAAAAAAAGTGCTCAAGAATATAGTTCCTAGAGATGTCACCAAAAAAAAACCTTAGTTTTAATGGAGAAATACGTCATATTCCCTCTTTTGATATAACTTTAGAATTTCTAACATTAATATGGAAACAAAGTTCCTCTTTAGGTTTGAGAAAACGTTACAATTTGAGTGATGTTTATTTCCATTTGGGTATGGGTCAGAACAAAACAACTAAGAATTAATGCCAATATTTATAACATTATTATTTGTACTCGTAAATATGGTAAGATTTTTAATAAGTTCTAGTACAATATGGTCCTGCTTTAAAAGAGTTCTAGCGTGTTACATAACGTCCAGTGTGTTACTCTTTCTAGAGCGTTATGGTACAAATTTTGTGAGCCCCACCTTCCTACGAATTTAAAAACACCTATATTGTTTTGTGTTGTTTATTATGGGCAGGTGAAAATAAATAACGAGTCAATTTATCAACAGATAGCTTCGGACAATGTCAGAGGAGCACTGGGATCGCTTTTCATCCTATCACAAAACCTGGGCTACTTGATTGTGTACGTGGCTGGTGACGTGTTCTCGTTCGCGGCCGTGATGTGGATGTGCACTGCTGTTCCCGTTTTGCATCTGATCGCGTTCCTCGCTATGCCTGAGACTCCAGTTTTCCTCGTCAAGCAGGGAAAGTTTAAGGTAAGTGCGCATTTTTTTTGATGGTACTGTCGTAAAATCCGAGTATTGGTGAGCGTCTAAATTGTGAAATGAGGAACTATGCTAAATTTCAAGTCAATCGGGTATATAGTTTTAGAGATCTCTTGATGATTGAGTCAGTCAGTGATATTTCGCTTATATATAGAGAGAGAGATACCTAGATAAATAGATAAACAAATCCGCCGAAGTGTTCACTAACATAGCTTTCCCTGTTTGTGAACTAAAGAAACAATGAAGACTTATCATAGAATTGAGAATGCGCCTTGATAAACGTTACATGGTGATATGGGACACTCTCTGGTTAAGATTGAGTGGTGATTTGTAGAACTCGACAGAACGCAAGCTTGCACGCAAACTTCTTAATATTGAATAAAATTAATTTTACTATATTTATTATGTTTAATTATTACCTTACTTTTAATTCCCACATTTTTTTCGAATTAAAAATAAGTAAAATAAATTTAATCGCACTAAAGTCCATTACATTTGTTGTATTCACTGTCAACTATTTGTGTTAATAAAATAAATCATCAACTTTTAATATTAGGCTTCCTTATAACAATAATGAGGAAAATAAACTACCGTTTTCAACTTAGTTTAAAATACATTTTTACTTCCCGAGGATACAATGACATTTTAATCGTTGCTACATTTTAAAAGCCACAAACCATAGTTTTCCTCTTGAGATTATTAATTTATGCAATTGCTAATGATTATTGCATAAATTAATAACCAATAAATAAATAAATTGTATTGTCGTTTCAAAGATATAATTCGTTCAATTTAGCAAGCTGATTCCGATGAGATTCTAACATAATTTAAAATTAAATATTTCATGTGTTCCTGGTTCGGATCGAAATCAGTTATAGGTTTTTCTTGTGAAGAAATTCTCAGTAGCTAATATTTCATCTGTACGTGTATTTCATCCTTGTGCCTCGGAAAGCTCATGAGGTACCATGAGGGTCACCAGCTGATTAGTGACCGCCAGTACGGTTTTCGTCGGAGTCGATCAGCTGGTGATCCTCTGGTCTACCTGACTCATAGATGGGCGGAGGCAATAGAGTCCAAGGGGGAATATTGGCCGTTAGTTTGGACATAGCGAACGCCTTTGATCGGGTCTGGCACAAAGCGCTTCCTTCGAAGCTTTCTTCATATGGCCTTCCCGAGAAATTGTGCAAATGGATCACCAGCTTCCTTGCTGATCGGAGCATCAAGATCGTAGCAGACGGTGCATGCTCTGATTTCAAGCTTATCAACGCTGGTGTTCCACAAGGCTGTGTGATATCACCAACGCTGTTTCTCCTGCATATCAATGATATGTTGCAAACTGGTAACATTCATTGCTATGCAGACGACAGCACTGGTGATGCCTTATATACCGGCCGTGCCAATATTTCTAGGGAGAACGTCGCCGAGTACCGGGACAAACTTGTGTCTGTAGTCGAGTCTTTGCTGAAGAAAGTCTCGGGTTGGGGGCGGCTAAATCTAGTCCTGTTCAATCCCCCAGAAGACACAAGTTTGCGCGCTTACCGCTAAAAAGAACCCCTTTGTCGTATCTCCTCAGTTTCAAGGCACTCCCCTTGCTGCCTCAGCTAGCATTGGAATCCTCGGCGTTGACATATCGAATAGTATGTAGTTTCGTGGTCACTTGGAAGGGAAGGCCAAATTGGCCTCTAAAAAGCTTGGCGTGCTCAGCAGAGCGAGACAGTATTTCATGCCGGCACATCGCTTGCAACTTTACAAAGCCCAAGTTCGGCCTCACATGGAATACTGTTCTCATCTCTAGGTCGGGGCACCCCAGTGCCAGCTCCTTCCACTTGACCGCATCCAACGCAGAGTGGTTCGAATCGTTGACGACCGAGTTCTTTCTGATCGGCTCGATACATTGGCACTGCGTAGGAATGTTGCATCCCTTTGCATTTTCTATCGAATTTACCACGGGGAGTGCTCTGAGGATTAATTCCAGTCGCCAAATTTCACGAACGCATATCGCGTCAAAATTCACGATACCATCCTCACCCTCTGGATGCTTGGCGGTCCACGACTATACGTTTTACTAGGAGTTTTCTTCCTCGTACAACTTCTCTGTGGAATTGTTTACCACCGGTGATTTTTCAAGACCGATACGATTTATGGACCTTCAAGAAAAAAGCTTACACCTTTCTAAAAGGCCGGCAACGTATCTGCAAATCCCCTGGTGTTGCGGTTGTTCATGGGCGGCGGTAGTCACTTACTATCAGGTGAGTCGCATGATCGTTTGCCCCCTCTTCTATAAAATAAAAACAGGTGAAGCTGTTGGTCCTGCGCCGTCCTATTGAACTATGAAGCCGATCATCCACCGCAAACTAAACTAACTTAATTTATCTAGGATTAGCTCGCATAGCTGAGCTAATTTTTCATACATGTGCGTACACCGCCAACTAAGCTAGGTATAATAACCAAACTAAGTCAAACTAATTTAGTTGTGTAGACCGATCCGAAACTATGCGAACTAAGCTAAGCGCCTCTCACCCCCTTACCTTACCCCTCTGGCGCATTTCGCTTAGTGTTGTTTGTTTTAGCTTAGTTTTCGGTAGGCGTGCAATGATTTTCCAGGTTAGCTTAGCTTAATGATTTCTTATATTTACGCGAACACTGCACATGGAATAAAACTACTTTTACGAACTCTATCGTGTTTAATTAACTTATTTTAATTAATTCCCGACGTTTCGGATGCTTTACAGCATCCATGGTCACGAGGGACTGAGGTGATTGCGTCCCGATGTACGTAAGGTACTCCGGGTTAACTCTGTAACCCGGAGTACCTTCAGCTTTTTGAATTATTAATTTTGTTCCGGTCTACGCAGAATGAACTTACTGTGTCTTGAAGTCTTGCAGAGGTATGCTTGGGTTTAGTTTTAATTTTATTAATAACAGGATCCCAAGCACGCACCCAGCCTCGCTCTCTACTGAAATTAGGATGTTTTTTAATTTCAATAGCCTCACGATCATTCTTAGCAGGAATCGATGTCCTTTCGCGAGAATTTGTGGTTTTTCAATTTTAATGTAATGGCGGGGGCCGTCGAAGATAAGATCACAAACTGCAGACGTTCAACGTGCCAACGTTCCGGGAACGTCTGGTCCGGGAAAGTAGTTTTATTCAATTACCTTAGTTTACTTTACTGAGCCTAGTTTTCACATAGTTTAATTCGCGGTGGACGTTCAGCATGAGAGTGAGAGCATAGGATACAAAACACAGTAAATTCTCTTATGTATGGAATAGGTAGTGCACTTATGCTTGCCCAAGATGCTCGCCTTAATAATAAGTTTTAATATCCTTTAGTTTAAATATCCTTAAATATGTCTAATGTTAGTGACTAACGTGACTAAAAACTATGAGATTTCTTACATAAAACAAATGACTGTAGCGGATCGTGTTCACTTCATAAAAATGTTTACTTTAGTAATTCTGTACTTCCGAATTGACAAGAAAAAACAAGCCACTAACATAAGCAAACAGACCGTATCTAATTTGTCACAAAAGGTGTAGAAACACGTAAGTCTTCCGCAAATAAATATGTGTGATGCAGCTACCTCTAGCTTACGAAAATAGTTTTTAACCTCAATGGCTAAAGTACAAAATGATGTTTCGTAGTTTCCGACCTTCCGTCAGTTTGTTTGACATCATGGACTTCTGAACTGTTTGCTTTAGGCTCAATGTTTTCTGCTTGTGTGGTTAAGTACGTGTATTTTAAGAAGTAGTAGAATTAAGCCTCGTTGGTCTAGTGGTTGTAGTCGTACAACTGCTGTTCGTGAAGTCCCGGGTTTGAATCCCGGGTCCATACATAAAATATATATTGAGTTTTTCCATCCAGAAATTCTCAGTAGCTGCCCTGAGTCAAGAAATTGGCGGTGTCTCATCCCCATGCCTCGGAAAGCAAGTAAAGTCGTTGGTCCTGCGCCTCATCTCTCTCCGGTCGTGTCGGTTTACCGTCCTGTCGGACTATGAGAGTGAGGGAATAGAGAGTTCACCTGTGCTTGCGCATATACTTTGGCACTATAATCCAGTCCTGCGCCGTGATCGAAATCTGGTCTGGAGGACATTATTATTACTATTTTAAGAATATCAATCAAAAGTTTATGATAATAATTATTACGACGAGGTTACCATTACAGCTTACTGAACATAGGCCTCTTCTATAGATTGCCTCATATGGCAGGCGGGTTGAAAACTGCATTTTTTATTTTTAGTTGCTATTGGAAAGGCGCTGCTGCCCATCTGGTTTTTGTTCTCCCTGTTGCCCCACATGATGGTATGGGGAAGTAGATATTCTTACATCGCCACTGCAAAGTTTTTACATAATTATTATGTGTGACACAAGAGTGACAAATTACTTGTTTTTTCCTAGTTTGGCAACTTCCAATGGATTCTGCCAGCGTTAAGTTTTTCATAAGAGTCACACAGAGTATTGACTAGTTTCCGTAGATGCACTTACTTAGCTTTATGTTACGAACTTACTTGTGTAGTTATTTTCGAATGAATTAACATTATAATAGTTTTACAAAATTATTGGACAAATTACTTTAACAATACACCTGAATTTTATTATATGCCACTTCAACCTATATTAACACCTATTGTGGGAACACAATATTTAGATTGATTACAATAATTATGACCGGACATATTTTTATTGCCGTGTAGTGGCGGTCAAGAATATCCACTACCCCATATCCTCCCGTGGGTGTCGTAAAAGGCGACAAAGGGAAACAGGCAGGAGATGGGCAGCAGCATCTTCTTGATAACAACAAACTAACAATTAAAAAAAAACTGCGGTTGCCAACCCGCTCGCCAAGCGTGGCAACTATGGCAAATACCCCCCTATGAATGACAGTAACAAAGAAACGGCCCCCAGTCCCCGGCGGCCCCGCTATTCCTGGCTACGGTGGCGACCATGGTAACGGCGGGGCAGGGGGTGCTAAGAATCTCCGGTGGAGGTTCGGTTGCCACCTTAGACGACTCGAGCTGGCAACGTACAACGCACGCACCCTGAGGACTGACGAGAAGATCGTGGAGCTGGAAGAAGAGATGGACAAGTTGCGCTGGCATATTATAGGATTATCCGAAGTCCGAAGAGAGGGGGAGGACACGGTAATCCTCGAATCCGGCAACTTGCTCTATCACCGGGAGGGCGACCATCTGTCCCAAGGAGGTGTCGGATTTATCGTCCACAAGTCTCTCGTTAACAACGTTGTAAAGATCGGGAGTGTGTCGACGAGGGTTGCGTACCTTATACTCAGAATCACCAAACGGTATTCGCTGAAGGTCATACAGGTTTACGCACCAACCTCGGCACACCCCGATGAGGAGGTGGAGAAAATGTATGAGGATATCTCTAGAGCCATGCATTCCTCCAAAACCCAATATACGGTGTTAATGGGAGACTTTGATGCAAAACTAGGCACAAGAGAGAACGGTGAGCTGAAAGTAGGGAAATTTGGAATAGGGCAACGGAACCCAAGGGGCCAGCAGCTGGCCGACTTCATGGAGAAAGAGGGACTTTTTATGATGAACTCTTTCTTCCAGAAGCGGCCCCACAGGAAGTGGACCTGGTCGAGCCCCGACGGTTCGACAAAAAATGAGATTGACTTCATTATGACGACCAGACGACAACTGTTCAGTGATGTCTCCGTGATCGCGAGGGTGAAAACTGGTAGCGATCACCGAATGGTTAGAGACACACTGAACCTAAACGTTAAGTTGGAGAGGTCTCGTCTAATGAAGTCAACGCTCCGTCCCCCTCGTGCTCTAATCCAAAGTCCCGAAACCTTTCAGCTCGAGTTACAAAACCGTTTTCAGTGCCTAGAAGACTGCAATGAAGTGGACGATATGAATGACAAGCTCGTGGAAACTCGTCCATGCGGTCGGAGCTAAGTTCTGCAAGACCCGCCGTAGAAGAACACAAAAACTCTCCGATCACACACTTAATCTCATGGCTGTTAGACGGGAGATGAAGCTACATTCTTCAACAGACTTGACAGCATACAGGCATCTGAACAGACAGATCTCCAAATGCATGCGGCGGGACTTACGCAACTTCAATACAGCTCGTATTGAAGAAGCGATCGAGCGGAACCAAGGCTCCAAAGTCTTTGCCAGAGATCTGTCTGCCAGAAAGAGCCAACTGTCAAAGCTGAAGACAGAATGTGGCAGCATCGTTTCCGGGACACCTGAGATTTTGAGTGAGATTGAGAGGTTCTATGGGCAGTTCTACACGTCATCGTTGGAGCCACACGCAAGTGTGAGTAACGATCCAAGAGCGAGTCTCATCCGACACTATTCCGAAGATATCCCGGACGTCAGTCTGAGCGAGATTAGAATGGCTCTCCAGCACCTTAAAAACGGTAACGCCCCAGGCGAGGATGGAATTACAGCGGAGCTTCTGAAAGCGGGTGGAAAACCGGTACTTGAAGTCCTTCAGAGGCTCTTTAATTCCGTCCTCCATGGTGGCATTACACCGGAGGCGTGGAGCAGAAGTGCGGTGGTCTTGTTCTTCAAGAAAGGTGACAACGCTCTCTTGAAGAACTACAGACCGATTTCCCTTCTGAGCCGCGTCTACGTGCTGTTTTCGAGAGTCATTACGAATCGTCTTGCGCGCAGACTTGACGACTTCCAGCCTCCCGAACAAGCCGGTTTCCGAAAGGGCTTTAGCACCATAGACCACATACATACCCTTCGGCAAATTGTACAGAAGTCCGAAGAGTACAATTTGCCACTATGTCTGGCGTATGTGGACTATGAGAAAGTCTTTGATTCCGTCGAAATTTGGGCGGTGCTGCAGTCCCTTCGGCGGTGCCAAGTTGACTGTCGGTATATCGAAGTGTTGAAGTGCTTGTACAGTAGGGCTACGATGACTATCCGAGTACAGAACCAGAGTACAAAACCTATCCAATTGCAGAGAGGTGTAAGACAGGGTGACGTCATATCCCCGAAACTCTTCACCGCTGCATTGGAAGACGTTTTCAAGCTTCTGGACTGGAAAGGATACGGTATCAACATCAATGGCGAGTACATCACTCACCTTAGATTTGCCGACGATATAGTCCTTATGGCAGAATCGCTGGAGGACCTAAGCACTATGCTCAATGACCTCAATAGTGTTTCCCAACGGATAGGTCTTAAGATGAACATGGACAAAACTAAGATCATGTTTAATGTCCATGTCACACCTATGCCGGTAGTTGTTGGGAACACTAAGCTCGAAGTTGTTGACGAGTATGTTTACCTGGGACAAATAGTCCGACTAGGTAAGTCCAACTTCGACCGAGAGGTCAATCGACGGATTGAAGTCGGTTGGGCAGCGTTCGGGAAATTACGGCACATCTCGTCAGGTATACCTCAAACCTTGTCCCCCCACGAGATGGAGTGACGACCTGGTAAGACATGCAGGAAGTCGATGGATGCAGGTGGCTCAGGACCGTGCTTTGTGGCATTCTTTGGGGGAGGCCTATGTTCAGCAGTGGACTTGTGAAGGGCTGTAATGATGATGATGATGATGATGATATTTTTATTACGACCCGTAATAAAATTATGATGATGACTTTATGTATGTGGTAGAGCCATGCTGCATATATATTAGTAGTATAGTTGTAGCACGAATGGGTCAGCTCGACCGGGGAAGGACCACGCTCTCACAGAATACCATCATAAAATAGCAGTTTAACGCTGCTGTGTTTCGTATGGTGAGTGTAGAGAACCGGAGACCCTTTTTACTAGAAAAGAGGCATTCCATCTTAGTACTCACAAGAGACAACCCATCCGCATTTGGATTCGCAGACGAGGATAAATGTAGATGCCTATGGGTGACAGCAACCACTTACCATCAGGTGGACTGTGTGCTCGTTTGTCACCCTATCGTATAAAAACGTATATTTGTTAAAAACGTTTGTGACAACCTTTTTTATCTGTACTATAATTGATTTAAGCTTGTAATTGAATAAATTAGATTTTTAATTTTAAACGACAAAATTTTTATTTGATGTATTTTAGATTTTTGCTTATGAAATTATTGTGACAAGATTTAAATAAAAAAATTAAGTTAATTACGTAATCAAGGATTTTTGACAACCCTGACACATATTTTCAAATTTTTATGAAATATTGAAAAATGGGAGGGCAATTTTGCCGCAAGAGTAAACTTTGCTATTTGCTACACAATTAAAGGAGCAAATCATAACTCTGAGTGTTGTGTATTATGAGGTAAACTTACCTTCAACCTTGAAGTCAAATCCTATTGTTTTCTTTATAAACCCTGATGGCAAATTCGCCACAAAGTGAGATTAACTTTGCAATTTTATACTTTTGAGTATTTTGCCTCTTTAATGTTAGTATTTGTTTAAACCACTAATAATACCAAATCTATAAAGAATATAATGTTACATTTAACATTGACGCCCAGTCTGACAGTACATTTTTTGTTGGAAAAATTGTTTCTAACTTTTAAGTCCTTCCAAAAATGGCCAAGTCGCCAGGTTTCACGGTAGTTAAAGTTACTGCCTATATAATGCCCCACAGCTGGGCACAGGGAGCCTCTCATTTCCGAGATCGCTTTAGTGCAAGGAAATGAATGTGTTGGCGAAGAAACACATATCTTCGAAATATTTTTTTATTCCTCAGACATGCAGGTTTCCTTACGATCGGAAGTTATATATCGGAGGTGGTAACGGCGACCGCGATCAGCGTGTACAAACAATTTTATACTTGTAGCCCTGGGAACCTCCCTCCCCCCGTGCTTTCTGTCGATTACGCTTTAACTTGATGTTTTGTTTCGTATTTGGCAATTGGCATGTTGTGCGTTTCGCGCTTCATTTATACCTATCCGAGTTTTTGATTAGTTTTAGTAGTGTTTTTTGACGTGTAACAAATTTATTTGAATTGGAAAATGAAGCCAAAATCAAGTGCCATTTGGAATTATTTCAATGAAGTTTCTGAGAATATGGCAAAGTGTTAACTATGTGAGAAGATATATTCACGAAAGGGAGGTACGACTACTTCATTTAAAGTCTGTGCATGCCACTGAATGCGAAGAATTCAAAAGAAATGAAACTGAAAAGAAAAATACAGTGCAATAGACCTGCCCTTAACACATCTCTTCTGCCTCCACCTCCGATTCCGGTTCCGATTTCGGTTTCGGTTCCGACAAAGAAAATTTAAAAACTCCGCTTCCAAATTCGGTTCCGATATAACCACTTCCGTAACATCTCTAGTTTTCCTTCACCGCCGAGCAATCAGCACTTAAAATTGCAATTAACAATTTTATTGGAGCCGGCGGGGATCGAACCCGGGGAAATTTACATCGAGCGCTTGGCTCCGGAGCTACCACAGCTCTTATATAATTATGGTATATACGTGCAATTTTGTAATAAATCTTATTATTATTGATATTTATTTATTTATATGTAACAAAATGTTGACAATGTCAATGTTATAGTTTTGATGTAAACATAAATTCATTTGAGTTTTTCCATACACCAGTGCCATTGGCATTAAGTACACAATATCACACACAACGTAATAATATAATATTTTTACGCGGTACAGTGGCGTAGCGTGCCTTAGATGGGCCCTGTATCAAAATTTGTTGGGGGGCCCCAATGAAGAGTAAAGATTTCATAAAAGGAACAAAAACGCTTGCATTGAATTCAAATTATTATATATTGATTTTAAGTTATTCATCATCATCATTACAGTCCTTCACAAGTCCACTGCTGAACATAGGCCACCCCCAAGGAATGCCACAAAGCACGGTCCTGAGCCAGGTGGCTCAAGACCGTGCTTTGTGGCATTCCTTTGAGGCCTGAGAGAGATGGTGCAGGTGCATCCATCGACTTCCTGCATATCTTACCAGGTCGTCACTCCATATAGTGGGGGGACGCCCTACACTTCGTCCGCCGGTACGAGGCCACCACTCGAGAACCTTTTTCCCCATCGGTTGTCGGTTCTCCGAGCTATATGGCCGGCCCATTGCCACTTCAGCTTACTAATCCGTTGGGCTATGTCGATCACTCTGGTTCTACTGCAGATATCCTCATTTCTAAGTTTATCACGCAGAGAAACTCCGAGCCCTCTCCATAGCTCGCTGAGCGACCTTGAGCTTCCTCATCCGGCCAGCAGTGAAGGACCACGTCACAGTACCATAGGCCATCACTGGCAACACACACTGGTTGTACAGTCTCGTTTTCAAGTTTTGAGGTATACCTGACGAGAAGATGTGCCGTAATTTCCCGAACGCTGCCCAGCCGAGTTGAATCCGTCGATTGACCTCTCAGTCGATGTTGGACTTACCTAGTCAGACTATTTGTCCCAGGTAAACATACTCGTCAACAACTTCGAGCTTAGTGCTCCCAAATAAAATATAAATAAAATAATAAAAATACCGGCATAGGTGTGACATGGACATTAAACATGATCTTTGTTTTGTCCATGTTCATCTTAAGACCTATCCGTTGGGAAACACTATTGAGGTCATTAAGCATAGTGCTTAGGTCCTCCAGCGATTCTGTCATAAGGACTACATCGTCGGCAAATCGAAGGTGAGTGATGTACTCGTCATTGATCTTAATACCGTATACTTTCCAGTCCAGAAGCTTGAAAACGTCTTCCAATGCAGCGGTGAAGAGTTTCGGGGAGACGTTATAACGTCACCCTGTCGTTCACCTCTCTGCAAATGGATAGGTTTCATACTCTGGTTCTGTACTCGGATAGCCATCGTTGCCCTACTGTACAAGCACTTCAGCATTTCGATATACCGACAGTCAACTTAGCATCGCTGAAGGGACTGCAGCACCGCCCAAATTTCGACGTAATCAAAGGCTTTCTCATAGTCCACATACGCCAGACATAGTGGCAGATTGTACTCCGCGGATTTCTGTACAATTTGCCGAAGGGTGTGTATGTGGTCTATGGTGCTAAAGCCTTTTTGGAAACCGGCTTGTTCGGGAGGCTGGAAATCGTCAAGTCTGCGCGCGAGACGATTTGTAATGACTCTCGAAAACAGAACGTAGACGCGGCTCAGAAAGGAAATCGGTCTGTAGTTCTTCAAGAGAGCATTGTCACCTTTCTTGAAGAACAAGACCACCGCACTTCTGCTCCACGCCTCCGGTGTAATGCCACCATAGAGGACTTCAAGTACCGGTTTTCCACCAGCTTTCAGAAGCTCCGCTGTAATTCCATCCTCGCCTGGGGCCTTGCCGTTTTTAAGGTGCTGGAGAGCCATTCTAATCTCGCTCAGACTGACGTCCAGTATATCATCGGAATAGTGTCGGATAAAACTCGCTCTTGGATCGTTACTCACACTTACGTGTGGCTCCAAGGATGATATGTACAGCTACCCATAGAACCTCTCAATCTCACTCAAAATCTCAGGTGTCCCGGAAACGACGCTATAACACTCGGTCTTCAGCTTCGACAGTTGGCTCTTTCTGGCAGACAGATCTCTAGCAAAGACTTTTGATTAGCAGAGCAGAGCAGTATTAAAGTTGCGTAAGTCCCACCGCATGCATTTGGAGATCTGTCTATTCAGTTGCCTGTATGCTGTCAAATCTACTGAAGACTGCAGCTTCATATCCCGTCTAACAGCCAAGAGATCAAGAGTGTAATCGGAGATTTTTTGTGTTCTTTTGTGGCGGGTCTTGCAAAACTTAGCTCCGACCGCATGGACAGTTTCCACGAGCTTGTCGTGCATATCGTCCACTTCATGTCAGACTGCAGTCTTCTAGGCATTGAAAACGGTTTTGTAACTCGAGCTGAAAGGTTTCGGGACTTTGGATTAGAGCACGAGGGACGGAGCGTTGACTTCATTGGACGTGACCTCTCCAACTCAACGGTTAGGTTCAGTGTGCCTCTCACCATTTGGTGACCGCTACCGGTTTCAGTCACTGAACAGTTGTCGTCTGGTCGTCATAATGAAGTCAATCTCATTTTTTGTCGAACCGTCGGGGTTCGACCAGGTCCACTTCCTGTGGGGCTGCTTCTGGACGAAAGAGTTCATCATAAAGAGTCCCTCTTCCACCATGAAGTCGGCCCTTGGGTTCCGTTGCCCTATTCCGGAAATTCCCTACTTTCAGCTCACCGTTCTCTCTTGTGCCTAGTTTTGCGTTGAAGTCTCCCATTAACACCGTATAGTAGGTTTTGGAGAAATGCATGGCTCTAGAGATATCCTCATACATGTCCTCCACCTCCTCATCGGGGTGGTCCGAGGTTGGTGCGTAAACCTGTATGACCTTCAGCGAATACCGTTTGGTGATTCTGAGTATAAGGTACGCAACCCTCGTCGACACACTCCCAATCTTTACAACGGTGTTAACAAGAGACTTGTGGACGATAAATCCGACACCTCCTTGGGACAGATGGTCACCCTCCTGGTGATAGAACAAATTGCCGGATTCGAGGATTACCGTGTCCTCCCCCTCTCTTCGGACTTCGGATAATCCTATGACATTCCAGCGCAACTTGTCTATCTCTTCTTCCAGCTCCACGATCTTCTCGTCAGTCCTCAGGGTGCGTGCGTTATAAGTTGCCAGGTCGAGTCGTCGTAGGTGGCAACAGAACCTCCACCGGAAATTCTTAGCACCCACTGCCCCGCCGTTATCATGGTCGCCACCGTAGCCAGGAATAGGGGGGCCGCCGGGGCCTGGGGGCCATCTCTTCGTTACTTTCATGGGGGGTATATTGCCATAGTTGCCACGCTTGGCGAGCGGGATGGCAACCACAGTTTTTTTATTGTTGTTTTGCTGTTATCAGAAAGATGCTACTGCCCATCCTCTGCCTCAGTTTCCCTCTGTCGCCTTTTACGACACCCACGGGAAGATATAGGGTAGTGAGTTTTCTCCACTGCCACCCGTGCCACTACACGGGTTTTTGAGTTATTACTTACAATTAATACTCCTAGGAACTAAGCTAGCCAAACCATTCAAATCAAATATACACTTTTCGTGCCTTTTGTTCGGCGAACACAGCTGAAGAAGATTCAGCTGCATTCATAGCTGAAGACGATTTCAGTTTTACTAAATTCTTTACTTCTATAGACAATAGTGATAGCCTTTCCTGTCCCATAGAAGTCCTTGGAAGTTTTGCTCACACACATTTGGGGCCCCTGTAGCCCGGGGGCCCCGTATCATTGATACGGCTGATGCGGCGGTAGCTACGCCCCTGACGCGGTAGAACCTTGCTGTATTATATGCTTGCTATATTATGGTTGTAGTACGAATGGGTCGGCTCGACCAGGTTGGGACTACGCTCTCGTCGAATACCGGCATAAAACAGCAGCTTAATGCTGAGCTGTGTTTTGTATGGTCAGTGTAGAGAACCGAAGAGCCTTTTTACTGGAAACGAGGCACTCCAACCTAGTCCTCAGGGGTGACAACGGATCTGCATTTTGATTCTTAATCGAGGATAAATGCAGATGTCTATGGGCCACAGCATCCACTTACCATTAGGTGGACTGTGTGCACGTTAGTCACCGTATTCTATAAAAAAAATCTATGGGCAGCTCTATGCTTATCACATAGTTAATTTACAAAAGTTAGTATATTTACTTATTAAGTAATTAAGCAAAGATACATGGATAAATAAGATTTCTATTCGCAGGAAGCGCGGGCAGTATTGGCTTGGTTACGAAAAACAACTGTCGAAGATAAAAACCTTCAGGAAGCGGTACAGCAACTCGAGCGAGAGGAAGAATTAGCCAAGTCTATGCAAAAGGCTAGCTGGAAAAGCATAGGTATGTTTATATGCTGCAAAAATTAGTTTGTATTTATTCGCAGTCATTATTCATTTGCACTCATTGTAAGTTGAGCGATTTTTGGTAGGGGAAAATCTTATGGGTTCGCGTCACCGATGGCCTCGACATGCGACTCGTGGGTATGGCGAGCACGACGCGTAGTATACATGTATACTATACATCTACACAGGTTGTTATACTACGCGTCATGTATAATTCACATATTATATCATTGAGTTTTCACTTCTGTCGGCAGTCCTTATGAATGCCTCTGTTTTTATTTTATAAACTTAAGGCACTTTAAAAGCTTTGATTGAAATTGATAATGTTCATAATTATTTCCGCTCGTGAGATTATGGTTGACGAAAAAAGGTCAATAACCTTAAACGAAACCTACCTAAGTTGAGGAATTCGGATTCAGATCCATTTTAGTTTAGTCTTCATAAGTATTTAATTCAGCTGACACTTGTGTTGGATCGTGCGCGATTATTTCCATGAACGAAAAACTTTTTTGATTGCTTGTTTTTTTACGTTTCCCGCGCTTTTTTACTTCTGTATGAAGGTGTTTTACATTCATAAACATGAATATTATTACCAAAATTATGTTAATTCTTTGTAAATCTTTCTTTTAATGTCCCTTTGTTAAGTTTTATTGGAATGAAGCGGTTATTTATTTAACTACTTATTGTTCGAACTAGACAATTAAAATAATGATTATTGTCAATTGAACAATCACGAACGTTGTTTAATCCAGTTCCCACAGGCAATAACTGTGTTAAAGTGCTTTTATGTGTTCATTATTAGTCAGTGAATTATGCAATAACATATTTATACCTATCGACTGGTTCTATTATAAACAATAATTCTAAGGGCAGGCTTACTCGGATAGTTCTTATTAACTTTTGTTATCTATGCCAACTTCAGTTGGTACTGACAATTAGAATAGGTTAAAAAATAATGTTACTATGTTTACTATGTAGCTCCGTGGCGCACTGGCTTAGCAATGAGTTGCTGCTCTGGAAGCCGCGGGTTCGAATCCCGCACGGAACAAGTATTTGTATGGCCTACAAATAATTGTTCCGGGTCTGGATGTTTGTCCTCGTGCAATCTATGTTTGTAAACTGCCTCCACGATACAGGAGAAAATCCTAGTGTGGGGTTAATGTTTTTTAAAAAAGAAAAAAAAAGAAAACTATTAGGCAATTAATTGACTTCACAATATAGTACTTCTGGTTGACCGAACTTCTCTCGGCGTTAGAAAACATATTGTAACTATTATAGTTGTGACATTCGAATATGAAAATCGATATTATAGGACTTAATAGATAGAAAACATATTCTAACTATTAAGTCCTATAATAGGAATGACACCTATCTAGATAAATTTGAAATTATAACATTATCTAAATACAAAATTTCATTCAAATCGTTAGAACTGTTTCTCATAAATGAGTCTGTCTATATTACCGCTAACTTAGCGGTTAGCCACCGTAGAGTCTATATCACCTGAGGATGCCTCGTGTAGAGGCGAAACACGTGTCGTATTATCGTCAGTGGTGTGTCTTACCTAGTGTAGTGGTGTTGGGAGTAGCGGTGCCGGGATTAGTGGTGACGGGGATAGTGCACGTAATTGAGGGAGGGCGGGAGGTGCTCTTCATACTAGGTAAGACACATCATTTTATTTTATAACGCGGATATTTGCAAAGTATATATTTCTAAAAGCTTTTATAGGCTAGTTTTAACTACGTAATTAAAACTTATAACCGTACTCCTGGTCCCCAAGATACAGGCATTGCCTAGTTTGGGGTCCGCCTGCCAATTTTTCATATATAATAAGAAATAAGAATAATTTAATATAAGTTACTGTTTTTTGTGTTCAGCTCTGTAACTCTATTTTTAGGAATAAATGATATTTTTTATACAGTAACTACACACGGATAATATTCATACGTGGTAGAGCCATGCTGCAGCTATATTAGAAGTATAGTTGTAGCACGAATGGGTCGGCTCGACCGGGGAAGGACCACGCTCTCACAGAATACCAGCGTCAAATAGCAGCTTCATGCTGCTGTGTTTCATATGGTGAGTGTAGAGAACCGGAGACCCTTTTTACTGGAAAAGAGGCATTCTATCTTAGTCCTCACGGGTGACAACGCATCTGCATTTTGATTGGCAAACGAGGATAAATGTAGATGTCTATGGGCCACAGTAACCACTTACCATCAGGTGGACTGTGTGCTCGTTTGTCACCCTATCCTATAAAAAAAATACTGCGGGCAAGTCGTAAATCCCTTTTTAATAATTATAAAGTCGCACACATATCACATCGACTAACGTTATCCGGTGTATAAAGTTCTGAGAAGGCTCTCGCATTTCTCTCAGACCAGTTTAGTATTTTCCTGACGCCTTTTTGTGTATACATATAAATAAAATTAAAGTGTCTGTAATATCGAAATAACTGTCTTTTATTGAGCCTAGAAGGTTATTTGTATGCCATTAAGACAAGAATAATAATTTTTTAAATTTTTGTCAGTCTGTCTGTTTATGTCTGGGACTGAATGGCTGAACCGATTGTTATAAAACTTGGCGAACAAATAGAGAGGAATGCCAGTCGTGATCTAGGCTTTATTATATTCGATAAACTTGGATATTTGTTAAAAAAAAAGCCGCCCAAGTGGGCGTCGGACACGCGCATGAAGAGTTCCGTGCCATCGTAAAATACGTTTCTAGTGGTGCCCCCTTTAATGTTTAATTTATTTTTATTTATATTTTATATTTGTTGTTATAGCGGCAACAAAAATACACATTCTGCGAAAATTTCTACTGTCTACCTATTACGGATCATGAAATATAAGCCCGCTGATAAATAGACGGACGAGCAGCGGAGGCTTAGTAATAGGGTCCCATTGGTTATCCTTTGGGTACGGAACCCTAAAAGTAACCAAAAAAAATTGATAAAATAAATGTAAATTATGCTACATTAATAGATCCAGGCGAAGCCGGGTCGGATCGGTAGTATAATAATATAATGTTGTAATATGTGTTCCAATGTACTTATAAAATTTTCTTTACGTGAAATGAATAGGGATGCTTTTATCCCGTTAATCTCATATTACAGCTCATTGGATTCCTTGGGGTTTGGTAGCTCAACCGCTTATCATTAAAAAAAATCCTTAAAATTTAGTAACACCAGTGTTTCATTGTTCCAGTGAAAGATAAAACAACATTTAAGGCGTTCCGTATATCCCTCAACGTTATGCTATCGCAAGAGACCTGCGGCTACCTGGTCGTACTGATGTACGCCGGTTCCATATTCGAACAGGCATCCGAGTCCATTAGCCTGAAACTGAGTCCTAACAAGCAGACTATTGTTGTTGGGGTGATACAACTGCTTGGTTCGATCGTCGCCAGTTGCATTGTGGAGAAAACTGGGAGAAAGGTAAGATTAATGTTAATTCAATATACAAATGTAAGCGATCTAGCCTAAATATAGATACGTAGCTAGATGTATACTATGTATTGGCTGTGAAAAAATATCCACTACCCCATATCATCCCGTGGGTGTCGTAAGAGGCGACAGAGAGAAACTGGAATAGGAGAAAGGCATAGAAGATAATCTACCAGGAGCACATGACCCACTGAGAGGCCAAATTTCAAATCAACAGTAACATTACAACTATGACAAATATCCTCCCTATGAGGCAATCTATGAGTGAGGCCTATGTTCAGCAGTGGACTTTTATAGACTGTAATGGATGGATATGTAGAAGATAATCTACCAGGAGCACATGACCCACTGAGAGGTGAAATTTACAAATCAACAGTAACATTACAACTATGGCAAATATCCCCCCTATGAGGCAATCTACGAGGGCTGCCTATGTTTAGCAGTGGACTTTTATAGGCTGTAAATGAATGGATGGACTGCAAACTAATGATATCGTTAGCTCGATTCCGCCGTTCCGACGCTGCAGAGCTTTTTCTCTTTATTGAACATTTTTTAATAAACTATAATGTAATTTTTAGTTGCGCAAAAACAAAATAACTCAAAAAAAATTAAGAAACAGGGTTACAAGACATTAGAAGAATAGGTTTTTATCGATTTTGCTGTCGCGCTGTGTCCAAACGACCGAGATAGACATTAGAGAGCGACAATTGCAGCTCGGACTTTGACTGATTATACATAATATAACCTATAAAAATTGGAGAAAACATCCTATATTTCCTTTTTCTTCCTTCAAAACTGGACCGTAGAGAGTAATTGTGTTCTGTGACTGGACCTGTTTAAATATCTATTCAAGATAAATATAAAAAAGCAATGTCTAGTATGTGTATGTGTTTTTCTTTTATTTTTATATTTCTTAATTTTCTTTGGTGACAGCGGTATAACCAGGCAGTTTTAATAATTTTCTTAGGTCCCTAATTTTTAAAATAAATCATTTAGAGGAAATATTTTTTTACAATACAATCTATGTTTATCTATCAGTACCATGCTCCTATGTTTTTTTTTAATATTGTCATTATTAAGAGAGAAAGTATAGGAATACGTTTATATCGGTAGAAAAGCTATGCTACAACTATATGATTGTAGCATGAATGGGTCAATCCGAACGAGGAAGGACCACGCTCTCACAGAATATTAGCGTACAATAGCGGCTTAACGCTGCTGTGTTCCGTATATTAGCGAGAACCGTAGAAATAATGCCTTTCATCTTAGTCTTCAGGGGTGACAACGTATCTGTATTTTGATTCTTAATCGAGGATAGATTTAGATATCTATGGGATACGGCATACCATCAGGAGGAGTGTGTGTTCGTTTGTTACCCTTATTCTAAAAAAAAAATGGATTAAACGCCGCCCGGATATCCTCTTAAACGCGATAATTTCCGTAAAATTGTATTTATTAAATACTTGCTTAATACATAATTATTTTCCAGTGGCTCCTGGCCGGCACATCGTTCGCCACAGGGCTGTCCATGCTGTCGCTGGGCGCGTGGTTCTACATAACGTCGGCGGCGGTGTGGCTGCCGGGCTGGCTGCCCGTGCTCGCGATGTGCCTGTGCATATTCGCGGACGCGGCCGGCTACCAGCCCGTGCCGTACGTCATCACATCCGAACTGTTTTCTTTTCAAGTAAGTTGCTTACATTTTGCTTTTATAGATATTTTTATACAATAATGACCGGTAACCAAATATGTGTTCCAATAATGCCTAGTAACCAAATATGTGTTCCAATAATGACTAGTAACCAAATATGTGGTCCAATACGAGGGGCACACTGAAATGATCGGGAATAAAAAAAACTACAAGCACGGTATAGCTAAATTGTATTTTATTGTTTTTCGAAGTATTCTCCGTTCAACTTAATGCACTTTTCCATTCGTGCAAACCAATCATTAAAACAGTAATTCCAGTCTGAAGTTGATGTTGACAAAATGGCTGATTTGTACGCTTCCACAGCTGCTTCGGGGTCTTCAAACCGTTGACCGCGTAATAAATCTTTCATTCTAGGGAATGTAAAGAAATCGTTTGGGCTCAGGTCAGGGCTGTACAGAGGATGGCTCATCAGCTCAACGTTTTCCTGCTTCAAAAAATCATTTGTCTTCCGAGCCGTATGGGAGCTCGCATTATCGTGATGTAAGATGATGCGACGTTTCGGTTTATTTTTTCGGAGTTCGGCTATCATTTCTGGCAAACAAACCATGATATACCACTCAGCAGTAACTGTTCTGCGTTCCTGTAAAGGAATTGTAACAACATGCCCCTTTTTCGAGACAAACTTAGCGACCATTTTCTTTGACACGGTGCGGGAGCGAACCACTTTCTTTGGTTTGACCTCGTCCTCGAAGACCCAAACTGCTGACTGATGTTTTCTTTCAGGTTCGTATGAATAAATCCATGATTCGTCACCTGAGACGATATTATAAACGACATTTGACTTCCTTCCGTTGAAGTTTTGCAGAGTATTCCGGCATCAATCTACACGAGCCGCCTTTTGCTCTTCGGACCACTTGTGGGGAACCCAACGGGAAGCTAGCTTTCTTACACACAGCTCATTATGTGATATCGACTGAATTGCAGTCATTCCGATACTGATAATAGCCCGAATCTGCTCGTATGTCACATGACGGTCATCTAATATAATAGTTCGCACAGCTGCGATGTTTTCAGGCGTGACCGCTGTTCTTGGTCGACCTGCAGAAGAAACAGTGCTGAGCGACACACGACCGCGTCGGAACTCGGCATACCAGCGGTATATTGTCGTTTGACTCGGTGCTTCAACATCATAAATCGAAACAAGTTCGCTGAGACTATCGACTATAGACTTATCTTGAGCTAAGCCGCGACGAAAATTGTGATAAATTATGGCACGGAAATGTTCACGCGTGAGCTCCATTTCTGTTAACGACGTGTCAACTTTAAACCAACATAGTTTTTGTTTTTAAACATTTTTTTAATTGTTTGAATGTCATTAAGATTCTAAGAGGCCAGTATTCAAATTCTAAAAAAGGTTTTATTGTAACTCAATCCGAAATATTCTATTCCCGATCATTTCAGTGTGCCCCTCGTAATGACTGGTAACCAAATATGAAAGTATACCCTTCAGATCATCAAATCTCGAAAACCAGTATAGTTATAGGCTGTAAGGCATTCCATCTAAGTCCTCAAAGGTGACAACGCATCAATAGCCTTCTTTTTTGAATTTTGAGTTGGTTGCAACTGTGTATGGCCTGTAGTAGCCATACCATCAGAGATGGATTGTAGTTGTGTGCGTTACTTTTTTTTAATACTAGTAACGCTATTAAACATTACTAATACTTTCCTTAAACCATTTCTGGTAAGCTTAAAATGCTTGTGTTACAAATGGTTCACGACAGTAGTCAAATGGCGGATTCGAATCCACGAACTTTCGAGTCCGCGGTTCGCCCCCTGCCATTAGGATACTAACGCTTTAGTTTTATAGAAAAATTATAAAGTAATATGACCTTTTATTATTAAAACAATTGTATAATTATAAATCGGGGCGCCGTTAACGCCAGATAAAATCTTCAAAACGGAGGCGAATAGCAGCGCCACGAGATGTACGCAACATCTGATACATCTCGTGCCACGCGAGCAATTAGAATTAGTTCTTTTTACACGCTAGAGCCTAGTTATTAGCACAAATAGGTCTATTTAAAAGAGGAAGAGAACTGCACTGAGTACCAATAATAAATAGCCGCATAATGCTGTTGTGTTTCGATTGGTGAGTGAAGCACCGGAGAGCCTTTTCACTGATAACGTGGAATTACACCTTAGTCCACAGAGATAACAACGCATATGTAATTTTGATCCATACTTTCTTGTAGTAATAAGTAGTCTTGTAGTTTTAGCATAAGTGTGTTGTATATTTAATGATAAAATAATTAAATTTATAACAGAAAACCGACGAAATTTTCGGACCACAGCTACAATTAAATGACATGTGTGGAGTATAAATTATATTGGTGTCAACAATCCAATCTCTTTGTAAGTTTTCAGCTGGAAATATATATGATATTAGAATATTTACTCGTAAACAAATTATTATGGGTCGAAAAATCGAAAATTCATTGTAAAATGTAAATCGTAACCATCAATTCATTCATCTATTTTATCCATTAGATTGCCTCATAGGGAAGATTTTGACCAAGATACCATGCTTGGTAGGCGGGATATCAACCGTATTTTTTATAATTATAGGTTTTTGGCAAGAATTCTCAAGAAGATGCTACTGCATCTCTTGTTTCAGTTTCATTCTATCGCCTCTTACGTCACTAACGGGACGATGTGCAATACTTACGCCGCCGCTATCTGCACTAAACCTTATCTATCTTTCTATTTAATTATATAATATATCTAGACACAAACTATATATAAGATATAAGCTATCTGTATTATATAAAAACTAAAGGATTTTTTTTCAGCACCGTGGTATGGTCACGTCCTTTGTTAGTAGCCTCGACGCACTCAGTGACTTCCTTCAAACGAAAGCCTATGATCCTCTCCTCAAGCTTCTCGGTATCCACTGGGTGTTCATTATGTTTTCCGCTGTCTGCTTCTTCGGAACACTTTATACCATATTGTATGTACCGGAGACGAAAGACAGGACCGTAGAAGAAATCCACGCGATTCTAGAGGATGGCAGAAAGAAAGAGAAAAGGAAAGGAAACGTGGAAACCGGCAAGGAAACTCGGTTATAATTTTCTTACATATTAAATATAGTTTTTATAACAAAATATACCTTTTACCTCCTTTGTCTGTGTTTATATTTAAGGTACATTTCCCCATTAATTAAACAGATATTTGTCACGTATTAACGATTTCCTTCTAATCACTAAAACTTAGCAGATTACTTAAAAACAGTTATCAAATATAATATTATGTCAAATATAAATATTGTGTATGTAAGTCAGTAATGTAACTGATTATAATGAACTATTATAATCACCATGTTTTATTTTAATAAAATGCAAATGGCATTGTTTCCAGTAATTATGCAATAATAAATACCTAGTCAGGTCATAAATTCTGTCACATGTTTAATATAAAATAATTGAAACAAGTTTATTTATTATGTAACCATTTATATACCAAAATGAACTTAACAAAACATAGATTCTTATGACACTAAAGTTTATTCAAAATGACCTCCGTGATTTTGAATACAGGCCTTCAATCTGCGCGGCCAGTCGTCTATCGCAGCACAACGAGGTCCATGTCAATATCGGCGGCTGCCTTAATCAAGGATGTCTTGAGTGACTCCAAATTGGGATGAGCCTTTGAGCACGCCTTTTCCTCCAAGTGTTGCCATATCTTGTAATCTAACGGATTCAAATCTGGACTGGAGGAGGGCCAGTCTTCGTGCCGGATGAAGTCGATTTCACGCGCCGCCAGCCAGTCTTGTGTGCTCTTCGCTCTATGAGCTGGCGCCGAATCTTGTTGGAATACTCAGTGCCTGTTATTGAACATGGTATTAGAAACAGGTTCCACAAGGTTCGTCAGGACTGTATTTTGATACACAACTGCATTCGTTTTTACACCTTTCTCACAAAAATGTACGTCTGTTAAGCCCCAATAAGAAACTCCCAACCATACCATGAGCGAGGATGGAAAATGACCTCGTTGGACACGTGGAATACGGTTGCTCGCTTCTTCACTACTGTGTGCGTACACCTTATCATTTTGTTTCTCTGCTCTCTTCTACGGTAAAAATTTTTTCATCCGAAAAAAGAATTTCCCGATATTTTTTTCCCGCGTACCGCTTCAACAAAGCGCGGCATCTCTTCAGTCTCAGGTCCATTAGACGAGCATTCAAACGATGTCCTGTTTTTCTTCGATATGCCCGAAGCCCTAAGTCTTCATTTAACACCCTTTTCACCGTGGTTCTGCTTAACTCCATCTAAAGGGCCAACAGTTTCTGCTTACGTTTGGGATTTCTTTGATTTCGCGCCTTCACAGCTTTTATCACTGCTGGAGTCCTAACAGACCGAGGGCGACCACTTCTTGACCTGTCATCTACACTAGAGTCTTCATTGTATTGTTTGATGGTACGATAAACGAATCTTTTGGTTATATTCAGATTTTTCAGTATGTCAAAAATTTTAATTGGCGCATAACCGCAACGATGCAACGCAATAACTGCAACACGATCTTCTTTAAGCGTCCACTCCATATTTAAAAATGAGTAAAATTCTAAAGAGTATACAGTTTTATTATATTATTGAAATTCGAATTCAATAATTTTTTTTGTGGCCAGCATTCTAAAAGAAAAGTTTTTACTGTGTGACAATACTTATGACCTGACTAGGTATTATGATAATATGTGCACTATATACTACGAGTAGCATATAATTAATTACCGTGTTTATGCAAAATATTATGGTATAATATTTTGCATAAATATATTTTTTATATTCTCGTTTTTAAGGCAAGTATTTAAACGAGTGATTCTAAATTTACATTCAATCTTTTAAAAATATAGAATACTGGTTATTAAAATACTAAGGAAGCAACTAGAAAGTCCGAAAACAGTGACTAATAATCACTAATTATACTCTCCCCTTTTCCGAGATGGCTTTATAGTAGTGTCTCGGACGAGGAGCTGCGTATAATCATGGTCGAACTTCACTTAAGGTAAGTTCGTGTTTAACCGTTTAACGGACCATTTGGAAAGCCGTCTCGGACAAGGAGCTTCGCATAATTGGACGTAGTTAATACTTATACTTAAATATATATTTAAATTTCAATAATTTGAAAAATACAACATTTCACAATTTATATTAACGATGAACCGAAGCAAAATCAAAACAAAAAATATAAAATGTTATTTTTACATTTAATTTAATAATATTAATAATATAATGACAGGTGTATTTAGACTTAAAAAATATTAATTACATGAGAACAAAATGTATATTCTTAAATAAATTTGCCAACATTCCAGTTCTTGGGACGTACATACAGAAAATATATTAAATATCTATACGTATTATACATATTTTTTTTGTGTAAAAGTGGTTACTCTCTAGTATTCATAAAATTATATTGAGTTCGAAGTTCTTAGTATGTACTAACTGTAATGAAGCATCCCCAGGACAAGTGAAAGTAACTCAATTCAAAGACCATCGTTACAGGTTGGCCTATACCATAAACAATTTCTTTAACAGCCAGACTTTCCTACCGGCCTGACGATCATTGTTATATTATGTTTATGGTAAAATCTCTATGAAAGTCCTGTTAAACATAAGCACGTTTTTCATTTAAGCTTTTATGCTTTGTCAACTTCGTGTCGTTTTAATTTCTTTGTATTTATTACGAGCCACAAAAGTTTCTTTATTGATGATTTATTACACCGCCATGTACGCAGTAAGTCAAGGTTAGCCAAGTTGACATTCTACAATTGTTATTCTTATGAGTTATGCCCATTCATTTTTATAGCTTTCTATTAACATTAACGACGATAGAAGTTCTACTTGGCTCACGCCCACTTCTACTTATTTTCACGATTAGTTTAATGTTTAATGTTTCCAGTGTTTCCACGAATGAAATCAGTTTTCTGCGAATTATATCATTTAATACTAGTGTCTTTATCTATCTCAGTTCTTTGCATAAAGGCTTTAAACTTAAAATCTCACTAAAATAACCAGATATAATTGACAAAGCTCTATGGTCCAAGACCTTTGCCTGCCTTAGTTGGCGAATACTAAGGGCGTTCGCTGCGTTAGCGACCGTCGTACCGCCGTGGAATACGGGATCTCCGGTCAACGCATCGCCGCTAGTAGGTAATTACCACTCTTACCCCAGATCAATTCGTATCTGTGTATTTGATTTGAGTATCTGATATTGAATCTATATGTTTTGATATATCTGTTGATAGTCAGTATTCAGTACTACACGGTGATACGCGATTTTTGTAGGACTTATTTTGCTCATATTTGAAGATATTTGTAATATCTAAGTATTAGTTAATATCTATGATATTCTGAAAAGCGTATAAAGTTGGAGTAGGTATATCTGTTTTACTTAAATATATTAATCAATCTCGTTTTCTTTCGCGCACTGGTTGTTGATAGTTGACATAGATGTTTTACGTTATTATTATTTCTTCGAGTATGATGTTGTGTAAAGTGACGCTGTACTGAAGTGGGATATCTAATACATAGTTATTCTGTGGCCCGATTTATAGATATTGGATATTGTACCGATATCGGAGATAGATATTATGATTTGTATCGCCCACTCCTAGCCCCTACTACTACTTGATCGTGTGCATGTACAGTGGCACCGACATAATCGATTATCTATAAATTTATTATTGACTAGCATTTGTAGGAATAACTTATAAATAAAACTTTTAATTTATTATCTGTATTGAAACATGTCAACCAAGTTTCCTTGTATGTTGAATATGAAAATCGATAGAGAACGCTTAATAATCGGCCCGTACTTTGGGACATAGCAAATGAATTTTGTAAAGACAGAAACGCTCGTCAATAGTAAGTTATTCTGCACTGATATTTTTAATCAATTGCCACGGATAGTTCAGCCGGAACACGCAGCAGCTCTGATTTATTTTTATGAGATTTAGCGGGATCACTCGCCGGATAACCGGCACGCGGACCCGTAGCACGCACATCATATTATTATTGTGGAGCACATAGCAGTGCTTTAGAATTTTAGTATATAATCTAATAAATAGACAGGCGTTGGTACGCATGCGCGTGTCCCGCTTAATGCAGCGGATGCCCTAATAGCCAACAAAAACAATTTCAAAATGTATCTAAGCTTACATTTATACACTTATAGTTAAGCTGTAGTTAATCCTTACGTTTAATATTTCCCTTTGGATTACTTTCCAAATCGTAATAAACCATCTATTAAGAAATATACAAACTAATGTAGGTTTGTCCTTGTGAAATTTGTATTTGTAAACTGCCTCCACGATACAGGAGAAAATCCTAGTGTGGGGGTAACGTTTTTTACATTTAAAAAAAAATGTAGTCCTTTGTTACTAGACTAGTCTTAAAAGTGAGATTTTGTGGATGCATAGTTTTCTAGACGGCGTATTATCTGTGAAGGGTATTCATTAAATGTTTTAGTACTTAAGTATGCAGATAATATTTCTCTCTTTTGTTTCTTAGTTACAGAACATTTTACTATGTATCAAATTCACTACAAGTTTGTTACGTGCCGTGCCTTATGACAATTAATTGTGATATTAATGACGAATTACTAATGTTTAAATATTGGTATTATTAGCTTTAAGGCTTGTCTAAATGACAATAAATCTTTTTTATTTATTCTATTTGCGATTTTTTTATTAAGACCTTCAATACATATTTATATTTAATTACTCTTGTAAATATTGATTACTTAATCAAACGACATTATGCAAAATTACCAAGAGTTAAAAATAAAAATATCGAATATTGCCAATAAGGTAGAGCCATGCTGCAGCTATATTAATAGTATAGTTGTAACATGAATGGGTCAGCTCGACGGGGAAGGACCACGCTCTCACAGAATACCAGCGTCAAATAGCAGATGCTGTGTTTCGAATGGTGAGTGTAGAGAACCGGAGACCCTTTTTACTGGAAAAGAGGCATTCTATCTTAGTCCTCACGGTTGACAACACATTGCAGTTTAATCCGCAAACGATGATAGATGTAGATGTCTATGGGCCACAGCAGCCACTTACCATCAGGTGGACTGTGTGCTCGTTTGTCACCCTTATTCTATGAAAAAAAAAACATTACACGGCATTTTTTCTTGCAAATTAATTAATATAATTCTATAAAATATAATTTCATGACTTCGTAATCCATCACCAATGAAAATACTGTACGTGGTAGAACCACATTGCTATATTATGATTACAGCACGAAAGGGTCGGCTCGACCATGCTCTCAGAATACCAATTAAAAATAACAGCTTAATGCTGGTGAGTGTAGAGAACCAGAAATCCTTTTCACTAGAAACAAGGTACATACAAAAAAATGGAATCTAAAACCTCAGAAGTGGCAACGCATCTGCATTTTGATTCCTGTTCGAAGATGGATGTAGATGTCTATGGGCTGCAGCATCCACTTAACATCGGACGGACTGTGTGCTCGTTGTCACTCTTATTGTAAAAAGAAATAATAAATTACCCGAGTAGCATTTCATTTTATTTAAGATTTCTTTAGATTTAAGTTTAAGGCATCTGCAATCATCCTTGTTGGAAGTCCATGGGCGGAAGCGGCCATGTGCCATCTCGTTTGACGAATTATTTTGTCAATTACACCGCCTGTTGGTCTGTTTCTGTTGTTATTTCGTTGACAATGAGCTGACGAATCTGTTCGATTGAAAACCAATGGATATTATATTTGAAACTAATGTGAACGTGATGTATGTTAGTACTCTAAGACTATAAAAATGATGTAAAGCACGGTCGCGGAGCAGGATTTTTTTTTGCTTTGCATTTTTAAACTTAATTCCCATCATAAAAAGTTTTATTTCTATTGCCCCTTTTTGTTTTTATAGAAGAGGGGGCAAACGAGCATGCGACTCACCTGATGGTAAATGACTACCGCCGCCCATGAACAACCGCAACACCAGGGGATTTGCAGATGCGTTGCCGGCCTTTTAGAAAGGTGTAAGCTCTTTTCTTGAAGGTTCCTAAGTCGTATCGGTCAGGAAAATTCGCTGGTGGTAATTGATTCCACAAGGAAGTTGTGCGAGGGAGAAAACTTCTTCTAAATCGCACAGTGGTGGACCGCTAACCATCCAGATGGTATGGATGGTAACGCGAGTTTTGACTCCCCGTGATAGATGCGATAAAATACGCAAAGAGATGCAACATCTCTACGCAGTGCCAGTGTATCAAGCCGATCAGAAAGAACTCGGTCGTCGACGATTCGAACCGCTCTGCGCTGGATGCGGTCAAGTGGAAGGAGCTGGCACTGGGGTGTCCCCGCCCCAAAGATGAGAACAGTATTTCCATGTGGGGCCGAACTTGCGCTTTGTAAAGTTGCATGCGATGTGCCGGCATGAAATACTGTCTCGCTCTGCTGAGCACGCCAAGCTTTTTAGAGGCAAATTTGGCCTTCCCTTCCAAGTGACCACGAAACTGCACACTATTCGATATGTCGACGCCAAGGATTCCGATGCTAGTTGAGGCAGCAAGGGGAGTGCCTTGAAACTGAAGAGATATGACAAAGGGGTTCTTTTTAGCGGTAAACGCGCAAACTTGTGTCTTCTGGGGATTGAACTGGACTAGATTTAGTCGCAATCAATCCGAGACTTTGTTAAGCAAAGACTCGACTTCAGACGCAAGTTTGTCCCGGTACTCGTCGACGTTTTCCCGAGAAATATTAGCACGGCCGGTATATAAGGCATCACCAGTGCTGTCGTCCGCATAGCAATGAATGCTACCAGTTAGCAACATATCATTGATATGCAGGAGAAACAGCGTTGGTGATAGCACGCAGCCTTGTGGAACACCAGCGTTAATAGACTTGAAATCAGTGCATGCACCGTCTACTACGACCTTGATGCTCCGATCAGCAAGGAAACTGGTGATCCATTTGCACAATTTCTCAGGAAGCCCATAGGAAGGAAGCTTCGAAAGAAACGCTTTGTGCCAGACCCGATCGAAGGCCTTCGCTATGTCCAAACTAACGGCCAATGCCTTCCCCTTCGACTCTACTGCCTCCGCCCAGCTGGATCAGCTGGATCTTCTAGTCTATCTGACTCATAGATGAGTCAGATAGAATAGAAGATCCAGCTGATCGACCCCGACGAAAACCGTACTGGCGGCCACTAATCAGCTGGTGATCCTCAAGGTACTTCATGAGCTGGGAGTTTATAATGGATTCCATTATTTTGGAGAACAAGGAGGTGATGGCGATAGGCTTGTAGTTGGACGGGTCTGAGCGGTCGCCTTTTTTAGGGATCAAAGCCAAGTGGACCAAAGCTGTCTTCCATGCATTCGGGACTACGCCTTGGGAGTAGGAGTACCAGAAAAGACGCGTTAAAACCGGTGCCAACTCCAGAGCACACGTCTTCAGCACAATGGGAGGGACTCCATCTGGCCCACTCGACTTGCTGACGTCTAGGGAGAAGAGTGCTTTGCGAACCGAGCGCTGTGTAAACCGCACATGCGGCATGGAGCACTCACATCGCGGGATGGTCGGCGGTGTGTTCCCCCATCATCTACAGTCGAGTTGAACGCAAAGAGAGAGCTCAATAGATCGGCTCTCTCCTTTGCGGCATAGGCCAGTGAGTCATCCTCTCTGTGCAGAGATGGAAGAGATGTCTGACAGAAGTTCCCTTGGACAGCCTTGGCTAGAGACCCCGGGTTCCCGAAGGAAGGCGAACTAGCTTCTCGCCATTTCTGCCGATGTGCTCAGACCTTGCCTTGGCAATGATGCTTTTGAAGGACCTGGAGGCGGAATTATACTTCTTTTTAAGTGCGCTGGTATTTACATCCCGAGACATTGATGCGTCAGCCCAGGCCCGGTAGCACTCCTGCTTATAGCGTGATGCTATTTTACAGGAGCGACCAAACCATGGCTGGGATCTGCCTCCGATGGGAACCACAGAGGATGGAATAAAAAGTTCCATACCCTGAAGCACCACATTAGCAACAGAATCGGCAACAACGCTGGGATCTTCTGGCGAGAAGCAAACCCGCCCCCAAGGGTAGGATGCAAAAAAAGACCGCATCCCGTCCCAATCGGATGACCTATAGTGCCAAACACGGCGGCAAGCTGCAGATCGCAACTACGATTGGAGAGTGAGTGGCACCGTACTCCGGATCAGACAATGGTCCGAAGAGCCCAGAGGGGCATCGACGGACACCTGATATCCTTCCGGATGAGAGGTCAGCAGAAGGTCCAACAGGGAAGGTACATGGTCTTCTACATCTGGGATCCGCGTAGGCGAAGTAACCAGTTGTGTTAGACCATATGCCAAAGCAAAGTCATAGACAGATCCACCCGCATGATCGGTTAAACGAGAACCAAGCCATTCCGCGTGGTGGGCGTTAAAATCACCGAGTATCACGATCTCTACGGATAGGACCTGTTGTAGCGCGGAGTCTGCAGCCATTTAGACGTGGTCGATGAGTCGGTCTGTGTCGGCATTACCGCTATGGGACCTATAGAGGTACCCGTAGCGCGGGGATGGTCATCGCTGTCTACGCGCAGCCATAGGATGGACAGGTCCGTACCTTCAAGACTGCCGAGGCGTCGAAAACAGATGTCCTCTCTGACGTATACGCAAACTCCAGCACGGGGCACAAAGGAGTGTTCCAATTTGTACCCCGGGTGGGAGAGATATGAAGTATCAGCCGGAGAGGACACCTGAGTCTCGGTTAAAAAGAGCAAGACCGGCTTCGCCGTCACTATATGGTAATGGACAGCGTTAAGATTGGAATTAAGTCCCCTGATGTTGCAAAAATTCACGGATAGCGTGACAGGGGTCGCCTTGGTTGTATTGCTCCGCTTGCCCCGAGCAGTATTAGTTGCGAGCAAAATTTTGCCGCCCCCCCCCCCCCCCACCCAGAATACGCGGGGCAGCCTGAGCACCCACACTCAGGAGTGAAGTAGTTTGGTCGTGGATGCTCAGCGAGGGATTCTCCAGGGGTGCTGGTACCCTCCTGGGGTAGTCTTTTATTAAATTCCACTACCATGTTGATGGGGGGGGGGGGGGAATTGGGCCTCCGGCCACCTGCACTCACCAAGAGCAACGCAGAGGTAAACCTCTACTTCACGCTGGTATTCTGTGAGGTCGTGGTACCACCCCGGTTCGAGCCGGCCCATCCGTGCGACAGCAAAAGCTTCCGCTTGGCTCTACCACTGTTAGAACTAAGATATTTTGAGGACGTTTTGAAAAGTATTAGTGATTTGAAAATAGAGTTCATTCTCAAGTTATTAAAGTTCACATTTGTATGAATTGCAATAATTTGAAATTCTTCCTGCTCCGCGATCACGCCATAGCAACCATAGTAACAACACACAAAAAGTTTGAAGTTTTTTCGGCTACTAGCTGCAACAAATAAGTACTACAATAAATTATTTTTTCGCATTTTTATTTCCATTTCAAATATTTTATGAAATGGTCAATTCCAAAGTTGATAAGGTAAAGTTTTATGTTTGTTTACCAACTGATGTTGAAACTCAACAAATTTTATTCGAAGCAAACCTATTTTGTAAGCGAAAAAGACGTTAAAATGTTATGTAACATTTCATAGAAAAGTCTATAGGTTAATAATAGTCGAAAATGCGAAATTATATAATTGCAATTGTTATTACTATATTCAATTTTAATTTATACATTGCCAATGACATCGATAATAAATCAAGTGATGATACACCAGTCGGTAAGTTTGATTGCCTATCTTTAGGATCAGTATTCAGTCTAGATCAATAGTTTTTACTAAGCGATTACGTCATATAAGCGAAAAAAACTTGACACGTTATTTACGTGTATATATGCAGAGTCCAAGGCCCACAGACTATAAGGGTATAGAACGGCATTTCTCTCACCATCTCGTTTGACCAGCGTCTTTGGCACGTGAAATACTTAGATTGGCGACGGGCAGCGGGGTCAAAGGTGCTAGGCGATACTCACAGAAAGTAAATATGACTTCAGTTATAAATGCATATCCTCTTCTTTGGGCTTGTATCGTTTAAAGAGTATTTATCTTGTTCGTCACGCTTAAGAAACGGATTAAAAATCGCAGTGCACAACGCTTCGTGCCTTTAACGCTGCTATCCGTCGCCAGTTTGGAAAAATTTACGTCTGTTTTAAACGAGATGGTCATAACGCCATTAGCTATCCTATGGCTGCGCGTAGACAGCGACGACCAACCCCGCGTCTACAGGTGCCTCTATATGTCCCATAACGGTAATGCCGACACAGACCGACTCATCGACCACATCCAAATGGCTGCAGACTCCATACTACAACAGGTCCCATCCGCAGAGATCGTGATGCTCAGTGATTTTAACGTCCACCACGCGGAATGTCTTGGTTCCCGTTTAACCGATCATGTGGGTATATCTGTTTATGACTTTGCCTTGGCATATGGTCTGTCACAACTGATTACTTCGCCTACCCGGATCCCAGATGTGGAGGATCATGTACCTTCCCTGTTGGACCTTCTGCTGACATCTCATCCGGATGGATATCAGGTCTCCGTCGATGCCCCTCTTGATTCTTCGGACCATTGTCCGGAGTACGGTGCCACTCACGCTCCCATCGCAGTTGCGATCTGCAGCTTACCGTCGTGTTTGGAATTATAGGTCGGCCGATTGGGACGGGGTGCGGTCTTTTTTTGCATCCTACCCTTGGGGGCAGGTTTGCTTCTCGCCGGATGATCCCAACGTTGTTGCTGATTCTGTCGCTGATGTGGTACTTCAGCGGATGGAATTATTTATTCCATCATCAGTGGTGCCTATCGAAGGCAGAACTCAGCCATGGTTTGGTCACTCCTGTAAAATTGTATCACGCTATGAATAGGAGCGCTGCCTGGCCTGACGCATCAACGTCCCGGGATGTAAACACCAGCGCTCTTCAAAAGACGTATAATTCCGCCTCCAGGTCCTTCAAAGTGTCATTGCCATGGCAAAGTTAGAGCACATCGGCAGAATTGGCGAGAAACTAGTTCGCCTCCCTTCAGGAACACGTGCATTCTGGTCTCTCGCCAAGGCTGTCCAAGGGAACTTCTGTCAGCCATCTCTGCCATCTCTGCACAGGATAGACGACTCACTGGCCCATAACGACCGCTCAGATTCATCCAACAGGCCTATCGCTATCACCTCCTTGTTCTTCAAAGTAATGGAAAGTATTATTAACTGCCAGATCATGCGGTACCTTGAGGATCACCAGCTGATTAGTGACCGCCAGTACGGTTTCCGTCGAGGTCGCTTAGTTGGTGATCTTCTAGGTTACCTAACTCATAAATGGGCGGAGGCAGTGGAGTGCAAGAGTGTGTATTTCATCCGTACGTACGTATATTTCATCTGTACGTGTATTTCATCCTTGTGCCTCGGAAAGCTCATGAGGTACCTTGAGGATCATCAGCTGATTAGTGACCGCCAGTACGGTTTTCGTCGGAGTCGATCAGCTAGTTATCTTCTGGTCTACCTGACTCATAGATGGGCGGAGGCAATAGAGTCCAAGGGGGAGGCATTGGCCGTTAGTTTGAACATAGCGAAGGCCTTCGATCGGGTCTGGCACAAAGTGCTTATTTCGAAGCTCCCTTCCTAAGGGCTTCGAGAAATTGTGTAATTGGATCACCAGTTTTCTTTCAGATCGGAGCATCAAGGTCGTAGTAGACGGTGCATGCTCCGATTACAAGCCCATTTAAGCTGGTGTTCCACAAGGCTGTGTGCTATCACCAACGCTGTTTCTTCTGCATATCAATGATATGTTGCTAACTGGTAACATTCATTGCTATGCAGATGACAGCACTGGTGATGCTCTATACACCGGCCGTGCCAATATTTCTCGGGAAAACGTCGCCGAGTACCGGAACAAACTTGTGTCTGAAGTCGAGACTTTATTGAACAAAGTCTCAGACTGGGGGCGACTAAATCTAGTCCAGTTCAATCCCCAGAAACACAAGTTTGCGCGTTTACCGCTAAAAAGAACCCCTTTATCGCATCTACTCAGTTTCAAGGCACTCCCCTTGTTTCCTCAGCCAGTATTGGAATCCTCGGTGTTGACATATCGAGTGACGTGCAGTTTCGTGGTCACTTTGAAGAGAAGGCCAAATTGGCCTCTAAAAAGCTTGGTGTGCTCAGTAGAGAAGGACAGTATTTCATGCCTGCACACCACTTGCAACTTTACAAGGTGCAAGTTCAGCCTCAAATGGAATAGTGTTCCCATCTCTGGGCAGGGGCTGCCCAGTGCCAGCTCCTTCCACTTGACCGCATCCAGCGCAAAGCGGTTCGAATTGTCGACGACCTAGTTCTTTCCGATGGGCTTGACTCACTGGCACTGCGTAGAGCTGTTGCATCTCTCTCCGACCTCCTATGGGTTGACCCATGTCCAGCAGTGGACTTTGACGGGCTGTAGTAATGTTAGCGTTCATACAAATATCAATCCCCCAAGTCAGTTAAATGAAAATTTACAAATTGTTATTTAATATTAGGGCTGCCACTTCTTTCCAAAAAAAGAATGCAAAAAAAAATAGTACTTTTGGGAAATTCAGGGAAAGAAGTACAGTTTTAATCTTTATCTACATTTTCATATATATTTGTTATTGCTCTTCGCTTTGGCCGTCAACGAACTATTAATAACCTTTACAATAATTATAGCAATCTGAGTAATTTAGATTCATATTTAAATAAATTAACAATTCAATTTAATTGAAGGTAGTTTTAAACGATTTGTCTGCTGATCCTACAACCGGCATTAGACACTGGGCTTTTCGTCCGGTTTATCAAAGACACCGGTATGGCGAATTTTGAAAAAGTAAGGATTGCATCCATATTATAACCAGCGATTCCAGCAATTGCATGAAAATGTAGACAATCGTCCAAGGTGGTAATTTACGGCGTGCTTGAAGAGAAATGTGTTGAGGAAACCTGCATATATTAGAAATAAAAACATTCCGAAAACAAGTGAAGCTCACTAACCCGTACTGAAGCAGCGCGACGGATAAATAGTTTTTTTTTATATAATAAGGGTGACAAACGAGTCCACCTGATGATAAAAGTATACTGTGGCCCATAGACATCTACGTCTATCCCTGATTAAGAATCAAACTGCTGATGCATTATCACCCGTGACGACTAAGATGGAATGCCACATTTCCAGTAAAAAAGGTCTACGTATACGAAACACAGCAGCATTGAGCCACTATTTTACGTTGGTATTCCGCGACCTTTGCCCGGAAATGGAACGTATATAGAATGTAATTTTATTAATGAAAAATATAAAGTTATGTAAACAACAGCTTCTGTCGAAGTTAACATTCGAATGGACATGGCAGATGACGATCCGAAAATAGCTCAAGACGGTCGTCGCATACAACACAAGGATCTCCGAATCCAAAACGAATATCTGATTAAAAAGGAAGCAGCACTAAGAATTCGCGGCGGTAATGCAACTGATAATAAGAACTTCCCATATATGGCTGCTATTATTATAAACGGGCGGCTCTGGTGCGCTGGGGCTATTGTCGACGTGAATTGGGTGTTGACAGCAGCCCATTGCCTCAACTAGTGAGTAAATCGTTTCCATCCATTACATCCTATTGAAAGTAGTAAGCCGTATGAGGAAGCTCAAGGTCGCTCAGCGAGCTATGGAGAGGGCTATGCTCGGAGTTTCTCTGCGTGATAAACTTAGAAATGAGGATATCCGCAGTAGAACCTGAGTGACCGACATAGCCCAGAGTAAGCTGAAGTGGCAATGGGCCGGCCATAAAGCGCGAAGAACCAACAACCGATGGGGAAAAAAGATTCTCGAGTGGCGGCCTCGTACCGGCGGACGAAGTGTAGGGCGTCCCCTCACTAGATGGAGTGACGACCTGGTAAGATATGCAGTAAGTCGATGGATCCATGTGGCTCATGACCGTGCTTTGTGGCATTCCTTGGGGGAGGCCTACGTTCAGCAGTGGACTTGTGAAGGGCTATAGTGATGAAAATAATGATGAAATTAGTAAGTAGAAAGCATTTTAGAATTGGGGCATCGACGCTACCAGGGCGTTGCCACTTTTAAATGAGGTGTAATATTGGACAGATTTCATAGCGGGGACGTTAGTTTGTTCTAAAATGTAAAGGTTAATGATTATTTCTGTACTATTACTTATATTCATATTAATTAGATTAAAATAAATAATCCAAACTACAGATGTTTTTAAAAGTAGAAAAATTGTATTATGCCAGCCCCGTGGCGCAGTGGCTTAGCAATGTGTTGCAGCGCTAAGGGTCGCGGGTTCGAATCCCGCACGGAACAAGTGTGTGTATGGCGTACAAATAATTGTTTCGGGTCTGGATGTTTGTCCTTGTGCAATTTGTGTTTGTATACTGCCTCCACGATACAGGAGAAAATCCTAATGTGGGCGTTGTTTTTTTAAAAAAGGAAAAAAAGAGAAAATTGAAAAAAAAAGAGTTAAAATGAGCAAAAAATGAAAGAGCAATCCATTGAGGCATTGTTTTGTTTATCAATATGTATCTACTGATAAACTTTTATTTAAAATTAACTTCTCAATTAAATGACATAGTGTAACAAAAATCTTCACCTCAGTGTCAACTAGCGACATCTGGTGAGCGGAAGATTATTAGCCCTCATTAATATTGTATACTTTTAACCAAATTAACTTTTTTATGCTAAAACTTTAAATAAATCAACAGAACGACATTCATTTAGTTATGACAAATACGTACGAGCGTCCTAATATGTACTTCCTAAAATGGTTCTCCAACCCTCAACTTCCCAATTGGTAGGAAAAAATATTGTTAATAAAGACTACGCTCTCATAGTATAGCAGCATCAAATAACAGCTTAATGCTGCTGTGTTTCCTATGGTGAGTGTAGAGAACGGGAGACTCTTATTACTGGAAACGAGGTATTCAATCTTAGTCCTCAAGGATGACAGCGCATCTGCATTTTGATTCTTAATCTGTTATAGATGTAGCCACATGGGCCACAGCATTCACTTACCATCAGGTGGACTGTGTGCTCGTATGTCACCCTTAGGTAAAAATTAGTTGTTGATATTGCATTGAAAGTTTCAAATATCCTTTGCAGTGTCCTTCACGTATCACCGCTTAAGACGCTGAGTAAGTTTGTAAAGGTACGAGTTGGCAGTCCCCGTGTACATGAAGGTGGCGTGCTAATGGATGTAGTTGGCGCTGTCCGCCATCCGAAGTTCGAAGAAGAACCCGTGCCTCATGCTGACGTTGCCCTACTTAAGTTGGCTGAAAACCTTGGTAACTAGTTTCATTTATCGTTTTTATTAACTCGCTATCGTGAATGTCTGATTGATTCGAATTTAGTAAATTTAAATTTAAATTTAGAATATTGATTGTAGGTACTCGTATTTTAAGCGTCATAATATGTACATTTGGTGTTAATTTATATAATTACGTGTCTTACAACTTAATCACCATTTTCGGGGAACTGATAACACAGAATACCAGCTTAAAGAGCAGCTTAATGCCGTTGTGTTTCGTATGGTGAGTGTAGAGAACCCGATACCCTTTTTACTGGTTACGAGGCACTCCATCTTAGTCCTAGGGGGTGACAACGCATCTGCATTTTGATTCTTAATTGAGGATAGATGTAGATGGGTCACTGCATTGCATTCAATTTACAATTAAAGATATATAAAAACCTTGTATGTAGTATCTGTTCGTGTAATCCTATTCAAAAAATAAATAAAAAGTAACCGGCAGAAATATAAAATAAAATTTAATTAAATGAAGAAACCTGCATGACTACATGCACCGTAGAAGCTGTGGCGTTGGGGCACCACCAAAAGAGTATAGTAATATCTCAGATCATAGAAACAACTGTTGTTTCTATGATCTGAGAGTAATATAATGGGTAGGGGAAAAAGTTTCGTCGTATTTTGTTTGTATAAAATTGAAGAAATTTCTCTCTGGTGTTTATATCTGGCTGAATTTAATATCAATACATATAAGAAATTAAGAAAAAAAATAAAAAGTAAAAAACGCTTTTCCGCCATTTTACAATTGTTTTTCTGTCCGCCATAATGAGTGAGATGCAGGTGGCTCAGGACCGTGCTTTGTGGCATTCCTTGGGGGAGGCCTATGTTCAGCAAAAGGCTGTAATGATGATGATGATGATAATGAGTGAATCTAACTAAGAAAATTTTTGACGTTTATGGACATCGATAAAATTAAACTATATATATATATATATATATATATATATATATATAAAACTAAATATTGCGTAAATTGAAGATTTGTTAATTGCATAAGATAATTATTATTACATTTTATTTAGAAATATATTTGTTTAGATTAAAATAAGAGTATTTTATATTAAATTCTTATATTTATTTTATATTAATATCTTATTTTATATTAAATTAAAGTCTTCGCGCATACGCGTCTCTACTATCTCCCGCGCATGCGCGAAGACATGAGTAGCGCAAAATTTTTGTTTGGAATAGCTTCTCTAGTACGTCGTACATATAACTCAATGCAATGTCAGTAAGAGTAGCACAAAGTTGGTTTAAGCGTTTTCAGTCAGGAAAATTTGATGTCTAAGATGCTGCTCTCTCTGGTCGCCCTCATACGGATAAAGTAGATGCCATTTTTGAAAAAGTGGAGCAAGATCGGCATATTAGTAGTTACGACATAGGCAGGAATTGAAGATTGACAACAAAGCAGTTTTGACCAATTTGAAAAAGATTCATTATACGAAAAAGCAATCGAGCTTTTTTGTATAGTCAAACTTTTAGGTACCATACGAGCTCACTGAAAGAAACCTAATGAATCGTGTACTCATTTGCGATTCTCTATTGAAACGTAATGAAACCGAACCATTTTTGGAAAGATTGATCTCTGGTGATGAAAAGTGGATCACCTACGACAAGAACGTGCGAAAAAGATCATAGTCAAAGGATAATCCAGCTCCACAGACTTTAGCGAATAACACGCAATAAGGTGATGCTGTGTGTATGGTGGGGTTAGAAGAGCATCGTTTATTATGAGCTTTTACCGCCGGGCCAAAACATCGATTCGGATCTCTACTGCCAACAACAGAGACTCAAGCAAGAAATTGAGAAAATACGACCGGAATTGATCAACAGAAATAGAATGGTCTTTCATCATCATAACGCCAGACCATACATGTTTTTAGCCACTCAGTTAAAATTGAGAGAGCTTAGTTGGCAAGTGTTAATGCATCTACCATATTGTCCTGACCTTCCACCCTGTTTCTGTTTCTGTCTCTTCAGAATTCTTTGGGTACTGCTAGGTTACAGTGACATAACCCTTTTACTGTCTACAGCAACAGGGTTATGTCACTACCTACAAGATAGCAACAACTTATCGAATAAAATGGCTCGTATATATTATAATTAATTGTAATTATACTACGAAAAAAAATGTCTTCAATTTGTATATAAAATACGAAGAAACTTGTTCCCCAACCTTTTATAGGTGGCATTAGACATATTATAGTCTTAACGATATGTTAGACATATATAAAAATTACGTGTCACATTGTTTGTTGCACACTGTGTGCAGTTTGGTCCAACTTGAGAGATAGAATAGTTTTTATCCCGTTAAGTGACCATCAATATTTTTTATTGCGAATTTAAGGTTTTTTTATTATACAAAGGGTCGTCGGAAAGAGCAGAACAACGTCTGCCTGGTTAACTAGTCTATACAAATAAATAAAATTGAAGTGTCTGTTTGTAATGTCAAAAATACAGCTTTTTACTAAATGCATATGAAAGTATATACGGTACTAATAACAAAAATACAATTTTTAATGTTTTTGTATGTCTGACAGTTACCGTTACAGCCTGTTAAAGTCCAATACTGAACATAGGCCATAGATTGCCTTGTATGGGGGATATTTGCCAGGTATCATTTAATAGAGAACTTGGTAAGAGACCCTTTACCCTTTGGCACTACTCCTTGCCGTCGGACAATATCGTCACAAGTTTATGGAAACCGGAATGTGTTGCCAGATTTAAAAAAATTGCTGATTTTTAAGCAAATTGTAGTTTCATTAATAATGTTTTTTTTAATGTCATTATTGCGGTACTTAATGTGTCCCTTTCGGATCAGATGTGTTTTTTTTTTACATATTGTATAGATTACTTCACTCTTTATGATGAATACAGTTATTTAATTATAGTTAACAATATATGGAGACATTAAAAAATTAATTCACACTTATTGATCTGTCTCTCGCAGAATTCGACAACCGTGTCAATTTGATCAGGATTTATGACGGCATGAAGGAGCCTTTTGCGCAGAGTTTTGTTGTTGTATCGGGATGGGGAGCCACGAAGGTAACCTTATAGTTTTTTTTTACATATATTTGTTTATTCATTTCTGTAAATGATAACAATAACAGTATTCCGTTGTTGCCTGCTTCACCGATTTCATCTGTTCAATAACCATGTTTCAATATTATGTTTTCAAAACTCAAGCAACATAGCTTTTCCAAATTTTTGCTGTATGGACCGCGGTTGTTATACAAGGGGAAGTATGGGAATTACCAGGAAGATTTCATGGCGATAGATGGAGGTCATACTTCTTTTTATAGGATAATGTTGACAAACGAACACACTGTCAACCTGATGGTAAGTGGTTACTGCGGCCCATAGACATCTGCACCTATCCTCATTACTAATCAAAATGAAGATGCGTTATCACCCGTAAGGACTAAGATGGAACGCCTCGTTTCCAGTAAAAATGGTCTCCGGTTCTCTACACTCACCATAAGAAACACAGCAAAGTTAAGCTGCTATTTTACGCTGGTATTCTGTGAGAGCGTGGTCCTTCCTCGGTCAAGCCGACCCATTCGTGCTACAACTATACCACTAATATAGCTGCAGCATGGCTCTACCACGTACAAATGTTAAGTGCCGGACGTCAGTGTCTCGTTGAAGCAGTCGAAGATGGAAGACATATGGCGTAATCACAATGGTAAGTCCTCTATACAAACGGAAAGACCTATTACGTAGTACTATTATCTATTCTGTGCCCATGCCTAGGGACTTTAACGGACTTGTCATTGTATTATTAGTATGCAGGTAGAATAAGAAAGAAAGAATAAAGTTCACAATGGAGTCGTTGTCTTATGTCTTATTTGCACGCGTTAAATAATATGGCGCAGTCGAATTAATTTAAAAGTGTAGTTTAAAACGTAACATTGTTTAATATCGAGAAACATATAAATTAAATATAACGAAATCAGTGTTTCACCACCGCATTAGTTCAAATTCGAAAACGACGTAATATACCACGTAACTTCTGGAAATTCGTGTACGTCATGAGAGAAGTGGAAAAAATCTTTTCTTATCTATTTTGATGCATGCTAACATAAACGAAATGATGCAAAAGTGTAAATAAGACAAGGACTCGAATTAGCAACCTTATTATATCTTGTTCTCTAAATCTACGGCTGAGATTTATAAACCGTACTTTGACTTTGCTCAGACTTCACTTCCGAGCTAAGACAATGTCGGTATTTATAGAGCTAACTTCGAAGTTGTGCTGAGTGTGCGCTTCGCAAAGCCTAAGTCAACGATATTGACGACTTACGTAAAACTCAGGATATTAACCAAAACCACCGTATTAAGTTTAAATTGTTGTTTTTATGTTACTCTAATTATTTATAACAATAAATAGGTAGTTTTAAGCCGTCTACTTGTTTTAAATAGCACTAATCCACTTTCTATTAACGTAATTTCAAATTTATTTCGAATTTCTTAAAGTCATCTTTTTTTTTCTTTTTTCTGTTTTCGCACTGGTCCCGTCCTCATACGGCTGTTTTGTATTGTATGCAATAATAACTTATTTATGAAATGCAATTTGGACTGTTTTCGATTTTTAAATATATTTTTTTTAATTTTATACAGTATAATCAAGAACATAATAGAGCATCAATTAATTTTTTGACTTTCTGGGTCTGAGCATAAGCTTAGCTTAATCTTAGCCCAATACAACTATAAATTCAGAATCAAAGATTATGCTGAGCGTATACTCAGCTAAGTTTTTCTTAAGTAAAGTCTGACCAAAGTCAAGTACGGTCTATAGATCTCAGCCTAAGTGACTGTGACAGACCAGACTTAACGACGTATAAAAATTGAGTAACATCTGAGTATTTGGGCATTAATGTTATTAACTTCCTTCTGCGTAGCATTGAAAGGAAGTTAATGGTTTTAGCTGGCAGGTTGTTAGTCTGTATGCCGACACGATAACTTCCGTTCCACAGGACCGATTGACTTTAAATTTGGTATGTGGATACCTTGAGGTAGTAGCTCGGTCGAATTTGAATTTGGGTCCTGTAGGTCAAAGGGCACCAGAGATATGGGATTCACGCAGAAGGAAGTTGTTTTTCTTGAATTTACATTCAACTCGTTTTATCGGAAACTAAAATATCAGTCACAACTCGCCGGAAAAAATGATAAGCTAATAGAATAATTTCAAGGTTTTCCAATCAGGGCACAGACACAGCATTTAGGGATCACACGCCAGATCTACTGAAGGCTCGCTTGAAAGTGCGCACGCGCAACTATTGCATCGACGCCTACCAGTTAGTGAACGGCTTCCAGTTTACGCCGGATTTTTTCTGCGCTTCGCTCAGGAATGGCACTAGAGACGCTTGCCTTGTAAGTAATTGTTTTAAGTAATATTAATGTCAAAAGCCAGTTCCAAATATTATGTAATACGTATACAAACAACTAAATTCAAATTTGGATAACTTAATGATAGAGCCGTGGTAGTTCAGAGGCTAAACGCTCGCTGTAAATTTCACAGTACGCGAGCAACTTGGGTTCGATCCCCGCCGGCACCAATAAAATTGTTAACTGCAATATTAAGTACTTATTTGCCACGTACTCGACGGTGAACGAAAACATCGTGAGGAAACCTGCATGTCTGAAAAATAAGAAAAAAAATATTTCGAAGACATGCGAAGTTCGGCAACATTCGGCACCGTGGCGGACATGTCCTTGCCCTAAAATACTCTCAGAAATGAGAGGAGGCCTGTGCCCAGCAGTGGGACGTATGTAGGTTGTAACTTTAACTTTTTTTACTTTTAATGACTTTTTTGGTACCACCTTGCGAAACTTAACCCCGCAATTTCGATTCGAATATCCAGTAAATCACATTTAATTTTAGATCTCATGTCCTATTTCTACAAAAAATTTTGCATTTGCAATGTTGATGATTTTATAAAAATCAACATGAGAATTAGCTCGATGAGAAACATCTCAAGCCAATATTATGATTCGATTAAAACTGTAAAGGTCGAGTATCCTACTCCATTCGCTTTAGTTTTACTTTCTTTTCAATAAACAATTTTCCAGCTCAATGCACTACGTAACTACAGCCCGAAAATGGTTGCAGAATCTAAAAATTTTAAATATCAGATTCACTGTGTATATTACATTGTACAGTTCGACGCGGGAGCACCAGCCGTGCAACGGAATCAGTTGATGGGCATCATGAGTTTCGGCCCTGAACGCTGTGGTGATGCCTACCAACCGGCTGTTTTTATTAAAGCTTTCTACTTCAGGTAAATGATAACGATAAAGGTAAAATTTTACTTAAATAATGATATTCTACAAATATAAGTCAGCGCTCTACATGATTTATTTGTGGAAAAAAAACTAAATTGTAGAAATTATGTCAAACTCCTTTCCTAAACGTTATTAGGTACCTATTGATTAAAAAAATATATTACACAAAAATCAGAAATATTTTATATAAACGATGAACACTAAACCTAGTCAATTTGGAACACAGCGACAAATTCGCCTTACTGTTGAAAGTTATCAGCTGCGCAGGAGATATTATCTGCCGACTTCCAAAAAGGAGCCGGTACTCAATTCGACTGTGTTTTTTTTTTCGTTTTTTTTTTATGTGTGTTACCTCAGAACTTTTTTCTGGGTGAACCGATTTCGATGATTCTTTTTTTATTTGAAAGCTGGTACTTCTCGTGTGGTCCCATATGAATTTGATCAAGGTCAGACCAATAGTTTTTAAGTTATTCTTAAATAACTTATATTGAAGTCGGCTGTACAAAATTTTTAATTTTAAATTATTTTAGTAAAAAGTATCTGCTATGCAATAACACACTCTTTCTAACCTACCCGCGCTCGAAATAACGAATAACGAAAAATAAATTATGCTTTATATTTGAGGTAGCCTCGGATTAGGGTTGCCAGCCTTTACTAAGAATTAATATGGTGACAGCATGGATGGATCGGCTTGACCGGGGAAGGGCCAGGCTCTCCCGGAATAACAGTGTAAAACTACATGGTAGAATCATACTGCAGCTGCAGGGATATATTTAATTATGGTTGTAGTACGAATGGGTACCGGCTCGACCGAGAAAGGAACCATGCTCTTACAGAATAGTAATGTAAAATAGCAGCTTAATGCTGCTGTGTGTCTTATGGTGAGTGTAGAGAACCGGCGACCCTGTTTATTGGATACGAGGCATTCCAGCTTAGTCCTCAGGGGTTACACATACAGCACACAGCATAGATGTAGAAGTCTATGGGCCATAACAGCCACTTACTATCAGGTGGACTGTGCGCACGTTTGTCACTCTTACTCTATAAAAAATGTAATATAACAATATTTTATTACAATACCTACATAATTGTAAGTAACACAATTACTTTATTTTAATAAAGGCTGACTTTGTTTTACAGGCTGATAATAAAAGCTAAAAGCAGTAAAACGTTCCTTCAAATAATTTAAAATATAAAATTTTGTACTACCGACTTCAATATAAATTATTAAGAATAACTCAAAAACTATTGGTCAGGCCGTGATTTATATGGGACCACATGTGAAGCACCAGCTTTCAAATAAAAAAAGAATCATCGAAATCGGTACACCCAGTAAAAAGTTATGACGTACACACATATTAAAAAAAAATTAGGTCGAATTGAGTACATACCGTCGCAGAATAAACGAGTTGAATGTAAATTCAAGAAAAACAACTTCCTTCTGCGTGAATCCCATATCTCTGGTGCCCTTTGACCTACAGGACCCAAATTCAAACTCGACCGAGCTACTACCTCAAGGTATCCACATACCAAATTTTTAAGTCAATCGGTCCAGTGGAACGGAAGTTATCGTGTCGGCATACAGACTAACAGACTGCCAGCTAAAACCATTAACTTCCTTTCAATGCTACGCAGAAGGAAGTTAATAATAGTACTACGGTACCGTCTCCTTTTTGAAGTCGATAGAAAAAATTCATTCGAAACGTATACTATGTTCTTTTTTTGCGCCATCTCCTCTCATTGATTTAAAAAAGATGGCAGTCCTAGTTCAGACGCAGAGTCAGAGACATGGAAACAATAATTACCATAGTTACTATAATACATACGAGACCCATAAATCAGCAATTTATTTTGAATATATGTATATGTTGACGCTTGCCAGGCTACACTGCGGTATTAGTTTTCAACTGTTAGTTATTTCCCTTGTATTATGCATTGAAGTAATAAGTTCTTACGTACGTAGTATATAACAACTCAATGGCATTATGAGATTTGATTCATATTGAAGTCGGTTGTGCAAAATTTTTTATTTTACCACTTGTTAGTATCATTGTACTACTTATTACTAATCTTATAAAATTTAACCACAGGGACTTCGTCAAATCAGTAATATCATCATACAAAACCACTGGGGAACTGATAAACGCAATAAAAGAAGTCGAACCGGCAGTAAAAGCACCAGACGCGATGGCCATACCTGTTGCAGAGGCAGTGGAATCGGAAGAGAGACAATACAGCGACGAAAATCCAGCGACGTTATAACACCGCACGCCCGAGGGATATCAATATACTAAATTAATACATACTTTTTAAATGTTAGCATTTTATAATAAAATATTATCAAAATGAAATTATTAACGAAAAAGTTATACTTACATGTTTTTATATACGTGGCTGTGCCCGGCATGGTTTACTGTCTATTTTTGTCAGAAACATTTACAGGCACGCGCACAATTCACCTAAGTTTCATCGTTAGTATGGTATAGGATCGAATTAAAACAAATTTACAATTTTAATTTTGTAAGGTGCCTTCGAGGGCGCACACACACAAAGTCACATGTTATTGTATCGAAATCGGATAATTGGTTTATGTGTGCGCATGAATTCTTACACTCAGACTACGGCCGGTATTCAATCTAGAGTTAAAACAAAAACTCCACAACGTCAAAATTTGTAAAGCATAAACATTATGGTCTAGACTAGACTCAAATTTTGACATTGTAGAGCTCAAGAATGCGGTCTATCTATATCCTTAGTTAGTATACTGTTTCGTTAGATATGTAAGAGGGTGTTATCTACCTAAATAAAAAGGAACACCTACCAGGTGAATACGATTCGACCACGGCGATGGAGAAGTGTCCATATGTCATTTTTCTGACACGCAAGTTTTATTACGTTTTCCTTCAAAGCTTGTCGCTTGTTCGCTCCTGGATGTATGCCTCTCTCATTAATCATTACAGCCTTTCACAATCCCGCGACTGAACATAGACCTCCCCTAACGAATGCCACAAAGCACGGTCCTGAGCCACTTGCATCCATCGACTTCTTGCATGTCATACCAGATCGTTACTCCATCTAGTGGGGGGCCACCCTACACTTCGCCTGCCGTTACGAGGCTGCCACCCGAGAACCTTTCTTCCCCATCGGTTGTCGGTTCTTCGAGCTACATGACCGACCCATTGTCACTTCAGCTTACTAGTCCCTAAACGCCACGCCACACTCTGTACACGTTACTCTGGGTCGACGATCTTTTTTTTGTATAGCGTGACAAACGAGCACACAGTCCACCTGATGATAGAACGTCGTTCTACTTTAGCTAAAGCAATCATTTCTACACTAAAAAGAGTAGAATAATGAGACAACAGAGAATGTATTTATTATTTATTTCAATACATAACTACAGAGAATCATCGCCGTGACCAACGCGCGACAATATTGTAGTAGAATCATTACCACGATCCACTTTTTGGTACACTTATTATCAAATGAACGACACAAAATATAAAACAAAGAACATATCACCGGCGATGCGAACATTTGGACATAAGAGCGTATCATTTTAAAGTTGTAAATTCAAAAGCATAAGGGCTAACGGACGCGATGTAAAGCGTCATCTTAGAATTCTCAATAGATTTTTAACTAGATTGACCTATTACTTCGAGAGGAAACGATAAACCTACTTAATAAATATCTTATCTCACGGAGAATAAAATACGTACTTATAAACTAAACAACTTCGTATTCACAAAAAAAAAAAAACATTTAAAACACGCTCGAATGTCCATTGTTAGTTACAAAGTAATACGTCGCTTTACTAAGCTACCGGTGTAAAATTTAAAGTATAACATTCTATTCGAAATAATTGTATCTAACGACCAAACAGTACAGGCGACAACAAATCATGGTAACAAAAGCGAAATATCAAACTTATGTCCATACAGAATGCATGACACGATATGCAGCCGACTGTACACACCGTAGTATATTATATAATATTAAAAATAAAAAATAATCAGCGACGACTAAATTAAAACTGAAAACAACGAAAGAGCCAACACTGCCATTAAGCTTACAGAATATAATATAATACAGAATGTTATTTGTTATCTGCCATATAAATCCATCCATCCATCTATTATTTTAGCACAAAATTATAGCGCAATCCAATATTTAAAAAAAGGTTTGCGCAATATAGTGCCATTCATAATTTTTCTTCAATTTCAGCAACATATTTAAAAACATTAATAGTCCTAACCACTAAAGTGGTATCAAATATTTGGTCTCATATTTATTTATGAAATTTAGGACGAGCGCTTCGACCCGAATTGCTCTCTCAGAAATGAGAGATGGCGTTTAGATTATATGAATATCGACTTTAATATCGAAATTAAGGGTTCGAATCCTGCACGGGACAAGTATTTCTTCGGCCTACAAAAAATTTTTCCTGGTGTGAAACTTGTGTGTAAACTGCCTCCTTACAAGAAAAAACCTCGTGTAACGATTTATAAAAAAGAAAAAGAAAGAATTGAACAAAAAATCATAAAAACTCATCGAAATTTATAGACTAACATAATCATTTCAAAATATGGGATAGATACTTTCTGTCCTATAGTATCAATCATAAATTAACTGATAAGTTGAGACTATAGTTTATCCATCTTTATTAAAACTCGTACTGGCAAGATGCAATAATCAAGTACTGAATTAAATAATACCCTCGAATATAAGACACTAAGGTGATCTTACATCTCTTTTTAGGAATCACATAGTTTAAAACACGTTGACAGATTAAAACAATGAATTTCAAGATATATGAATTCCTACTGAAGATCACTCGGTACAAGTCGTGGCACGTAGGTCTGAACGAAACGTGGGCGGGATAGCTGCGCATGGTACTGTCGCGCACGTATCACGTATCAGTATGGGGGACGGTATGCCAATCATCTAGAGCCAATCAGCGCGCGGAATGCGACTAGAGAGCCAATCAGCTCGCGGAATGCGAATGGAGAGCCAATCAGCGCGTGCGAACGACATGCATGTCCGCCCCGTGACCCGTTTAATACCCCATGATACCTTATTTTCAACTTATGTGCAATAATAGTCACCGCTAGACTTACGTGCCACGACTTTATACACCACAATGCATTAAAAATGAAATTTTCAATTTATTAAAATAATTAGTATTCCTCAATGTAATACTTAAATATTTTTGATAATGCTTACATCTCAATAGACATTAAATAGATGCTATGTCAATTACAGATGGCAGAAAAGTGTACAGTTAACCGACAAACTATACAATATTGATCATAATTTTAAATAACAAAATCATAGCATTATCAAAAAATATTTACGTAAGAATTTATTAGGCAGTATTTACACAATGTAACCCGTAGTGAGCTCAATAAATGCCATTAGGTATATTTACTATTTAAGATTTGTTTTATATAAAGTTGTATTGTATTATTGTATAAATCTTAGAAATTATATTAAAATTGTCGCAACATACTACAGAATATTACTACAGTATAAATTGTAAGTCAATATGAAACGAATTTTATAGTGGTAGTTCATACTATTAAAATTTCAACCTGTACATAATATGTATTGGCTGTCATAGTGGAACTAAGTCTGTGTTGCCATTTCTTTTGGGTGTGGAATACTTGCTGTATGCTGTATTCAATATATTAAATTGGACATCAAAGGCATGAAAAATTGTAGAAATTCATGAGTTTTCAAAATTAAAAAAAATTGTTTCCAAATCACGATATTGTAAGTAAATACCTTGTCGTATTAATAATACAGCAAGTACTTATAATATAATATTATGTCAAGCAAGTATCAAATCGAGCATACTTTGAATATCTTAGTATGTGTTGAGTAATTTATTTGCTACTAAAAACTTACTGAATCTTACTGAATATAGCTGTGGTTTCACACACCAGTGAATATTAATTAACATGTTCTTCGAAAGAAACATTCGATAACTCTTCCTAATGGCACATTCACACACTTGAATATTTTGATCTCTTTATAACTCCCTACTCATTAGCAAAATAAAATAGTCCATTGTAATATACTGTTTAGAGTTACGAATTTGGCAACACATATGTGTCTCAAAACTGACAACATCAAGCCCTCAGAGTAATAAACGAGACAAATTAAATGAAATGGGTAATTATTTTAAATACAAGTGTTTATAAAGATGTTATAAAAATATCACGTATACATATCCAAAAAAAAAGCAAATTTTGTTCATCAGTTACATAGTATTTAGTTATCTGAGACTGCTAAAAATGTTTCATGGCCTTTGGTTTAAAACCTAGATAAAACAAAAATAAATAATTCGATTCAATAAAATAAAATATTATTCCATGAACATCGGGGTCTTTAATTCTCTGTAATATTATGTAAAAACAATATATTTCCTATTACCTAAGCAAATTAGCATTATGGCAACACTGGTATTATTAATTTCACATGATTTGACAATGATTTTGAATGAAAATATTTTAGTGCTTAAATTATACATTGGCTGTATTATTGTGTCTTATCAAGGGATAATATTTCATTAAACAACATAAAAGATTTAACCCTGTTTTATTCCATCAATTTAACTGTTTAATGTGTATTGTCCTTAAATATATTTTACACTAACAGTCATGATTACTGCAGACCAAACTTGCAATTATAAAAAAATTGCTAAAAACATTTCAAGCCTCACAATGTTGACACAGTGTAGGCGAATCAGTGTGCCTAGAAACTTTCGAAAATAAAATAAAATTGAGCTAATAGTCGATTTGATACACTTCGACAAGTACAGTAGCGAATTTAGTTACAGGGCAGTTGACAGTAAACGGTTAAGTGGGCAGTAGCGTTCAATTGTCTTCGCGACGAGTTTAGTTAAAAAAAAGTACAATTTTATATTTTAAGGGTCGAACACATCGATCACTAATAATTAATTAGATACACAATCACACACACACACACCATGCAAAAGTACTGTAAAAACTGTCGCCAATTGTTTTGACGTAATTCTAGTTGAAATAAATATACATTAATGTAAATTCAACCTTAAATGCATTGCCTAAAGTTGTATTTACAAAGCTACGTACAAATTAAAAGTGCACCCAAATGTTCAAGTGGGCGCTCAAGTTCAAGTTCAAGTTTTTTATTAGCGATCGATGGTCGAACACGAAGACGTTGCGTCCTGTCAACTTATGCACTGAACTAAATTACTAAACTCGCTCGTTCACACGGCGGCCATTTTTGTTGCGGGTGGCGGGAGACGCGCGGGAGCGCAAGACTTCGAACTTAACTCGCCGAAAAATAGACCGGCCAGCTATACCGTTCAACTTAATTTTTAATTTGTTACTTAAGTCACTAATTGCCGTTCAAACGAGATTTTTACTTAACTAGCCAGGTTCGCAAGTTAACTCGCTACTGTACTTGTCGAAGTGTAAATCGGTCATAATGTGCGACTTAACCTTCTTTTTTTTACTTGTTACTTAAAGATTAATTAAAATTGCCAATAATATAATTAAAATCGACGTACAAACGTCGGTTAAAGCTATACATTTTACAGTTCTCGCAACCTACACTGTGTGAAAGTGGTGATAATTCAAGAACGAGATAATAATCGACATAAATAGCACGCGATAGAAAGAATCAGTCGTTATTTTACAGAAATCATTGAATCAATAACGGCAATATATTTTCAAGATTCGAGTTTTAACGCCTCTTATGAAACTGAGAAGCTACATAGATATTCAATTTATTCCCTACTTACATACCTATAAGTCAGACCTATATATAGATGGACACTTCCCACTTCCCTGTACATTCCCTTCTTATATTTATCTACACGTTTCATGATATCGAATCAAAATATGATCCAAAATACAAGAGTATAGCGCCGATACACAAAATGTTTGATTGCAAGGTCGAAATCATTATAAAATTGTACATTTATATCGAAATTAAGATCTCAATGATTGCCCGTTTACTATGAGAAAGCAAATAATATATTAAAAGGGATGTCTGGGTTGGGTTTAGGATAAAGAATCTAAACTACAAAATAAAACACGCGAATCTTCACAAAATATATTACCGTCAACACAGGCATAATTGTAATAAAATCTACGTCACATTGTTGAAGTCAAAAAGCGTATGGCAGTAGAATATTCACAACAATACTTTTACAGTGAGATGGCATAAATAAAACTTATGTTTTAAGGAAATTTCAAAATTACATAGCATATAATGAAGCAGTAGATAAACTACTACCATACTCTAACTGCTGTACTAATGTGAACTGTGGTCAAGAGATCACTCTTTACCTCGCATACACAGCCAGTGTCACTGCTAATCTATAGTTCGGTGTAGTGCGTCCCCGTTACGGCACTATAGTTTGTGGGGGAGACTGTGCTCAGTCACTTATCGCCCGCTTCGCTTGCGGCTCGTCCACGTCCGTTTCCGGCGGCTGTTCCAGGCCCGGCAGCTGGATCTGTGTTTCTGACGCTTCTGAGGGCTGAATAACATAATAATATTGTCAATAACATTAAATACCAAATGCGTTTGAATAAAAAAATGATGATGAAATGAAAATCAAAATAAAGAGGTCAAGAAGTTTACAAGACAGCACGCACAATGCCTTGGACAAAAAGGGAAGCCTACCGAAGCAAACTAACAAAGTTACAGCCTATCTAAAGTCCACTGCTGAGCACAAACCTCTCCATATGTTGCCACATAAAGGGGATATTTGCCATATTCGCCACGCTTGGCAGGCGGCTTGGCAACCACAATTTCTTTCAGTGGTTGTAAGGGAGACGATATTGCCCGTCTCCTGGTTTTTTTCCCTCTGTCGCTACTACAGTCAAATGTCATCCTATCCTATAAAAAAGAACCAACAGCATTTAAGATAAAATATCATAATTAATCTTCATGAATAAGCAAATGAAATCCTTAAATTTTTTTAAACTAAAGACAATGCTAAATTACTAAAGCTTCACAAGATAAGGTACAACAAAAAGTTTTATACATATTTCAATTTTAAAATATACAAAAATTAAAAGATCAAAAAGCTTAAATTACATTTTAAAGATTATATAGATCCTATTTTATATAAATTCGTTAAGAATTATACTTTCAGATGATGATGATTTTAAAAGTTAGATGAAAATAAAAATTTCAATTAGAAAATTTGAATATTTGAAATTAAAATATTTTTTGATAAATGATTTCTTTTTAATATTATAGGCAAGCAGTAATAGCAATTCTTATATTTATCTTATATTTAATTTGCAAATGTATAGAATAGAATATTTTTTTTAATTCAAAATAGATAATTCTTATTGAAAGTAATTTTCTTATTTTACCACTAGTTCCGAAAAAACCTATGTCCTGGGATCAGCAAGTAACCAAGCGGGACTTTTTTTTAAAGTAAATTTTACATGAATGGTTGTTCAAACTATTATATATATATATATGTAAGTTACACATAAGTGTAGTAAACATCACGATGGCTTTTAATGACAGTCTTCGTACCGTACCTTATTAAATAATAATATCAATAATATCAGTACCTAACAAGGCTTTGCCTGGGCAGGATCTATTAATGTAGTGTTATTTAGAATCATTCAAAGACCATTTATTTATTCAATTTAAAAAAAATATTCAAACATCATTCATCTTCAAGCTTTTCGGAGCTAGTCTAGTCTAGATCCCTTCTGGTATTGCCCTCCTTCTATTCGTAGTTTAATCACAATTAGTTTAAGACTGTAGTCCTTAAGCGTGGGAACTTCTAATAGAACACCTACATAAATATTTTCTAATCACAGAGATGCATCGCGCAATGTTATTATACGCACCCTCCTGGACATGAATAAATTACTTTTGGTGCTTCGCACAAATTACATATTCATCACGCGTTCGTCTTCGTAGGATGTTCATGAATGTCATAAAAACACGCATTGTATGTAGCCATTTGCAATTTATTTTGTGTCATTTGCTTGTCGCATAGCGAAGTCCTTCAATGAAGTCAGTTCTTTAATATTTTTAAAATCGTAACTGCCTATTTGCGCGTTTCTTAAGGACCGGCCTCTTAACTATTCCGAAGATTAGCCTGGCCAGACAGACAAACATAATCGTTTCTAAGTATGGTCATTTATGTCTTAATGGCATGAAAATAACACGTTGAACTCAATAAAAGCCAGTTGTTTCAATACTACAGACAGACACTTGTATTTTATTTATATACGTTCATACTACCAAGATTCACAGCTTATAATTTTTATCACGCGAGACCATACAAAATAAATCTAATTATTTACTAAATTCGGAAAAAGATAAAGAAAGGAGAAGAAGTAGGTAGAAAAGAGAGAGAAAGAGAAAGAGAAAGAGAGAGAGAGAGAGAGAGAGAGAGAGAGAGATTAAAGGAAATGAGAAGTTAAAAACAATAAATTCGCTAGTAATATTTGCTTATAATCTTCTACATCATTTCATGTAAGAAATTGCAATTAAACATAACTTAAATTGAAAAACCCCCGAAACAAAAACAGCTGATGCACTTGAAACGACTGAACCGATTTTGATAAAACATGTCTAAAAACCACGGCTGGAAAACCTGCTTTTAAACTGAAAAAATACCGCAACCAAATCGGTTCACCCGTTTAAGAGCTACGGTGCCTCAGACAGACACACACACACATAGCGGTCAAACTTATAACACCCCTCTTTTTGCGTCGGGGGTTAAAAATAATAAAAAATTTCAAATTCCTCTACTGACTGTGACAAACTAGCGAGTTTACCTTAGCATCGATAAATCCAGAGCGTCCAACGAAAGGCTTGGAAAAATAACACACTTACATAACACACTTCATAGCAAACTACAATTAGCAAAATTTTGTATACAATTACATTCTTATTATTAAAAAAAAAACATTGGTCTACTTAGACAAAATAAGATTCTTCTCTTGATAGAAAATATAACTTCCAAAATAAAAGTTTAATTTTAAAACAATAGTTTCTGCCCGACTAAAACTTTTTTATTTTCCATATAAGCTAATTACAATTACTATTTTATTTAATTGAATCATGAATGAAAGTGTATGCTTTAAATGCATAAACTTTATATATACATATGTATAGTGTATGCATACATTACAAACACAACAAGAAACAACAAATAATTTTAGTTCCGACAAAATTGGCATATTATTATAAAATATAAATTTTAAGATATATTGCCCACTTTTTATACGGATACAACCAACATCGCAAGTATTTTCTCATCATCTCAAAAAATGATTTTGCAATATGTGCAGATAGAATCTTGTTTATCCCACTCGACGATTTATTATTTAAAATAATTAACAAACACTAATTTGTTAACTGAAATAATTATAGTTAATGCAATTATAAATCTTATAAATAGGTATATAAGGAATATTATAAATGTTATGTATTAAACACAAAACACAGTTCATACCTCGGCATCATTGGTATTTTCTCTCTCTTTCTCGGGTATCGCACGCGGGCGCTTCTTGCCTCGCATACCGGGTTCAACTTGATTCTGCCTCTTGGGCTGGAACTGTAAATAGTAAAAAAAAAAATTATTTGCCTGAAATTTTACAATTTCTTGAGTTATGGTGAGAAATAGATTACAATCAATTATTAATACTACAGTCTATAGACTCTGTTATTAAAGACGCACAAAATGACTTAGATTTTCTAAATATCTGGTTTCAATGCAATCGGCTTACTATAAATATATCAAAAACAAACTGTATAATATTGAAGGCAAAAAACAAAAAATATCACTAGAACCACTACAAATGTCACAAAATAAATTAATTAAAACTTTGTTTAAATATGATTTCCTCACACCAACAAATCTACTATATAAAGAAACAAAATTATTAAATAAAAAAAAAAATAATGTACGAAGGTGCGAAATTGTATAGCCAATTACCGAAAGATATTAAAGAAGCAAAATCAATGCCAACTTTTAGAAAGCACTTAAAATATTATTTAACATCTAATCTGAGCGCACCTTAGTTTCCTTATTTCAGACGTCACTTCTAGCTACGATCGATCTGTGTAAGGTGCGCGTCCAAGCATTGATTGCTCCTTGTTTATATTATTTTATTACAAGTACCCTGTTTTTACATTGTATTTTGTTTATACTTAGAAATAAAAATTATTTAAAATGTATACTTAAGATTGAACGTGATTGAGTGAAATGATTTCAATATATTAGTGTACGCCTAGGGTAAGATTATTATTTGTTTGTATGTATTAAAACTTTCTCATGTAAGTGAATTGTTGTAAATTCTTATGAGAAATAAAGATATCTCAAACCTCAACATGTGAGATTGTATAATTTATGTTTACGTATGTGAACAATTAAGGGAACTTTTATACGAAAAATATTATCTAAAAGTAGTACAATACTATTCCAACTATAGTGTAGAAAGATGGAGAATGTCCTCCCTCAAGAAGTACAAGAAAGAAACTGGGCATAGCAAAATAAAGAGATATCCAGAGAATAATAATATTAGTTTTAGGTTAGTTTAAAGTATATATTATATACACGTAGTAGAGCCATGCTGCAGCTATATTATGGTTGTAGCATGCATGGGTCGGCTCGATCGGGGTAAGACCACGTTTTCACAGAATACTAGTGCAAAATAGCACCTTAATGCTATTGTGCTTCGAATGGTGAGTGTAGAAAACCGGAGACCTTTTCACTGCAAACGAGGCATCTTAGTCCTCAGGGGTGACGACAACACAACTGCATTTTGAGTCTTAATCGAAGTCAGATGTAGATGTCCATGAGCCGCAATATCCACTTATCATCAGGTGGACTGTGTGTTCGGTAGTCTTCCTTAAACTATAAAATAAAAATATACTCCACTTAAAAAGTTAAAGTAAATAAAGAATATAGTCCATGCCCTCGGAGGAATATGCCTAATACTTAAAGAAAAGAGAAAAATGGTATGATATAGCGAAATTGAAGGTAAGCGAGTAACCTGTAGCTCGGGCGGCAGGAAGACCCTGGTGTTGACGAAGTAGTCGGGCTGCGGCGCGAAGTACATGGTGGGGATGCGCGCGTCCGACGGGAATTCGCGCATCTCGAAGCTGCTGGAGCGCGACCAGATCACCGACATCGCCAGGTCGCACACCGCCCACATTTTCTGCAACAAATCACGATCATTGTTATGATATTGTGTAATAATTTCACACTCGTTATCGACATTAAGAAATCCTTCTTTAATATTATATTAGTACTGTTTGCAGTATTAATACGAGACAATGTGTGGAGGATGCTGTCAATTTAACTGTTTGTGTTTTTTGTATGTTACGCGATATCTTAGACAATTCGAATACGATTTAAATTATAGACAAACAAACAAACACACACGCACGCACAGCACAGTCGATCACCCACCCCACATTTTGTTTCGTATTGCGCGAAATACAATTGTGATTATTCTTACTAATCCAATCAGGTAATACAATTATTAACTATTGAATGAATATACAGTCAAGAAATATATATGATTTGTATTTATTTTTATATAATAAATATGAACTATATGTTGCCAGTGCATCTTAAGTTTGAAATAAATTTAATTTAAGTTTAAAATAAATATGATAGTCACAATAATAATAGCAGATAATATATCAAATTAATATAGAGTGAAGTTGTCGATTATTCCGTAAACCTATTTTATCTCCAGGAGAATAATAATAAAAAAAATAGGTTCAAAACTCACATAGTTGACTGCATCGTCATTTTCATTAACCGCGTCCTTGTGATTCTTCATTCGGTCGACGAGACTCTTGTAGAATCCATAGCAGTAGAAATCATTACGTGTTATTAGAGGTTCCAATATGAACCACAAGCATTGTTTTATTACCTGAAAATATACGTAAATATCATGTGAATATTTTGGCCTATACTAATTTTCACGACGGGAAATCCTCCGAGGTATGGCGGATTTACCAGAACTGGCTGTATATCCCTATTTTCATCATCTTTATCGGTTGTACAACCGGAAAAGGAAAGGAAAGGCGAAAAAAAGTTCTCGAGTGGCAGCCTCGTACTTGCAAGCACATGGTTGGTGGTACATGGTCACCCTATCCGCCTCTAGATAGGATAACAACCTGAGAACTGTGCTTTGTGGAAGTCTGGAATGAAGCCTCAGCAAGAGACTTGTGATGACAATGTTTAAAGGTCAACTTTTTTATACAGTCAAGGTGACAAACAAGCACTTAGTTCAACTGATGGTATGATGGAAGCTGTAGCTCATAGGTACCTACATGTAGATGTTTTCATCCCTCAAGACAAAGATGGAATGCCTCGTACCCAGTAAAAAAAGTTCCTCTGGTTCTCACTCATTTACGGTACGAAAAACAGCAGTATTATTAGAGGTTTAAGTTACAGCCTATATACGTCCCACTACTGGGGACTGGTCTCCTCTAACTTCTGAGGTTTTAGGGCAAATAAATGTCCGCCGAGCTGACCCAATGCGTGTTGGCGAAGTTCACATGTCTCAAAATATTTTTTTTCTTATTTCTCAGACATGCAGATTTCCTCACGATGTTTTCCTTCAACGCCGAGCGCGTGGTAATATGGAGTTACAGCATTGAATAGCTGCAAAGCAATATTAAGCAGCTATTTAATGTTGGTATTTTAAGTCACTTTTTAATACATTCATGTCGCAGCCAGAATACAGCTGCACTGTGGCTGTATGGTGTAGAGAACCACCAATGTTCCCTCCTATGAACTTATTAACTATATTTTTTTACGTATAAGTCAGTGCTTAGCCACAATCTCACCGGGTGTTAATTTGTGATGCAGCCTTAATGGTAACTTGCACTGTCTTAGCGTAACGAAAGCCAATTCACTCTTGCCGTGAAGACGCCCAGATTGTATTCGGACGGAAAGATACACGTCGGCAAATTATTCCACTCCTTTTGTTGTACGCATTTTAAAAGTCGATCAGATCAAATTCAGAACCATTGAAAAATAGGAATTATCTCAATCTAGCTACAGGACTGTCATAGTACAATTATGTTATCAATTTGATAGATTAACAACCCAACAACATTAGATGAAAAACTAAGTGGTAGAACTCCAGTGTTGGCTAAGAGACCGTTTGGGAAGCTACTAACATTTTAATTATTCCTGTTCGTTCCAGTGTGTAAGATGTAGAAAGCCAGCCAGTCTGTGAGGCATTCTATCTTAGTCCTCAAAGGTGACAACGCACTTGTAGCATCCTTTATCAGGCTCCAGCATCAGGTGGAGTTTATGTTTGTTTGTCACTTCAATTGTATAGAAATCAGTGAAGGTGGCTCATGTCTGTACTTTGTGGCATTTAATAAATAACTGACCAAGTGCGAGTCGGACTCGCGCATGAAGGGTTCCGTACCATCGTAATACACGTTTCTAGGAGGGAATCCCCTTTATTTTTATTTTATTATTTGTTGTTATAGCGGCAACAGAAATACACATTCTGTGAATATTTCAATTATCTATCTACTACGGATTATGCGATACAGCCCGCTGACAGACAGACGGACGGACAGACAGTGGGGCCTTAGGTACGGAACCCTAAAAAGACTATGGTCATCAGTAAATTTACCAATGAGTGACATTTATATGGTTCGCCATAATTATACCATTAATAATATGTAGTGTGTAAATAGTAAAAGTATATCAAGTTCTCATGATTAGTTAGTATTAATCTTGACTAAATACATACCTTGAGCTGAGCCACATTGTCATACGTGGTGAAGGCCGGGTCGTGTGTGAGCACCGGCACAGCAAATACGAGCATATAGTCTGGTAGGATGTGAGGCAACTGACTAACCGCTCTCTCAACTGTAAAACAAAAAATTGTAAAAAAATAACAAATGTATATAAGTAGATCATTGCAGTTATTACTTTCTTTTTTACACTAACATAGTCGTTGTATTAAACAAATTTTAGATTTTATTGCGTTCACTAATTTTAATTTCTAAACTTATAGGTAATGTTAGTCCGAGCTATCTTTTAAATATTAATTTTTGGTACAATCTACAACACATAACGCGCTTACAAAATCTTATCTTGCAGTGGTATGCTAAGTTTTTCATTTAATTTAATATCTATGGGATCTCAGCACCCAGTCATCCTCTATATTGAAAGGACAATGTCCAAAACCGCCCTGTGTAATAAAAGCATCGGACATACACGATAATTAATTTTCTATTTTATTATATTAGTTGCAAATACTTTTATAACACGGACTAGCTGCATGCAAAAATGAACATTAAAAAGTATTATATTCGACTAATAACATTAATCGCCGCCATCTTCGCCAAACATCATGTGTTGTCGAAAAATGATTAGGGATGCCCAATCGATTGTAATCGATTTTTGAAATTTTAATGAACTGTTGTATATTTTTTAATCTGAATTACATTTTAATTTATTTCGAATAAAGTTGCTAAAAGAAGCTACAATAATAATATTATATTACCATTTCTTTATATTCTTTTATATTATTCCCTAGAAGTATAATTTTAAAAACCTACTATACCTATTGAATGTCATACTCGATTTTAAATAGGTAGTTAGAATATTGCTAAAGAAAAATATTCGTAAAGATAATTATTCAGGATTTTCTAATGATCGTTTAGACAGAAGTATATTTTACGTCTTACTAAACGATAACTTACGAGTGTACGACAATTAATTAAAAAAAAAACTGTTATCGTTACTGCATCAATTATAAATGTGTTTTTTTTAAAGAGCAATATTGCAGACCAGATACAGATATTATTATTAATATTGTTACAAGTATGGAAGAAGTAGAGATGTACGTGTTATTATAAGTAAAGTAGGACAGTGTTATGGTATTAATATTATCGTATGACAAAAGATGATGTATACTATATAGATGGTATACTGTTTGTAACGTACGGCTATAATAAATCTTAGGAAATATTCATAAGTCGTATCGTATTTGGCGCTCCTATTTTTGATGTCACTAAATGGTCACTTGGCAGTCTCTCACGAAAAAAATACGATCTCAAAATCGATGCAAATCGAACATACTAGAATCGATTCTCGATTAAATCAAGTATTAACAGATCTATTTTTGATCAATCGCGACATTTTCAAACATGCCTAATATAGACACAGAACATTATTGACGATAACTTACTGTAAATTGAAGTAACTGTATAGAAAAATCATTAAATTAATAAATATATCATTACGCCAGTATTTTCCAGAAGCAGTAGGTAGAGGTGTGTAAGTACTGTTATGTTATACATCCCATGTAATAGGGGATGCGCGTATTGCCAAACACCGGACATAAATCCAGACTCCGTGCTACTACTGGGAACTTCAAGTTATAAAAACCCAATAATAATTTGCCCGACCCTGGGATCGAACCCAGAACAGAACAGTTTTTCTGTCTGTCACAAGGAACAGATGTTCCAACTATGCAAAAGTATTTCTTGAATCGTTTGAAATATAGCTAGTTCTTGAATAAGTCCGATTCGAGAGGTTTCTGTATCGACATCGGACAAGGATTCTTCAGATCTATATCGATCTGGAAAATCGATTCTGTTACTATAAACAATCGATTAAACGATATCAAATGGACATGCCTACTTTGTACCGTCATCTCTAATTCTGTCAAAGTTACATTGGTTGGCGTCGTTTGCAATTTTAATTGTCTTTGTACATAATTGTATCGGTCTTGTAGTGATTTTCGGGACTATATATTGAACATTACGACTTGGCTATTTTAATGGACTCTGATTGCTTTCAAGAAGGACTTACCTTACTGTGATTTTTGGAACTATGTACCACTCAAACGCTAACCTAGCATTCATAAAAGGACTTACGCATACGCAATGGAAAGTGTATTTTGTGTAAATAGCGGCTCTGCTGGTGGTACAATATTGTTTAAAGATGAACAGAGAAGCAATCGTGCAATATTGCTGTAAATGCATCGTTGTACGCAGAACCATCGGTTGCTGCGCCCATGTTATGACCATTATTTGGTACTTGAGCTTTACGAGACATCAAAATAATATCTACATCCCTGCACAGTTTTTAGACAATATTCTTATTTCCAATTTAGAAAATGAACAATAAACATGAAATTAATCTGTGTTTTATTTCTAATTCAAACATAATAAGTTAATGTACGTGTAAAAACAACTTATACTACCAATTAGGTACTAATTCGGTAGGGCTGGTTTAGTAGTAGTAGTCTATAATATTCACGCTGTTCATGCGCGCGCTGTTGAAACTTGGTTGAAACCGTGGTTGATACGCTCGCTGTTCGACGGCATGTCTAGCGGCGTGACTGACAGCCTAAATCCTTATACATTTAGGTACTAGGTATCTTACCGTACCGTATATGCTAATGACAACATCTAAATGCTAACAGCCATTATATACATATATTTTTATATTTACATTAACACACACAAACATTATCTCTCATTTCAAAACCAATGCTCAGAAAGCAGGTTTGTTAACTACATTCTATGCATTTATACGTTGCACTTACATACACTTAGGCTTTAGAACAAAAATTGCATACCTAATTATGTAGATAGGTACTAGAAATAGCTAAATGTTTTAGGACATCGTTTTTCAGTTTGTTAAAAATCACTCGGATCTCTGAAAAACCGTAATATTCATGGTTCGATTATAACCTCAAAATCTGATACTTTTTTTTAAATATATCTATTATGCAGCTAGTCCGCTATAAAAATAAGATCAAATAGGAATTTACTAACGATCAACAATAAAATACATAATTTTCTGATGCTCTTGGTTCCAGGGCGAACAATGTATGGGCGCAGAGCAATGTCCTTTGGACGTTTTTACTGTGACCATGGGTATCGATCAACCGTCCAAAATGCCGAGCATTAAAGATTAATTTAAAATTAAACGTGATAAAATCTGTAAAATATTATTCGTTTTTTCAATGTTTATGTGTTATGGCGGCTCTTCACGTTGGCCAACATAGTGGGGAATGTGTTGGCAAAGATATTGGCCAAGAATTTGTGATCGCGTCCACACGTTGGAAGGTCCTTCAGTTTGCTTCGGTTCAGGCCAATGTGCGGACGAATTTATTAAAATGGATGTTGAGGCGCTAACAGCTGCTGCGGTTTATTTATTCACAGCATACCGCTACTGCGCGAATGTATATAAGAAAAGGGTTATTAAAAAGAAATGGAAAAAATAAATCTTATTTCTTGTGTTCCACAAACAATTTTCGACTTGGTAGAGCTCTAAAAAGCGAAATATTTCTTGCCAACATGAAGAGCCGCCTTTCATGTTGGCCAACATAGTGGCGAATGTGTTGGCCAATACCAATGGCAATCGTGTAGAGATGGTGTTTGTGCTTCACTTGGTATGTATTGGAATGATAGCCCACAAGTTGACGCGAGATCCGTGTGGTGTCGGTTTTTTCAAAAGATCAAAGGGTTGTGGCAGAGTATTGACCGCCGCGTCCACACGTTGGGCGCACGTTTAGTTTGTTACGAGCTCCCAGAGTGATCGCACGCACCTAATTTTAATTTTATATTGACGCATCGTAACTATTGTCTAGAAAATGGCAGTAATCATGATTAATGAAGAAACTTTTCGCTTTACAGAGCTCTACCAAGCCGAAAATTATTTGTGGAACACAAGAAATATTTTTTTTTTCATTTCTTTTTGATCACCCTTTTCTTATACACATTCACGTAGTAGCGGTATGCTGTGAATAAATAAACCACAGCAGCCGTTAGCGCCTCAATATCCATTTTCATAAATTCGTTCGCACATTTTCCTGAACCGAAGCAAACTGAACGGACCTTCCAACGTGTGGACGCCATCACAAACTCTTGGCTAATCTTTGCGAAGACATTTGCCCCTATGTTGGCCAGCGTGTAGAGCCGCCTTAATGTGAAACGGCCAAGTTTGTATAACTTAATCATATGATAAGTGGAAGGGGGGGGGGGGGGGGGGTTCAATATGCAAAAACAAAAAAAAACCAACCCTTAGTGCCGACGGTGATGTTGCGCACGTACTCGCGGCGCCGCACGACGTCGGCCAGCATGTACTGGCGCACGAGGCCGCGTATTCGCCGGTCTGGCTCGCGGCCCGCCAGTGCGTACATGCCCATGAAATCCAAGGGCAGGCACTTGTTCGGAATTCCCTGTGAACAAAACACAACTAATGTTATTTTTTATAGGATAATGGTGACAAACGAGCACACAGTTCACCTCATGATAAGTGGTTGCTCTGGCCCATAGATATTTACATTTTTATCCTCGATTAAGATTCAAAATGCAGATGCGTTGTCACCCGTAAGGATTAAGATGGAATGCCTCGTTAGCAGTAAAAAGGATATCGAATTCTCTACACTCACCACACGAAATAATTTTTTGCTATTTTACGCTGGTAATATGCGAGAGCGTGATCCCTACCCGGTTGAGCCGACCCATCGTGCTACAACCATAATATAGCTGCAGCGTAGCCACGCTATAAAATATCACGTATATAAAACAATAAAGTTTATGCGTTTTTTTTAATATACCATTTTTTTAAATGGAATAAAAACAGTTTTTTTTTGGATTCTTATTTATATCATATTCTTACATTGTCATCCGATTCTAAGTTATGTTCGAAATTTCAAGTCTATAGCACATCGGGAAGTTAATTTAAAATCAATTACTAAATTCGACTCTAACACACACAGATCATTTCATATAATGTGTCATGATAATTTGACACACACACTCACACACACACGCGCACAGACACACGTTACTATTAACTATTATCCATAAAAATGGTCCTGTTCAACACAATTGTGACAGAAATAGCTGAAAACCTGCTTATGAGCAGTACAATCTAAGCCCTTCCCTTTTAGTTACTTTGTTCTGATTGTTTTTTACAAAGAATTATGCATATAATTATTATCTATTGTAATATGGCTCTAAATTCACAAAAGAAAATAAAACATATTAGATACCTTTGAAAGTCCTTTATGAAGCTTTGCCGCAAATATCTCTCGCACTTGTGGTACTTCGTCCTGCAAAAATATATTATGTATAAGGTTTATTTTGATAAAGGTAAGTGTCGATTTTGGATTTACATTCAAATAATTTCTTGACATCAAAAGTAATAGCGCATCTTTATTTTGTTACTTAAGGCTTTAAGAAGTCTGAATTACCTTGACGAAATGGCAACCGCAGAAATTTTAGTTATTAGAAGACGTCAACACCGCGAAACGAGTACTTTCTGTATTACTTAGAAAAGTGCAAAGATTAGACTGCAGAGGTTACAAGTACATAAGTGATATACTGCCTGTTATGCTTGCGCATCACTGAGAGTTATGTCGGTTCTATTACGTTGCACTGTGTGGTGCTGTAGGCATCACGAGCTATCAAGTGATTAAGTACGTAAGAGTTTTTTATTATTTTGTCGAATCGTATTTATTTGCGTCGTACTAGTAGCTCTGGGTCTAAGCGCTCGCTGTAAATTTCGCCCGAGTTTGATCCCCAGCAGCACCAATGAAATTTTTAATTGAAATTTTTAATTGCCATTTTAAGTGCTGATTTAGCACGTGCTCGGTGGTGAAGGAAAACATCGTGAGAAAATCTGCATGTATATTCAATTTCGGGGAAAAATTATATTTTCTCGAGTAAAACGGGGAATAAAAATAAAACTATGAATTAAAAATATTAATATTTTAAGACCTTTTTTTAGTGTAAAAACTATTTAAAGAGCTTGTGCCGTTTTGGAGTAATTTTGCAAAATATCACAAAGATAGGTACTCTTTGGGGATTTTTTTTTTCTAATAAACGGTTGACAAAATACAATTTTATTCAATTAAAAACATTTATTAAATCCTCTTCTGTCACCTTTTTTTGCGGAATGAATGAACACTTATTGTTATTTTTTACTTAAATATCCAAGAAAGCCATAATGAATGTGTCTATGGGCCACAGGCCACAGCCTCCACTTACCATCAGACCCACTGTGTGCTCATTTGTCATCTTCAATTCTTTAAAAAATACTTCAATATTCATTACAATAGCATATTTTTCGCACCACAATTCTTATAATATATTTCATGGTACCCAGTTTTTTATGTATGGAAAATTGACAAAAGATTACACAGTACACCAGACACTAAGTTAATGCTGTGGCCCCCGAATTTCCTTAATGCTCTTGATGTACTCGGTTTTCTACAGGATGCATTACCGAAAGCGTGCGCAAGAATTGCATAACTTAATTCCTCGCTTTCCCTTCCAACATCGGACAACCATGCTCGACCAGTTTCCGCCCTTTCGTTGTAAACGTGACACATATTCCAACCAAACGGTTTGTTTCATCATTCGTCATGCGTACAGCAAAGGAGTGGAATAAGTTGCCGGCACCCGTAATACCATACGATTACAATGTGGATGTTTTCAAGGCAAGAGTGAATAGGCTTTTGATAGCTCAGTGCGCTTCACCATCTTCGGCTGCATCACCGCTTACCCTCAAAAGTCTATACCACTTGAGGGTGAACGGTAAACAAGCGCTAAAAAAAAGTCTCATATACAAAGTGTATTAAAAATACTAACGATCATGAGATGCGATAAATTGTAGAACTGTTCTGCTGTGAATTGATCACCGACACCTTTTTGTTCGCAGATTTTCAACATAGCAGCGCCGGCCGCGAGCCGTAAATGTGCCATCTCTGCTTTTGATAATTGGTTTTGCTGCAAAAAAAAATACGATTTTTAGTAATATATAGGTACTTCAACTATGAAATTGGTATGGGGTTTGCGAGGTATTTGGTAGAAAACTAAAGTTTCTTGTGATGCAACCATAGATACGAAACACAACGAAGAATAATGAAGAAAAAGTTAATATTTAATAAAAAGTAAAAACCAACTTCATAAATTGAAAAGAATATTTACATAAAATAATTTGCATATAATAGCTTCTGAAGTCAGTGCTAAAGACTTGGTGTATCGAAGAATTCTTATTAGGTTTAGGTTTTAGAAAGTCAGTTTTTACTTTCCATTAAAAGTTTCATTTTGTTTACCGTTTTAACCATTTCACAGTCCCGTGAGCCATATGTGAACATTTCAATTGTTTTACTATTGTGTCTTATTCGCGGACAAGGAAACTGTTAACAGTTTCCCTATTCGCAATATGACAAGCTAAAGGTAGCAACTGTAACGTGTTCACTGCTTTTTGGCGTTTATAGAGGTAACAACGTGTCTGTAGCTTTTGTTGTTTGAAGTTGGGTGCAGAAGCCTACGGGTTGCAGCAGCCACTAAACTTCAGTTGGACTGTAAGTTCATTTGTCACTTTAGTTTTATAAAAAAATGCTCAAATTGGCCAACAATTATAAAGTATGTATGTGTGACGTAACCCGCTTCTAATGGACCCCACATAAATCCGCTACGCTTATGAAGACATCACGCTACCGGAGCGAAACAATGGCGCGACCTCGATCGGCAACGCACCGCGCCTTCGTCAGCGCGCGAGCCCGATCGCCGGTCAACGTTCATTCCGCCGGCAGCTAGCACAGGAACAAGACGCGCGCGCTACTCACCTCAGTTAACTTATCTTGTACGCGAAGTTAATTTCACTCTTGTAAAGTTATTGCCAGTAAAAGTTATTTTTACATCGAATAATATTACTTCATTCGGAGTCACATAATTATTTATCCTATCCTATATAAGTATTCTGTTATTTAAATATAAACGTACGAGTACTTGAATACTACTAATACTAATTGGGTTTGGTGGCAAGGTATTAACATATACAACTCTCGCCGAACCCCCATACTGGTAACCCATATATGCAAACCTATTAACATTTTTAGTTTTAGAGTTTATACCTGCTAGAATCATGCAGCACGCTGTAGTATGGCTGCAGCACAGATTGACTGGGATGGAACAAGCACAGAATACAAGCATGAAATAACAACATTATACTGCTGTGGTTCCTATGGTAAATGACTAATATTAGAGGCCTTTTTACAGGTAACAAGATAATCCATCTTAGACCTCAGGAGTAATGACACATCTGCATCTCTTGTCTATGACGCACAGCATACACTTATCATGCGGTGGATTGTGTGCTCATTACTACTCATTGGAGTATTAATGTATCTCCAATATTATATTGTTTTCTTTATTTCATTATTAACGTTTATTTGTATCGATCTCACCTGTAACAAATCTCCTTTGTGAACAATGAAAGCATTAAGCATTCTGAACGTCTTCTGTGCGGACAATTCATCTTTCTTCAAACCTAGCAACCATCGCGCCATACATTTGAGCCCTTCTAGTTTGCAGCGAGTCTCTTCCGGTAGATCCTCTTCGTCGCACCAGTCATTTTGGGGTGCATTTGGACCCCCACCGCCTTCACGGACTAGTAGTTCTTTGACTATCTGTAAAATAATAAATGATGCTATAAGTTTTAAGTGAAATTATTATACTTTATAAATTTTGTTTTTGCTTAAGGTGAAACATACGGTCTGTTCCCGGCCATATTCCCGCGAGTTGGCGCTGAAGTCATAATTTTGTAGTTTATTTGGGTTTTTGTGTAATTGGAACATTATTAAGTCGTAGAAGTAGTAATCGCGGTACTCTGACATTATACTTTATTTTACTAGGTCATATTCATATTCATACTCAAAATCCACACATTACAACACAAATTCCGAAAATAATTTCTGTCATTAAATATAGTGTCGTTTACACACACAGACGTGGGTGAATTCTTAGTCCCTACAATTACGAAAATTAAACACTAGATGGCGTGAATGAAAAAAATGTTTTCCTTTTTTCTGTATGGGTAGGCAGAACTACAGAACGCCACCTGCTACGATATATATTATGTACGATTCATCATCTGCCTAGCCTTTTCCCCAACTATATTGGGGTCGGATCCCAGTCAAACCGGATTCAACTGAATACCAATATTTTACGATATGTTATAAAAATAAAAGTTATATTTGTAAAATGAGCCGTGGTAGCTCAGATGGTTAGCGCTCACTGTAAATTTTACTCTACGCGAGCAACCAGAGTTCGAGCCCTGCCGGCACCGATGAATTAGTTAATTGCAGCGCGGCGGACATTTTCTTTTTTTGCCCTAAAACTAATCTAATAAAAAAAAAAATTATGAACAAGTCAAATGATTTTTGTTTTAATTGTATTTTTGTAGCAGTTTGTTTAGAATTTACATTATTCTTGTATAATTTTTTTTTATTTTTTATTTCTACTATAAAATGAAAGGGTGAAATAATACTTCATTATGTAGGTATAACCACCTGCTCAATTCAATAAGCTGCTATTCAGATTTTTGTTTTACTAAAAGATTTGTAGTTGTGTGTGCTTTGAAATTAGGAAATATTTTTTCACCTTCCTGATAATTATCGCATACTTACGTTTATTTCTATTCTATTTTTATAAAGTTTAATATTTAGAATTATTTTATTGATAAACATTTTATTAATAAATAAATTATTATTCATCTAATAACCATAATAAAACAAAATTAATAATAAATACATATAAACCATTATTTTCATCTGTTATCCAAGGACAAATCAACTAAAAAAATCCAGGACCGTAACAAACTATACGACGCGACCTTGAGCTTGGTACTACAACAAAATAAAACAAACTAATAATAACATGTGTCTCTATGAAACTGTTTGCAAAATACGTAATAGGTATTTTTACGTAAACCCGCAAAACTATATTTTGCAAACGTTTGTAAAATTAATTTTGTGACTACTTTGGTGGCTTACCGATTTATAATTTTATTTCTTGTTGAAAAAATATTCAAACAAAACACTGACTTTGTAGTTTTGTACTCAACACCGACACTTATGACATAGGTAATGAGTATTGTAACGAGATTTGAAATCACGGGCCAACTTGCGTTTCTAATACCACCGAAAACAAAATTGCGTATTTTGAATAATTAATTACTATACCTAAAATAAATTACAAAATATTGTATTATATTGGAATCAAATACATACTAGAAATATTGCAAATTAAATCGATGAAAATAATACATAAATATAATATAAATCGCAAGAAATTCCGCGCGCAAATCCAACCCCTTGACAATCAAGAATTACTTTAGAATGTTTAAATTTTATTACAGTCAAACAAAAGAACGAAGTTTGGAATCGCTTTTTCTTCTTTCAACGTAGTGCATCTAGTTCAAGGTTAGGATGTAAGGCATCGTTGCATAATATCTACCTACGAATAATGGTATTTATTGCACAACAATATCATCTGCACGCCATCTAGCGTGCCAATGTTTAAACTATGTTTTTGGCGCTTTTGCTTGTCAAGTAGTCAAAATTCACTCAACTACTAAAGAAGTGTCAAAATTTTCCTGGATTTCACTATTGTTTTTCTTAATCAATACTGCAAGTTATTTCCTAATAAGGTCAATCGCGGGCACATTTTATTGTAGAAAAGTGATAAAATGATTAGTTTTAACAAGGCTCAAGGTGTCATCAGGATTCCGTATTACTAATATATCTAGAAAAGTTCAAGATTTTTTGCCTTTAATTTCATTGTGAACTAAACTTTTTAATTTATGGACTTAAGATTTAGAACTTATAGAGAGAATTTTTACATGTGGTAGAGCCACGCTATAACTATTAAACAAACAGTGTCTGTGTTTAACATATATGTCAAAACAAAAATGTATGGCGGGGGTATCGGAGCATCCCACTTAACTTAGGACAAAGGTTCTTGGTCTTAAGGTCCTTGATAGACAGCTAGCTTTAAATAGCTAGAAGATTCCTATTGGTTTTTATTTATTGGAGGACAGCCCATTCTATTGGTATATACATATAGTGAGACTTTGTACATAGGAAAAAATAAAGCAAAGTACTTTGATGTGTCCCGAGCATCTCAATTGTTTCAAGTATTGTTATTGGTATTGTATTTGTCAAGTATTAAATTTTAATGCCGTGGTGTGTAGTCTTTCGATTGTATTGATATTATAGGATGGACAAGTAAGCTCTTACATCTCCTTGAACCAAACAGTCTTTAAATAATTAAAAATTCAAAAATTTGTACAACCGACTTCAATATAAATTATTATGAATAACTCAAAAGCTATTGGTCAGACCTTGATCTAATTTATTTGGGACCACATGTGACGCAGCCTTCAAATAAAAAAGAATCATCGAAATCGCTTCACCCAGAAAAAAGTTATGAGATAACACACATTAAAAAAACACAGTCGAATTGCGTACATGCTCCTGTTTGAAGTCGGTAGAAAAATGGAGATTTAAGAATACACAACATACTTTGCTAACCCTACTTCGATATTAACTGTCATTTCAATTATCGTCGACAAGGATCCAACGCAACGGTAAGTGGTTACTGTGACCCATAGACATCTACATCTATCCTCAATAAAGACTCAAGATGCAGATGCGTTGTCACCGGAATGCCTCTTTGCCAGTAAAAAGGGTCTCCAGTTCTCTACACTCACCATACGAAACACAGAAGCGTTAATCTGCTATTTTACGCTGGTTTTCTGTGAGAGCGTGGTCCTTCCCCGGTCGGGCCGACCTATTCGTGCTACAACTATACTACTAATATAGCTGCAGCATGGCTCTACCACGTAAACGTATCATGTCTCATATTTTTCATGTCATCATTTTGATGTCAACTAAGTTAGCGAATATGGAGTTTTGGGAGGAACTTACCCATCAATGGATTGCTGCTCCTGTTTTATAGTTTAAATAATGGTTTGAAGTAGATTTTGATATGTAAAAATGGTGCGATAATATGTTAACTATCAGTGATGTGAACCTCTAGATAAGGTGTCTGTGTCTGATTAGGCGCCTTGAGATACTATTCATCATCGACAGTCTGCTGACTCTGGCTGCCTTTACAATGTGACGCGCCATTTTACGTGGTAGCCACGCTGCAGCTATATCATGATTGTAGCACAAATGGGTGGGTTCGACCGAAGTAGGAACACGCTCTCACAGAATACAAGCGTAATGTAGCAGCTTAATGCCTCTGTTTTGTATGGCGAGTGTAGAGATTCAGAGACCTTTTTTACTGAAAACGAGGCATTCCATTTTAGTCCTCAGGGATGACAACGTATTTGTATTTTGATTCATAATCGAGGATAAATGTAGATATCTATGGGCTACAACATCCACTTACCATCAGTTGGACTGTGTGCTCGTTTGTCACCCTTATACTATAAAAAAATTTGTAAAAAAAGTACAACAGTACGAGTCCACTACGAAAGAAAAAAATCAGGGTGTAGCTGTTCGTGGACAGAGCCGTATTTTACATGAATACGTGTATGTAACGTCAAAATGTAACGAAAATTATGTGACGCATTGTGACGTATGTATCCTGTGTGTGTGTGTGTGTGTGTGTGTGTGTGTGTGTGTGCGTGCGTGTGCGTGTGCGTGTGCGTGTGCGTGCGCGTGTGCGTGTGCGTGTGCGTGTGCGTGTGTGTTGTGTGGGTGTGTGTGGTGTGTGTTTGTGGTCGTGCAGTGAATAGGGCTGATGGTGGTGCTAACCTTCCTGGAGACGATGTTCTTGATGTGCACGGGGAAGGTGTCGGGCAGGTTGTGTGCCACGTGGCCCAGCGTCACGATGGCGGTGCGGTAATGCTCCGAGTGTGGGCTCAGCGTGCTGCGCAGCGTCTCCACGATCTCCGAGAAGATCTGCGACCGCTGCTCCGGCACGTTCACGAACAGGCACCTGCCGAACACGGGACAAACCCACCGTCATAACTAAAGCAGCTGTGTAAAAGGTAAGCCGACGTCTGGCAATGCGACTGTGAATCCGCCTACGAAGGAAGCAAATACCCCCTACAACGGAAGATGCCCATGTCTTCTTTTAACAAAAACACCAAAAAAAATAAGACAAAAATAAAAGAAACTACTGAAGTCATATTAACATTGACAAAACATACTATAAAAATAATTATAATTCAAAATGGCAGCCATTTTTATTACTAAGTTTCCAGATATGAGCTATGTTTGAAGTTTCAATTCTCTAGCTCAGCGGAAAGTTAGTTTAAAATTGATTGCAAAATTTGTACCAAACTGACAAACAGAGAAGTAAGCAAGCATGGTAAAATGGTAGTCACATCTGTGGTGATTTCTTGAAGAGATATAGAAGAATATTTCTATACATACCTCACTGCATTCTTTGCCTGTTTCGGTGTGCCAACTTCGGCATATGCTTTGCACAATGAGATCAATTTCGGGAATAACGCCGGACACGCCTCACCTGCAATATTGAAGAAGACATTTACATGAATAAAATGATATATAAAAAAATAGGATAGCGCTCGGATTTATATAAAATTCATTGCGTGAAAACTCCAATTGAAAAATATTTTATTTAGTTAAAGCTTATTTAATGGCCTTTTTAACGTTAAAAAATTTCAAAAATTATGCCACCACAGACAACTGTAACAAACCATAATGGACGAGTAGTGTAATTTTTAGTGTAAGTGCAGTAAAATGCAACACATTGATCACAAAATTTAGAAATGCTGTGTAATTAAAGGCAAGAGTACAAAATACATAATAAACTAAGTTTTTATAAAGATAAAGTTTTTGGGACAGATGTTTTTCTCTATCCAAACCGGGCAAATCAAAATATTGAGAAGCATTCTATATTTTCAATATATATTGAATAAAAAAATATTTTATTCTATAAATTACTACAGAAGTCCACATTTCGTAGTGATCAACAATTATAATTATTACTTACTTAAGGGTCGATATTTGCCGAGGAAAGTGAGAGCAGCCAGTATATGTGGGGCTACGGTCTCATCGTCCATTTCTAAGAGTGAAGTCAGTCGGTTCAGAATGTCTTCGTGCAGGAAATGCGCGGGGAACACAAACGACAGCATAACAAGCAACTTCAGGCCACGTTCCGCTGCTTTCTTCAAGTCTATGCCTGCAAGAAGAACACAAATGAAACTTTAATCTTCAAAAGTTACTTGCTATGTGCTGGTGGTGTAAGATAACCCATCACTCCATTTCATACTGACACGACTATGAGAAATGACAAAAGATTTCCACCATTACCATTAGAGCCTGTTAAAAGTCCATTGCTGAACATAGGCCTCCCCATAGATTGCCTCACAGCAAACAACAAACACAGCAGTGTTAAGCTGCTATTTTACGCTAGTATTCTGTGAGAGCGTGGTCCTTCTCCGGTCGAGCCGCCCCATTCGCGCTACAACTATACTAATAATATAGCTGCAGCATGGCTCTACCACCACGTACAAAATTATTCATCATATCAATATAATTTATTCATTACAGCCTTTTTTTATAGGAGAGGGGGCAAACGAGCATGCGGCTCAACCGATGGTAAGTGACTACCGCCGCCCATGAACAACTGCAACACCAGGAGCATTGCAGATGCGTTGCCGGCCTTTTGAAAAAGAGTAGGCTCTTTTCTTGAAGGTCCCTAAGTCGTATCGGTCCGGAAAAATCACTGGTGGTAATCGATTCCACAGGGAAGTAGTGCGAGGAAGAAAACATCTAAATCGCACAGTGGTGGATCGCCAATCATCCAGATGGTATGGATGGTATCGCAAGTTTTGTCGTGATGTGCGATGGTGAAATTGAGCGGCTGGAATTAGTCCGAACAATTCCTCAGAGCACTCCCCGTGGTACATGCGATAAAATACGCAAAGAGATGCAACATCCCTACGCAGTGCCAGTGAGTCAAGCTGATCGGAAAGAACTCGGTCGTCGACGATTCAAACTCAGCACTGGGGAGCCTCTGCCCAGAGATGGGAACAGTAATCTATGTGAGGCCGAACCATCTATCAAAGTCCACTGCTTAACATAGACTATATCCATAAAATGCACTTATGAGTGGTTAATTGCCATAATTGCCACGCTTGGCAGGTGGGTTGGCAACCAGTTTTTTTGGAACGAAGTTCTTTATCGGACTGTACGAATTTGGCTTATGGAGGCTAGGCGAGAAAAAGTGTAAGATTCGACCTTACACTTTTCCTCACCTAGCCGAGACCGATTCGAAGACACGACTCCTTCTGACGTAGTTTAGAAGGCCTTAACGGCTATAAGGAAGCGAGATGGAATAATATCCATCTCCCTCGCACTTTTTCTTATCTTGCCATGAAAGAATTATTATTTTATTTTAAATGACCCTTCATTTTAATAGACGCTAGTAATCATTTATTTGTATTTGTTAATCAATAATATAATACGTTTATCCATAATAATAAATTAGAAGCGTCAGTAGCCAGGGCGCAGATCGCGAACTCGAAAGGTCGTGGGTTCAAATCCGCCATTCGAATACTGTCGTAAACCACTTGTAACACAAGCACTTTAAGCTTAACAGAAGTGGTTTAAGGGAATATTAGTAATGTTTAATAGCATTACTAGTATTTAAAAAAAATACTACTAAAGGAACTTCGTTCCAACCGGGTGTTCCACGACACTCACGCATGTTTTTTTTTATTATCGAGTTCTTATCCTAAAAATTGCTGCTGCAAATCTCCTGTTTCAGTTTCTCTATGTTGCCTCTTATAACACCCAAAGAATAATATAGAGATAGTAGGGTATTAAATTCTCTTTCGGCGCCATTTACCTGCAATATAATAATATAAGAAAATTTTATTAAAGTTAACTTAATACTTACCACACTCCTCTGCTATAGAGGTGTCCGTGCCTTTAACCGCCCCCTCCACATATCCGACTAGTATAAGCAGAGATTCATGGTCTATCATCACTGAGCTGACTCGTTCTAGAAGCATCTTCACAGTGTTGTAATACAGGTTTGTCATTACTGGTTGACCGAGCTTTTTAAGGACGCTCGACTGAAAAAAATGTATGAATATATTTATTAATTCAATACAACCTATTAAGTCACTGCTAAATGTAGGCCTGGCCCTTAGGTAGCCTCATAGGGTAAACATTTACCATAGTTGCCACGCTTGGGGGGTTAAAACCACAGTTTTTAATTATTTAGATTTTTTAGATATAATAAAACAAGTACAAGTAAAATATTAAAAATACTTAGGCCCGTACGTTACTCAACGACGAACTCAAGTGCGTAATCATTTCATACGCCCTCATTACGATATCAGCATCTCAAGATCGTTGCTTATTATAAAACACATAAAAACAGTATCTCAAAATGCTGTACTTAGGAATACTGTTCTGTGACTTGCACTCAAGTACACACACTTGAGAGTCGAGTTTCGTTTATTGATCAGTATGGCACTCATCGAGTGCATGTACTTGAGCTGAGTAACGTTTATTAATATGGGCCTTTGAAATGGACAAAAATAACTGTACATTTACATTATACATGGTACAACCAAATTGAGAGCAGAAAATCTATCTATATATTACGAATTATGACCTCCTAGAATAAACCCATGTGATTGCAAGTAATATTATAAGTGAGAGGCTCAGACTAACCCACATATGGATTTTTAATTATCTGAAATAAATAGTTTTATTATCATTATCATCAGCAAGGTATTGTTTTTGAACTGTACATTGTAATGTTATTTTAAGAACTGTAACATAGCATTCTTGAAAAGATAGTTTAATTTTAGACCAAAACAGGTGGTAAAATTAAAAATTTTGTACAACCAACTTCAATATAAATGATTAAGGATTAAGGATAACTCAAAAATTACTGGTCAGATCTTGATTAAATTTATATGGGACCACATGAGAATCACCAGCTTTCAAATAAAACAAGAATCATTCAAATCAGTTAACCTAGAGAAAGGTTATGAGGTAACACGCATAAAAATAAGAACATAAAGTCGAATTGAATACCTCCTCCTTTTTGAAGTCTGTAGAAAAAGTGAGTAATGATTTAAGGCTGTTTGAAATTTTATGGGAATTTGAAGTCTATCCTGGCTGTTTTATATAATGTCCAAATTTATTTATTTACTTTACAGAGGTTATAAGCCCTGCATTTATAACATTGACTATTAACATTGTCTTACTATACACAAGGAATGAGTTGAAGAAATTAATTCGTTCAGGTAACATAATAATATGACGTAAATACAATTGATTAATTTTTTAAAGAAATCTTAAATAAAATATAAGTAAACTTACTGTTGTTCTGACACAAACTTCACAGCTGACATTTGGATTTAAAATAGTCTCCATACCCTGAAGCAGCTCTGGCGCTTTCTTCATGTGCTGTGAGAATTTATTGAGGAACTCTTGCGCTTTTACTGACTCCGGCAAGAATTTGGAACTTATGTGCAAGACCTTAGCGATCAATTCCTTTTGCACGGCTGGCGTTGGGGGCTTCCTGTGCAACTCTACCCACTCTGCGACCGTACGTCGTACAGCTAATTGATGCTTTTGTAATTCTATAAACGCTTTTGTTGCGTTATCATCTACATTAGACATTAGATAATACAATTTCTTCATGCGAATTGGTGCGGGTAGTGTGTAAGGAACTAGAGATGTATTGAGAAGCCTCTCAACTAGTAACCTATCTTCCAAGGCTGTCATGTAGTATCCATGAAGGATTTTGTCTTTTATCCATTGCACTGCTTTCTCTGTGGCCGGTGGTACACTGTTCTCAGTCAAAAACTTTTTGTATATCATCGCTAGGCCCGACATCGCTTCTTTGCGAATTTTGAATTTCTTATCCAAGGTCCTTTCCCGGACAAAATGTAATAGATCTTCTGATTCCGCGACGGCTTGGAAGTCTCTTTGCGCTGTCGCTATTATCGCCATAACGACTTCGTAACGCACTTGCTCGTGTGCGTCGTGCTGTCTCATCTTCAGCGTTTCCGTTATATCCTTCCTCAAATCCGGATGGTGAACGAGGAAGTGCATGCAATATTGAACGCACTTGATCCGTATAGGTACGGAAATGTCATTGAAACGCCCCAAAAACGCCCGCCACAAGGCAGGATATTGCTTGGCGAGTTCTGAACCCGGTTCGGAGAACATTCGAGCTAGTAACGCGACCGCACTCAGCCTCTCTTGAAACTGTGCTGATTTGAGCTTGCACTCTAGCTGCGGTAACACAGACAGCAATATGGCGGGGCAGCACTGATATAGTTCATATATTAGCTCATACACTTTTGAAAATATTAGAAGGCTCTTCTCTTCTTTGCCGAGAATGAGAACGTGGTTAAAAAACTGCAAAAGGAATAATAAATTATTAAAACGTAATAATTTACAGCAAAATGAATTAAAGAAGGGCGAATTCAGGCCTGCTGGAAGAAATTTCAATATGAAATAAGCAGTGCCTTTGTACAAAATATCTTTTTTTTCTCTTCCTTGTAACATTATTTTGTGTGTACATAAATTGTTAAATAAATAAATAAATAAGGGCGATGATAACACCTATCATAATGTACTACGAACATATTCTATCGTCAATGTGTTTTACTTCATAACACTGTATCATTTTTCTTTGCCTAAAACGCTTTAAACCAAATCGAACAAATAACTATTGTACTCACCGCCTGTATACAGGGCTCAAGGGTCTCGCTGGTTTTGACGATCAACTCTTTAGCGAGTGCGTATGCATGTTTGTGTTCTCGCTTGTTAGGCTCCACCAGATTAATAAGGATCACATTTAGCAGTTCGTTGGAAACCACGTCCGATTCTGTGATAAGCGGGCACAATACGTCCAGCATGAAGGATTTCACCTTTGTAGAGTGTTCCGTACTAGAATACAACAATAAAACAGATTTTTGGGATTTCAAAATAGAAAGAAAAAGTGAGGGTAGCTAATAAAATATATTTTGAAAATATATTCAAGGTACAACTCAAAACATTACCGAACTGTGTAAAATATAGCCGCGTGATTAGCCTATACTCTTTCCAATATTTATGTTATGTTTATGTGTATGTTGCCGACTCATTTCTTGAAACTATATTCTATAGTGAATGTTACAAGATATAAGAAAAAAAATACTGTTCAATTTATTGTTATTCTAATTTATAACAATAAATAGAACAGTATATATAGTGCTACTACACGACGCCGTATGAGAATACACTATCCCGAGATCATCCAGAGGATGTCGTAAATGTCTACAGAGGAAAATGAAACAGATGGGCAGCACCATCTTCTTGATAACACCTAAAAATAATAAAAGACTGCGATTGCCAATCTACCTGCCAAGAATGGCAACTATAACAAATATCCTTCCTACGAGGTAATCTATGGCCTGAGGCCTTTGTCCAGCAGTTGACATTATTATGAAAAATATTATCTCGAGAAATGCTTGCGTGTATTTATATAACACTTAGATTTCATGTAGGGATAGTAGAGAAATTAACATGTCGTAAAACGACTACACTGATGAATCGCGTGAAGCCGGGGTAAGGCGCACCAAGCAAACAAAAAAATCTCTATTTTAAGTTTTTATTTTTAAATCCCTGAAGCATAACCCATAACCGTGTTAATTTAAGCCAGTTTGCCACTAATAATCATATGAATTTAAAGTGTACATAAACCTACAGCCTATATACGTCCCACGGCTGGGCACAGGCCTCCTCTCATTTCTGAGAGAGTTTTAGGACAAGGAAGTGTCCGCCGCACTGCCCCAATGCGTGTTGGCGAACTTCACATGTCTTCGAAATATTTTTTTCTTATTTCTCATACAAGCAGCTTTCCTCACGATATTTTCCTTGACCGCCGAGCACGTGGTATATTAGCACTTAAAATTGCAATTAACAATTTCATTGGTGCCAGCGGGGATTGAACAGAAAACTAAATTTATACTAAACTAAATCTAAGATATACCTTTTGACGTTTCACATTAATCATTCCGCAATAACTTTGTACAAGCGTACTGGCACACTATAATAAAAGAACTTTTTAAGTAAATCCAAAAAATAAAGTTATTTATATTTCATTACAACGTGTATAGTTCTTTATTACTAATTTAAATTAAAATCTTTCAAAATAACCAGAATCAACTCTTATGCTTGACATTGTTTCAATGATATATCGTTAATTATAAACATTACCTTTATTACATTTGGATGATTAAAATTCATGCTAATGTGAATAATCGCTAAAAATATTCAAATAATAGAACTTTCATGTCATCATCATCATCATTACAGCCCTTCATAAGCTGATGCATGCTGAACATAGGCCTCCTCCATGGGGTCGCCCTACACTTCGCCTACCGGTACGAGGCTGCCACTCGAGAACTTTTCTTCCCTATCGATTGTCGGTTCTTCGAGCTATATGGCCGGCCCACTGCCACTTCAGCTTTCTAATCCGTCGGTTACTCTGGTTCTAATGCGGATATCCTCATTTCTAAGTTTAGCACACATAGAAACCCCGAGCATAGCCCTCTCCATAGCTCGCTGAGCGACCTCGAGCTTCCTCATAAGGCCAGCAGTGAAGTACCACGTCTCAGATCCCTAAGTCATCACTGGCAACACACACTAGTTGTACAATTTCGTTTTCAAGTTTTGATGCATCCGATCTGCAATAAATCTGGTGATCCAATTGAACAATTTCTCGGGAAGCCCATAGGAAGTTAGCTTCGAAAGAAGCGCTTAGTGCCAAACCTTTATGTACATTTTTTAATTCATTATTTGTTTCTTTAAATTTTTATTTTTAAATTATTATGTGAATCCCACCGTGGCAAGTTGCGAGTAAGTTTAAAATATGCCGGCTTGTACAATGATAGTATAGAGTCATTAAAAGCCGTTTGAAAATAAATTGGCTTCCGATACAAAAAAAAATTGACAAACGCAAATTAATTATTTAGTCATGAATGCAAAGAATAATATTTTACGAGAAATTAAAAATATTACCAATTGAGACAACGTTATATTTATTAATGAAACATGGCTAAACGCCAATCACACAGTGCCGAAAACATGGACACATGATACGTGCCCGTGGGAAAAGGAGGCCGCATCATAATTTTCCATGTGGGAGTACCGGAGTAGGATTAGTAGAAAATACAACTACTACACAAGCGATCACTAGGTGTAAGTGATGATCATTTTGAATACATTATAGAAAATCAAATAATAATCAATTAATATAAACAACATATTACTTTATCTCTAGAAGTTAGCAGTAAGCAATAAGATAAAACTATAACTCTAAAGAAATAATATCGATATCTCTTAAGAATCGAATAATGTAGGTACCTATTATTCAGTCCGAATGCCCAGCCCAATAAATGTGACAGCTGTCAGAAGGTATTTCTTAGATTTGGTGGAGTATAATTGTGATGTTGTGTTGTCTCATTGTTTCTTTATAATAAACAGTATAAGAACGAGGGGTATCAGTAGTCTGTGCATATCAGCAGTCGGTTGCGGTCATAGCTTGTTTAGTAAATTGGCAATCCGATTTGAGGCTATATACTTAAGTTAGTTTTTTATTTTTTTATTTATTCTGGAGTTGTCTTCGTACATGAAGAATGCTTTCAAAAGCTGTAATCTAACAAAAATATGTTAATAAATATCTCCACAATATGTCATGCCACATTGCGAAGTGTTTGGGAGATTTAATTTTTTTTACTTTTCTCATGTTTTTCAATTAACTAAGTTGAAAACAAACTAGAAAAGTCGGTGCTAAGTCAAAGTGCAAGGAAAAGTTACAAAACTTGACTTTAGAAGCTATTAAGTGGCAATTATTTAATAATTTTAAGTTATTATTATATTCTTATATTTTTATACAAGCTATAAGCCTAACGGTTTGCTACCATTCTACTACTGCAGTGAACCACTACTATCACAAGCATTTCAAGTTTACTTAAAGTGGTTAATGAGAATGTAGTAATGTAGTGTTACCAGTATTTTTTTTAAATATTGATGTCAATTTACTTTTTCAATAAACACAATGCATAATTAAAAATACATTTCAAATTTTACGATTCAAATAACCGACACCGTTAACACTATGCTAATTGGTCAATTAACTGTTCAGAATTATAAACGAACTATAATCGCTAACAATCGTAATGCAACTAGTAAAAGTAAACACATTTGCATACAAGATGGGTATTATGTATATGGGACTGACCTTGTTTACTAAACAATGAAAGATTTATATAATAAACACACTAAATAATTAATCTACATTAACACTCACTTGACAATCTTGAACATTAGAGAGAAGAGGGCGCAGAATATCTCCTGGCAGTCCTCTAGCTCAAAGCACATGTTAAAGGACTTTACATAGGCCAGATTCTCCAGCAAATAGAAGTAGCGCTTGAACGCCGGGTCTTTTGGGTCGCGTAGACCCTGAAGTTGGTTTATTAAGAACAAAAATATTGTTTTGACCTGTAAAAAGAAAAATTATCCTGAGCGCTAGTTTCGTTAAAATGTATAAATTCGAATAAAGATTCTCGTTACAACAATATCCGCAATTTAGCAAGTTGTTTTGAACAGAGCTTTAAAGGCAGTTAAGACATTCTTTCTTAGCTTTATTTAAAAATAATGTCAGACTAATAGACATGTAATAGTTTAACAAGGTGTATTTAAGTAAATCATACAACAGATTCCGCTTACTAGATATAGATAAAATAATAAAATGATCATGTAAAATGTAAGAAAAAAATTACTCGTACAATAATTGTTTTCCGCCTGAGAGCCTGTCTGATTTTGTACCGGGTATTTTGATACCACCCTCTTCTTTATCAGGCTTGTAATCGGAGCATGCACCGTCTAATACGACCTTGATGCTCCGATCTGCAAGAAAACTGGTGATGCAATTGCACAATTTCTCGGGAAGTCCATAGGAAGGTAGCTTCGAAAGAAGCGCTTTGTGCCAAACCTGATCGAAGGCCTTAGCTATGTTCAAACTAACGACCAACGCTTCCTCCTTGGACTCCACTGCCGCCGCCCATCTATGAGTTAGGTAACCTAGAAGATCACCAGCTGAGCGACCTCTGCGGAAACCATACTGGCGGTCACTAAGCAGCTGGTGATCCTCAAGGTACCGCATGAGCTGGTAGTTCATAATAATTTCCATTACTTTGGAGAACAAGGAGGTGCAAGCGATAGACCTGTAGTTGGACGTATCTTATCGGTCGCCTTTTTTAGGGATCGGGTGCACCATAGCTGTCTTCCATGAGTTGGGGACTACGCCTATCGCCTAGGGAGTAGGAGTACCGGAAAAGACGCGTTAAAACCGGTGCCAACTTCGGAGCACACGTCTTCAGCACAATAGATGAGACTCCATCAGGCCCACTCGACTTGTTGACGTCCAGAGAGAAGAGTGATTTACGCACTGTGCGCTGTGTAAACAGCACTTCCTGCATGGAGCACTCTCACCGTGGGATGGTCTGCGGTGTGTTCCCCCCATCATCTTCTAGAGTCGAGTTGGAAGCAAAAAGAGAGCCTAGCAGATCGGCTTTCTCCTTTGCGTCATGGGCCAGTGAGTCGTCCACCCTGTGCAGAGATGGCTGACAGAAGTTCCCTTGGACAGCCTTGGCGAAAGACCAGAATGCACGTGTTCCTGAAGGGAGGCGAACTAGTTTCTCGTCAATTCTGCCGATGTGCTCTGACTTTGCCCTGGCAATGACACTTTTGAAGGACCTGGAGGCGGAATTATATTTCTTTTTAAGAGCGCTGGTGTTTACATCCCGGCACGTTGATGCGTCAGTCCAGACCCGGTAACACTCCTGCTTATAGCGTGATGCAATTTTACAGGAGTGACCAAACCGTGGTTTAGTTTTGCCTCCGATGGGCACCACAGATGATGGAATAAATAATTACATTCCCTGAAGTACCACATCAACGACAGAATCAGCAACAACGTTGGGATCATCCGGCGAGAAGCAAACCTGCCCCCAGGGGTAGGATGCAAAAAAAGACCGCATCCCGTACCAATCGGCCGACCTATAGTGCCAGACACAGCGGCAAGTTGCAGATCGCAACTGCGATTTGAGCGTGAGTGGCACCGTACTCCGAATCAGACAATGGTCTGAAGAGCTAATCGACGGAGGCCTGACATCCGCCCGGATGAGAGGTCAGCAGAAGGTCCAACAGGGAAGATACATAATCCTCCACATCGGGGATCCACGTAGGCAAAGTAACCAGTTGTGTCAGACCATATGCCAAGGCAAACTCATAAACGGATCTACCTGCATGATCGGTTAAACGGTAACCAAGCGATTCAGCGTGGTGGGCGCTAAAATCACCGAGCATCACGATCTTTGCGAATGGGACCTGTTGTAGCACGGAGTCTGCAGCCATTTGAACGTGATGAGTCGGTCTGTATCGGCATTTCCGTCGTTCCCCCCCCCCCCTACCCCCTCCCAGAATACGCGGAGCAGACTGAGCACCCACGCTTATAAAAAGGGTAGCTTGGGCGTGGATGCTCAGCGAGGGATTCTCCAGGGATGCTGGTACCCTCCTGGGGTAGTCTTCCATTTAATTCCGCAACCATGTTAATAGGTGATGGGGGTGGGAGTGGGGAAGAATTGGGCCTCCGGCCACCTGCGCTCACCAGGCGTAATGCAGAAGTAAAGTAAGATAGCGTTATGCTAAGATAGTTGTTAACTTATTAATTTTACTAACTAACAAATTATCTAAAAACGGTTGAACTTGTTGGAAAGGGTCTTTTTTTATTAATCGTGATCTTACCTGTTCCTGATCTTTATAAGGCGCTTCAGGAGCGTAGACCCGTAACACGTCGGCGATGCAACACGCGATGAGCAGCTGCACGTCACGCGAAGGATGCGTGAGGAAGAACTCATCGGCGAGGTGAATCGCCAGCGGAATGAACTGCTGGTACATACCCTCATCCTGACCCAGACCCTGCAAGGTGTGAGCCAGGGCCTGAAAAAACAATGATAATTTAAATGGAATTATATTACATATTTAAAAATAGCCCTGTAAGATCTGGGGGGGGGGGGGGGAATTGATATCGTTCAACCTGGAAAGGACCACGCTCTCACATAATACCAGAGTAACATATGATGAGTGTATAGAACCGGAGATCCTTTTTACTGGAAACGAGGCATTTCAACATGGTCCTCAGGGATCAACGCATTTGCATTTTGATCCTCAATCGTGGATAGATGTAGACGTCTATGGGATACAGCACATAGTTACCATCAGGTGGAATATATGCTCGTTTGTTAGCCTTATGCTATAAAAAATAAATCGGCATTATAGTGCGTTTTTAGGCTTTCAGTGGTTTGATTTAACAGTGATTGTAATCAGGTTTAAGAATGGAAAGTTTCGGTGGTTTGGACACGTAGAGCCAATGAAGGAAGAAAGAGTGACAAAGCAAATTTATGCTACTGAAGTGAGTGACCGAGTCAGCAAGGAAAGCCCTAGAGTCTAGACGATAGTTTAGACCAAATTGTCCAACTTTATAAGAAGGGCCAATCGACAAGCAGATATGTGTAGACAGATGGATGTGAAGGAAGCGTGAGAGGTGTGTCAGGATCGTGCCAAATAATAGTTTGTAGTCCATGCCCCTTTGAGAAATAAGAAAGTGAGGGTTTTTTTTACAGGATAAAGGTGACAAACGAGCACACAGTCCACCTGATGGTAAGTGGTTGCTGCGGCCTATAGACATCTACATCTATACTCTATTACAAATAAAAATGCAGATGCGTTGTCACTCGTGAGGACTAAGATGGAAAGCCTCATTTCCAGTAAAAAGGGTCTCCGATTCTCTACACTCACCATACAAAACACAGCAGCATTAAGCTGCTATTTTACGCTGTTATTCAGTGAGAGGGTGGTCCTTCCCCGTTCAAGCCGACCCATTCGTGCTACAATGATACAACAATATACCAGTAATATAGCTGCAGCATGGCTCTACCACGTAAAAAAAATTATGTTTTCTTCTTAAAATCCACTGCTAAACATGGGCCTCTTACGTTGTAAGGACTCTCACCCTACTCGTCACGCTTGGCAGGTGGAAACCACAATACCAGACGTCTCGCACCTTTGACGCTACCTGTCGCCGGTCTTAATATCTTACGTCTGCTATAAACAAGATACAAGTCCCGGCACGTAAGTCTAGCGCTGAAAAACGTGGAAGAGACGCGCAAATCAAATACATGTTCTGTGCCGGATTCGAACCCGCGGCCCCAGCGTTGCAACTCATTGCTAAACCATTGCGCCACGGAGCCATCAATTTGCTGACAATAAAAACTTTATTGTTCAATGTGAGCAAGGTTAATATGCAACATCGAGGAAAATTAATACTATAACAACGTGAACGTCTTTAAAACTCAGATGATTTACCTACTTACCATTTTAACCGAATTCAAAAAAGGAGGAGGTACTCAATTCGACTGGGTTTTTTTATTGTTTCTTTTACCAAACTTTTTCTAGGTGAATCGATTTTGATGATTCTATTTTTATTTGAAAGCTTGTGCTTATAATTTATACATCCCATATAAATTTGATCAAGATCTGACTGAGGAGCTTTGGAGTGCGTCCTTAATAATGCGTATTATTTATATTGAAGTCGGTTGTACAAAATTTTTAATTTCATTAGTTGTCTCTCCTCTTCCTCTCTTTTTAAAAAACGTTACCTCCACACTAGAATTTTCTCCTGTATCGCAAAGACAGTTTATATACATAGAACAGACTCAGAACAATTATTTCGACCAAGTGGTAAACCAATAACGAGTATATTCTGATCTTGCATTAGTAGGCAGTCACTAGTACCGGGAGGTCTACTTACAATGAACTATTATTTAAGGTCATTGGTTTATACGCGAAAAAATCGAAAACTGCGAAGTTGTGGTCGGGTCACTAATCAAATAATAAATCTGAACTATGGCGTCAGTAACTCAGTACCTAATTATCTAGCTCTACCTATAAATAATAATATAATATTACATTTCGGTATCCTTAGGAACAGTAAAGAATGAAAAGTCGACATTCGTATTGTTATTTAAATACCCGTATGCCATGCAATAACTTTTGGCTTTTTGAGAGGCCATACTTGAATAAAAACTCAAAAATAAATATCAAAAGCGCCTAAATACTTATTATAGAAAAATAATTTCATAAGGATCGCGTCAGCTAGAACAGGAGCGTGATAAGCTCACGGAATTAGCCCCGCATGCGGGACCGCGCAGTGTGGGTATATTTTCAAGACTAAAGCGCGGAGTAAGACAGGCCTGACATTACCGCAAATTGCAGAATATTTGTACATAGTTATGCTATTTATATTAAGCGTTAGATTAGAACAAATAATTGTATCGAAAACAGATAATCGTATATAAACAGTATCCCTTTTAAAGCTATTTATAGATATGCCGAAATACACAAACACTGCTTAATTTTAAGATGCCGATAATGTTGTATCTATCTATTTAGTCAAAGTGAATGTGACACCACAAGATTTAATATGTTAAAATTACCGTTTGAGTATTTGGCCATAAATCACACTAACGCGTGCTTAAAATGGCGTAAACAAACAAGCAAATAATACATTATTTATTACGATGATTTCCAGGCTAACTATGGCTTTCGTTAACATGATGAGATACGAAGATAACGAAGGAGATACATATGTTTGAGTGCTCAGCACTCAGCACTCTCCCCCAGTAAACCCGGAACGTAAAAAAAAATGTCATAGAAGTGCTAAAACTTAAAAAGAACATTTTTAAATCTTTTTGAGTTTTCGGTTTAACCTACTAACAATTCTTACTGATATAGATATTTGTCAACGAGATAAATATAAAACGCCATCATAAGAAAATTGTAGTGGCTGTTTTTTTTAAAGAAAAAAGAAAATCTGTTATTTTTCCACAAATGTGCATCATCCGAAAGTTCACAAAATAACAGTAATATGTCAAACAACCACGAAACACTTCACCTAACACCACAGCTATATCACGAGTACCTAATCCCCAACTGTAGGAAATGTCAGCAGCGGACTACTTACGGGTTAACGATGAACAAACATAGATTTTAGATAAAATGCCTATTAAATCCTATTTCCCATTGTTGTAATAAAAGCAAAATGTGCAGTTTACATTGCGCAGGTGTTTATGACGCCTCGATATTACAAATAAAAATAACGAGGCTCCCCATTTTTATTTAAGACGTATGACGCCATATGTCTTACGTTACCTTGACACGATAATTTTGCAACTCAGCAAAAATCAATATGCAGATAAAGAATCTCCATGTTGTTTTATCTGTTCTTTTTAATCCTTTATGACTTCGAATATAATGTATATACATTAATAGGATTAAATAATCAATACATATAAATAAAATCGAAGTGTCTGTCTGTAATATTGAAATAACTGGCTTTTATTAAGCTAGGGGTCAGGGGGTTACTTAAAAGCTGTTGAGACATAAATAACAGTTTTTAAAAATTACTGTTTGTCCAGGCTAATTTTCGGCATGGTTGATCCGAGTGTGATGAAACTTTACGAATAGATAGAGAGTCACGCCAGGAGGGATCTAGGTTATATTTTATCCGTTAGATTTATTTAAAAAGAAAACTAATAATTTATAAAATGAAATAAGTGGTCTTTGATTATCTTCACAAGTCCACTGCTGAACATAGGCCTCCCCCAAGGAATGCCACAAAGCACGATCCCGAGCCACCTGCATCCATCGACTTCCTGCATATCTTACCTGGTTCTGTCTAGGAGAAGCCATGGTGTATACACCTTTTTGTACTTAAGAATAGATCAAATATTAATATAGTTTTTTTTACTTCTACTGCTACTTGTACTTTTTTATTGCGGAATCATTTCGTCTAATCCAATCAAGTAGTACATCGGCATGCAAAACGAGTCCACCCGTTAAATTTTCACTTATTAGTTAATTGACCATAAATAATGCCACAAAAGTAGTTATGGTGATTAGCTTGCCATTGTTTCCCTCATTTGCAATCATAAAGTTCTGGAAAACGTACGTGTGTACTTAACAATGGGCTAAAAGCGCAAAATATCTTGCTTTTAGCTGAGAAAGGAAGGAATAAATAGAGCATTTCTGTTGTTTTAGTCATTCAGTTGAAATTAATTTCTTGCACGACACTTTCATCTTGATTTGCGACTATGAGGAACTATGTATAATATGTATCTAACCGAAGTTGCGCTCGCTGTAAGTTTCACAGTACGCGAGCAACCCGGGTTCGATCCCGCCGGCACTAATGAAATTGTTAATTGCAATTTTAAGTACTGATTTACCACGTCCTCGGCGGTGAAGGAAAATATTGTGAGGAAACCTGCATGTCTGAGAAATAAGAAAACAAAATATTTCGAAGACATGTGAAGTTCACCAACACGCATTCGGACAGCGCGGAGGACACATCCTTGACCTAAAACCCTCTCAGAAATGAGAGCAGGCCTGTGCCCAGCAGCGGGACGTATATAGGCTGTAACTAACTAACTAACCGAAGCTGAATCTTCTCGAATACTGTCTGCTCGAAACCGAGCAAAGTCAAAGTCCAGTGTATAGAACTCTTTCTCTATCTCTCTCTCTCTCTCTCTCTCTGTGAGTTGTTCTCCGGTCAAGGAAGTGTACAATCGATAAGTGCAAGCTGGTGGTTTTATAAGAAGTCGCGGTTATGCTCGAAGTAAAGCCACATCAGAGCATGAATCTTCTTATTACTGGTAGAGCTATGCTGCAGCTATATTAGTAGTATAGTTGTAGCACGAATGGGTCGGCTCAACCGGGGAAGGACAACGCTCTCATAGAATACCAGCGTAAAATAGCAGCTCAGCGCTGCTGTGTTTCGTATGGTGAGTGTAGAGAACCGGAAACCCTTTTTACTGGATAAGAGGCATTCTATTTTAGTCCTCACGGCATTTTAATTCGCAAACGAATTAAATTGTAATGTCCATGGGCCACAGCAACCACTTACCATCAGATGGACTGTGTGCTCGTTTGTCACCCTTATTCTATAAAAAAATTGATTGTTTTGAATATTATTTAACAATAATAATCTATTGTTTTGTGGCAATGCTTGGGGGAGGTCTATATGCACAGCAATGGACTTGTGAAGGTATGTGATTATGATGAGCGAAAAGACATTTAATTTTGAATAATTGTACTTCACATAAAGATTGCAAGCATGGTCGATCGCATGACTTACCGGTAAAACTAAATGACTACAGAATAGGGGTCCCGAATTTATTTCCTAGTAGATGATAGAGTTATTTTCAGCTTAGGAGCACACCTGGTTACGTAACACCCTTTTACCAATTTATACCTTTAAGCAACACTCTGCTGCGCAGGGGTTAAAAGTGTAAAAGGGCCAGTTTAATTATAGATTGTTTGACATTTCATCTTAGTTTCTATTATTCATCTAAGTTTTTAATTGCTTGCATGCTTTCTGGGCTGCAGTAGCCACTTACCGACACCGGCTATCAAATAAACCCTATATCAGACACAGATTGTGTTTACACAGCACTCACTCGTCTGTGTGTTTGCGAAACCCGCCGTAATCACTAAGACGTCCTGTAAAGTTTATAACTTCTGACAATAATAATTGTGGCCGTGGTAGAAATAAACCAGAAGAACGATAATCGTAACAAGCATCATGGTTGATTATGTGGTAAAATTTATGAGTGTCTCTTAAACAGTGACGTGATCTGAACACGCAACCTACGTCCGAAGTTTCAACTTCAGGCTTGTCATCATCGTTACAAAATTCCTTCCATTGGCTCTAGAACAAACCTCATTTGTAGTCTTCAATTTCACAGGCCAGCCTAGCTTTGCAAGTGTTATAGGAGCATTGGTGTGCACAAGGTGCTAAGATAGCGGAATACGACGGGTTAACTAGTATAGTATAGATATGTTTTTAATTAAAACCCTGTGTTCTGGCAGACGTGAAGGCGCTAGGTTGTCGTGGTAGGGTAAAACACCCAGTAGTCAGCCTTTTAGTAAGGACTAAAATTTGATTCAGCTGTATTTTAAATATTAAACATTATGAATAAAAACAATATCCCCAGTAAGGTTGTTTATTAAATTTACTAAAGAAATTAACAAAACATTATATTTATAATATAATTATATTTATAATAATTAAGTCCCGCTGGGTTTCTTGCTGGTTCTTCCCAGGACAGAGGTATTTTCCGAACCAGTGGTAAATAAAAAAATGACTTTCAATAAGTATTATGTAACAATCAATATTGAATAAAAATCATTCTATTCCATTCTATATAAAAAATCAACATTAAACAAATTATGGCACTTTTCACCAGTAGTCAGCCTCATTTCTCCACAAGTCAGCCATGTCTTACCCTGTAGTCAGCCTCTCACTTATTCTTACATATTTGGCATAGAAATTCTTTATTATGTATATTTCCAAATATCATCATCATCATCATCATCATTACAGCCCTTCACAAGTCCACTGCCGAACATACGTCTTCTCCAAGGAATGCCACAAAGCACGCTCCCGAGCGACCTGCATCCATTGTCTTCCTGCATGTCTTACCAAGTCGTCACTCCATCTAGTGGGGGGACACTCTACACTTCGCCTGCGGGTACGAGGCCCTCCAGAACCATTCTTCCCTATCGGTTGTCGGTTCTTCGAGCTATATGGCCGGCCCATTGCCATTCAGCTTACTAATCCTTTGGGCTAAGTCGAATACTCTAGTTCTACTGCGGATATCCTCATTTTTAAGTCTATCGCGCAGAAACACGCCGAGCATAGTCCTCTCCATACCTCGCTGAGCGAATTTGAGCTTCCTCATACGGCCAGCAGTGAAGGACCACGACTCAGAACCATAGGTCATCACTGGCAACACGCACTGGTTGTACAATCTAGTTTTGAGGTATGTCTGACGAGAAGATGTGTCGTAATTTCTCGAACTCTGCCCAGCAAAGTTGAATCCGTCGATTGACCTCTCGGTCGAAGTTGGACTTCGATTTGCCGACAAGACAGTCCTTATGGCAGAATCGCCGGAGGACCTAAACACTATGCTCAATGATCTCAATAGTGTCTCCCAACAGATAGGTCTTAAGATGAACATGGACAAAACAAAAATCGTATATATTGTATCATATTTAACGTCCATGTCACACCTATGCCAGTTGTTGTTATGAGCACTAGGTTCTTGAAGTTGTTGAAGAATACGTTTACCTGGGACAAATAGTCCGACTAGGTAAGTCCAATTTTCATATATGTCCCCAGCGAATTCAGTACATTTCAAATGTACCATGCAAGGCAATCGTCACATCCAATATTCTTTAAGCCAATAATTTCTCTGTCGCTAGTCAATTCCTCTTCACAGTTGCATCTTACTTTGTTTATTGTACATATAGTATTTTTCTTTCTCCTTTTGCTATTTTTGGAATTCAACAGCTTTTCCGCTTTCCTTTTTTGTAACTCTTCTTCCTTTTTTTGACTTTGTTCTTCTTTCTTTGTTTTAGCTTCAAATCTCTTAATTTTTTTAATCAATATATCGTTCTTTTACTGTTGCTTCATTTCTTCTTTTTGTTTCTGAAATTGTCTGCACTCTTTGGAAGAAATAGCTCCCATTCTTTTCATCCCATTTCTAAACGCCGCCATAGCTTGTGTTAATTTCTCTACTTTGTATTGATGGACGGATTTTCACACATGATAGAATTCTAAAATAAATGATTTTCATGCTAGAATAACCGTGTATAGATTTAACCCTTATTGCAAAGGCATTAAGGTAGTATTTTGTGCAACAGGATTAACGGCTGACTACTGGATTTGTAGATCCATTGGTCGGCCCCTGACATGATATTACATTTGTACGCGGCTGACTACTGGTAAAATACACTTTTCGCCTTATAAGAGTTAAACCCAAAGTAATGAGCAAAATTGGTACTATTCGTTCTGTTAATTTCAACTACATATAAGAAATTTACGAAAAAACCAGTAGCCAGCCACTTATGGCTGAGTACTGGATCTACCCTAAAAATTCGAAACCCATTAGTTGGCCACCTATATTATAACATATTAAACAAATAAAATGCGTTTAATAGTTAATTTTATCACAAAATAAACATTTTATTTTAACACAGTATAACAATCCACCACAAATTACAACAAATACCCACAAAAATTTACCGAAAACTCGAGCATGTTTCCTTAAGAAAAAAATTGCAACAGCGACGCATCTAGTCATGCCTTTGGCAGCAGTGCAAATTAACGAGTGTAGCTCGTCAACCTGACATGATATTGGTTCGTAGGTGTGCGTTTTAGTCAATAAGGAGACACAGATTCAATTAAACGTTATTTTAAAGGTGTATACAAATTTCAACACTATTTATATGAAAATAACGTCTGTAAAGGCTGAGTACTGGTGCGGGGCTGACTACCGGGTGTTTTACCCTACCAGAGAAGTTCCCAGATTCCTGTCTCGTATTGCCCTACCGAGTTAATAATTTTTTTGGAACATAAACTCTCACTTTACATTCAGAGTTAAATATACCGTAAAACTCACTTAATACGATCACGTTTAATACGATTTCTCGCACAATACACCATTTTATATCAGTCCCTGCAACTTGAAGCATGTTTTCATACATTAATACGATTCGTCATCGCGTCTAATACGCCATCTGTGCCACACCCGAACCGAGCCGAGTAGCACGTATAATTCTCTTCATTGATAACTGCCCCGCTCACCCTAAAGATGTTGAACTAAAGGACATCAAGCTTGTTTTCTTACCTCCGAATGCGACAAGCAAGTTGCAACCGATGGATCAGGGCATTATAAAAGTCCTTAAACAAAGCTACAGAACACGATTGATACATCGCTATCTTAAAGACATGGAAGACCCTGACAGCAAACGGCCCTTGACTGTGCCTAATGCGATCCTAAACATTGCAGCGGCATGGCAAGCAAGTAAGCCTGAAACCGTACAAAATTGTTTCAAGAAAGCAGGTTTCCGTAATAACAAAGCTGACGCCGTGTTGGAAGAAGAACCCGCGATACTGCAGTGTTTTCCTAAATATTCTTCCATTGATGACAATGTTGCACCCTACGAAAGCGGTTCAATCGAAGATCTTATTGAAGATGTGAATAACACCCAAAAAGAGGCCCTAAGTTATGACGACAAAGATGAAGCAGAGTCAATTCAGATTTTGTCAAACGCAGAGGCATTATCAGCAATAAACGATGGCGCTATGTATCTTCTTCCGGGGAAAGTTAAGATCTTTCGGGGGAAGGTTAAGTTATATGTATACATATGTATAATATTATACCTTTCTAACAAATTTATAGATATACCTATAATTCAAAACCTACACAAATTTTGTAAATGATATGTTTTATTTTCCCTATCCCGCGTAATAGTACGCTTTCCCGCTTAAGTCGCGATTTTGGCTGGATCCCTTCAAAATCGTCTTAAGCGAGTTTTACTGTATATCATAGTTTTTTAAACGTCTAGAACCTCTAGCAGTAGCAAAATGACCCACCTTGCAGAAAAATAAGGCTCATATTTAGTTTTTGTGTGGATCGCGTACGGCGACATTTTATTTGAGTTGGCCCACTGTCAAAGTCGACTGCCGCTTTTTTCGAGATCATAGCCATACAACCATTTTTAATTGCCAGTCATAATATTGTACTTGTCAGTCTTTTTTTCTACTCGTCATCGTCGAATCTATTTGATCATGAATTGGTATCAATCCACCCGACGGTGCTTCTGCATATGGGGCAGTTATTGCAACAAACACAGATAAAGGTTTACGGTAAACTGGTCATAAATGACGGTTGGCATTGTTGCGGATCCGATACCCATTTCGCACTCAAGCTACATACATAATATGAAATTCGTCGGTTTTCCCATATAGTTTCCCAATTGCTCGACCATTTTCTCGAGTGACCGCGGTTTGTGCTTAACTTCGCTTCATGTTTAAAAATCTCTCGTTATTTTTTTTAATACAGCAAGCGCATAAAAGCTGTTTCTCGTAAACAAGCAGAGCCGCAAAAAGTAGTAATCAAAATTGAACATTCTTTAGGCCAGACGTTAAAAATATATTCACGTCCGTGCCTGGTTCTTTAAGTCTTTTCATAGTCAGACAATCGTAGCGCGAAAATTACGTTGACTGAGCTCCGTGGCTTCTTTACGGATGTCTCGTACAAGGGTACCTTCTGATAATAATAATAATGTCCTCCAGACCGAATCTCGGTCACGGCGGCAAGCCTCAACGGAGACTAGCCAACGGCGCATAACAAGATTATAGTGTTAAAGTGTATACGCAAGCACTGGTGCATTCTCCATTCCCTCACTCTCATAGTCCGATTGGACGGTAAAGCGACACGACCGGAGAGAGATCAGGCGCAGGACCAACGGATTTACGTGCTTTCCGACGCACGAGGGCGATACACCGTCAACTACCTTACTCCGGGCAGCTACTGAAAATTTTTTGGTGGGAAAACTCAATATCTGATATTTTTATAGCCTGATTATGAGGACCCGGGATTCGAACCCGGGACCTTATAATCAGCAGTCACGCTACTACAATCACTACACCTACGAAGCAGTCCCTACCTTCTGAATTACTTGCTTAATCAAAGATAGCTCATTTATTAATATTTAATTATGTGATTATTGTAAAATGTGGTAACAATAATTATTTTATTTTCGTAATAATAGTTACATATTTTTATTAATTATTTCATTTGTATCTCTTTAAATATTTTTTGCTACGCCTGTAAAAGATTCTTAAGTAATAAGTACTATTTTTGTAAAATATATTAATTTTTTTTTATAGGATAGGCATTCCATCCTAGTCCTCGTGGGTGATGACGCATCTGCATTTTGATTCATAGTCGAGGATAGATGTAGATATCTATGGTCCACAGCAACCACTTACCATCAGGTGAACTGTGTGCTCCTTTATCACTCTTATCCTACATAAAAAAGTCGATTCGATAGGACGTCCGTCTTTTTTTTTATAGGATAGAAAGAAAGAAAGAAAGACATTTATTCACTGGAACTGTACACATCACAACAATAAAAAATAACAAGTTAAAAGTATGGTAGACAAAAATTACGAGAGTGTATAGCGCCAGTGCAAAGGTTATGACTCAGCGTAATGCTGCAGGGTAACCTACAGCGCTGATGATTCTGCCATAACCACAGAAACACGCACGATCCGCCTGGAAGTGTTTATGACATTCATTTCAATAATTATTTTATAAATTGAATTATTTCCTTGCTAATAAATATACCTACATATACATTTAGGGATATACACACATACATACATACAAGACATATTATACATAAATATATTCATATCATATTATATTCTATATAAAACTAAAAAGGTTTCAATACATATATATATAAATAAACGTAACAATAAGCTTAGAAAATACACACTAAAAACAAACATATAATGCTCAACGATGCTGGAAGATAGGCTCAAGGTTGAGCTTTTTGTGAGTGTAATAAATGATTTTTATAATGGGATTTAAAATTGTACTTTGAATTACACTCACGAATAGGTGGAGGAATGTCGTTCCAGCACCTTGTAGCTATATATTTAAAACTACCTCTGAAAGCTGCAGAACAGTAAGTGGGATTGGCAAGCGGGTTCGTACAAGACCTAATGATGTTTTGTCGATTTCTCCATATAAGTTTATCATATAAATATAGGGGTGACTTAGTTTTGACAACATCAATTGGAAGATTAGCGAGGTATAGTTTCTGTCGCGCTTTCATTTTCAAAATGCCTGCTTCATTGAAAATAGGTGTTACACGGGACCGTTTTGGTATTGAGAAGCAGTATCGTGCACATGCATTTTGTATACGTTGAATTAGACGTTGTGACTTTTCCAAAATACAGGGTCCATACACTGTAATGCAGTGGTTTAATTTTGAAAGAACGAGAGATTCATACAGTCTAATTCTTAAGTCCAACTGAATGTATTCGCGGATTCTATATAACACCTTTAACCTATAAAAGCAGTTGCGGACAAGCTCGAGTACGTGTTTTTCAAAACGCAATCTGCTATCCATAACTAAACCGAGGTTACGAGCTTCACCTACACGCTCCAGAGGGATGTTTAACAACATGATTTTAGGGTTTTGATTTTCTAAAAATTTGATTTGGTTTTTTGATCCTAAAAGCATATACTTAGTTTTTAGCGGGTTTAAAATGAGGGAATTTTTCTGTGACCATATTGTAATTCGATTCAGGTCCTCATTGATGTTACTAATTGCGGAATGAAATTCAAGTGAATTGCAGGAAAGATATACCTGTAGATCATCAGCATATAGGTGGTATTTGCAGAAGTGCATGCAGTTAGTTATATCAGCCGTGTAAATTATAAATAACAATGGTCCTAAGATAGAACCCTGTGGAACACCTCTATGAAGTGGTCGTTGTTCAGAAACAAGGGAAGACCCATTTGGTTGATTTAATATTACTTGTTGTGAACGGCCGCATAAGTAACTTTGTAACCATTTTATGGAAGATGTTACAAAACCATAAAACGATAGCTTAGACAGCAGCAAATCTATGTTAATAGAATCAAATGCTCTTGAAAAATCAAGCAGGGTAAGGATCGTACCTCTACCAGAGTCTTGAGATGTAAGAATATTGTCAACCACGTCAAGTAAAGCAGTAGACGTGCTTCTACCTTTTCTAAAACCTGATTGTAAGTCAGGTAAAATATTGTTAGCATCACAAAACTTGAAGACTTGATTATAAATAACTTTTTCTAAAATTTTTGAGAGAAAGGGTAGTTATTGGCCTTAAGTCTTTGAGATCCTTAGGATCATTGTTTTTAGGTAAAGGACGTACGAGAGCTATTTTCCACGAAGAAGGAAAAGTAGATGTTTCAATTGACTTATTTATGATTGCTGTAATGACTTTTAACGTAGCCGGAAGTGTTAAGATGATCATATCCCTACTCAACTTATAGGATGATACAACTCAAAGGATAGGGTGACAAACGAGCACACAGTCCACCTAATGGTAAGTGGTTACTGTGACCCATAGACATCTACATCTATCCTCAATAAAGACTCAAGATGCAGATGCGTTATCACCCGTGAGGACTAAGATGGAATGCCTCTTTGCCAGTAAAAAGGGTCTCCGGTTCTCTACACTCACCATACGAAACACAGCAGCGTTAAGCTGCTATTTTACGCTGGTTTTCTGTGAGAGCGTGGTCCTACCCCGGTCGAGCCGACCAATTCGTGCTACAACTATACTACTAATATAGCTGCACCATGGCTATACCACGTAAGAAACACGTTTGCCTGAACGCATTATTGATTGTATATTACATCGAGTTTCTATTAAGTTCTCATATGGATTTCGAGATTATGAGAATCACTATAACCAGAAAAGATTTGTAATTATTTGCTGTACATGTCAAAACATGACTTTATCAATTCGCTTTATAAGAGTTCGTGGAAGTTAGCGACAAAAGGGTGTGGTATGTATTCAGTTCCATGAACCCCGTTCCGTATCGAAAGCTTATCATTTCGTATTGTCGATCGATGATTGAATGGGTAAAAAGGTATACACATTACACGACTCTTCGCTTACTCCTCAATGCAATGTATAGACACTGACAAGCACACTTCAACAACAAATCCAAGCCTTATTTAACTATTTTTCTTACAAACTTTTTTTTTTATAGGATCGGGTGACAAACGAGCACACAGTCCACCTGATGGTAAGTGGTTACTGTGACCCACAGACATCTACATCTATCCTCAATAAAGACTCAAGATGCAGATGCGTTGTCACCCGTGAGGACTAAGATGGAATGCCTCTTTGCCAGTAAATAGGGTCTCCGGTTCTCTACACTCACCATATGAAACACAGCAGCGTTAAGCTGCTATTTTACGCTGGTTTTCTGTGAGAGCGTGGTCCTTCCCCGGTCGAGCCGACCCATTCGTGCTACAACCATAATATAGCTGCACCATGGCTCTACCACGTTTAAATGTTACTTGATGTTAAGTAAACCTTTTTACTATGGCACATGGAAGGTGTTGAAAACGGAAATCGTTCTTACCCAGCATTGGAACGAAAAGGTATTCTATGTTCTATACCTACATCTATACATAAACTACCTCTGTATTAAATTTCAACTAAATTCCATCAGTCCTTTTTACCTCCACAAACATCCAAACAAACAAACTTTTCTATTTATAATATTAAGATACTGAACAAGTTCAATATTTTTCATAAAAACGGCTTAAATGATAACTTACAGACTTAAACTTTCAGTTAGTTAAGATAGTAATTAATATAATGAAGCATTACTTTGCGGAAATCCATTATATTAAAAATATTACCGTCTATACCATGTATGGTTATTTACTTCATTTTACTTCTAAAATCATCTGTTATTGTGTAATTGTGTCTTCGTCTACGTTTCTTGTGCAATTTTGTCTGTGTACTTCACTTATAAGTGGCAACTTTTAATTGACCTACAGTACATTTATAAATTTGTATAGCTGTTCTATTTCACGATGAAGTTTGTCACAAACTGTTTGTGGACTATGATTGTTGTAAGCTGTGCACGCTGTTGTTAGCGTAGACCGCGGGAGCGCCCGCAATCTACGCACACTAACACAATGTGTATGTGCACGGTTAACAACAACCATAGTCCAAACTTCATCGTGAAATAGATTAAACTATAACTAGCTGAAGTTCTCCTAAAGTTTTAATAAATAAATAAATGTTAAAATTTAATAAGCTAAGATCCGCATAATAAAATAAAATGACCTAATTTAAAGAGCACGTCTGGCCCACACTCAATGCGTGCACTATCCCCGTCACCACTAATTCCAACACCACTACACCAGGAAATACACACCTTTTTGTACGTGGTAGAGCCATGCTGCAGCTATATTATGGTTGTAGCACGAATGGGTCGGCTCGAACGGGGAAGGACCACGCTCTCACAGAAAACCAGCGTAAAATAGCAGCTTAACGCTGCTGTGTTTCGTATGGTGAGTGTAGAGAACCGGAGACCCTTTTTACTGGCAAAGAGGCATCCCATCTTAGTCCTCACGGGTGACAACGCATCTGCATATTGAATCTTTATTGAGGATAGATGTAGATGTCTATGGGTCACAGTAACCACTTACCATCAGGTGGACTGTGTGCTCGTTTGTCACCCGATCCTATAAAAAAAAAACCATCATCTATAATACGACACGTGTTTCGCCTCTATAAGACGCATCCTCAGGTGAATAGAATCCGCGGTGGATGACCGCTGTTCAAACTAGGTGAGACATCATTTTATTTTATGATGCGGATTAGATAACTAATATTTAACATCTTTAATATTTATGATAGTGTTCATTTTATATACATAAACATAAATAATAATATACAGTATACATTACATAATCTAATAGAGTTGCGAGGGATTACTTTTAGCATGATGTAAGCAAATTCAAAAGGCTTCTTTAGTAAGAGGATGCACAAAGCATCTTACATTCTTAAACGATCTATAGCTAAAATTAAACTCTTTTTTCGCAAACGTTTAGAAAGCAGTGGCAATATTAAAGGCTATTAATGTTTTAATATTAGTTCCGTTACCCAGATTCTACTGGATACCTCGTAAAACATACACAGGAGAAAGACACCTGTTGCTTTCAATCTAGTCGTAAACTAGCATGACTCTTGGAGAAAGCTGTAATCATTTGTAAAAGCAATGATAATAGTCTGGTATTTTCGTTATAGAATACTTTAGACAAACGAGCACACAGTCCACCTGAGGGTAAGTGGATGCCTGTGGCCCATAGATATCTAGAGCCTCTTCTGAGGACTGAGATGGAATGCCTCGTTTCCAGTAAAAATGGTCTCCGATTCTCTACACTCGCTATTGTTATTCTGTGAGAGCGTGGACCCTCCCCGGTCCAGCGGATCAATTCGTGCTACAACCATAATATGGCTCTACCACGTAAAAACAACAAGGTCAACAACCTAACAGAATATGGCGACTTTCAAAGTTTTGTACACTGTAACGACTCAACACTAACTCAGGTGCTACTGAATCGGATTTGGGTCTTGGGTTCGAACCACTTGGACCAACATTTGTACAAAAACACAAACTAGGTGGTGGAGCCACGCTGCCTCGTATTATTACTGCAGCACGAGCGGCTCGACTGGGAAACACCACGTGCGCACGGAATACCAACGTTAAACAGCAGCATAATGTTGCCGTGTTTCGTATTGTGAGTGTCCGGAGATCACTCTACTTTCCTTTTGCGCTGAAAACCAGTGGTATAGGTCCCCGTAGCTTATGCCGAGCGTAGATCCTTTTACTGTGAGTAGTGTAGTTGTACCACTTCTAGACCACCTGAGTCAGACGTGGTTCAAAGACGTTCGTCGACGCTCGATCCAAAAAAAAAAAAAAAAAAAAAAAAAAAAAAAAAAAAAAAAAAAAAGTTTTGGCATAATCTGATCACGAATCCGCGGTCCATTTTTGTGTAGAATGCACAATGAATGAGTCTTGATGACATGGGGATCATTATTGCTATATAAAAAATTTATCGCGGTTAGTTAGTAAACAAATTTCAAAAGACGGTCACATCATGTACATTTGTGAAGCATGTCTACTTCGTTTTCCATCTCAGGAAAGGTTAAATAACCATGAACAATGCGATTGTGCTCACATTTGTACAGTATTACCAAACAGTGAAACTTTAAAAAAAAAGAATTGGTTTGGTCAACCTATTTCAAATGATAAAATTAAATTTGATAGTTATGAAAAAAGTTAAAGATACCATTCGTAGTTTATGCTGATTTTGAAGCATTTTTAAAACCAATAGAATCATGTTCTAACGATCCTTACAAACCTTTCACTCATAATATTCAGAAACATGAAGTACATAGTTTTGGATATTATATAAAATGTTCATATGATGATCAATTATCAAAATATGTAACATATTGCGGACCCAACTGTGCACAAGTGTTTATGGAAAGTTTATCTAACAATCTAAAAGAAATAAATAGACTTCAAAAATATCCACCACTTCCGCTAACAAATGAAGACAAAAACCAAATTTCAAATGCAACCATTTGTCATATTTGTGAAACTGAGTTGGCAAAACATTTTTATGATTTTTGATTGGTACACTGGTAGTTTTATAGGTGTTGCTCATGAATCATGTTGTTCGAAGATCAGAACACCTAGTTATATACCAATATTTTTACACAACCTTAGTCACTATGATGCTCATTTTATTGTTCACGCGTTAAACTTTTGTGATGGTGAAGTCGAAGTTATCCCTCAAAATAAAGAAAAATATATATCCTTTTCCAAAAAATTAAAAGTGAATAACCACGAAATTATATTGAGATTCTTAGATTCATTTAAGTTTTTATCGTGTAAATTAGAAGAATTGGCCAAAAATCTCAGTAATGATCAATTTCAAGAATTACGTAGAAATTACCCTAATGATGAAGATTTCTTTCGTTTAAAACGGAAAGGTGTTTATCCATATGAACTTATGACTAATTATGATAGTTTAAGTCTAACATCGCTCCCTGAACAAAAATGTTTTTATAGTTCACTCACAGATTCACATATTTCAAATGATGATTACAATCATGCTAAAGATGTTTGGGAACATTTTGGGTGTTGTAATATGCTAGATTATTCAAACCTATATTTAAAAACAGACGTTTTACTTTTATCCGATGTATTTGAAAACTTTAGAAAGTTATGTATTAATACATATGATTTAGACCCTGTCCATTATTACACAGCACCCGGTTTAAGTTGGGATGCAATGTTAAAATATACAAAAATAGAATTAGAACTTTTAACAGATTATGAGAAAATTGCATTTATTAGATCAGGTATCAGAGGTGGTGTATCTCAATGTAGTAATCGTTATGCTAGAGCTAATAACAAATACATGGAGGATTATGATACAGGGAAACCAAATTCATATATCACATATTTTGATGCCAACAATTTATATGGTTGGGCTATGTCTCAATATCTTCCTACTGGTGGATTCGAATGGGTAAAAAAAGAGTTTTAAAATTTAAACAGTCTCCCTGGTTGAAGATGTACATAGATCTAAACACAAAATTAAGAACTTTAGCAAAATCAGATTTCGAAAAAGATTTTTATAAATTAATGAATAATTCAGTCTTCGGTAAGACTATGGAGAATATTGAAAAAAGGGTTAACATAAAATTAGTTACGCACTGGGAGAACCAGGGTAAAGCTTTAGGTGCTCAAGATCTAATCGCTAAACCACAATTTCATAGCCTTTCAATATTTTCGGAAAACCTAGTTGCGGTTCAGTTGCGAAAAACGAAGTTAATATATAACAAACCAATTTATTTAGGGTTTTGCATTTTAGATATTTCAAAAACATTAATGTATGATTTTCATTATAACTATATGATTAAAAAGTTTAGTAAAATCAAATTATTGTATACAGATACGGATAGTTTAATATATCATATATTTACAAATGATTTTTACACTGATATAAAACCTGACCTTTCATCATACTTTGATACCTCAGATTATGATACAAATAATATTTTTGAATATCCAAAATTAAATAAAAAGAAATTAGGTTTTTTTAAAGATGAAAATAATGGTAAAATCATGAAAGAATTTGTGGGTTTACGATCCAAAATGTACGCTTTTAACTTAGAGAATAAGACTATAGCCAAGGCAAAAGGGGTAAATAAATGTATCACTAAAAAGATGACAATGAATAGTTATAAGTCTTCTCTATTTAATAAAAAAGTGCAATATTATAGTATGCTTAGATTTAAATCAATTAAACACAATTTTCACACAAAAATTAAATAAGATAGGTTTATCATATAATGACACAAAGAGACATATTTTAGATAATAATATTGAAACATTAGCTTGGGGTCATTATAAACTGCGTTAAGTGTTGATAGTTTTTACTTTTATGTCTGCGTTTAAGAAAAATTTATATTGATTGTAAAATTATGATAATACTATAATATGACATAGTTTATTACATATTTAATCATTGTTTTATTGTAAATAATTTAAGTTAATTGTTGTTTCTATTTATTTGAGGTTGAGTTAATTGTAAAATTATGATGTACTAATTGTTGTTTCTATTTATTTGAGGTTGAGTTAATTGTAAAATTATGATGTACTAATTGTGTTAGAAATAGTATACAGATAATTCTGTTTTATATAATTTTTGGAATATATATTAATTGTTTACACCAACACTTTCATTTTTTATTTCACCCCTTTGAACTTTAGACGTGTGTTATGTTTCACTTTATCCATCCGTTCACTGCTATTGTGGCAGGACCAAGTGGGTGTGGGAAGTCAAATTTTGTAACAAATTTCATAAAATCAGTTACAGAAATATGTAATTGTGATTTTAATCAGATCACATGGTGCTTTGATGAAATGCAACCATTATATAATTTACCAAATGTTAACTATCATCAAGGAATTCCAAATCTTAATATGTTTGATGGTGAAAACCCACATCTTGTTATTATTGATGATCTAATGAGAGAGTCCGATGGAAGAATTGTGGATATATTTACAAAAGGTAGTCATCACAGGAATCTTAGTGTATTTTATCTAACACAAAATTTATTTCATCAGGGTAAAGGACAAAGAGACATATCTTTAAACTCAAGTTATATAATATATTTTAAAAACCCTCGAGATAAAACTCAAATAAGATATTTAGCAAGACAAGTATCACCAGATAACCCAAAATTCATTGAAAATGCCTACAGGGATGCAACTCTAGAGGCGCATGGATATTTAATGGTAGATTTAAAACAGAATACCAATGATTTTTGTCGTATCAAGACAAATGTCTTTCCATTTAATGGTTTCTGTACAGTCTACGTCCCCACAAAAGAGTTTAAATACACCAAGAATCAAACAATTGAAATCATTGCTAAATGATGCATCGTCGACTCACAACGTATAAACATTTGCTAACCGCTTTGCATACGCTTAAACCAAAATATCAAAGAGCATTACTTAAAACGTGTGATGAAGAAGAAATTAACTGTATTTGTGAGTGTATTCATAACGTTTTACAAGGAAAAGTACCTCTTAAAGATCAGGATAAACAAAAATTGAATAAACATAAAAACATACTCCGTAAACTAGTACGTAAGTGTAAACATAAACTAAGAAAAAATATAATTATACAAAAAGGAGGGGCTTTCTTACCAACAATATTAGGTGCAATATTGAGTGGATTAGTGAGTGGTCTAGCCAGTTAACATGGAAAATGCAAAGAAAATGATACTTATCGAACCTGGATTGATTGAAAAATTAAAACAAGAAAATAAGGTTAATAGTAATTTATCTCGATTAGATATTGAAATGCAAAATATTATGAATAGTAAGACGGAAGACCGAAAGAAATGGATATTATATTTACAAACACTGCAAAGATACCTTCATTTTACCGAAGAGGATCGTCAACCACTCAAATTACCAATTTATTCTGATACATCTAATGAAGATTCAAATGAGTCAAAAATTGGTTTTAAAAATAAAGATAGAGATCTAAAAACTTCAGTTGATATTGAATCTTTGCTGGAGGAGAATCGATCCATTAAAATTAAAGAAAATGATGAAAATCCACTTTACACACCAGCTCAAATACTCAGTTTAATACCAAAAACTTATCATAAAAAAGGGCAGTTATTATTAAACTTAGTTGAAACAAGTAAAAGTAAAATACATTGGGATAACGAAGGTACAGTCATAATTGATAGTGAAAAAATTCCTGGAAGTAATATTGTTGATTTAATAAATGATTCACTAAGACCCCTAAAAGGAAGTGATCCGGTAGGGTGGGTTAGATTTGCTGAAGCATTAAAAGATATTAAAGTACCACTTACTTATATTGGAAATCCAAGGAGATGTGAGTTTATTAACCAACTTCAAGCAAAAGATCTGAACAAACCCTCTGAGATTGAAGTTCAAGAGTTTTCTACACCGTGCAGTAGAGATAAAAAGTCTACAACTAAAATACGTAAAGGACTTGAGTGGGAAAAATGGACTCCGTACTAGAAGAAATTAACAGGATTTATTATGATCCATCTAATCCCGCTGGTTTTGGTAGTATTGATAAATTATCAAAAGCCATGAAGGGTAAAATGAATAAAAAGCAAGTAAAGGAATGGTTAAAATCACAAGAAACATACACATTACATAAACCCATTCGAAAAAAATTCCCGCGTAATAGGTACATTCTATCAAATATTAATGAACTGTGGCAAGCTGATTTAAGTGATATGCGAACTTATTCTCAATATAATGATGGTTTCAAGTATATACTTTGTATTATTGATGTATTTAGTAAATATGCTTTTGCAAGACCAATGAAAAAGAAAAACTCAGAAACAACTAAAGAATGTTTTGAAAGTATATTTACTGAAAGTAATTTAACACCTACTCACATACAATCCGATAAAGGTACAGAATTTGTTTCAAAAGATGTACAAAAATACTTTAAATCCAAAAAGATTAATTACTATACCACTAACAATCCTGACATTAAGGCCAGTATTGTTGAACGATTTCAAAGAACACTAAAAATGAAAATGTGGCGTTATTTCACTCATAATAATACTTATAGATATATAGATGTTTTACAAGATTTAATATACTCTTATAATCACAGCTTTCACTCTAGTATTAAGATGTGCCCATGTGATGTAAATTCCAACAATATTATGACAGTTTGGACTAATCTTTATGATAGACGGTCAAAAAAACTTTCTTTAGAAAATCCTAAACCAAATTTCAATGTGGGTGATTATGTTCGAATAACTAAATATAAACATGTATTCCAAAAAGGATATGAATCAAATTGGAGTGATGAAATATTTATTATATCTTCAATAATTGATAGATCTCCATGGGTTGTTTATACAATAACAGATTTACAAAATGAACCAATAATTGGTACTTTTTATGAAAGAGAATTACAGAAAATCACTTACAACCCCACCTCACAACATAAAATAGATAAAATAATTGACACTCGTTATTCAGGTAACAGAAAAGAAGTATTAGTGAAGTGGAAAGGTTATCCAGATAAATTTAACAGTTGGATTTTAGCTTCTAGTTTAAAAGAAATATGAATAAAGAAAGTTTCTATTTAACTTTGCTCAGCAATAGTTCAATGCAATACTTTCCTGATAACAAGACCACAAATTTTTCAACGAAATTACCAAAAGCTATAAAATTAGAAGGTGAATGGTCGGTTGGAGTTGTCGAGTTTCAATATCCATGTACCATGTTTACTGTTCAAGACCATGAAAATGTTATATACATTACAAAATCTATGTTAATGCCTAATGAAGATAAACCATCCACAGTGTACTACAAAAAACATATTCCAGCTACCAACTATGATAACGTTGAGCATATTTTAAGAGTGTTAAATGGTATCGGAGAGAACTTGAAATTTCGCTATGATGAAATAACAAAATTTGTGTCTATTTCGGTATTGGATAAAAATATAACATCCGTAACATTATCACCCAAATTAAGTTTACAGCTAGGTTATGAACCAAATAAAAATCTCCTAGAGAGAAATTTTGGAAAGTGTCCTGCTAATTTACACTTAGGGTTACCATCTCAACTATTTCTATATTGCGACATTATCGATCCTCAGATTGTGGGTGATGTTATGACTCCTTTATTAAGAGTCAATTCATTAGATCCTACAAAATACATTTATGGTGCAAATAAAATGCACGTTTTCTCTCAACCTCACTACTTACCTGTTATGCGAAGAGAGTTCGATACGTTGGAAATAGTTATAAGATCGAGTACAGGACAAAAAATACCATTCCAGTTTGGAACCGTGTGTATTAAACTACATTTCCGAAAATTATAATAATGAATTCTCTTCGTGATCATCATAAATGTCCATATGAAAATTATTATACACATCAAGCTGGATCAGGAGTTGGAGTAATTTATAAGGGTTCACCATATCAACGCGGTCATGGTATTGGGAGCTTCTTAGGGGGGTTATTCAGATCAGTTTTACCTTTACTTTCAAGTGGTGCTCGAGTGATTGGTAAGGAGGCATTAAGCGCTGGAGTAGGACTTTTATCGGATATGGTTCAAGCCCGTCCTATGGAAGCCTCAATAAAAGATCGTCTAAAGCAAGTTAGTACGAATTTAAAACGAAAGGCTGATGAGAAAATTGATCAATTTAACATGACTGGATCTGGGTATAAAACTAAAAGAAAACGATTGACATCGTTCATTCCACCATTAACTGCTAAAGTGAAAGCTGCGAAAAAACTTTGTCTAAAACCAAAAAATATCAAAGATATATTTTCAAACTAAATATGTCTTTCGTTCATAATCATTCTTGCGAGTGCGTTAAGTCAGAATTGGATTTGTTTGCACTACCGTCTACACAAACAAGCATTGAAAATGGATTGTGGATTCATTATAAACCAATTTCATCTCTTGGTGATGATGGACCTATCGAGTTTCAAGTTCCTAGGACCGGCGATGACTACATAGATTTGTCTCATACATTACTCCACATAAAGGCAAAAGTATTAAATCAAGATTCAACTAACTTGGTATCTACTACAATAGTAGCACCTGTAAATAATTGGCTGCATTCACTTTTTAGTCAACTTGATGTTTATTTAAACCAAAAACTTGTATCACCACCTAATAATACCTATGCATATCGAGCATACATGGAAACCCTTTTAAACTATGCCCCTGCTGCTAAACAATCTCATCTTACTTGTAGTCTTTGGTATGAGGATACAGCAGGAAAAATGGATTCTACAGATGGTAAAAACATAGGATTTGTTAAAAGACAGGAATTGATTAGTGAAAGTAAGGAAATAGAAATGATTGGTCATCTTCACGGTGACATTTTTAACCAAGATAAATTTTTAATTAATGGTGTTGAAATGAGTGTTAAATTGGTTCGATCAAGAGAGAGTTTTAATTTAATTGTTGGATCAAACGATGTAAAGTTTAAAGTTTGCATTACGGACGCAACTCTTATTGTTCGACGAGCACGAATTAATCCAAGTGTATTACTCGCACATCAAAAAGTTTTAGCTTCTACCACTGCTAAATATCCTATTACTCGAGCCGAAGTAAAAGTTTTAACAATTCCTTCGGGTGTTCAAGGAAAAACTCTTGATAATATATTTTTAGGACAGGTACCGAAAAGATGTATAATTGGATTTGTGAACAATTCTGCATTTAATGGTTCCCTTACTAAAAATCCATTTAACTTTGAAAACTATGGTATTAATTCTTTCAGCTTATATATTGATGGTCAACAAATACCTTCAAAAGCTTTGCAACCATCTTTTAATAATAGCATATTTACATCAGCATATCATACTCTATTCTCGGGAACTGGTATTCACTTTCTTAATGAAGGAAATGGAATCTCTTGTGAACAGTATGGCAAAGGTTACTGTCTATTAGCATTTGACTTAACTCCTGATTTATCAGCTAACTCATCAACTCATTGGAATCTCATAAAGCATGGTAGTGTAAGAATAGAAGTACGATTTGAATCCTCATTAATACAAACAATTAAACAGTTTATGCTGAGTTTGATAATATTATTGAGATAGATAAAAACAGAAATGTTACTGTAGACTATAGTAGTTAAGGTTATAATATGTGTTGTGTGTTAGATTTTATGTGTTATGTGTAATGCATTTTGTGTGTATGTAACTATGTGAAACGTTATAAAATTAAATAAAACAAATTGTATGCAATATATTTTTTTTATTTCTTTATAAATCTTCTATTTAATCTAATACAAAACACTGTTCGAGTTGAAATTTTACATAAGCACACTGACTAAACCACTGAACATGCTGCTGCCAAGGATCATCATCATCTTCCCAATCTTTTAAACCACCACCACAATGGAAACACTTGGTCCCGTCTGCATGGCCAGTATAAAAGAAACCAGCTTCTGCAAGATCTTCAGGTTTCTGTCGCATAACTAGAGGCCAGTTTTCGAAACTAAGCAAACGGCTAGATTTTGAACTGAAGAATGGATATTCAGCTCTTGAGTACTGCATACTCTTCTCGTTTTCTTCTCCACTCAGTGTTGTAGTTTTGTTATTCAATGATGTGTTTTGTACACGTATGCCACACTCATCTCTTCCTTCCGCTCTTGTCTTCCTGTAATTGAAGTAAACAGAATCACATTCACTAATGATCAGCTAATGACTGTCATTGTTAAAAAAGTATTTTTTAACTTTTTCACTTTCTGCTATTGTCTTTGTTATATTGTATACGAGGGCGTTTGTGTTGTCGTAGATGCTATCCTTATTAGTCTTTACGTAATATTTAATTCTAGTGGAAGCATGTTTCCAATGATCAGTAGTTGGAATCTTGGATAGCTTCTTCATATCGTACATTTCAATTTTGATGAGATGCGTCGCTTGGTCTCCGTCGTCAGAATTAGTAGAAATGTATGATACACCATCTCTAGCGGCTCGTGCTACGGTTGATGATAACAGCTTCCTCTTTTTTATTTTTGATTCAGCTTCAAAAAAATGATCAATCGATTGCGATTTTCTTTTTCCACCATCGCATGTGTTATTATTAATGACGAGGTCATCACTCTCTTCTTGAGGGGAGAGTGGCGAGTAGTAATACTGTTTATAGGTATCTTCATCGAAGCTCAATGATTTCTGCAACAACACAGTTATCATGTTAATATCAATTTGTTAACACTTAATCATAAAAGTTAAAAAAGTTAAAGTTACAGCCTATTAAAGTCCACTGCTGAACATAGGCCTCCTCTCATTTCTGAGAGGGTTTTAGAGCAAGGAAATGTCCGCCGCGCTCCCTCAATGTGTGTTGGCGAACTTCACATGCCTTCGAAATTTTCTCAGACATGCAGGTTTCCTCACGATGTTTTCCTTCACCACCAAGCACGTGGTAATAAGCACTTAAAATTGCTATTAACAATTTAATTGGTGCTGGCGGGGATCGAACCCGGGTCGCGTACTGTGAAATTTACAGCTAGCGCTAACCATCTGAGTTACCACGGCTTAATCATATACATACACAATATTTAAATAAAATAATACACACACATGAAAATAACAGAAAAAAAGTAATTTAGTCAATAGAATAAACACTTACATCCATAGCCTTTGGTGTATTGAAGTAACACAAATGTACTATTGATAGATCCACTGTAGCCAAACGACCCTACACTAACTCGATGACTGCGTTTGTTGGTCTTATATACCACCAGTACGTAAAAATTCTAATCTAAAGTATTTCCGTAATGAGTTGATAATTACTTTATGCGTCAACCAGTTTATTTCACATTTCCGTTGCCTATCTCAACATTTCTTCGTATTGTGTTTTGTTTGGTGATCAATGACTCAAGTACGATTTGTATAACACAAAAATGCAATTTAATATTTAGAAACATATCAGTTTATCTCACATTTCCGTTGCCTATCTCAACATTTCTTCGTATTGTGTTTTGTTTGGTGATCAATGACTCAAGTACGATTTGTATATCACAAAAATGCAATTTAATATGTAGAAATCACTATAATTGACCATTCCTATGTTATTCATTGAGTAGCTAGGTACTGTAATAATCTACTAATAGCAGTAATATCATGGATACACTAGATGTACAACAACATCTGAAAAAGATTCACCCCAGTCTAGAAAATAATGTTTATGCAGCTAATAGACTGCCTATGTATACCCACGTACCAACGTATATAATATGTAATTTGGATACAGATGATAAACCAGGGTCACATTGGGTAGCTTTATATATCGATATTCGATACGAATGACGTCGGTCAATATTTTGATTCATATGGACGATCACCTGTACGATATCATCTAGTTTTTAAAAAGGAATTGTAAAAGATGGAACTGGAATGTTGATAGGATTCAGAATGAGTGGACTTCAGTTTGTGGCGAATATTGCTTAATGTATTTGCTATATAAGTTTCAAGGATGTTCAATACATAGTTTTACGAGTATATTTACAAGGAACACATTGTACAACGATATTTTAGTGGATGAGATGTTTCGCTCCTATTTTATAGATAATAATTAATAAGATTTTGTATTTTATAAATAAAAATTGTAACAAAATTATGTAATGTGTTTTATTGATGATTCAGATTAGCGTTGTATAATTAGGAACAAAGAACTATAACACAATAGCACTGATATAGTCGACGCACACGCTGCAATGAAGGTGATTAATGAACAATAGAAATAGGAACAACAATGGGACGCTAATGACGGTGGAGGCCCTTACCGGATATCAATTAGATATTAGAACCGTGCATTCTACACAAAAATGGACCGCGGATTCGTGATCAGAGCATGCCAAAACCTTTTTTTTTTTTTTTTTAGGATCGGATGTCGACGAACGTCGTTGAACCACGTCTGACTCAGGTGGTCTAGAAGTGGTACAACTACACTACTACTGTGTCATACAGTCATACTATATGGAAGCCTGTATGAATTTACTCTGCTCAAAAACTGTTTTCTGGCTTTATTCGTCATAGTTTCAACTTATTTATGTTTAATTTGTTCAATCGATACTACGCGTAGCTTGCAAAAAAATTACATTTGTCTAAGGTTTCGTCTCTAATAAGTGTTGTTATTATGATCATCAAAATAAGATTTTTTTCTTGCTTTTCTTTGTTTTCTTTAACTGGCATTTCAGCATTCCGTCTTATCCCGCAAGAGCATTTGTATAATTAGTTAAGGATGGATGTTAGGCGCTGCGCAAACCTACACACTTTTGTGTCTTGTGTGGGATACAAGCTACCAATGAATATTTTATTTTCATGTAATCAATATGAAATCAGCCATTCCTTGCGCAGACGCAGACACTTTTTGTATCCAGTTGCTCGGTATATGTCCACTTGAGATATACCCACCGCCAATTAAAAAATGTTCGGTGTAGGTAACTGGAAACTTTAAGGCCGTAACAGTCGTTGAAATGCCTAAATCGTGGATATTTAAGTGAAAAAATCTCAATAACTGTTCATTTAATCCATAAAGAAAAAATACAAGGTAACAGAAGAGGACTTGGTAAATGTTTTTAATTTAACATAATTGTATTTTTGTCAACCCCTTATTAGAAAAAAAATCCCCAAAGAGTACCTATCTTTGTCATATTTTGCAATATTTCTCCAAAACGGCACAAGCTTTTTAAATAGTTCTTACACTAAAAAAAAGGTCTTAAAAATATTAATTCTTTTAATTGAGAGTTTTATTTTTATTCCCCGTTTTATAAGAGAATATATCATTTTTCCCTGAAATTGAATATATTTACGCGAGCGCGTATGCTCCGTCGCCATGTAAGCTCTGTCACAGTCCGTTTTCGGACATCGTCGAGGGTGGACTGCACGTCGGTGTTGGAGCGACTTCGTTCAAATATATATTAGTTTTTTAAAAGTTTATACTCAATTATAAATATTTTTATGACCAGAAAAACTTAATTTAGTTAATATCTGTACACTGGTAACTGTAAATATTATTTTCTAAATAAATGAATTTTTAAAGTGCCCAAAGAAGAAGAAATTTTCGCAGCGACGTTGATTAGTCAAATTGAAAAATGCATTTTTATATAATTTAGATGTGGAACGACGAACATGGTCTCGTTACTTAGATTTCGATAGTTTTTAATACCTATGTAATTTTATTGTTGCATATTTTTATTAATTAGTTAATACTGAATTTTATAATTATGTATTACAATAAAACGCTGTTTTTATGAATATGACTTTATAAAATATTATTGGGGAGGGAAATAAAGATACAGATACTTACATTTAGGTACACTGTTATCAAATTAAATCAAACAATTTAAATAAATAAAAGAATGGTGCTTACCTAAGTATAAATAACTATATAAAGACATTCTTGGGTTTATGGTTTTTTTTTTTATGTTAGACAAACTATCATCTAAAAAATGTAAAAATTTTAATTTGGAGAGGGGTTTCTCTACGTGATAAAGTTAGAAATGAAGATATTTGCATTAGAACCAGAGTAACTGACATAGCCCAACGGAATATTACAGTGAAATGGCAATTGGCTGGTTATATAACTTGGAAATACAACCTTTATTCCTCTTCACGTATTCTCATACGCTCTTCTTCACACACACACACACACACATACACACGCGCGCGAGCGCGCGCGCGCACGCACGCACGCACGCACACAAATAGGTCGCAAATAATACTTACCTAGTACTAGTAGTGAATAGGTTTTTGTTAAGTCAGTGCAATTCACCATCTTAGACTACATAATCACTTATCGATGGGATTGTAGTTGCTTTACTACTTGCTGGGTAAAAATAGTAAAAAAGAATTTACCCTGTGAAAGTTTGCATTTAGATATAATTTTTCTAACCAACCATAAAAATATGATGAGAATATGTATATAAGTATAAAGTTTGCCTCACACGGGACAGTAATAATATAATATTATATCTTCCATTATCTACGCATGAAAAATTTTAAAATCTCTGAATCCCCAGGTATGTTCATATTAAGAGGCTGAATAGAGCCACATTGATATGCATGGGGATCATTTTGTAATTTCACGTCATTATTGAAAAAAAATTGTACGTATTTCAGGTGGCGGTTTGCAAAACACGATTCCACAAAAATTAACTCAATAGAAAATAATTGCAAAGTTGCTTCTAAAAATACTTAAATTTTCAACGTCAATTTTTTCTTACGTGGTAGAGCCATGCTTCAGTTATATTAGTAGTAGGTATAGTTGTAGCACGAATGGGTCGGCTTGACCGGGGAAGGGCCACGCTCTCACGGAATAACATGTTAAATAGCAGTTTAACCCTGGTGTGTTTCGTATGGTGAGTGTAGAGAACCGGAGAACCTTTTTACTGGAAACGAGGCATTACATCTTAGTCCTCACGGGTGACAACGCATCTACATTTTGATACGTAATCGAGAATAGATGTAAATGTGTATGGGCCATAGCAAAGTGGTTGCTACGGCCCATACACATCTAAATGGTAAGTGTACCATCAGGTGGACTGTGTGCTCGTTTGTCACCCTTATTCTATTAAAAGAAACTTTCTGAGATTTCAGTAAAATAATGTTAAGTATTGTAAGCACTCGTACAATTATGTCTCATGTTAATAAAGCTATTGGGCTATTTGGATTTGTAATAAAGTGATTTTACTTTATAGGTTAAATAATTTATTTACCTTTCTATATCAAGAACTGTTTTTCTGTCACTCCTATTGAATTTGACAGTGCTTGCTGAGATTTAGCATCTTTAGATGGATCAGAATCGCGCGCTGATCCGGCTGTTAGATATTGCAAAAATAATCTAAAATATTTATTTTTACTTTCATGCCGAAGACTACCTTGTTTTATTTTATTACGGTCAAATAATATTTATTAGGTTATAAAGCAAGTATTTTTGTAAATGTTGTGTATGTAAATGTAAATGTTTTCATTATTTTGTTATTCTATTGTTTACAGTTATTATCACGTCTTAGCTTTACACCAAGAATTACATTAGAAATTCTTGATGGGATGCGATGTAACGCATACATTATTTTCATCAAGAACTATAATATATATATTTGTTTTTTTTTCACCAGTAGAGTTTCAACAAAATCTTAAAAAAGTTCAATGAATTAAAAAAATGCTAATAATTATATAATTTCAAGTCAGTGTTTTACATTTAAAGATCAGTTATAAAGAGCCAAAGTTATTATTTTCATTTTGATTAATTTAATTCGCGACTAAAATAAATGTGAAAGGGCTTTTATCTGCAATAATAATTTTCGTCAAAAATAACATAGACTTATAAAAGTCATATACACGGTCAATCATACTGAAGATTATCAATTGTACTACAAAATATTTAAAAGACTATTACCAGTATAATGACACGAATATCATCATTTATGTTTGACTGGCACACTTAAAATTTTATCACATGGCTAAATGATTGACTTTTATATTATGATAAGGTCATGCTTTTCTATAAAAAGTTGCAAGAAATTTTAAATCACGGACCTATTGGTTTGTTTTACTTTTTACTTAATTAGTGAAAAACAAGATGGACTGATCTAAATGATGAAAAAAATCTGTTTACTTTCTTGTGTAAAAAGTGCTATTTAGAATTTTATGCAAATGATAATTAAAGTTTCTATGTAAATAAGTGTAACATAGCGGGTATTATATTCAATGGTAGCAGCCATTCATATTTGCAAAGCCAGCATCATTTCCTGTACAGAAACCGGCAAAGTGTTGCTCAAAGCACTATAAACAAAGCAGCTGATAAAATGTTACACTCATAACTGTTAACAGAAACTGTTTCCGCAAATGGTCTTATATATAATAATAACTATGCCGCCGTGTTAGGTGCAGGAGGTATTATTAGAAGGAGAAGAGGTAAAATTGTGTTTTAGAAATGCGCAATCAATGTTGTTTTGTCTGAAATTGAGCATAAAATAAAAAATAACTTAAGCCAAAGAGCATAACTGGCATTATACTCAGGCCCATCAATTGGTATGGAAAAAAATAATTTTACCAGGTTTCAAAAAACCAATCTAAATTCAAAAAAAACATAAATATTAAAATCAAAAAATTTATATATGTATGTCTATACATACATATAATGATTTATGGCCGCTTAATAACTGACGGTGACTCACTATAACATCCTACAGTCACGCCGAAACTAAGAGGAGAGAATCACTGTAGAAAAGGTAATAATATATTGTGGAAATTTTGTGATAAATTTAAAAAAATTATAAACTTATCCAAGTTAATCTAACTTAGTCTAACTTATCCTTATGCGTCACAAAAAAAAACAAATAATAAAATAGTGAGATGGCGTCAGTTTTTAAGAAGATATAACAAAAATAAACAAAAAATAAATTTCAAAAAATTCAGTATTTAATTGATTACATTTAATCACGCTTTTCGAAACCACGCCAGTTGTAAACAATACTTGTGTGAAAAGACAAAATCTTCTTTTCAAATTTCCGCCGAGTTGTAAGTAGAAGGCCAAATAGGTCATGTGTCCATTTTAATTAAATATATTTTATATGAAGTGATCTTGACTACGTTTCATCAATAAACCTTTGGTAAAAATTAAAACAGGAATGTTACAATTGTGTTTACAAAAAGCATTATTAGTTGAACCTTGCAGCTTGTTCATTACTTTTATTATAAATACCTATAAATGTATATATTATAAATAAATAGTTCCCATAATATTTTGGATTATTTTTTATTTTGCCCTATCTGTAATGTTCTACGCTCTATAGAAAATGTGGCGTATGACATGACTGACAATCTTTCGAACGTTTTATCTAGGTACAAAGATGTTTTACGTTTTCATCGCCTCCAAATGATATTTTTGTCAGCATAAGGTACCCTTCTATATCTGAAACGAATATAAATATTGCTACAAAGTAAAGTAATAGGCTATACAAGGCCCTCTACTGGATACAGGGCTCTTTTTTTATTTATGAGAGGGTTTTAGGGCAAGGGAATGCCCGCCGTGATTCCCCAATGTTGATGTTGACGAAAATTGCAATTACAAATTTCATTCGTGCTATCGGGGATCAAACCCGGGAAAATTTACAGCGAACGCTTTGACCCAGATCTACTAATACGATACAAATAAAAACGATTTAACATATATAATAAAAAACTCTTACGTACTTGAAACTTGACACACTTGATAGCTCATGACGCCTACCGGACAAAGCTACATCACAATATAATTGAAGATGCGTAACCGCGACATAATTCTCAGTGATGCGCAAGCATAACAGGCAGTATGTCACTTATATAATTGTAATCTCTGCAGTCTATTAATCTTTGCACTTTTATAAGTAATACAGAATGTAGTTGCTTGTGTGACGTAGTGTGACGGTGTTGACGTCGGCTAAAACCTCTGCGATTGCCGTTTCGTCAAGGTCATTCAGGCTAGTTAAAGCCTTAAGTCGTCAGTTGTAGACGCAAGCAACACAAAGCAAATTTCCTTACAATTGTGCGGCGCTGACATTGGCGTGGTTGATTTGTCTGTAAATATAGACGGCGACGTCGTCTACGTCAACGTGTAATCAACACAACAAGCAAAGGTATTCCTCCATCGACATCCAAGATGAAACTGACGGAAAACAAGCAACGAATTGTTACCAGTGACCAGAAGAAGCAACCGGCGACTGTGTGAGATTGCCGGCTACCGGACACACCAACTAATGTTTCCTGTGATGGTGTGCCGTGTCGGTACCAAAAAGGGTCAATGTTTGCGCAGCGCCTTAGAGAGTCTATGGACGACAGCATCCAAGTGAACGTTTGCCCATTTGTTACCCATACTTCTAAAGAAATAAACTAACTTTTAACAAAAAGTAAAAGCCGACTTTATTTGCTACCTATTGATGAATTTTTTCTCTAAGTTTATATGGGTTAAGGACCCTTGAAGTATTTAATAAAAATAGTATCATCAAAATTGGTTCACAATATGCGAACATATCGCATAACATACATACAAAAAAACATACACTCGTATGGATAACCTCCTCCTTTCTAAAGTCGGTTAAAAAATCAAGTATGTAGCTTGTAAAAGTTTTTCGATGTATCGGTAAAAAATTGTAAGGCTAACCCGAAATCCCTCTCACAAATAAACAAAGCTCTGTGTGCCTAGCAGTGGGGCGCATAATAGGCTGTTACGATGTTACTTTACTTTTTATTTTAGGTATCAGTCTCATAATAGAAATAAGAAATGATTAATTAAACATAAGCATTGATTTCTTGTGTTATCGATTAAACTTCTCAACTACTCTCGTATCAATGGGAACGAACTTAACAGCGCATGGGATAATGTACTCCCCCTAATTGATTCCACCACCTTACCAAGATGTTGTTACCATGGATTGGTACTACGTAGTTGCATTGTGACAATAGATACCACCCCATTCGTTCCGTGGGTGTCGTAAGAGAGGACAGAGGGAAAATGAAGTAGGTACTGGGTAGCGGCAACTTTCTCAAAATAATAAAAAAACTGTGCTGCTAACCCGCTTGGCAAGCGCGGGATCTATGCCTATGTTCAGCGTTGCACTTTTATAGGATGTAATGGAATGGTCACCTACGGTAATCGGGTGATGTCAGAAACCAACATATAATTTTATACATCACTAACTCGCATCATGAAGTAGGTACTAATGTTTGAAAAAAATATCTACATATGACGACTTGGTGGAAACACTGGGGAACTGTTTCCTCATATCTCACAATTGCGCGCAGATTCAAACAGTTTAAGCTGGACAGAACATCCATCAAAAATCGCCATAGTGATGATCAATATTGACATCCCTCAACAAGACAAAGTAAAACCGTTAGACATTTAGCCGAGTTCAAGCAGATCTCATATAGAAGCCTTTTTAAGTCGTTTGAAACGAGCTGCATATAAAAAAAAGGCTCCGTCTATTGGGTGTCGAAAATGATAACCGAAGAGCAAAAGAAGAGACAAGTTGAGATTTCAAGTGCAACTATTTTAATGTACCCAGCTCACCAGGAAAATTTTCGTCTCAATGTGTAAATTGATGCAAGATAATTTCATCATCATAGTAATATCCTGCCCCTCGCAGCCGAAGCGAAATTACGTAGGAAATCTGATAGTTAACAGCGTTCCAATCCCCTCCGCGACCCTTACAACTCCGTAAGTTGCGCAAGTAAATAGCAGAGCGATTTGAACACACTTATTTAAAAATAATAAATAAAAATTATTTAATAGGAATTGGTTAATTCCATTTTATCCTTTGTATACAATGTGTGTCAATGAAAGTAGGTACTATTTATTTAATTTGATTACTGGATGCAAACGGATTACAGTTTACATTATAATTAAAATTAAAAAAAATACTTAATTTACTTAAAATTAAATTAACTTACAAATAACAGAAAAATTAGTAAACCCTTTTGTTCACTAACAAGATTCTTTACAAAAATAGCATGAGAATATGTTGTTTCGAAATATCATTAAGATAAATTGCATTACACTTTAAATTGATAAAATATGAAATAGGTAAATATAATAAGGATGAATAAAAATTTGTTGAGCTAATGAGTGTATATTTTTAGTTACATATAAATATTATAGTATTTACATGTAATATGATAGGTATATATATATATATGTTCATTGTTAATGTTACAAATATTTTAAAGTGATGTCAAATATAAGTGAGATACATTCACTATAGAGTTTCATATCAGAATTTAATATTTAAAATATTATCATAAGCGTTGTGAAGCACTAACAACAATTAATTCGGTTTCATCATAATTCAGAGCCATCAGCCATTTACATAATATATTTTAACAATTGTTAAGACATACAACAATGGATGTCGTAAGTGGCGACAGAGGGAAACTTTACAGCAATATCTTCTGGATAGCAACTCAAAATAATATAAAAACTGCGGTTGCCGACCCGTCTGCCAAACATGGCAATTATGACAAAATCCTCACAATGAGGCAATCTTTGTGGGGAGTCCTATGCTCTGGAGTGAACTTATACAGACTGTTAAGAACAATACATACAAGAGTTATATATGTATGGACTATATTTAAATAGACATGACTATATTTATGTAATATCTGAGAGCTGGCGACGAATTTTGGGAAGGTCCTTTGGGTGTCTAGGCCCGCGAGTCTGGCAGAGCGTTTGCGGTTATTTCGTTACTGCGCAGCATATAACATTTGCAAAAAACAATCCAAAAAAATGTTTTTGTGGCAACTTGATTTCTTTTTATCTTTTAATTTAGTTTTTAAAATTGGAATTACTGGAATTATTCCATAAAAATAATCCGAGACGTTTTTGTCGCTTATAAAGTATTACCAGACCTCTTCAAAAATATTTTTTTTTAATTCCCAAAGAATATACTTTTGGCAATCTCGAATTTTAATCACGTATTTATTGAGTAATTTTTAATAATACCTGCAAATCGCTAGACGAATTTAGCGGTTTTAAACAATTCCCAGACCTGAATAAAGTTTTTTTTTTTTTTTATTGGAGAGGGGGCAAACGAGCATGCGGCTCACCTGATGGTAAGTGACTACCGCCGCCCAGTTTACAAATGAATACGAAAAAAAAAGTCTTATGCGTAACCATAAGTGCGAGAAAGAGAGCTTATCGAAGCATGCCGACACCGGATGGGGGCCTAAGCTCCTCGCGCTGTGATTGGTTATTAAGAAATATCTTTTTAAAGATTTTAAAACTAAATTCTTGTTTTTGACTTTTGAACATGCTAACTCCCAACATCAGCTATCTGCCAGTGAAAATCCCGTCAGAATCAGTCCAGCCACTTCGGAGATTAGCCAAAACAAACAGCCAGACAGAAATTTTAAAAATTGTGTTTTTGTCATAAGTACCTACTATATAAATTTTCATATATGTTTAGTAAAAAGCTGTTATTTTAACATCACAAACAGATACTTCAATTTTATTTATTTGATGATGATGATGGGATTTCCAAAGAAGTTTCTTAATATGAATCACCTTAACCAGGTGACGCTAAGCTTATTCCCATAGTATCAATATTGATTTAGCAGCACTTCTCCGGAGAACAACACAATACTGACTTACGGAGCGCTTTTTATATAGAAGTGATAAATAAAGTATTTTCCATAAATACTGTAACTATAACTTATATCATTAAGCATGGAATTTTCTTTAAAAACCTACCTTTAGTCTTCGAACCAGCTCATCAGGTCCAAGGTCATCGGTGATAGGTCGGCAGCCTTGCGGGTACACTATTTCCGCCATGCTGCCAATCTGTAAATGGAATTATGCTGATGAATTTAGTTACCTATTAAAAATATACCAATTAAACACAGAATTCGAAAGGCAGATTCGAATAATACTATATTCATAACTATATAGTTTGCGGTAATGCCTTGTCTTAAATGTTGCTTTTTTAACGAAATGAAGAAAGGCGAAGAAACAAATAAGGTGCACTATAAAATGGATTCTGGGACATTACGAAGCACTGCGCCCCCCCTCCCTAAAGGGGGTCGCTTCCGATTCGGCAGAAAAGCCATACAGGCCAAAGCCAGTCCCACAGGTGGTATTTAGTGGGTAGGCACTTCATAGCGAGTCCCACATCACCACGCAGCTGGCTGCTTAGTTGAAGCCTATTCTGACGAATGTGCCATATCTTAGGTAATTTAAATAGATCACGGTAGTTGGGTTCTTGGTTTTTCCTTCAGAAATAAAGGATATATCTAATGCTGAAAAGGGTCTCTCCAGGAATACACCAGTTTGACCTCATCATCATTACAACCCTTCAAAGTCCAATGCTGAACATTGATCTCCTATAGATTATGTAGGGGGGATATTTCACATGCTATCAACTGCAAACGGCAAACTGTATTTGCCAACCAGTTTGTTTATTTTTTATCAGATAATATCATGAAGATGCTGCTGCACATCTCCTTGTTCAGTTTCCCTCCATCATCTCTTATGATACTGACGGATTGGAATGGGGTAGTGGCATTTAGTGGCCACTACATGACAAATAATTACTTACTCATTACACAAGAATGTTTATGAAGCAAATACTGTGATACTGTAAACATTCAAGGAGAGCAACATAATGCAATGTGACAATAAGTCAATTATGTTTTATATACTTCAGTATAAACTGTTTATCCACTATCTTTAACTTACTTAAAAAAAGGAGGAGGTAATCAATTAACCATATTTATTTTTTTCTAATGTATGTATATGTAACGACTAAAGGCCAAGAAGTGTGGATAAACCTAGGTTTAGCCGGCTACTAATAGGTGCAGCCGATTGTGGTTGGTTAAACGTAAGTGTACTGTTAAATTTGTAAAAATACGGAAATACATATCAATGATATCTGAGACAGTAAGTTTAAGTGCAGTTCGTGCAAAAACGCTAGTGTTATATATGATACACCTAAGTTTAAACACTTTAGCCGACCAAACGTAGGTGTATCAGCACTTCGGCTTTTAGTTGTAACATATGTTTGTATATATGTTATGTATGATATCTCCACAATTGGTAAACCAATTGGGCGGATTATTTTTTCACAAAAGAATAAAACTTTATTTCATATAATACATATACTCTCATGATAATTGAAATTTACAGTTATATCAATAATACTGTAATTCTACTTTTGACAATATTTTATTGAGTAAATTTGGCTGCATTGATGTTCTTGATTGCATTCTCGGGGTAGACCTATATTTAGCAGTGGACTTACAATATTTTGTAATGATGATGATGATGTTTTTCAGTTAAATAGTAATTAAATATAATGATTTCTTATATTTACGCAAACACTACACATTTAAATAAAACTAATTTTACGGATTTTATCGCGTATATTAAGTCTGCAGCCTGTGAACACCTACAGGATCACCTCCATCACTACATTAGATTTGATAGACCACAAATCCGTCCAAGGATGATTCACAAGGCTATTGAAATCAAAAAACATCCTAATTTCAATAGAGAAGATGGCTGGGTGCTACCATCTGCTTGGGATCCCATAATTAATAAAATTAAATCCCAACCCAAGCATACAACTGCAAGACTTCAAGATACTGTAAGTTCATACTGCGTAGATTAGAACAAAAATTAATAATTTTTAATCTGGAGGTAGCCATGGTTAACTATGACATTGGGACGTCATACACCTCAGTCCTCCCCGTGACCATGGGTGCTGTAAAGTGCTTGAAACGTCGGGAATATAAAATAAGTTAATATACGCGATAAAATCCGTAAAATTAGTTTTATTTAAAGGAATTAAATATATTTATTTCTTTGACATATAATAGCTAAATTTTCTTTTGTCAAAAGTAATTTTTCTTAAGTTTTAAGTTAAGTGTTATTACTTTTAGTGTTCAATTTTTTTTGTCTTTTTTTAATATTTATAATATGAAGTAAATGTTATAAGTAACAAATAAAAAATGATACACCCAGTGGTAACTGAAACACGTTCTATGACAAACTAAAAAAACTGGCCAAGTGCATGTCATGAGGGCCATACACAATGTAGAGGTAGGGTTCCATAGCTGACGGTAACAATACGTGGGCTTTCTTGATAATGAGCATAATAAGTGAGTTAGCTGTTTGACCACTATAACAACTAAAATGGGGGCTGTATAAGAAGATGGTAACTGAAGGACATATTTTCAAATCAGACTTATAGGGAGTGGTATTCAAAAGATTAAAAATCTTTTCGATTTTGAAAATAATACAATTTACACCAAATCATTCAAATGCCAAGGCACACAGATGATCATAGTTGACTATCTACCTATATACCCTAAGATGGTTGCACTGCCGGGAATATATAGGATAAAATATGACCATAACAAACTTTCACGTAAACCACCACTGCCTTAAATTAACTTATTATCCTGAGTTCGACTGATTAGCCAAGAGTGTAACAAATGAAACTGCGTGAGGCTATATGATTGTATCAATACTTCAAATGAGACCTGTAATAACTACCAACTAAAAAATAAGTGAACGTAGTAAATAAGTAAGAACCTCCATGCCTATCCCTGAAATGAAAAGTAAAGCTAAAGTAGTAATGCATACGTTGTTTTCGTCATAAAATGTTGCTTTTTAACAGTTTAAAATAACATTACATTATTTTAGTTATAATACAAAATTGTTAAAAGTCATAATTATTGAAATAAGAAGAATAGGATAGAATAATTTAGGATAGAATAGAATATTTTTTTATCCAATAAGGATCACATGTGTAATTCTTATTGAAAGTAATTTTTTAGTTTACCACTGATTCGAAAAAAGCCCACAGTCCAGCAAGAAACCAGGCAGGACTTTTTTTTAAAGTAAATTTTACATGAATGGTTGTGTGAATAGTTTGTAACTATTCACAAAAATTACGAGGGCGGCACCGAAAATTTTGGGAATCAAGGAAGTGACACAACATTACTATTCAAAAATATATTTATTGCTTTTCGAAGTATTCTCCGCGAAATTTGACACATTTTTCCAAATCAACCAATACGATGGAACCAATCATTGAAGCAACCATTCCATTCGGAAGTTAGGGTCTCCAACATGGCCGTTTTGTAGGCGTCCACAGCTTCTTCAGGTGATGAAAATAATGAAATGAAAGTATAGAAACCATTAGGGCTTAGGTCGGGGCTGTACGGCGGATGGTCTAATAATTCTATGTTTTCTTGCTCTAAAAACTCTTTTGTTCTGTGTGCGGTGTGAGAACTCGCATTGTCGTGATAGAGGATGATGCGGCGGTTGCAGTTCTCTTTACGGAGTTCAGAAACAACCTGTGGCAAACAAATGCTAGCATACCATTCTGCATTAACCGTTCTTTGTCCCTCAAGAGGAATAGTCGTAACATGGCCGGTTTTGGAGACAAACGTGGCCACCATTTTTTTTGCAACTCTTCGTAAACGAACAATTTTTGTTGGCTTTAACTCATTTTCATACACCCAAACTCGTGACTGGTTTTTTGTTTCGGGTTCGTACGCGTATATCCAGGATTCGTCACCTGATACGATGTTGTATACAGCATTTCAGGATCCTGCGTGGAATCTTTCGAGAGTTCTGACGCACCAAGTAACGCGAGCCGCTTTTTGCTCTTCACAGAGCGAATGCGGTATCCATCGGGAAAACAACTTTTTTACACCTAATTGTTCATGCAAGATTATTTGTATTTGACTCATGCCAATGTCTAAAGTTGCCTGAATTTCGCGGTATGTCACATGTCGATCTTCCTCAATCAGCTTACGCACAGCATCAACGTTTTCTTGGGTGACTGCAGTTTTTGGACGACCTTGACGGGGATCATCACTGAGCTTGACACGTCCACGTTGAAATTCAATAAACCAGCGATAAATTGTGGTTTTGGATGAGGCTTCATCACCAAATGCAGAAATCATCCGGTCAACACACTGTTTTTGTGTTAAACCACTTCGAAAATCATAATAGATCATCGCTCTTGAATTTGCTCAAGTCAATTCCATTTTCTCAACAACTAAACAAGTTTGACAAAGCCTTGTGACAAGACCGAGAATCTTTTTTTAAATAAATAAATGGTATTCGATTTTTAAAACTAAGGAGTTTTTAATTAAAAAGATTTTAATATGACAGGAACAGAGGAAATATTCCATTCCCGATACTTTTAGTGCAGCCTATGTATTTTAGAAACAGCTTGGAAGCGACCACGGGGTTCTTTTCAACCATGTATTCATTTATATTATAATAACCCTCTTTATACAGTTTTAATTTAATAAAATATTTAAACTTAGTAAGTATAGAGAGCTTGTATGTTTTCTAGGAGTTTGTTGTAATAGCATATACATTGACTCCAGAATAAATTACCGAACTAGCTTGTGTTTGGTCCTAGGTAGAGTGTATATTACTTTTTTTTACTAAAACTACCTTTTTTTAAATAAAACTAATTTTACGGATTTTATCGCGTATATTAACTTATTTTTAACTTATTTTTATATTCCCGACGTTTCGGGTGCTTTCCAGCACCCGTGGTCACGGGGGACTGAGTTGTTTGACGTCCTGCTGTCATAGTTAGCCCGGCTACCTTCAGTTTTTTAATATTAATTTTTGGTTCGATTTACGCAGAATGAGCTTACAGTATCTTGAAGTCTAGCAGTGGTATACTTGGGTTTGGATTTGATTTTATTAATTATGGGATCCCAAGCAGATGGCAGCACCCATCCATCTTCTCTATTGAAATTAGGATGTTTTTTAATTTCAATAGCCTCGCGAATCATCCTTGGGAGGAATCGGTGTTCTTTTGCGAGGATTTGTGGTCTATCAAATCTAATGTAATGACGGGGACGATCCTGAACATGTTCACAAACTGCAGACTTCCCGATACGTCGGTGCTTCACGTCAGCTATATGTTCTTTAACGCGGGTTTTAATAGATCTTTTTGTTTGTCCTATGTACGAGAGACCACATTCACAATCCAGCTTGTACACTCCTGCATCTTGTAGAGGGATATGACACTTGACGGATGGTAAAAATTGACCAATCTTCTTCAGCGGCTTGAAGTACGTTTTAATGGAAGCTCGCTTCAAGATGTAGCCAACCTTGTCTGTGACTCCTCTGACATAGGGTAGTACAGCAGGCACACGCTCGACTGTGGCTGGCTTCACTCGGTCACTGTGACGTAGGCGCGGGACCCGAAGCTTGTTGTCTTGCAGTACTTGCTCGACGTGCTGAAGCTCGGCGGCCAGATGTTTTCTGTCACAGATCCCTCGTGCTCTCTGAAACAAAGATTTTCCCACGGTAGCTAACTGTGAAGGATGATGGTGAGATTCACCATTTAAATATCGGTTGGTATGGGTATTTTTTCTGTACACAGTATGACCAATAGTGTTATCAGGATTTCCGATGACTAAAACATCTAGAAAAGCTAAAGTATTGTTTGCCTCTAACTCCATTGTGAATTGTATTTTAGGGTTTATGGAATTAAGGTGGTTTAAAAATGCAGTTACTTTGTCAGATGGTAAAATTGTGAAAGTATCGTCTACGTACCGCTTGTAGAATCTTGGATTTACAGGAGCAGTAAGAAGGGCTTTCTCCTCAAAGTCCTCCATGAATATGTCGGCGACTACGGGAGATACAGGTGAGCCCATTGCCACTCCATCTACTTGCATGTAGAACTCTTCTTTCCACAATAAATAGCCAGATGTGAGGCAGTGTTTGAGTAATACTGCATATTCTGTAGGCATGTTGTTATCTTCTAGCTTTCTAGTAACAATTGAGATGCAGTCTTCAATAGGTAGGCATGTGAATAGTGACTGAACATCAAAACTGACCATAGTTTCATTGTCAGCGAGATGTAGGTCTTTAATCTCACTAACAAATTGGTATGAATCCTTTGTGTGTGCTCTGGTATGTCCTCTTAGTGGTACCTCTGACAGAGCTCACGATTCTCCGCGCGGATAAAGGAAATGCTACGGTAATAGTGGACACGTCAGAGTATAATTTCAAAATACAACAACTTTTATCGGACGTAAGTACATACAAAAAGGTCAAAATAGACCCTACAACTAATACACTCAAAACAACTACTGATTTAATAAAGAAATACTCCGAAAAATTAAATCTTGACGTGAATTCGACAATACCATCATGTGCCAAACCACCGAGGTTGTATGGGTTACCGAAAATACACAAACCAAACGCTCCACTACGTCCTATAGTAAGCCAGATCGATTCACCAACTTATAAGTTGGCTCAACACTTGGCGAAAATACTGTCACCACTAAGAGGACATACCAGAGCACACACAAAGGATTCATACCAATTTGTTAGTGAGATTAAAGACCTACATCTCGCTGACAATGAAACTATGGTCAGTTTTGATGTTCAGTCACTATTCACATGCCTACCTATTGAAGACTGCATCTCAATTGTTACTAGAAAGCTAGAAGATAACAACATGCCTACAGAATATGCAGTATTACTCAAACACTGCCTCACATCTGGCTATTTATTGTGGAAAGAAGAGTTCTACATGCAAGTAGATAGAGTGGCAATGGGCTCACCTGTATCTCCCGTAGTCGCCGACATATTCATGGAGGACTTTGAGGAGAAAGCCCTTCTTACTGCTCCTGTAAATCCAAGATTCTACAAGCGGTACGTAGACGATACTTTCACAATTTTACCATCTGACAAAGTAACTGCATTTTTAAACCACCTTAATTCCATAAACCCTAAAATACAATTCACAATGGAGTTAGAGGCAAACAATACTTTAGCTTTTCTAGATGTTTTAGTCATCCGAAATCCTGATAACACTATTGGTCATACTGTGTACAGAAAAAATACCCATACCAACCGATATTTAAATGGTGAATCTCACCATCATCCTTCACAGTTAGCTACCGTGGGAAAATCTTTGTTTCAGAGAGCACGAGGGATCTGTGACAGAAAACATCTGGCCGCCGAGCTTCAGCACGTCGAGCAAGTACTGCAAGACAACAAGCTTCGGGTCCCGCGCCTACGTCACAGTGACCGAGTGAAGCCAGCCACAGTCGAGCGTGTGCCTGCTGTACTACCCTATGTCAGAGGAGTCACAGACAAGGTTGGCTACATCTTGAAGCGAGCTTCCATTAAAACGTACTTCAAGCCGCTGAAGAAGATTGGTCAATTTTTACCATCCGTCAAGTGTCATATCCCTCTACAAGATGCAGGAGTGTACAAGCTGGATTGTGAATGTGGTCTCTCGTACATAGGACAAACAAAAAGATCTATTAAAACCCGCGTTAAAGAACATATAGCTGACGTGAAGCACCGACGTATCGGGAAGTCTGCAGTTTGTGAACATGTTCAGGATCGTCCCCGTCATTACATTAGATTTGATAGACCACAAATCCTCGCAAAAGAACACCGATTCCTCCCAAGGATGATTCGCGAGGCTATTGAAATTAAAAAACATCCTAATTTCAATAGAGAAGATGGATGGGTGCTGCCATCTGCTTGGGATCCCATAATTAATAAAATCAAATCCAAACCCAAGTATAACACTGCTAGACTTCAAGATACTGTAAGCTCATTCTGCGTAAATCGAACCAAAAATTAATATTAAAAAACTGAAGGTAGCCGGGCTAACTATGACAGCAGGACGTCAAACAACTCAGTCCCCCGTGACCACGGGTGCTGGAAAGCACCCGAAACGTCGGGAATATAAAAATAAGTTAATATACGCGATAAAATCCGTAAAATTAGTTTTATTTAAAAATGTGTAGTGTTCGCGTAAATATAAGAAATCATTATAAAACTACCTTTGTGAACATACATAAAATTTTCGTAAATATACGGAGAGGCCAAAATTAATATATTTATTTCTTTAAATTTTCTCTAAGACTCTCTCGGTTTTAGGTTGTAAATAGCTCTAATGGCCCTCTTCAGTAAAACGAAAATAGTTTCTACATCAGCCATATTTCCCCATAGCAAAATCCTATAAGACATTATGCTATGGAAATAACTGAAATAAGCTCGACATAAGTGAGACCTCTAAATCTTTTTTACAGCATAGGTTGCAGAACTTAGTCTGCTTGATAGCTTGAATATGGGGGCCCCAATGAAGCTTTGCATCGAGTGATGGCAAGAAAAACAGTGGATTCAAGCTTTGTAAGCTTCAATTAAGTGTATCAGTAGTAAATAAGGCAGCAGCAGCATCAAAGGTGCGAGACATTTGGTACTGCAGTCGTCAATCTACCTGCCAACCATGAATACTAAGAAAAATTTACCCTACAATGGGAGAAGCCCATGTCTAGAAGTGAACATTCTTGGTTTGACAAAAAAGAAGCATATTCCAATACACCCTTGACTAAGTTATTGATTGAGTGCTAAATTTGAGTGAATGACATGTTTTCTGACAACAGCATGTATACTCATCAGACATTAAATAAAGTCAATTTTTCTTCGTATTACTAATGACAAGAAATGTGTAGAAATCCAACAACCTACACAATTTTTAGTTGAGTAACTCTTTAACAAAGCTTAGGAAACATCAGATCATATCATGGAATATATCTTTCAAAATCAGAAAGATATGTTCTGTGATATGCCATTCAATATGAAACACAATTTTTTCCTTCTTTACCCCCATTTTATATTTTACAGCTACTTTTTGGTTTTATAAAAACACAACCAAACCTATAACCATTGCATGACTTAGACAAATTGAACTATTGATTAAAATCCAGCCATTGAGATGGTTCAAGGGTATAAAGAATCCCATATAAATAACCAAATACTAGTGAAAAGCATAACCCTGTCTTGCTGTCACATAGAAAATTGTTAATGATATGAACTAAAAAATATAAAAATATGAAGGGATGTTGTGGTTATCTGTTATAAGTTGAGTGTTAAGTATGCTTTTGTAATCTCTATTGTCTATAAATTAATAAATGCAAATCATGGACACCTGAAGCTAAATAAAGAAGAGTGCAGATATGTTAGTCACTCTGAGTAATAGCTTTCTACCCTGTGAATGGAAACATAACAATAGTCTATTTTCAGCAGTGAACTTTAAATAAGCTTAATGTAACACTGCGACTGTGAGATATGCCAGAAGGATCTTATGGCTTCCATGACATTAAAACCATCTTGTTTACACTAGATGTATATTACCCAGACTGGTGACATTGAAACAATTGCAAGTTATTTGATACTGCAATCATCAATCTGGCTAACCAAGCTTAACAACTAGGGCAAATCTTCCAAACAACAGGACTTATACAGGCTGACGACGAAGAGAAGAAAGAAGAAACTTTTTACCATACAAATCAAAATGTACTTAAGGCTAGATATTGAAATTGATTCAAATACTTTTCAAGAAATATCAAGGTATATAATTCTTAAGAAATTGTATGAGAATATAGTGTAATGAAGTCATAATTTTTAGATTGTAATTACTTTGTTATACCTACACCAAAAAAATTAACAATAATTAAAAATTTTGTACAACCAACTTCAATATAAATTATTAAGAATAACTCAAAAACTATTGCTCAGACCTTATTCAAATTTATGTGATGACATGAGAATCACCAGCTTTCAAATAAAAATCTAAAACTGAAAGAATCATCGAAATTTCATTTCAACCAGAAAAAAGTTACGATGTAACACATAAAAAAAGAAAAAAGAACATACAGTCGAATTGAGTACTGTCTCCTTTTTGAAGTCGGTAGAAAAAAGTAGCATAAAAATGTGGTACTATGGACAATCTTTTTAACTGATTTCACAAAGGGGGAGATCCTCAATTAAAGTTATGTTTGTTTTTGTATTTATGTTATTACTTAAAGTGATTTTTTCTAGATAACTTTAAGATTGACATGATTGCAATAGAATATTTGAAATAATATAATGTTAAATAGTTTTTTAGTCAAATTATCATCTTATTAGTATATTTTTAAATAATTTTACTTGAAATGAAAAATCTACCAAGTTTTAGACAATAACAAAAGTAGGTGTTGTAGTATTGATATATAAGTATCGGTATAGATATTGGGCAGCAAAACTAGTTTAGTGTTATATTAAGAATGTATGTCGATGTGAATCTATATCTATGGTTTAGAACAAAAGATGGTGACTAAATGAGAACACATTGTTTTTTTTTATGAATACTGTTGAACAGTAGGAAATACAAATTATTTGATGTAGTAATTTATTGATAACCTATTTATATTAAGATGTGTATCATGTAATTTTTAACTCTAACACACAACATCTACTGTAGATATTTTTTTTTACTTTATAAATACTAAGTACTATAACACGGAGAGACATTTTACTTACATAATAATGCACAATTATTTAAAGGCCATACCGATATTTAGTTCATTGGATAATTAAACTTGTGGCTTGCAGTGCTTCAAACAAAAGCTTAGCTACTTCACTACCTGATGTATAATGTATATATACTATTTGGCACAAAAAATGACTTGCTATGATTTCTTTGAATAAATAATCATGAAACTATATTTATGTTCACTTTCAGCCAGGAACAGGTCGCTAAAGATCCCACTCCTTACCCTAGCAATACTATGTAATAGGGCCATGACTGCTGTTGAAGTCAGGAATCACCTTGCTGAAGTTTGAGATGTGCATGTTACTGACAGGACTATTAGGAGACGCCTCAATGAAACTGATATCATGGCCAGAAGACTTACCAGGCAGCATCGAGTCAGCAGACTTGCATTTGCACATGAACATGTGAATTGGAATATAGAACAGTGGAACCAAGTACTTTTATCAGATGAGTCCCGATTTTGCTTACAAGTTTTGTTTGTTGGATATTCTTTGGCAAAGAATAACTTAAATAACACTTACTAATAAGACATGACACCAAAACAACATTTTTAAGACAGTTAATTACTTAAAATTCAAAGCGAGTCGTTTTTTGCACCGGTCAATGTATTATACAAGTACAAAATAAAAAATATTAATTATTTAAATTCCAAATGAGCCAAAGAAACAAATAAGTTATATAAATATTATATCAACTATTCTTATTACTTAATGCTTTCACTGTCCGATTTTCAGAAACAATATGTATGTAGTACACTGGACAGCAAACAGGTTAAAACAACTGTCAGATATAACTTCATTATTTAGATAATCCCTTCAATGTTGTTATAAATAACCAATATCACCTAAAGATTATGAATTAATGAGGCATTATAATAATTTTCTAAATAAGGGATAAAATTTATAGTAATTTTTATTAAGTAACATACTAAAACCTTTAAAAGCAATCTAAGTATCTCATAAATAATGATGATAACTGTAATAAAATGGCCACCACAGAGGATCCATATATTATTTACATTAAAAAATAAACATTTATAGTAGCTAGCAGGCTGCACAAAAAGTAAATATCAAATACACAAATAGTATTTTGAAGTGACCTAAATAATGTTATGGCAAGTCCATATAATTATTCATGAATTCAAACTAAAAAATTATTAAACCTACTTTAGGTATTACAAACAATGAAGTTTGAAATACCATAAAAAGATAAAAAATATCACATTTTCAGCATCATAGTGTTAAAGTTAATGATAAGGGTAATAAAACTACGACTGTGGCTCGAAAAGGGGGTTAGAAATTAACAATGCCAAGTTATCAGTAACATAAGTTTAAATTCATTTGTGATAGCAATTTTGTAAAACTATTGAACTAAACCACTGAAACTGTCATTTTCTAATGTAGCGTAGTAGTTAAAAAATGCAACACATAACATCCTGTAAAGATGTTTGTTCCCAACATTTGTCACCTGCACGCTCATTGCCTTACGCTCACACAAAAACATAACACGTAATGCCACTGTTATTACATGCCCTTACATTTTAACGATGAAGACATGAAGTGATTACTCTCTTACTACAACAGATTTGTTTTTATTGTCAAATATATGAAATCGTAATTCTTTTTAGATCACTGCTCTACCAAAACCGTAACTGCCGTCTTTATTCGTCATCACATAAACATACCTCAGGTTTTAGTGTTTTTCTGAATGTTATAGATAAAGGGTTAACAAAATATAAAACAGCATTATGAGAATAACTCACAAATATGAAGATGATACCGATAATGGCCAAAATACGTACAAGAAGTCATAGACGTGGGGCCTGTGTTCCCGATGTTTACAAATTCACTTTATCCGTTGAACACCAACTGATCAATCACAACAACAACATATCTTACTCATAAATTTACCGCGAGGAAACAATCGTAGGGATAAACTATCTTCCTATTGATCTAAATACACAGAAAATCAAGTTAAATTTTTTTATCAATCGGTGGACGCCAAACTGCGGGAAAAACTACAGCGAAGTTAGCAGAACTTGACGTTGCAATTCAAGGTTAACCTCTAGTTTATGGTAATCGTTTAGAAACCTATAATTGACAATTTTTCAGTTCTTTTATTTATATTTAGTTTTATAAATTTGAAGTTGTTAATTATTATTAAATAATTCCAATTTAAAATTGCCGTGCACTAAAGTTATACTTGTTGGAGATCTCAGAGATAAAGGGAAGAGATAAATAGATGTGAGGGCAGAAAACAAATCCTCTACCGTACTCGTTTCGTTACACCGTTCGTGCAGTCTTTGGTATAAAATTCGGCGCAGACAAACGTAGTGATTTAAAAACACTTTGGGTGCAAGCGAACACAGAACCTCTCGCTAGGGAGTAATATTCTTCTGTTTATCCATTCATTACAGCCTATAAAGTCTACTGCTGAACATAGGCCTCTCACATAGATTGCCTTATAGGGATAATTTTTCCCATAGTTGCCATTGCCGAATACAAGGTTTTTCAAAGAGTTTTTATAGCAAAATTTTAAACTTAAGTTCAAATATATAAATAATGATATACCGTTAATGCAGTTTTTTTAAATTTTTATTTGAAACTATCCCAAATTTATATGTTTATGTTTGCCTAACGCTCGACCCTTATAAATGAGTGCGTGCGAAGTACTATACTTACATTTTCAACACAATTTTCATTTTCACATTTTGAATTTCAAAGATAAAAAGGACAGAATGTTTGAGATTTTTTAATTAATTTTTCTTCGCCGTTTGCCTATATTACTTATTCTGAACCCTCTCTACAAAGGTTCTCAAAAGGACGTTCTCAATTCAACTGTATTTTTATGTGTGTCACCTCAAAACTTTTTAAAGTGAAAACTTCTTTAGAATAGTTGTGATTTGAAACTCAATGAAACGAAAAAGCGATACTAAAAAGATACAAACTTATAAATTTATAGGATTTAGCCTGCGAGAAAATGAGATAGAATACAGTATACAGTGTTTTCTATTATCTCATTCTCCTTTTCTGAAGGTTTCACTTCTGCACGCGTGTGAATTGCACACATGCTTATATTTTTTTCTAGATGAACCGATCATGTGGACCCATATAGATTTGATCAATATCTAACCAGTTGTTTTTGAGTTACCCGTAATAATGCGTATTTAATTGACTTCGAGTACATTGACAATGTTCTTATTTTATTTATATTGAAGTCGGTTGTACATTTTTTTTTAATTTTACCACTTGCTGAAAAAATGTTTTAGGTCAAATTACAATTCTTTAAGTGCTAAAAAATCACCAATTGAATTTCTGCTCGTAGTATGTTCTGTGTAAAGCTTTTTCGTCACAACCCCCTTTCCTTAGTGCGAGGGAGATGGAATAATAATATCCATCTCCCTCGCACTTTTTCTTATCTTGCCATGAAAGAAATATTATTTTAATTGACACTTCATTATATTAGACGTTAGTAATTCATTTACTTGTATTTGTTAATCAATAATATAGTTTATCAATTATAATATACACGAAAGGAACTTTTCTTCCAACCGAGTGTTCCATGACACTCACGCATTTTTTTTATAGAACTATAAAATGTTTGAATCGGACGTAGCAATATCTTCCAAAAAGCCATCATAATAACTTTTTTAGTTAACAAAAAAACTTATTTTGGACGCATTTTATGATACTGTTGATAGGATGATAACTCCTAAGTGTTACTAGTTAATTTAACAGATTAAGCCCGTCCGATATTAAACGAAATTTGGTTAATATTTGGTCTATAAACTATTGAAATTAGACATTTCGTTTAGGCAGCATTATGCAATGAAAATTATTATAGCCCAGGCCCAATATTCTAGTGTAGCTTGGGTACATTATAAATCGCACATCACTGTTTTAATGTACCTACCTACTCCTTAAAGTAGGATTTTTTACAATAAAAGTTTTGAATATTTCCTTCTCTCAGAGAACGGTTGAGACTGCTGCAGTGTCACTAGTACCGGGGTTTTTTTTATAGGAGAGGGGGCAAACGAGCATGTGGCTCACCTGATGGTAAGTGACTACCGCCGCCCATGAATAACTGCAACACCATGGGAACCAGAGGAATTGCAGATGCGTTGCCGGCCTTAAAGTGAAGACGGACGCCACGCGGATCAGTTTATATACTACTATACTATACAGTCTATATACTATTACTCTACGGTCTGGGAAGAGACTATCAGCGTTTCCAATACCAACTTGTCAAATTCCCCGAAAATCCATATCAAATTCCCCAATTTAGGGACAAAACTTCAACAGATTTCCAACAAATTCCCCTCAATTATGTTATAATAAATGAAAAATTTTCAACTAATTAAATAAGATTTATTTTTTAACTAACATTTCTTTATTACCGAAACATTTTTTTCACTCTTCATATTTTTGTAAAAAGCATTTTACTTAATGGAGTTTTTTTTTTAATTCCTTCCCTTGTTGCCATTAAAAAGTACCACAGAACCTGCATTTATATGCATGCTGTTCTCTGCCTTAAATTAAAAAAAAACAAATAAATGAAAAGCATTAAATGTTGTCTAAATAGATCTGAAAATTAAATATGGTGCAATGAAGATAATTAAAAAAGGGAGTCATTCGAAATTCATAAGTAACCTAACAAAAATAGTAAGATAAGTATTTAGATTTCTTGAAAAAAGGTAAAATACCAATCCCCACAAAATCCCCAACCAACTTTAAATTCCCCGCAATTTGGGCAATTCCCCACATTTTGGCAACGCTGGTCTCTGTATTGCTTTGTTGACTACAACTGCAACAAAAAGTCAAAAGTTAACTGGTATAACCTGTCGGAAATATCTGCGAACCTGGCTTGATGACGTCATGCAATATGGAGAGATGGCAACGGTACTGGATAGACGATAACGGGCGGAAATATCTGCGAACCTGGCTTGATGACGTCATGCAATATGGAGAGATGGCAACGGTACTGGATAGACGATAACGGACGGAGGTGCGGGGAAGCGCGAGGGGAAGCGCATTCCAGCGAGGTTCGCAGATATTTCCGACAGGTTATAAGTGATAAAATAATAGAATAATAGAAGCGGTGCGACGCAGTCCGGAGGCGGGCATTTACCGAACTTGCACGTTGTATCTTTTACAACTTATATTATGTAGGTATATTTTCTTTGTTTCGATATTGAAACTTAAGAAAGAGGGTAGAGTAGGGCAAAATATCGTATTTTTACACGATTTTGGTACACGAGATTTGACACTTCTTGAAACAATATGTAGATTAAATTCTCAAAAACTCAATTTAATCGCGATGAATTTTTAAAATATTTTATATTTCTGAAAATAAAAAAATTCGCCGGGAAAAATTTTGACATTCCAGTCCTAGTTTTTTTAAGAGATAACCAGAAATATATGATGAGTCCTTGCCGATTTCGGCTACGGCGATCATTTTATCTGTTATTTTTTTATGATGGCAAAAACAGACTTGCTGCAGTCCCTTCAGCGGTGCCAAGTTGACTGTCGGTATATCGAAGTGTTGAAGTGCTTGTACAGTAGGGCTACGATGGCTATCCGAGTACAGAACCAGAGTACGAAACCTATCCAATTGCAGAGAGGTGTAAGACAGGGTGACGTCATATCCCCGAAACTCTTCACCGCTGCATTGGAAGACGTTTTCAAGCTTTTGGACTGGAAAGGATACGGTATCAACATCAATGGCGAGTACATCACACACCTTCGATTTGCCGACGATATAGTCCTTATGGCAGAATCGCTGGAGGACCTAAGCACTATGCTCAATGACCTCAATAGTGTTTCCCAACGGATAGGTCTTAAGATGAACATGGACAAAACTAAGATCATGTTTAATGTCCATGTCACACCTATGCCGATAGTTGTTGGGAACACTAAGCTCGAAGTTGTTGACGAGTATGTTTACCTGGGACAAATAGTCCGACTGGGTAAGTCCAACTTCGACCGAGAGGTCAATCGACGGATTCAACTCGGCTGGGCAGCGTTCGGGAAGCTACGACACATCTTCTCGTCAGACATACCTCAAAACCTTAAAACGAAATTGTACAACCAGTGCGTGTTGCCAGTGATGACTTACGGAACTGAGACGTGGTCCTTCACTGCTGGCCGTATGAGGAAGCTCAAGGTCGCTCAGCGAGCTATGGAGAGGGCTATGCTCGGAGTTTCTCTGCGTGATAAACTTAGGAATGAGGATATCCGCAGTAGAACCAGAGTGACCGACATAACCCAACGGATTAGTAAGCTGAAGTGGCAGTGGGCCGGCCATATAGCTCGAAGAACCGACAACCGATGGGGAAGAAAGGTTCTCGAGTGGCAGCCTCGTACCGGTAGGCGAAGTGTAGGGCGTCCCCCCACGAGATGGAGTGACGACCTGGTAAGACATGCAGGAAGTCGATGGATGCAGGTGGCTCAGGACCGTGTTTTGTGGCATTCTTTGGGGGAGGCCTATGTTCAGCAGTGGACTTGTGAAGGGCTGTAGTGTGAAAAACAGACTTCGTTCTTGTGCCTTCATGTGGCTAAGGGTAGCCTAACTTAACTTTAAATGTCCAGGAAGAAAAGGGTACCTTTTCTTCCTGGACATTTAATTTCAGGATACCATAGATAATATTATAAATGACCGCCTTATAATGGTCTAGTCTTTAAACCCACCTTTTTAAGGTCTAGGTCGCGCCTTCTGTCTTCCTGAAAAATGCAAACAGTTTGATACACACCTAACGCCTTCAATCCGTGCGATTTTGGGCCATTGATTTTCAACGAGGTTCGATCTTGCATCTTCTCTTCTGAACATCCTTGTATCTAAGGAATTGGTCACCGTTCTCCCGTTTACAATCGTTTCGCTACCCTCTTATCGGACATAGGTACTCAAAACGTAGCCGCACCAGCGCAAATAACGCTGCATTAGATAGGCCTCTACTTTAGTAATACGTTGACTGTCAGTACTAATAATCTAAGGAGCTGCCGACATTTAAAGGCGAACACACACTATAAGAGCCGAACCCGTCGAACGAAACCGAATTTTTAAATTCTTCATATGAAATCATATGAAATCTCACAGACTTATATGCGTCGAATCTGGAAGGACCCCAGAACGAATTGGGATAACGTCATCAGATTCGGCGCGGGCGATGCGGTCGAATCGAATCGACCGATGCGCTCGTATTACAGTTGCGTGCGACGTGCGGGTACTTATTCTTATTTTTTTTTAATCAATGATTTTAATTTAATTGAATTAGTACTTTCTTCATCTTCCATTAATAAAGCACTGACAATAAAAACCTCTTCAAGATCCATCACAATTCACATGTAATGACAGTGCGACAGGTATAAACGAAATGAAAATGATTTTTTCGACGCGGTCGATTCTTTCGGTGCGGATATGTGTGCGAGACATCCTTGACTTCGATTCATTCGATGCGTTCGGCTGGAATAAGTATGCGTTCATCTTAATTCGCCTCTGAGTAATATGACTACTTGTGAACAAGAGTATGTAGTTACGCGTTAGAATTAGATGATTGTACTAAGTTTGCTGTGTATTGCAACCTTTACTTTCATTCGTTCATTAATTACTATCTATTAATTTGCTGAAATCATCGGTACCGGTAGCGATCACCGAATGGTGAGAGGCACGCTGAACCTAAACGTTAAGTTGGAGAGATCAGGTCTAATGAAGTCAATGCTTCGCCTCCCTCCTGCTCTAATTCAAAATCTTGAAACCTTTCAGCTCGAGCTACAAAACCACTTTCAGCGCCTAGAAGATTGCAATGCAGTGGACGATATGAATGATAAACTCGTGGAAACTGTCCATGCGGTCGGAGCTAAGTTTTGCAAGACCTGCCGCAGAAGAACACAAAAACTCTCCGATCACACTCTTAATCTCATGACTGTTACACGGGAAATTAAGCTGCAGTCTTCAACAGATTTGACAGCATACAGGCAACTGAACAGACAGATCTCCAAATGCATGCGGCGGGACTTACTGCTCGTATTGAAGAAGCGATCGAGCGGAATAAGAGCTCCAAAGTCTTTGCTAGAGATCTGTCTGCCAGAAAGAGCCAACTGTCAGTGCCGTAGACCGTGTGTGGAGGCGTCGTTTCCGGGACACCGGAGATTTTGAGGGAGATTGAAGGGTTCTATGGGCAGCTGTACATCGTTGGAGCCACACGCAAGTGTGAGTAACGATCCAAGAGCAAGTCTTATCCGACACTATTCCGATGATATTCCGGACGTCAGTCTGAGCGAGATTAGAATGGCTCTCCAGCACCTTAAAAACGGCAAGGCCCCAGGCGAGGATGGAAGTACAGCGGAGCTTCTGAAAGCGGGTGGAAAAACGGTACTTGAAGTCCTTCAGAAGCTCTTTAATTCCGTCCTCCATGGTGGCACTACTCCGGAGGCGTGGAGCAGAAGTGCGATGATCTTGTTCTTCAAGAGGGGCGACAACGCTCTCTTGAAGAACTACAGACCGATTTCCATTCTGAACGGCGTCTACGTGTTGTTTTCGAGAGTCATTATGAATCGTCTCGCATGCAGACTCGACGACTTCCACCCTCCCGAACAAGCCGGTTTCCGAAAAGGCGTTGATGATGATCAGCGGTCAAAAGGTGGTGCTGCCTTCTTCTTTTACTGGGGGGCCACGCTATATGCATAATCGGACACAAGACGCCATGACGTACGTGCGCCACTATGGTCGTCCCGATCTCTTTATAGTATTTACTTGCTATTCTCGATGGGATGGAATCACGGAGATGCTTTTGCCTGGGCAAAAAAGTTATGATAGACACGACATAATAGCCAGGGTTTTTCACCTCAAAGTTAACAAAATAATGGCACTTCTAACCAAAGGAAAAATATTTGGAGAGCTACGTTGTTTCATGTTTTCTACCGAATGGCAGTAACGGGGTCTGGCTCACATACACATATTGTTGTGGATGGTTAACCGCATTTCGCCTGACATGGTGGATGAACTTATATGTGCTGAGATACCAAATCCAAATGAAGATCCTATTTTATACGACATAATTAAAAACAATATGATACACGATACATGTGGGAACCTTAATAATATTGCGTGAAAGGTAATAAATGTAGAAAAAAATACCCCATTAAATTTTTAAGAGAATTTTAAGAGACAGGTGACGATGGTTACCCACAGTACAGAAGACGATCTCCGACTGACGGTACCTTTACACTTAAATTAAAATATATTATATATTATACACCTATTGTCTACTTATATAATATATATATATAAGTAGACAATAGGTGGGTGGTCCCCTATAATTAGGTTCTGTCGCGGACATTTAAGGCACATATTAATGTAGAATTTTGCAATTCTGTTAAATCGATAAAGTACATTTGTAAGTACATTAATAAGGGCAGTAATCAGGCGCTTTTTGTACTAGAAAACAAAAAGGACAAAGTGTAATTATATGAGAGTGGGCGTTATTTGATTTTAGGGTTTTCCATACATGAAAGGTTTCCCGCAGTCTTACATTTAGCTGTACACTTTGAAAATGACCAACGAGTTTATTTTAATTTGGACAACCTCGCTGACAAAGTTAATAGCCCACCAAAAACGACATTGTTAGCATTTATTTATTTATGTCAAACAGATGATTTTGCTAAAACCCTTCTTCAATATGCGGAAGTGCCTTCATATTTTGTATGTCAAAAATACATTTGTGAGAAGGAAAAGAGGAAAATCCGTAGATGGCTGACCAGGAATAACGAAAGAACACGCTATAGGTAGAGTGTACACGGTTCACCCGAATAACACAAAGTGTTACCATCTTCGCTTACTTCTGCACGAGATTAGTAGTCCGTCATCCTTCGATGACTTGAAGACTGTCAATGGTGTCCTCCAACCAACTTTTCAATTAGCTTGCATGAAACTTGGCTTGCTAGAGGACGACAAACATTGGGATTCTGCCCTAGAGAAAATAGCCTTATGCGAGTCGCTATTTAAAATGCGTGAACTTTTTTTCATAATGCTATATTTTCTATAATCATTCTGTCAGATTACAGATCCACTAAGTCTTGGGGTAAAATAACAGGGATAGCCTATCAGAAGACTACAAACGACAAGTAAAAAGGATTTCTGGCATTATAGATGAACATCTAGCAGATGAAATCTACAATAAATGTATGGTCACAAAAGCAGAAGCTGTATTAGCATTAGGAGGACAAAGCCTACAGCATTACGGGTTGCCTCAGCCTCAAAGGTCTGAAGACTTACACAATAACCGGGACTACCTGAAGGAAACAAGTTACAATGTCAATTGCTTAGCAGAACTGGTATCAAGTAGTGAAGGCTCTCTAACCAATTAACACAGACATATCTATACTATCTATACTATATAATATAATAAAGCGGAAGAGTTTTTTGTTTTTTTGTTTGTTTAAACGCGCTAATCTCTGGAACTACCAGTCCGATTTGAAAAATTATTTTTGTATATTACAGTCAGATTCATGTGGAATAGTATAGGCTATCTAGCATTAAGCTATATCACTCAGCTACCCTCAAATATGGATATTTGTTAAGCAAGTCAGAAGAAAAAGCACTCCCGAAATGATTTATCAGCGTACGCTGGTGTTATTGTTAAGGATACGTAAATACAATGTTCTAGTAAAATATAGATCTTTACTCTGTTTAAAAAAAGTCCTCGATACTATATGTCTATTTCTTATACATAAGCCATAATTGGGTATTTTGTGACAAAAAATATTGATAATTAAAAAGTGATTTATGAGCGTTATTATTAGGCATGGCCTATTTATCCTTACGAACGAAAGTTACTTCATAATCAAGACAATTTTATGAAGATAAACTTTGTTCTTTATACCATGTTATTTGGATACATAGTTTAAGAGATAATGTAAAATTAAAAATAATTCAATACTTGGCTGGGCGCGCGAACGACGCATAAACCCTAGCCGTCCTGTGAGAACTGCGATAAGCCAGTAGAGAAAGATTCTAAGAGCGAGGTTAGTTCAATCGATATAGCTAAAATAAATTAAAAATTAATTGAGTACTTTTATGACAATGATTAGTTACATCTTTATTTCTGAACTCTTTCATTTCACGTAGCTAAGGTATTTTGAAAATTTAATTGATTAATAAGTATAAGAGTTTGATAGCTCAAGAATCATTTCATGCCTACACACTTTTCATGTATCGTGTACGGTTTTTTTTAAAACTGGAAAAAACCGCGCTTCGGGACACTTTCTGGGATCTGTTGGGGGGGGGGGGGGGGGAAGGAAAGTGGATAAAACTTAACTACGCTCTACATCATACATAATATGCCGACAGATAAAAGTACTCCGTTAATTATGCCAATTTTTCCATACATTGCTATGAAATAAAATATTTAATTGCAATTATAAAATGTTTGAACTAGGTCAGTCGCGCACCTCCGACACGTGATGACATGTCTATTATAAAATACTTTTCAATATCGACGCAGGACGCATGTAGGTGATATCTTCTTTTTTTTTTAATGCTCCTGGTGGAACAGGCAAGTCTTTTCTATTAAATTTACTGTTAGCCAAAGTGAGAAGCAATCGTGATATCGCATTAGTGGTCTCATCATCCGGAATTGCTGCCACTCTGCTAGAAAGAGGTAAAACTGCACACTGCAGGTTTAAATTTCCTCTCGATTTGATACAAAACGAAACTCCACTGTGCAATATACCCAAACAAAGTAATATGGCACAAGTAGTACTACTCTCCCTACTCCGCAAAACGAAATTAATTGTTTGGGATGTGAGTACTATGGCTCATAAAGGGGGTTTCGAAGCCCTAAATAGATCTTTACAAGATATTAGGAATAATAATTGTCAAATGGGAGGAGTTACTGTATTGTTAGCAGGCGATTTCCGGCAGACTTTACCTGTAGTGCCCAGAGGAACGCGAGCGGACGAAGTTAAAGCGTGCGTGAAGCGGTCTCATTTGTGGCCTTCAGTTACAAAACTGAGTCTTACCAAAAATATGAGAATCCATTTAAGGAAGATGTTATTGCCGGACAGTTCTCAGACCTGTTGCTTAAAATAGGAAATGGTGATTTCCCGGAGCTGCATAATAATATAATTCTCCCTACAGAGTTAGGTACAATTGTTTCCACTGTACAAAGAGCTTATAGCTAAAATTTACCCAAACGTTAATAATATTCACGATAAACCTGCAGAATGGGGTTATGCGAGCGTGCCATCCTAACACCAAAAAACGAACAAGCCTCAGTCATAAATGAAATATCTACTTTTGAGATCATTCGAAGGGGTCGAATATCAATATAAATCTGTCGACTCAGTGATAAACACCGATGATGCAATTGATTATCCGGTCGAGTTCCTAAATACACTGAAGCCTCACATATTAAAATTCTCTAGACGGAGTCCTGAACTTATGCAAGACAGTTTTGATGCACCCGATCCCTGAATAAGGTGAAGGTCTCGAAGATTTCTTACGTTAAAATGTAAAGACTAGAAGCGTTTAAACGTGGGGAATCTTCGCCTTAAAATCTCAAATCATCGTTGCTACTTAAATCTCCTTTCCACTATTTCTTAAACCATATTTCAGTTCATTCCTATACATCGTAGAGCCCAGAAACACGAGAATTACCATTGCTACTTAAATCTTCTTTCCTGATTTTTTTAAACCATATTTCAGTTCGTTCATTTACATCGTCGAGCCCAGAATCACACGAACGAGGATCATCATTGCTACTTAAATCTCTTTTCTTGAATTTCTTAAACCACATTTCAGTTCGTTCATTTACAACGTCGAACCCAGAATCACACAAACGAGGATCATCATTGCTACTTAAATCTCCTTTCTTGAATTTCTTAAACCATATTTCAGTTCGTTAATTTACATCGTCGAGCCCAGAATCACACGAACGAGGATCATCATTGCTACTTAAATCTTCTTTCCTGATTTTTTTAAACCTTATTTTAGTTCGTTCATTTACATCGTCGAGCCCAGAATCACACGAACGACGATCATCATTGCTACTTAAATCTCCTTTCTTGAATTTCTTAAACCACATTTCAGTTCGTTCATTTACATCGTCGAGCCCAGAATCACACGAACGAGGATCATCATTGCTACTTAAATCTCCTTTCTTGAATTTCTTAAACCACATTTCAGTTCGTTCATTTACATCGTTGAGCCCAGAATCACACGAACGAGGATCATCATTGCTACTTAAATCTCCTTTCTTGAATTTCTTAAACCACATTTCAGTTCGTTCATTTACATCGTCGAGCCCAGAATCACACGAACGAGGGTCATCATTGCTACTTAAATCTCCTTTCTTGAATTTCTTAAACCACATTTCAGTTCGTTCATTTACATCGTCGAGCCCAGAATCACACGAACGAGGATCATCATTGCTGCTTAAATCTCCTTTCTTGAATTTCTTAAACCACATTTCAGTTCGTTCATTTACATCGTCGAGCCCAGAATCACACGAACGAGGATCATCATTGCTACTTAAATCTCCTTTCTTGAATTTCTTAAACCACATTTCAGTTCGTTCATTTACATCGTCGAGCCTAGAATCACACGAACGAGGATCATCGTTGCTACTTAAATCTCCTTTCCACTATTTATTAAACCATATTTCAGTTCATTCTTATACATCGTCGAGCCCAGAATCACACGAACGAGGATCATCATTGCTACTTAAATCTCCTTTCTTGAATTTCTTAAACCACATTTCAGTTCGTTCATTTACATCGTCGAGCCCAGAATCACATGAACGAGGATCATCATTGCTACTTAAATCTCCTTTCTTGAATTTCTTAAACCACATTTCAGTTCGTTCATTTACATCGTTGAGCCCAGAATCACACGAACGAGGATCATCATTGCTACTTAAATCTCCTTTCTTGAATTTCTTAAACCACATTTCAGTTCGTTCATTTACATCGTCGAGCCCAGAATCACACGAACGAGGGTCATCATTGCTACTTAAATCTCCTTTCTTGAATTTCTTAAACCACATTTCAGTTCGTTCATTTACATCGTCGAGCCCAGAATCACACGAACGAGGATCATCGTTGCTACTTAAATCCCCTTTCCTGAATTTCTTAAACCATATTTCAGTTCGTACATTTACATCGTTGAGCCCAGAATCACATGAACGAGGATCATCATTGCTACTTAAATCCCCTTTCCTGAATTTCTTAAACCATATTTCAGTTCGTACATTTATATCGTTGAGCCCAGAATCACACGAACGAGGATCATCGTTGCTACTTAAATCTCCTTTCCTGAATTTCTGAAACCATATTTCAGTTCGTTCATTTACATCGTCAAGCCCAGAATCACACGAACGAGGATCAACGTTGCTACTTAAATATCCTTTCTTGAATTTCTTAAACCATATTTCAGTTCGATCATTTATATCGTCGAGCCCAGAATCATATGAACGAGGATCGACGTTGCTACTAAAATCTCCTTTCCTGAATTTCTTAAACAATATTTCTGTTCGTTCATTTACATCGTCAAGCCCAGAATCACACGAACGAGGATCATCGTTGCTACTTAAATATCCTTTCTTGAATTTCTTAAACCACATTTCAGTTCGGTCATTTACATCGTCGAGCCCAGAATCACACGAACGAGGATCATCGTTGCTACTTAAATCCCCTTTCCTGAATTTCTTAAACCATATTTCAGTTCGTTCATTTACATCGTCGAGCCCAGAATCACACGAACGAGGATCATCATTGCTACTTAAATCTCCTTTCTTGAATTTCTTAAACCACATTTCAGTTCGTTCATTTACATCGTCGAGCCCAGAATCACACGAACGAGGATCATCATTGCTACTTAAATCTCCTTTCTTGAATTTTTTAAACCACATTTCAGTTCGTTCATTTACATCGTCGAGCCCAGAATCACACGAACGAGGATCATCGTTGCTACTTAAATCCCCTTTCCTGAATTTCTTAAACCATATTTCAGTTCGTACATTTACATCGTTGAGCCCAGAATCACATGAACGAGGATCATCAATGCTACTTAAATCCCCTTTCCTGAATTTCTTGAACCATATTTCAGTTCGTACATTTACATCGTTGAGCCCAGAATCACATGAACGAGGATCATCATTGCTACTTAAATCTCCTTTCCTGAATTTCTTAAACCATATTTTAGTTCGTACATTTACATCGTTGAGCCCAGAATCACACGAACGAGGATCATCATTGCTACTTAAATCTCCTTTCCTGAATTTCTTAAACCATATTTCAGTTCGTTCATTTACATCGTCGAGCCCAGAATCACACGAATGAGGATCATCGTTGCTACTTAAATCTCCTTTCTTGAATTTCTTAAACCACATTTCAGTTCGTTCATTTACATCGTCGAGCCCAGAATCACACGAACGAGGATCATCGTTGCTACTTAAATCTCCTTTCTTGATGTACACGCCCTTAGCTTTCCCGACAAAGGTCGACTATACAGGGGCCCATACATCTGTAGACTCGACGGATAACTAAGGACGGGGCCCAAATGGCCTTATGGAGAGTTGACCTACACGACAATGATAAAGCTAGGTAAATAAATAGTACGTACCTGTTCAGAGGCGAAGAAGGACCACAAGGCTCATTCAGGCGTTAAGTGTAGTGAATGTAAGTAGCTTGGCGGTGTTTACCTCACCTCTCACCATCGGGTGATACACTAAGTCGTATGTGATTGGATGCCTCTTCAAATGCCTATATTTGGGCCTAAACACTTGAATTTCTTAAACCATATTTCAGTTTGATCATTTACATCATCGAGCCTAGAATCACACGAACGAGATGAAATGAAATGAAATGAAATATTTTATTTATTTATTTGCATTTGGTTAAGGTACATTGAAGATGGTAAAAGTAATTAAACATCCTCTTAATCAGGCATTATTAATAGCCTGCAAATCTTTAAAACCATAAAATATCGGGATAGTAATATTTAAGAGAAGTGTCTATAACAAAATGTCAACAGGTAGTCAATAAATAAGTAATAATTAATAAACATTTCATAATTGGTCCATTAAATTTGTTTGTCAAGTTCCTATTACCTATCGTAGGTCAAATATTCCTGTACAGTGTAAAAAGAATTTTCACTCAGAAAGTTGTATAAATCTCTTTTAAATTGAATGAAAGGTAGGTCTATTATATATTGTCATACACATCCAGTAGCAATTTTTATGTAATCTCGCACTCTTAGGAATTATAGCGGAAACCAACCTATTCCTATTTCTGGTGCTTCGTTTGTACACGTCTTTGGCTTGTGTAAAATAATTCATATTGTTCTTTACAAATTTTGCCGCTTCAAAAATATATAGACAAGGAAGTGTCAAAATGTTCAAAGATTTAAACAAAAGCTGACATGGCTCGTCAGATGCAGTCCCACATATTGCTCTGACACACTTTTTCTGTGCAATGAACGCCTTTTTTACGTCCGTGCTGTTACCCCATATGATTAGTCCGTATCGCAGTACTAATTCAACGTAGGCAAGGTACGCAATAAGAGCTGTACTCCTTCCTGCTATTTTTGTTAATTTATAAATTGCAAATGAGAAACGATTGATTTTGTTGCACACTTTTTTAACTTGTTGTTTCCAATCTAACTGTTAATCAATTTCTATACCCAAGAATTATGTTGTTGTTGTATTTTTAAGTATTTGTCCTTCATAATTTATATTTAATGTCAGATTTTGTATATTATCAAAGTTAATTAAATTAGTTTTGTCAATATTGATAATTAAATTATTATTTCTAAGCCAATTAATTATTTGAGTTATAGTTTCATTAATGTCATTTTTGTGGTTCATCGTTGCTACTTAATTCTTCTTTCCTGAATTTTTGAAACCATATTTCATCGCTTAATGGCATACCTAGAACAGAATAACCTTCTCTATGACCGCCAGTATGTTCGGCGAAACGGCGATTCGGCGATTCGGGACCTATCGTATGCTACGCACGTATAGGGCGAGGCACTCGAGAACAATGTGAAAACACTAGCTGTTTCTCTTGATGTCTCGAAGGCCTTTGACAGAGTTTGGTACGCTAAGCTTTTGGGTAAGCTTGCAGCGTACGGCTTATCCCCTGGTCTGATTGACCGGGTAAAGGACTTTCTGAGTGAACGCTCTCTGGATTGTCGTCGACGGCTGCTCATCAGATCCCGTAGCGACTAACGCCGGTGTTCCTCAAGGGTCCATTCTATCCGCAACTTTCTTCCTGCTGCATATTAATGACTTGCTTATGCCCGGTATCTATTAGTACGCAGACGACAGCACTATCGTGGAGAAATACCAACCAAGACCTCCGGCCAGTCGGGATTAAATTCAGTCCGAAAGAGAAGCTATAGTTGAGCGTGTGAATCTCACATTACAGCCAGTTTCTGTATGAGGCGATGCCAATCTTGCAAAATTCAACGCCTCCAAAACATAAGCGTTTCTCTTCACTGCAAATAGGAGTCAGTTCACCCTGGCTCTGTCTTTCCGAAATGTATCACTGGAATGCACCGATCGCCTTCATTTATTGGGGGTTGAGATATCCCAAAACCTGAATTTCGGGTGGTTCATTGAAACCAAGGCCAGAGCAGCTGCAAGGAAGCTAGGAGTCCTTGCAAAGCTGCGGCGGTACTTCACGCCGGAACAGCTGCTTACTTTATATAAAGCGCAAGTCCGGTCGTGCGGAGTACTGCTGCCATATACGGGCTGGTGCTGTAAAATTGGACTCAATGGAAAGGCGTACTAAGAGGCTTATTGGTGACCCGAATCTGGTTAAAACTAATCTTACCAGCCTCAAACACAGGCGCAAAGTAGCATGACTTTCAGTTTTCTACAAGATGCATTTCGGAGAGTGTGCTCCGAAATTGCATAATTTAATTCCTCCCTTTCCCTTTCAAAATCGCACAACCACACGTTCGGCCACTCTCCACCTTTTCGTTGTTGACTTACCACGCATTCGAACCAAACGTTTCGCTACGTGGTCCGTCATGCGCACAGCAAAGGAGGGGAATAAGTTGCCAGCATCTGTCTTTCCATCCGATTACAGTGTGTGTGTTTCCAAGCTAAGAGTGAATAGGATTTTGTTAAGTCAGTGCGCTTCACCATCTTAGGCTACATCACATCATTATGCTTATATTATGTACATATCGAGAGTGAATGGGGCTCTACACGCTATTGTGAGGAGTCAGAATGTGTCAACTAAGGCACGTATGGCAATTCATAATGCTGTGTTAGTACCCACTTTAATGTATGGTAGTGAAAGTTGGGTCTGGCAGAAGAAGCATGAGAGTAGAATAAATGCTGTAGAAATGCGTTCCTTAAGGAGTATGCTAGGGCTGAATCTGAATGACAGGGTGAGAAATAGTGTAATAAGAGAAAAGTGTGGTTTGCAAGATGACGTTGTGACAAGGATTAAGAAAGGTATGCTTCGGTGGTTTGGTCACGTAGAAAGAATGAACGAGGAAAGAGTGACAAAGCAAATTTATGTTGCAGAAGTGAACGGCAGGGTCGGGAAGGGACGCCCTAGACGAAGGTTTATCGACCAGATCGGCGATACATTGAAAATGGGCCAGATTAGGAGTACCCTTAACCGACGAGCGTGTATGCGTAGATATATGGATGTGAAAGAGGCGAGAGAGGTGTGTCAGGATCGCGCCAAATGGAAGTCCGTAGTCTCTGCCTACCCCTCTGGGTGACAGGCGTGAGTGTTTATGTATGTATGTATGTATATCGAGATCTATAAATTAACCTATGTTCAGAAATGAAACAGATTTGATTTGATTTGATCACCACTTACCATCAGGTGGGATTGTAGTTAAGTGCTGACTCAGAATGGTAAAAAAAACTATTGTAGAAATATTCGAAAAATTTCTTTGTACTACCAAAAGATCGCAATATTATTTTATGGTATTGCCGACACATATATTTGTTATACTCATTTTAGAAATAATTTTACAAAAAATATTTTTATTTCTTCGACGAAAAAAAATTACGTTTGTCAAATGTCTTTTTTTAAACCTACACTACATCTACTACTGCCTTTATGCTTATATTTAAGTAATGTCTTGGGGATTTGATTTACTTTTCATTATATCTTTGAAATTGAGGACTGAAACCCTACGGATGTAACACCTGAATGACTTATTAAAGAAAGAAAAGACCCTATTATGTATTAGGTACTGCTTTCAGAAGCGATCCTACCAATACTTTTATTCAGGTCGGACAGTTGGAAAATCGAAAATGACTATAGTTGTGGGTCAAACGGCAACAATTCAATGAGAGTCTCGTCTAATAATGTCTACGCTCAGTCCTCCTTGTTTCCTTATACAGAGTTTCAAAAGTTTTAATCTTGAATATCAAACGTTTTCATTGCTTCGAAGATTGAAATTATTATTAAGTGGCGAAGATTGCGAAGTCACTTATTGATTTCACGATGTCTGTCCGTCTGTCCGTCTGCCCCACGATTATCTCGAGAACGATTTCGAATTTTCAAATTCTGTTTTCAGCAATCGATTACTGATCACCCAGGCATCCGAACCTCCTATTTTGAAACTGATTGCTCAACGGCAACCGTTAGAAACCGCTACAAAGCTGATTGCTTCGCCACTTTGCTATGCTGTTAGCTTGCTAGGTTTATTTTACACTAGTATTATGTGCGAGCGTTGTGAAGTGATGACCCATTCGTGTTGCGATCATAAAATATAACTATACCACGTAACGGTTATCAGTTTCAGCGAGACTAAAATCACTCCACAAATTTAAAATCTTATTGATATAGTTGTAGCACGAATGGCTCGACTCGACGGGTGAAGAACCACGCTCTCACAAAATACCAGCGTAAAATAGCAACTTAACGCTGCTGTGTATTGTATGGTGAGTGTAGAGAACCGGAGACCCTTTTTACTGGAAATGAGGCATTCCATCTTAGTCAAGTAATCGATTCGTAGTCGAGGATAGATGTAGATGTCTACGGGCCATAGCAACACAGGTAGACTGTGTGCTCGTTTTTTACCCTTATCCTACCTATAAAAAAACCGCGGAATGAGGTTGGCATTACAGAGAAGTTCCGGAAAGAAATGAATTTCTGAGTGAAAGTTGAAGTTTTTTAGAATTATATTAAGTTTTATTTAATTTCGTTACTCTCGAAAAGCGGCATACAGCAGAAGGAGTCGGTCAGGTCAGTGATCTTGTTTCTAAAATTTCGTTTTTGCCTAGATTTTAGTCTGCTCTATATATACCGATTTTTACCCGCAATCCGCGCAGTGAAATCTCTGCTTCGTTCCAATTCGAAAGATAAGAAAGCTAGTATATAATGACAGACATTTTATCTTAGTTCTAGTATGTAACAAGGCGTTTGTGGCCTTCGTTGTTTGACATTCACCACCGTCACATTTAATGAATCTTTTGAATCTCTTTCACGTTAAAATTTTAATAAAAAATTATCCGGGATATCCTAGCTACAAACTTACCAGCAGTGGCATAGCTACACAGGGGATAGGCGGGGCAGTGTCCCGGGGCCCCCAAGGAAAAGGGGCCCCTTGGCCTCTAAGAACTAAATTCGAAAAATTATGTACTATCCTAGTTGTATAAAGAATTTTCGAGTTTTAACTTTTGCCCCCTGATCGCGAACGGCTTAAATTGAAATCACAAAAATAACTCCCACCTCCAGAACATAAATAGAACATTGTTGAGGAGAGGGACAAATGAGCATGCGGCTCACCTGATGTCAAATGTCGTCCACCGCCTATTAACAAATACAAAACCAGGGGAATTACCGGCTTTTTAAAAAGGAGTAAGCTCGTTTCTTGAAGCTCCCTAAGTCGTATTGGTCCGACAGTAGTGGACCGCCAAACATACCGATGATGTGGATTTGTGAAATGCGTTGATGAAATTTTGTGGTTCGAATTAATCCGAACAATTCCTCTGAACACTCATCGTGGTAAATGCGATAGAAAATGCAAAGGGATCTCTTCGTCTCGTCTTTCGTCTTCGTCGGTCAACGACGATTCGAGGCGCTCTGCGCTGGATGTGGTCAAGTGGAAGGAGCTGCAACTAGTGCCGGCATAAAATACTGTCTCGCTCTGCTGAGCACGCCAAGCTTTTTAAAGGCCAATTCAGCCTTCCCTTTACGCCGAAGATTCCGATAGTAGCTGAGGTAACAAGTGCCCTGAAATTGAGGAGCTACGACAAAGGGGTTTTTTTTAGTGGTAAGCGCGCAAAGTTGTGTCTTCTGAGCATTGAACTTATTAAGATTTAGTAGCCCCAATCCGAGACCTTATCTGGCAAAAACTCGACTTCAGCCAAGTTTGTTCCGGTACTCAGTGACGTTTTCCCAAGAAATATAGGCACAGCCATTGTATAAAACATCACCAGTGCACATTACTGGTTTGCAACATTAATATGTTTTATTATTGATAAGCATAAGAAACAGCGTAGGTGATAGCACGTAACCTTGTGAAACACCAGCATAAATAGGCTTGTAAATGGAGCATGCACCTTCTACTACGACTTTGTTGCTTCAATCTGCAAGAAAACTGCTGATCCAGTTGCACAAATTCTTAGGAAGCCCATAGTAAGGAATCTTTGAAAGAAGCGCTTTGTGCCAAACCCGATCGAAGGCCTTCGCTATGTCCAAACTAATGGCCAGGCTCTCCTTCTCTGCTGATTTATGAGTCAGGTAACCCAGAAGATCACCAGCTGAGCAACCGCAACGGAAATCAACCTCATATTCGTTGGTGAACCTCATATTCTGGAGCTGGCAGTTCGCAATGGTTTTCATTATTTTGGAGAACAAGTTGGATTTGATAAGCTGAGCGGTCGATTTTAGTTAATATTTTAATATTTTAGTCGTGCGCATTTAAATAAATAGACCAACAATATTTCGAAATTTTATACATCAATTAATTTATTCAGTTTTTTGCAATTATTTAATAATTAGTTTTAAGTATTTTAATTAAAATAATTAAGAATTAAGTTATTATAAATTTATATAGGTAATTAATAAGTGTTTTGTATAAGCAAAAATGCCTAATAGTTGTACAGTATGCATGAATAATTCTATAGAAAATAAGGATATTTCCTTTTTTTTTGTACCCGAGATATCAAGTGAAGTAAGTACCTTTTTACGTATATAATAACATTGATAGGTAAGTGAGAATGTGTTAGACAGGTACGTCGCCGAGTGATGAAGTCGATCTCACCTACTTGAAACGTTAGTCTAACCTTGACAGTGCCGTAGATTGCAGGTTACCTACGTAAAAGGCTAAATGTGTGACTTTATCCACCCACTTTAGTATAGAGGTACTTTTTACGAGTCGCGACCCCAGGGGTAAATACCACTGCATTATGGTTGGAATACAATCGCCAGACATTGGTGGGGGTGGTGGGATTGGTGTTGGTGGAAGTGGTGCTGGTGTTGGTGGATAGTGTTGCTGATGGTGTCAGTAGTGGTGGAGGTGGTAGTATCGTAAAGTCTCGGATTGGGGGCGACTAAATCTAGTCCAATTTAATCCTCAGAAGACACAAGTTTGCGAGTTTACCGCTAAAAAGAACCCCTTTGTCGTATCTCCTCAGTTTCAAGGCACTCCCCTTCTTGCCTCAGCCAGTATCGGTATCCTCGGAGTCGACATATCGAGTGACGTGCAGTTTCGTGGTCACTTGGAAGGGAAGGCCAAATTGGCCTCTAAAAAGCTTGGCGTGCTCAGCAGAGCGGGACAGTATTTCATGCCAGCACACCGCCTGCTACTTTACAAGGCGCAAGTTCGGCCTCACATGGAATACTGTTCCCATCTCTGGGCAGGGGCTCCCCAGTGCCAGCTCCTTCCACTTGACCGCATCCAACGCAGAATGGCTCGAATTGTCGACGACCGAGCCCTTTCCGATCGGCTCGATTCATTGGCACTGCGAAGAGATGTTGCATCCCTTTGCATTTTCTTTCGCATCTACCATGGGGAGTGCTCTGAGGAATTGTTCGGATTAATCCCAGTCGCCAAATTTCACGAACGCACATCGCGGCAGAACTCCCGATACCATCCACACCATCTGGATGAATGGCGGTCCACCACTGTGCGATTTAGAAGATGTTTTCTTCCTCGCACGACCTCCTTGTGGAATCGATTACCATCAGCGATTTTTCCGGACCGATACGACTTAGGGACCTTCAAGAAAAGAGCGTACTCCTTTTTAAAAGGCCGGCAACGCATCTGCGATTCCCCTGGTGTTGCAGTTGTTCATGGGCGGCGGTAGTCACTTACCATCAGGTGAGCCGCATGCTCGTTTGCCCCCTCTCCTATAAAAAAAAAATCGTAGGTAGTAGGCAGTGGACCAACAGTGGCTCCATCAACACCACCACCATTTTTTTCCTTAAAATTTTCACATGCATCATGTGACAACCCTATCAGAATAGGTATACATTTTCGACGTTGTTAAGAAGCTTCCCCTCTGGTCCTTACTCTTTAATCTGTGGAGAAACTGTTAAACCGGCTCGGCCAGTGCTCAAACTCAGGGTTATGTAAAGAATAATAAGCGTCAAATTTTGTTTTAAAAAAAAATATTATTCATATCAAATAAAATATAAAAAAGTGTAAATATGGTTTAAGTAATGTATTGTTTGTATGAACAATAATAGAACAAATAAAAATATATATTTTTTTAACTATCCCAAAGACTCCACTAGGTAAGTAGTAATTTAACTATAGGTAATTTATTATTTTAATGTGGCAGGTAGATACCTCATACATATACATACCTCAACAATGAAATAAAATGTAGTAGTACCTAATTCCTATAGGTGACTGAATAATTATTGTTATAATGTTTATAATTGAATAATTACGTAATAAAAACGTAGATTCATGTTTATTATATTATGATTTCAGACGACAAGAGTAGTAAAATGTTGTCAGACGAGAAGATCTCCTTTCAACAATATAGAATCTGTGCGGATCACTCCGAAAAATCCTGTATTAAGTTTTCTAAAAAAAAAGAACTGTAAAATATTATTTGGAAATGCTTTTCCAACACTCAACTTGCCAACAAATGACGGTGCTTGTTTGAGTTTCAGCCAATGTGATAATGTATCTGAAATGAATGTATGAACTACTTTTTTATAGGATAGGTGACAAACGAGCACACAGCCCACCAGCTAGTAAGTGGTTGCTGTGACCCATAGACATCTACATTTATCCTCAATAAAGAAACAAAAATCAGATGCGTCGTCACCCGTGAGGACTAAGATGAAATGCTTCTTTTCCAGTAAAATGGGTCTCCGGTTCTCTACACTCACCATACGAAACACAGCAGTGTCAAGCTGCCATTTTACGCTGGTATTCTGTGACCCATTCGTGCTACAACTATACTACTAATATAGCTGTACCTGCTGTACCGCGTATAAAATTGCTTATAATACTTGCACAAAAATATTTTTATCTCCAAAGAAACAATGTAAATATTGATATTGAAATATTAAAACTTGTGCAAGATCGAATATTTGTTATGCCATGTGCTTTCCAATATAGATTATTTAAAAAAAAACTTTATATTAAATTATAATTTACCATTTAATTAAAAGGTACAACAAATTGAAGAACAGAAATTATAAAAATAAAATATTTAGAATAAGTAGCTTGTAAAAAAATATTCTATTTTAAGTATATAATAAATGTTGATAAAAGTTTTGTTTATTTAACTATCCTACCGTGCCAAACCTAAATAATATATGCTTCTCTCCGATCCGGGGTACAAATTATAACACCTTTGTGCCTCGGACTGGAGTTTGTGTATACGTCAGAGAGGACATCTGTTCTCGACGCCTCGGCAGTCTAAAAGTTCAGCGACGACCATCCTCGCGTTTACGGGAGCCTGTATAGGTTATGCCGACACACATTAACTCATCGACCACATCGAAATCGCTGCGGACTCCGTGCTACAACAGGTCCCGTCTGCAGAGATCATGCAACTTGGTGATTTTAACGGCTTAAACGCTGAATGGCTTGGTTCTTGTTGAACCGATCATGCGGGAAGATCGGTTTATGACTTTGCCTTGGCATATGGTTCAAAATAAATGGTTACTTCACTTACGCGGATTCTAAATGTGGAAGATTTTGCACCTTCGCTGTTGGACATATACATACAGACGGATATCAGGTCTCCGTCGACGCCCATCTTAGCTCATTGGACCATTGTCTAATCCGGACTATGATGCCACTCACACTCCAATCGCGGTTGCGTGCTGCAGATCGCCGTCGTGCTTGGCACTACAGGTCGGCCGATTGGGACAGGATACCGCCTTTTTTGTATCCTTCCTTTGAGGACAGGGGCGGGTATGCTTCTCGCCAAATGATTCCAACGTGCATCTGTCGCTGATGTAGTACTTCAGGGAATGGGACTTATTATTCTATAATCTGTGGTGCCTGCTTTGGTCGCTCCTGAAAAATTGCATCACGCTATAATAGGAGTGCTTCACCAGCGCTGTTAAAAAGAAGTATAATTTCGCTTTCAGGTCGGTACGATATGGTTTACAAAGCGCTCGGTGCGAATAGCACAACTCTCCCTAGACGTTAAGTCTAGTAGCCCTGATGGAGTTCCTCCCATTGTGCTGAAGACGTGTGCTCCCTAGTTGGCACCGGTCGTAACGTGTCTTTTATAAAACTCTTTCTCCCTAGGCATCATCCCAAACTCAATGAATACAGCTTTAGTCCAACAGATCCCTAAAAATTTACCGAAAATCGAGCGCTCAGACCTATTCAACTTGTTCTCCGAAATAATTAAAACCATTGTGAACTGCCAGCTCATGAGGTTGAGGATGACCAACTAAAAAGTGACCGCCAGTACGATTTCCGTCGGGGTTGCTCAGCTGGTGATCTTCTGGGTTACTTGACTCATAAATCGGCAGATGCAGAGAGGGTGACCCAGGCCATTAGTTTAGACATAGCGACGGCCTTCGATTGGGTTTGGCTCAAAGCGCTTCTTTCGAAGCTTCCTTCCTATGGGCTTCCCGAGAGTTTGTGCAACTGGATTAACAGTTTTCTTGCAGATTGGAGCAATAAAGTCATAGTAGCAGGTGTATACTCCATTTACGAGTCTATTTATGCTGGTGTTCCACAAGGCTACGTGCTATCACCTACGCTGTTTCTTCTTATTACCAATAATATGTTACAATCCTGTAACGTGCATTGGTGATGCTTTATACACCGGCTGTGCATGTATTTCTCGGGAAAACATCACCGAGTACCGTAACAAACTTGTGTCTGAAGTAGAGTCTTTGCCGGATAAGGTCTTGGATTGGGGCGACTAAATCTAATAAAGTTCAATACCCCGAAGACACAAGTTTGCGCGTTTACCACTAAAAAGAACCCCTTTGTCGTAATACATCAATTTTAGGGCACTCTCCTTATTACCACAGCCAGTATCGGAATCTTCGGTGTTGACATGTCGAATAACGTGCAGTTTAGTGTTCACTTGGTAGGGAAGGCTGAATTGGCCTCTAAAAAGCTTGGGGTGCTCAGCAGAGCGAGACAGTATTTCATGCCAGCACATCGCTTGCAATTTTACAAAGCGCAAGTTTGGCCTCACATGGAATACTGTTCTCATCTCTGGGCCGGGGATCTCTAGTACTAACTCCTTCCACTTGACCGCATCCAGTGCAGAGCGGCTCGAATTTTTGACGACCGATGAAGACGAGAGGAAGAGATGTTGCATCCCTTTGCATTTTCTATCGAATATACCACGGGGAGCGTTCAGAGGAATTGTTCGGATTAATTCCAGCCTCAAAATTTCATCAATTTATTTCACAAATCGATGTTTGGCAGTACACTACTGTCGGTCCGATACGACTTAGGGCTTCAAGAAACCACCTTACTTCTTTTTAAAAAGCCGGCAACGCGCCTGAAGTTCCCCTGGTGTTGTATTTGTTAATAGGCGGTGGTCGACACTTGCCATCAGGTAAGCTTCATTCTCGTTTGTCCATCTCTTCTATATAAAAAAGACAATGAGACGACGTAGACAATTATCTTTAACAATGTTCTATTTATGTTCTGGAAGTAGGAGTAATTTTTGTGATTTCAATTCGAGCCGTTCGCGGTCAGGGGCCAAAAAGTTAACCCGAAAATACTTTATACAACTAGGATAGTACATAATATTTCGAATTTCGTTCTTGGAGACTGAGAAGTCCCTTCCGCTTGGGGGCCCCCGGGGCACTGCCCCGACTAGCCACTGGGTAGCTACGCCACTGATTACTAACACAACTTTTGATTAATTTTACAACAAATTTCAGAATTGGTCCTAACATAATTATTTAAAATTTAAGATTTTGTACAACCGACTTCAATATAAATTATTAAGAATAAGTCAAAAATTATTGGTCAGACCTTAATCAACGAGGGACCACTTGTGAAGCACCAGCTTTCAAATAAAAAAAGAAACATCGAAATCGGTTCACCTAATAAAAAGTAAGAAAAATATATAATAATAATAAAAACAAAAATAATAAAGTAATAAATAAAAACATACAGTCGAATTACGTACCGTCTCCTGTTTGAAGTCGGTGGAAAATCGTCTAATATACTAGTATATATACATACGCGCTTTTATTTAAAAAAACAAACTAAGTGGTTTTCTTTTATCCAGACGGACATGTTTAGGACGGGGAATGCCTCTCACGCATTTAATATCGCGCACAGGCGGCTGATAGCTTCCGAAAGAATTAATAAAAAGAAGTCATTTATTTTTTAAAAAAAACTTGCGTGAGTGTCATGGAACATTCGGTTGGAACCATTCGTAGTACATTCTTATTGATAAACGTATTATATTATTGATTCACAAATACAAATACAATAAATTACTAGCGTCTATTAAAATGTAGCGTCATTTAAAATAAAATAATATTTCTTTCATGTCGAGATAAGAAAAAGTGCGTGGCAGATAGCTTCCTTATAATCGCCAAGCCGTCAACACTACGTCAGAAGGTGTCGTGACGGAAAAATCTTACACTTTTCGTCGCGTAGGCCCCATCCGCCAAATCCGTACCGTCCGATAAAGAAAAAACAAAAAACCAAAACCAGATAATAGTAGTAAAATATTTATTGCTAAAATTATAATGTTGCGTTACGTAATTAACAAAAGTAAACATGAAATTATTTTTATTAGCAGAGTTATAAGCTGTTATAAAATTTCAAAAGTAAACATTACTTAAGTACAACAAGCAGCAGTCAGGTTGTCAAGTTGGCATTAAATCGCCTTATATTTAGTTTATGAACAATTATTAATATAATCATTGTCTGTGGACAACGAGGAACAACCTGATACGAATGGTAACGTGACTCCACCGACGGCTGCCATTAGCTCACTAGTAACTAAGAGGTTGAAAACTATGGTAGGGACTTTAAAGGAAATCGAAAACTTATTTTAATATAGTACTCAAAATATATTTGAGCATGAAAAGTATTTTATGATTAAATCTTGAGATCTATTTATATATTTAAAAAAGAAAAATCCTAAATTATATAATATTATCGTCATTTAAGACAATGCAATAGCACCTTGCCTATTTACTAGTATTTTTGCCAAAATCTAATACCTTGTTTGTTTTAATTTTCCTATAAAGCTACTACTATTTTTATTACTTACTGTGTAAACTATGCTTACAGTTAAACAGTAAGTAATTAAAAATACATAGTATTTTTACATCACAAATAAAAAGCCACTGTGTTTGATCAAATATAATATAAAAATTTTAAAATAACGATAGTGTATCCATGTCTTAAAAAGTAAAAAATCACATTTCTGCACCATAATATTGTGTTAAGTTATAATAACTGCAATGATATAAGAAAAGTATAGATACGTTGATACGTATTCGTTAATCGAGTCTTGAAAATGAAGACCAAAACACCAATTAACTCCGCTACGTGACGTACGTAATTCTTCATCGATTCCGAAATCTTACCTGACAATATCGTACAGTCCACCTGATGATAAGTAGTTGCTGTGGCCCATAGACATCTACAACTACGAATCAAAATGTAGATGCGTTGTCACCTGTGAAGAATTAGATGGAATGCCCCGTTTCCAGTAAAAAGGGTCTCCGAAATTCCGGAATTTCGCAACTACGGAACTTTGTGACAAATTTTTCGAAAATTCGATCGTGGAATTGAAAGGAGTAATATTGTTATTCCGATATTCATAAATTTTACACACTATGTGAATAATATTACATTCTTATATCCTTTTACATTCTGAACGCACCTAATCTAAAGCATGTGAAACTTTTCTTCATAAAGGTAAGTAAGGCCCTTTATACTTTATTTCCAATCTTTATCTTCGATAGCCTAGATAACTTAACATTGTCTTTCTCCATATTTTATTCCTAGATTGTCCCTTTACTACTGCGTATCGTTTTACGACTATGGAATCTTTATTGAAAATTTTCACTATAATTTTGTAACGCATTTCGTATCTATACTTTTAAATAGCATTTTATTTTGCAACATAGTATCGCTTACTTTCTATATAGTAAAATACTTTATCATTCTAATCTAGTTCCAGTTTTCTGAACGAACCAGCAGTCGAATGTATATCTTGGGTTAAATCATTTTTCTCTAAAGCGTACAAATCAACACACATCTCGTCCAACGCCAGCAGTTCCTCTCTGCGTTTTAGAAGGTTACGCTTAAGTTCCTCTACCATATCCTTCAAGGGGACTGTGCCGCCATATTCTTTGGGCAAAATAGCAGGGTCGACATGTTTTGTCAATTCTTCTGATGTACGATGAAACTGCAACAAAATATTATTTTTAATGACACGAGTTGCTAAAATTGTAACGTTACTCATAGAGCAACATGGGCCAGTGGCGGGCCGGAGGAGAGTAGCCATAGCATTTTGTCCCGATACAGAACTGTGTGTCATTTTTGCGGGAGGAAATCTGTCCACATAAAAACTATCGCCTGTCGCAACGAAACTCAAATATAACAATTAAAACAATAAACTAGCAATTTCCCACACACATAGATACATAACAGCATCGCTCGGTAACAGGATAAAGACTTTGATCAGTCGCTCGACCGCTCTGTATATTGTATGGTGGATGACGACCTGTATTGGTAAACAAATATGAAACAACACGACTGTTATTAAAGAAGCCAGTTTAAAGACGTGATGTCTTTTTGCAGCAAAAAACTGAACAAATCGGCATTTTTGTAGGGCGTCGATTCATCCGCGTACTAGATTTAGTCTAGTGAGCAGTGCGGCTGCAACTATTTTTATTATACGCATAGGACCATGTAGAATTATAATTTGACAGAAGGGAACGTCTCCGTATGGCTACTCCACTCCAGTCCGCCGGTGGCTCGTGTTGCTATAAGACTCTATAAGGTTATTCGACGTCATTATTTTTGTTATCAAGTTAAACAAAGATTTTGTTATTTGCTAAACGCACTGTTATTAATAGTAGGTGTAATACTGCTCTACAAAGATCACCCAACCCTCAAACAACTTCCAGCGTTCGATGTGTAGGGAGTTAGTACGTGCGCGTAAATGGCTCGGCTGAATTCGCTCGGTGATTGGTGATAGTGGCAGTAAGAACACCACTAATTCTACAACTCGCACGAACCGGCCATTCTACATAACACATTGTTCTATTTCGATGTTTATTAACCATCGTTTTCACTCTTTTTTATCTTTGCGTCGCCTACAGGCGCAGGTTTTGAATCAAACCTGTTCGCTCAGATTCTGGGGAAAATTTGAAGTTGAAGGGTTGGATGATCGCGTAGTGCTAATGTTAGTTAATTTAATTCTACAATACAGTTGAACAATAGAATATGACAAAGTGATGGGAGAAGTTCATCACAATGTTAAAAATACCTATTCAACACTTCAACTTTAATAAATTAGTAAAATGCTCTAAAATATTATAGATTAGAATAGGATAGAATCATTTTTATTCAATAAAGATTATAGTACATAATACTTATTTAAATTCATTTATATTTTATATTGTATAAGTAATACACATTCTTTGTTAATCCATTCAATTAATTTTCATATAGTTAGTTTGTTGATCCTTTCCTTTTTCTTACAAATCTTATTGCACTTCCAATGTAGTGAGTGTTCTCTGTTTACTTATGGGTTGACTGGTAGAGAACGCCTTAAAGCGTTAAGTCCGACTTTGTACATTTTTGTGCAGCAAAGTTTAAATAAATAAAATAAATAAAAAACATATATAATATATATTATAATACCGTTAGTTTTCATTTCTGATTATAATACGAGCAATAAATCAGTGTTGTCACTGATTTATTACTCGTATTATAATGACTTTTTGCCTAATGAAAAAGGCAACACACTATAGAGAAGTAGCTAGCCGATTGTGGGCAATAGTCACTTGCTAAAGCTATTTTTATTTTTATTCATATTTACTTTGCTTATACATATTTTTATGCTTGAAATATAATCTTTACTGCCGCGTACTACAACCAGATATGAATAAAATAATAAAATATTATTACCATAACTCGATCTTTTAATTTTTCACTTAGCAGAGACACGGCGAACTCGAAAAACTTCACTCCGTAATGAGGAATGTTCACAAAATGTGTGCATTTGTGACGCATAGGTGTAGAATTCTGCAAAAAAAACATAAGTAAGTATAACAAAAGTATAATCTGTGAAGTGGCTCACTACTCTGAACCATTCCGTGGGTGTCGTAAGAGGCAACAATGGGAAATAAAACAGGGGGAGTAGTATATTCCTGATCATAACTCAACATAATACTAAAATGCGGTTGCCAACACGCCTGCCTAGCGTGGCTACCAAGGAAAATAATCCCCATTTGAGGCAATATATGGTACCTAAAATAATTTAATGATGATGGTGATGTTAACAAATATAATAGTTGTATAGGAATTTCATACATTTCATCTTGATCACCATCAGCGAGTAAAAATCGTTAGTAATATTTTCTTTATAGGATAGATAGAAATCTACATCTATCCTCGTTTGCGAATCAAAATGCAGATGCGTTGTCACCTGTGAGGACTAAGATGGAATGCCTCATTTCCAGTAAAAAGGGTCTCCGGTTCCCTACACTCACCATACGAAACACAGCAGCGTTAAGCTGCTCTTTTACACTGGTATTCTGTGAGAGCGTGGTCCTTCCCCGGTCGAGCCGACCTATTCGTGCTACAACTATACTACTAATATAGCTGCAGCATGGCTCTACCACGTTTAATTTCGGTAGAGTCGCCTTATGTTATACTTAACGAACAAGTGAGACACAAACTTTACTTTCACAATCAATGACTACACTAAAAGTGTACCATGTCCTTTCAGCCTGGATTAAACATAACAAAAAAAAACCATGCGTGAGTGTCGTGGAATACTCGGTTACAACGAAGTTCCTTTCGTAGTTTATTATTATTGATAAACGTATTATATTATTGAAAATAAATGAATTATTAGCGTCTATGAAAATAAAACTTCATCTATACAAATAAATAAAATTGAAGTGTTTGTTTGTAATGTCAAAATAACAGTTTTTTACTAAATGCATATGAAAGTGTATATACGGTACTCATAGTCTACGACGGTACTTATAACAAAAACACAATTTTTAAAATTTTTGGCCGTTTGAAGATCATCAACTCTTTTTGTTTCGTGGGTTTTTAATTTCTTTTTATTTACGTTATAGGTCTTGTACTATTATTTATTCTGTGGTTTAAGCTTAATTGTTTATCACACTACGTTTTTGTCCTGTATCGTGAGGGCAGTATATAAACGTAAATTGCACAGATCCATACAAATACTTCTTCCGTACGTGATCACTGAGCCACAACGCCACAGAGCCGTCTCAGTCATTTAGACTTTAACGACATGCAATAAAATTCGATCTTTCTTTTCCTTTTTTTATGACATATCGACACATGATATTTTTAATGCCGAATTCCTCTTACGGACTTTCCGAAAACCTTTCTCGCAGCTAACTTGCGTACAGCCAAGTTTTATATAATGAAATACATATCATTTATACAAATAAAAAAAAGTAAAGTTAAAGATATTATATTATATTATATTTGGCAGATACGTGAATTAAACTATAGATTAATTTTATTCAAGTAATTAATATATTAAAAAATCGAATTAAGTTATATTGAATTGATTTAAATTGAATAAGATTAAATTAAATTAAAAAGATTACATAGAATTATATAAAATTAAATTAGATGAGATTAAATTTATTATAATGTCAATGTTACCTGTATGGACTCTGAAATAAATTGATTTTTTTTTAAAGTAAATACGTCCCACTGCTGGGCACAGGGCTCCTCTCATTTCTGAGAGGGTTTTAGGGTAAGGAAATGTCCGTTGCGCTGCCCCAATGCGTGTTGGCGAAATTCACATGTCTTCGAAATATTTTGTCTTATTTCTCAGACATGCAGGTTTTCTCACGGTGTTTTCCTTCACCGCCGAGCACTTGGTAATTCAGCACTTAACATTGCTATTAAGAATTTCATTGCTGCCGCCGGGTATCGAACCCAGGTTAATACTCGCCTACTGTAAAATTTACAACGGGGCTGCCTAAATAAATAAATAATAAAAACAAGTTATTTCTACCTGAATAACTGCTTACCTGTATACAATTGAGCATGATTCGTACATCGCTGAGAGACCAGAGACTGACGTGTGGCATCTGCATACCGGCCTCGTCGTTGACGTGTGTATAGCCGAGGAGCTGAGAGCGAGGTTCGTCCAGTAAAAGCTCCACTATCATTGAATGGACGCGAGCCATTACACAGCTGTCGTATAGATGAGGGTCGAAACGACCTGCATGAAATAGAAGTAGTTTATATATGAATAGTTAGCTATAAGACCTAGACACGGCGACGTGGCGGCAGCGTGTAATATTATATGTACATGAACCATTTCGAGCTACCTACCTACGACTCACCAATATAGAATATATATATATATATATATATATATATATATATATATATATATATATATACAAACATAAACACTCACGCCTGTCACCCAGAAGGGTAGGCAGAGATTACGGACTTCAATTTTCCACGATCCTGGCACAACTCTCTCGCCTCCTTTACATCCATATGTTGACTACATTGTCTTATGTAATCAATATATAATACTAACATTTTATATGCAATAAAACGTTTGTAGTTTAATCATCATCATCATCATTACAGCCCTTTACAAGTCCACTCCTGAACATAAGCCTGAGCCACCTGCATCCATCCACTTCCTGCATATCGTACCAGGTCGTCACTACATCAAGTGGGTGACCGCCATACACTTCGCATACCGGTACGAGGTTGCCACTAGAGGTTGCACACTGTGGTTTCATGTACAACCTAAAAAAGTTAAATTATGCTTGAGTAAATATTATCACGTAATTTATTGATTATTATAACTTTAGTTATAAATACCATATTAAATAAGAACATTTTTTTTTAATTTAATCGAAGAACGTCATATGTATTTGTACATTCCTATAGCTGTGATTTATGAAACTTGGCACTCGTTCAGATATCAAGTATTTTATTGGCAACGCCGACATCCCCGTATATTGATTGTACCGGATTTGGTCCTCTTTTCTCATTTATGATTTTGGTGGGTTAGCTGTTTTCACAGTTAACCCACAACTAGTTACTATGTTGTGAGCATATTTTAATGAAATAAGGATGACAAACGAGCACACAGTCCACCTGGTAAGTGGATGCTGTGGCCCACACAACCACATTTTTCCTCAATTAGGATATCAGTTATCACTTATCACCCCCGAGGACTGAGATGGAATACCTCGTATCCAGTAAAAAGGGTCTCTGGTTCTCTACACTCACCATGCGAAACACAGCAGCGTAATACAGCTGCAGCGTGGCTCTAGCACGTACGGAAAATCTTTCAAGTTTTCAAATAAAACATTATTCATTGTACTATTTAAATTAGAAAATATTAATAAAAAATTACCAGTATGTACTTGAAAACTCGGGAAATAAAGATAAACGGAGTTCTTAAATTTTAACTGACATTGAAACCAGACTCAACTTCACGGCACGCATTCACGACACACACATTCACGCACACATATTTCTTCTTTCTTTCTTTCTTTAGTCAGTAACAGTCGCCTCTAAAGCCGCGTGTCCACCAAAGTTTTGTTGCCAACACAACAGTTGCCAACAAAACTTGTTTCCATTTTCGGCGGCAACATCAAAGGAATACGTTTGTTGCCAACATTTGTTCCCTCGGTGGAGACGCTTGTTGGAGACAGTTGTAAACAGTTGGAAACATAACTGTTATCAACATTTTCGGTGGATACGCGGCTTAGTGCACCCAAGCAGATAATTTTATATTCATATATTATGTGCATTAGTGCGTGTTCTTACAATAAGTTGTACATGATTTTGGCTTGAATTTTTCGTCACTTGAAATATATGCAACGCAGGGCTTCGTCTATATTATTTCTTTATAGGTCTGAGCTTGTAAGAAAAAGGTAGATTCGGTTCGAAATACTTACCCATACATGACAACACAACTCTTCTTCCTTCTGCATCTCTCTTCGGCAGCGGAACCAAATATCCAGCGTCTATAACAGCAGCCACTTTAGGGTCCAACGGATCCAACTTTTGAAACCATTGTGGGTACATTTGCCGGATCGTCAAATATCTCTCCAGCATAGAGCACGCCTGTGGGATCGAATACTTCTTTGTGCGGAGGAAACGTAACAGAAATGGTGGATCTGGAAAGAATTATTTCATTTATTCATTGCAACTTATCAATAGTCCACAGCTGGACATGCGAGGCTAATGTATAAAGATTACGTCATAGGCAGCATATAACGCTGAAAAACTCTTTATATTAGTGTCTACAACATACTCGGGCGATGGATTAAGGGCACGAGGCCTGGACTTAAGGTAATATGCGTTAAAATTTGAAAAAGTCTATTTCTAAATTTTCAAAGCCTATTGGGATTTTATTTTACTATAAGAGCAAATTAACAAGACGTTATTTTATACTAGCTGTTCCCCGCGACTCGCGCGAACCCCGGGGAAGTTTTTTTGCGCGGAACCCTAAAATAAGAAATGAGGTGATCGCTACCAAGCTATTTCTAATTTGTTGTGTTGTTAATTTGTGTAACATACATAATTGTAAGCTGTTATTTAAAAAAAAAGTCCCGCTGAGTTTCTTGCTGGTTTTTCCCAGGACAGAGGTTTTTTTTGAACCAGTGGTAGCTAAACAAAAGAGTGACTTTCAATAAGTATTATTTATAATCTATATTGAATAAAAAAGTTTCTGTTTCTGTTTCTGTTAACATCAGCTATCTGTCAGTGAAAGTCCCATCCAATTCGGTTCACAGGTTTTTGCGTGATGCGTGTTCAGGCAGACGTCGTGTTAGAGTTTTATTATAGTATAGATTTTTAAGATATCAGAATGAAATGAAATATGTGTGAATGAATTGTGAAATAATAAATGAATTATCTACTTTAAAACCCAAAATACACACCATTTTATTCCGTATACGGCTTGTAAACAACTTATTTTAATGTAAAACAGCAAGTAGTGTAAGTTTTCGACTAATTTATTTTTAATCATATTGCCTGTGTTTGAATGTATTTTATTTCATTATTATTACGACTACAGTCTCCAATTTCATTGTACCTACATCAATGAATGAAAACGTTAATAATAAATGTCTACCTTTTTAAATGTTTACGAGGATTCTAAACTTATCTTGTACTGAAGTGTTTCTCCTCGTTAATTTAAACATTCATTCCCATTTTATTGCAGCCCTTAAATAAATGCAATGTGAGGACATAGTTATATGTAAGTTGAAAAAAGAGTTCTACCCAAAATCAGTGCTAATTTTAAATAAAAGGTACTAAAGTGACTAGTGACGAGTATCTTTAAAATTTTTAAACTTATTTTAGCTAGTATAATAGCTTATTTTTTTTAGTGTGGGTCACATTTATGGCGGTCAGAATTAGGATTGCCATCTATTTTATACAAGGTTATTTTTCAGAGTAGCCAAATTTTAAACGTTCAAATATATAAATAATGATATACGGTTATTGCAGTTTTTGAAAATACGAGTAAATAAGGCTCCTACTTTTATTTAATATTGTCCCAAATTGAATGTGATTTATGGGCAACAAAGCAGTTACCACGCATTTTGAATTTAAAAGATAAAAACGACAGAATGTTCGAGTTTTTTTTTTAATTAACTTTTCTTTACTATTTGCTTCTCTGCAAATTTCTAAATTCTAAAAAAGTCTAAATTTATCAAGGCCGCAAAAATATTGTCTTAAATAAAACATTAATTTGTAACCATACTATAATGTTTTGTTTTTTTTTTTCACCATCTACTATATTTTTTTCTTAGTAATCGACTCTCATTACTTTTGCAATGATAGGTTGGTGAGTTATGTTACGTGGAAACGTTCCAAGCAAACTAAACAAATAATATTTATTTACAATCCCACGAGAAGGACCATGACTCGGAAGTGGTCCCGAGTCATCGTGATAGCCCTGCGAGGATGCGGCAGCAAGTACTACACCCGGAACGTGCTTCCAATAAGTCAAAGCGAGAGAGGGGACCCTTCGGGTTGCGTTCCGAACGGAGATCCCGGGACGCCTGACCACCGTGGGGTTTTAGCTGGTAAGAGTCCGGTATAACTTTTACGTTGCCCCCGGAGCGTAGGGTATATATGATGATCCACGATAAAAAAGTACTTACCAGTTCGACATTTTCTAATAGCCGGATGTTTTTCTATAAAATGTCTCATCTGAGCCAACGCTTGTTCTCTTAACGCTGGGTTTTCTCTAAGTTCCACTCTAGCTCTTTCTCTTAGTTCTGATGGCAGTTCACCAGTTTCCCGTTCTTTAGCTTCCAGTATTTGCAACCGTTCATCTTCGGTCAGTCTCGGCGATTCGGTTATTTCTGGTTTGGGTTCGTGCTCTCTTCGGCAATCTTCGGGCTGGAGGACGGAGGTGGCCATTGCTTCTGTAAAAAAGTTTTGTATTATTCATTTTGTGTTTTCTAATTATTCATAGAACACTGATAAAAATAACAGGGCATGGAAGGTCATAAGTATCCTTAATAAAATGTATTTATACGTAGTCCTATGAGACTGGTTAGCAATGTGGACTTATAATCAATTCAATGGAAAAATAAATGTACAATGTAATGAAAACAGTACGGTTTTATACGTGGTAGAGCCATGCTGTAGCTATATTAGAAGTATAGTTGTAGCACGAATGGGTCGGCTCGACCGGGGAAGGACAACGTTCTCACAGAAAACCAGCGTAAAATAGCAGCTTAACGCTGCTGTGTTTCGTATGGTGAGTGTAGAGAACCGGAGACCCTTTTTACTGGCAAAGAGGCATTCCATCTTAGTCCTCACGGGTGACAACGCATCTGCATCTTGAGTCTTTATTGAAGATAGATGTAGATGTCTATGGGTCACAGTAACCACTTACCATCAGGTGGACTGTGTGTTCGTTTGTCACCCTATCCTATAAAAAAAAAACTGGTGAACACACTTTAAACAAAACTCCTTCCGAGTATGTCAGCTATTACATAATATCATCTTAGTCCTCACGGGTGATGGATAACGCATCTGCATTTTGATTCGTAATCGAGGATAGATGTAGATGTCTATTGGCCACAGCATCCATTAGCATTCTTTAAAAAAAATGCTTTTATATTTTTTCATGTTGTTTTTATCTTATTAAATAACTTTTATTGCATGATTTTAAAATTAGCCATAAACCTTGATGTGGTAATATGAATATTGTTTGATGAACAAATAGCTCATACACGCAAATAAGTATTTCGAACATTTTTAGATCTGGTTCTTATTAGCATAATACTATGATAACTTAATATGCAAAATACACACGGTTTTGTCGATACACGTTTCAGTAAATATTAACTATAATCCTAAGTATAGAATTTTACGTGGCAAAATGCCAAAACTCTATAAATTTTTACATGTGCGTGTCACTGTAATTATTTATTTAACAATTTCGCTTTATGGCAAACATTTGCAGAACAGTTTTGTTCTTGTGAATGGTATACCGTCATATTCGATAATTAATAAATTAATATTCTTTGTTAAAAAGAGACAAATAACTGTAATTATTATTTTATTTTTGTAATTTCAAACCAGAAGAGATTTTTTTAATTGTTAAGGTGTTTTACTACTTTTTTTTTTTTTTTTATAGGATAAGGGTGACAAACGAGCACACAGTCCACCTGATGGTAAGTGGTTGCTGCGGCCCATAGACATCTACATCTATCCTCTATTACAAATCAAAATGTAGATGCGTTGTCACCCGTGAGGACTAAGATGGAATGCCTCATTTCCAGTAAAAAGGGCCTCCGGCCACCTGCACTCACCAGGCGAAACGCAGAGGTAAACCTACCTCTACTTCACGCTGGTTTTCTGTGAGGTCGTGGTACCACCCCGGTTCGAGCCGGCCCATCCGTGCGACAGCAAAAACTGCCGCGTGGCTCTACCACTGTTAAAACTCTCAGACCGAGAAGAATTAATTATAAGTTGAGCAAACTCACATTCACAACCAATGATATTTTACCAACTCCTTTTTAGAAATATAATTTCATTTTTTACAACCATTGTAAACAATAAACAATAAGGTTTCAACCGTGCAAATTCACCAACCACCTAGTTACAACTTTAGTACGTAGTTACAACTTATATACGTCCCACTGCTGGCCACAGGCTCTCCTCATTTCTGAGAGGGTTTTTATGGAAAGAAAGTGTCCGCCGCGCCGTCCCAATGCGTGTTGGCGAACTTCACGTGTGTTCGAAATATTTTTTTATTCCTCAGACATGCAGGTTTCCTCACGAGTCGCGATGTTTTCCTTCACCGCCTATAAATCAACACTACCGCACTTAAAATTGTACTTAAAATATGGCACTTATAATAGGGCAGATATGCATAATATTTATTTACCATTAAAATTTGACCGCATTATGTAGAAAAATTTGCAATTTTTATACAAAATATTTAAAACAAAGAGTCGATTGTCTCCGTTATAGAATTCATTAAAGGCGTTTTTTCATTGCCTTATCAGAGTTAAGATAAGATCTCTATAAAAAGTTAACAAAATTTTGTAAAAAAAATATATATCTAGAAGCAAGGTCCGGAGAGTACAGTGTACGACGATAAATTTCCGAAGCTTCTACTTTTACAATAGCTCCACATAAAAGCAATTTTCAAACAAATTTTTATATTCCGAACACGTGCATAGCTTTTTAAAAGTCATTTCACTCTTCCCCCAGATTTGCGCCTTTAGCTCTTGACCTTCAAGCTTGTCGGAGCGCCAAAACTTTCACCTGCCTTTCACGTCACAGTAAAAGTGACAAACGACTTTGACAATGAAATTGCTTAAAATAAATCACCAAGTGGTTACATACTAAAGTCGCCTTTTCTATATTTAGTCACAACCATCCTCATCATCAGCCTATCAAAGTCCACAGCTGAACTTAGCCTCCCCCATATATTGCCTCATAGGATAATACTTGTCATAGTGCCACACTTGACACGCTGGTTGGTAACCACAATTTTTAATGACTTCTTTTTGTTTTAGTGTGCAGTGAATTCACCTTGGAGATGCGGCGCAAGATAATAATCTACCCCGTATCATCCCGTGGGACAGAGGTGGCAGAGGAATATTTAACTAACTAACTAACGTCAGTCTTGATCATAAACCGTTGCCTAGAAACGATGTCTATGATTACTGATTGTTTTATTGTTTTATTTTACGCTCTAAGTCATTGCCTCACTATTCCACAACAAAAAAAAATTAGAAAGTGTCTCACCTACTTTGAGTTTACGAAATAGCATGTTTGGGGTAATACATTATCTAAAAGAAATAGTAGCTCTTAGATATTGCGTAGAAAAAAGTTAAATTATTTTTTAATAATCCAACAACGATCCTTCTTTAAAAGCCTTATTTTTTATAAAATAAAGAGCAAACGAGCATGCGGCTCACCTGATGGTAAACGTCGACAGCCGCCCATGAACTTAATTTTTCTTATTATAAAATTGTTTATGCAATAGATTGGAGATAGACTTGGATAAATTTAAAAATAGAATAGATAGTATTATAAAAAATTCAAAAGAAAGAAACCGGTCAAGTATGAATCAGACTCGCGTTCAAAGTACTTATAAATTTAATTATAAACATGTAGATAGTTCAATAGAAATATGTGGTGGAGCCATGCTGCAGCTATATTAATAGTACCTATAGTTGTAGTACGAATGGGTCGACTCGACCGGGGAAGGACCACGCTCTTACGGAATACTAGCGTAAAATAGCAGCTTTTTACTGGACAAGAGGTATTCGTATACGTCTTAGGCCTCACGGGTGACAACGCATCCGCATTTTGATTCTTTAGTAAGTGGTCACAGAACCACTTACCATCAGGTTGACTGTGTGCTCGTTTGTCTCCCTATCTTATAAAAAAAACCAACACATTTTTCAAAACAATGAAAAGGTAAGTCGGATTGAAGGACATAAGTACTTAACTTTGCAATACCAAAAATCTTCTCCCGTACATAAGTCTACATTACAGTCGATGCTCCTATCGGGAAAATGTTATTGTGCGATATACCTACAAATTAACGATTTTCGGATTTTTTTCCTTTACTTTTGCAGCGATACCTTGATTTTTGCTAAATTTCATGATTCTAGGTATCTAGGTTAACGGGAAGTACGCTAAATTTTGAAGAGTGAGTTTGTAAGTATCAAAACATGTAACACATGGCCATATTATTTAAATTCATTGACTTAGAAGATAGAATTTTTACATCTTCAAGGGATCGTAGACCTAAATATTTAGTTTTAATTTTAATTTTTTACCTCTACTCATTTCTGAGAAAAAGAGCCTTCAAAACAGACAGACGGACGAACAACCAAGAGATCCTATAAGTGTTACGTTTTTTAGGGTTCCGTACCTCAAAAGGAAAAAACGGAACCCTTATAGGATCACTTTGTTGTCCGTCCGTCTGTCTGTCTGTCTGTCAAGACCCTTTTTCTCATTTATGGCGCAAATTTTCGACACGAATCAAAACCTACAGGGTACTTCCCGTGAACACAGAATCTTAAAATTTGGTACGAAGCAACGTTTTATAGTACAGATAAAGGAAAAATTGCGAAAAGCATAAATTTTTAGTTACATCATATAATAAAAATATTTTTAATAATTTTAAACTTATATACCTACAGATTTGTTCGGAACCCTCGGTGCGCGAGTCCGACTCGCACTTGGCCGGTTTTTGTTTATTTGGGTTACGGAAGCCTAAACATTGAAATATAAATTAGGTTCTAATATTTATTATTATTTTATTTAAGTTCTCATAAAATCTTTAAAAAATATGTTTCAGAGCTCTACACTCAATTGTAACAAAGCCACAGGCAAATAGTAATCATAGTCAATTCTGTAGAATGAACTTAAAGCAGCTGACGTATGAAATTTCACTTTCAAATTTGTTAGCATACGTTTGTACTTTCATTGCTGTGTGCATGAGTGTCGTCACGTGTTCATGTAGGTGAACTCTATAATAAAAACTAAATTGTTTTAATGAATTGAAACCCGTTTATTTTAGATATTGATTATGTACGGTTTTATGTCACTGTTGGTTTTATTTTTATCTTACTGTCCCAGCAGGCGGGTAATGTTTTTCGAGTGTATGTATGTATGTTTATTTACTTGGCACGGGCTGTATCCTAAACGATTTTTAACATTATGGATTGTCGTTAGATTCGTTATTTTTTTTAATAACTGGCTTTACGGCTCTGGGTTCTAGCCCTTCTGAACCTGAAGTTACAATGTATAATTATCCTTCATAGTACACTGCTTCACAATATGTCGATGCGTCACATTGTGCAGCCTTTGGCAGATTTTGACGGCAACTTGAGCTTAGCAGGACAGCTGACAATTCGCGATGGTATCTCAAGGCGCCTAAGCAGACACACACCTTATCTTGAGAATCACATCACCATCAGAGCACTTGTTTTACCTTTTCCACTAATAGTTCACATGCGCAGACATTTAATACACAAAATCGCACCATTTTACATATCAAAATCCACTTCAAACCATTACTGAAACAATAACATATATATAAAAGCAGCAATCCGTCGCCGGTCAAGTTCCCGCCAAAACCATTGAGTTATAATGATGAGAAAATCTTACCAATACACTCTACAAACTCGCAAAAAGAATTTCTCCTGTTTCCTGTATCCGCGGAGGCGTTTTATATGCATAAATTAAACTAGAGCTATTTTTTGTATGTAATAATTTGCTGGCATCTGTCTTTCCGTCCGAATACAACCTAGGCGTCTCCAAGTGACAGTGAATAGGCTTTTGTTAAGCTAAGACTTGCGATTTACCATCTGGGGCTTCATCACCACTTACCACCAGGGATTGTGGTCCAGCACGGGTTTATAACAAGTAAAAAGATATATTTGTATATTTATTCGAATCTCTGGCTCCGAATCCGCAACCCACTTCTCCGCAACCAAAACGCTTAGCCACTGCGGAACCCAAATGCCATTTTTATAGAATAGAATAGAATAATTTTTATTCAATATAGATTACAGTAAATAATACTTATTGAAAGTCATTATTTTACTTTTACCACTGGTTCGCAAAAAACCTCTGTCCTGGGAGAAACCAGCAAGAAACTCAGCGGTATTTTTTTTAAAAGCACAATTTACAATATAATATTTTAAACAATTATTATGAAAACATTTAGAAACAGCATGGTAGCGATCACCTCATTCCCAGGGGTTATTATCAGTCATGTTCTCTTTAGTAGTATAATAACCCTTACTAGACAATTTTTGCTTAATAAATAATTTAAACCTTTTGATAGATAAGGTCTGCATATTTTCTAAGACTTTGTTGTGAAAGCGTATACACTATACATTACCCCATGAATTACTGACTCTTTGGAGTCGAGTAACTGGTATAACTAACTTGTGCTTGTTCACAGTATTTACAGAATGTACATCACTATTTTTAATAAAACTATTTTTGTTTTTGTGTACATACATTAAATTCTCGTAAATATATTGAAAGGACAAAGTTTATATATTTATTTCTTTAAATTTTTCTCTAAGGGATTCCTTCGGACCCAGGTTATAAATTACTCTTATGACTCTCTTTTGCAAAACAAAAATAGTTTCAACGTCAGCCGCAGTATCCCATAGCAAGATTTCAGTATGCTATGGAAAAAACTAAAATAAACTAATCTAGCTGTTTGAACACATGTAAGGCATCTAATTTTTTTTACAGCATATGCTGCAGAACTAAGTTTGCTAGCTAGTTTAGATATATGAGAGCCCCATTGAAGCTTCGCGTCCACTTTAATAACGAGAAAAACACTGAATTCAACAAGACCCAGCTCCTTCCCTTTATTTAAAAGCACCTGTTTAACATTGCGTGTAGTTTAGTAGTCGTTTTATTACCGTTCAAAAGTAAATTATTCACGTGTAACCAATACCTAAATGTTGACTTCTAATAATTTATGTTCTTTCACCAAACTTTTTTTTAAATAAATTTTTAAATGCTCTAAACAACAACAATGCGCTAAAACATCAGGGCTAACAAATCATAAGGACCAAGAACGTACTAATAAAGACAAAAGCAGAGTCGGCAAAACTATAGACAAAACGCGGCATTAAAGCACTGTATATGCAATTCAATGGAGTCTCCATTATCGTTATCAATAAATCCATTTGTAGTCCTCAAGCGTGTATTGTCGGTGGACAAACATAAAGGAAAACTTTAACAATTCTATCGATTATGACTCTATAATTTTAACTTTATTGTGTTGCAATAAACAACAAATTGATTTATAGCTGTCCTCTATATAAATTGTACAGAGTTGCATATTCTAGCTATCTCAGGATTTTTTTATAGGATATGGGTGACAAGCGAGCACACAGTCCACCTGATGGTAAGTGGTTGCTGTGGCCCATAGACATCTACATCTATCCCCGTTTGCGAATCAAAATGCAGATGCGTCGTCAACCGTGAGGAATAAGATGGAATGCCTCTTTTCCAGTAAAAAGAGTCTCCGGTTCTCTACACTCACCATACGAAACACAGCAGCATTAAGCTGCTGTTTTACGCTGGTATTCTGTAAGAGCGTGGTCCTCCCCGGTCGAGCCGACAATAAATATAGCTGCAATATACCACGGGTTTCTTTACTCATGTGCTCAGAGGATTTGCGATCGTTGTAAATCACAGTACGCGAATTAAAGAGAATAATAAACTGATGTAACTACTATATACCAAAAGTAAACAAACGCAAATCCCGCCTCCGATTCCCGCCGGTAACAATGAAATTGTTAATTACATTTTTAAATGCTGACTTACTACGTAATCGGCGTTGAAAGAAACCCGCGTGAGGAAGCCTGTACGTCTGATAAACAAAATATTTCGAGGACATGTGACGTTAGTCAACACGACGACATCACATCCCGACAACACTCACCAAACTATTCACATCGTCTGGATGCTTGGCGGTACGACTTCTTTGTCGAATCGTTTACTACCGGCGGTTTTTTAACGTGTGGTTGTTTTCTCCTGTATTGTGGGGGTAGTTTACAAACATAAATTGCACAAGGACAAACATCCAGACCTGGAACAAATATTTGTAGGCCATACAAATACTTGTTCCGTGCGCGATTCGAACCTGCGGCCCTGAGCTCCGCATCTGCACCAAGGAGTCGTCAAATTTTACAATCGTAATTACGAATTCCGCCGGATCTAAATTGACCCACAAACCGTATTTAACGCTGAAGTGACAAAGTTGGAATAAACGTGTCTTGGAGCGGAACCGGGCTCGGGCACACGAATACCAGTGCAACGACCTGGATATAAAGCTAGTCAGACTACAAATGGATACGTGAAGCCAAAGTTAGGCTGAGTGAAGAACCTTGGGAGAGTTTATATCCTAACTGCTCCGGCTGATAACGATGATTAGTTCCTGGGTAAAATGTGTCCGGTATTAAATTAAGGCGTTTGTTTGTTATGTCTACCAGATTTAAATAACCCTGAAGTTAAAATTAAAGTTAAAATAAAGCGAATGAAAATAATAGATGTATTTTTTACTGTTTTTGACTGAAATTATTCATAATATTTTATTTTTGACTGAATAATAGGTTTTTTTATTTCTTAATTATAGATAATTAAGGGTGTATTCAGTAAAACTTCTTAATTATGTATTTTTTGTGTACTAGTGCTGCTTGTGTGGTTATAAAAACAATATTTCGACGATATGTAAAGTCTGCCAACATACATTGGAACGGTGGACGCGCGGTGGACACTTCGTTGCCCTTAATCCCTCTCAGAAATGAGAGGTAGCCTGTCTGATAGAGGAGCATAAGGAACCGAGGAACATAATTGTACGAACAGTTAGACTCCTACAGGTACAGTAGGAATCTAACTGTTCGTACAATTATGTATGTAATGTATAAAATAACATTCAAAGTGATCGAATAATATACAAAGTGATTCAAGTAACGGCTCCGTAGCGCAGTGGCTTCGCAATGAGTTGTAGCGCTAAGGGCCGCCGCGCGGGTTCCAATCTCGCATGGAATAAGTATTTGTGTGGCCTAGAAATATTGTTCCGGGTCTGGATGTTTATCCTTGGGCAATTTATGTTTGTAAACTGCCGTCACGATACAACAGAAATGCCTAGTGTGGGAGTAACGTTTTAAAAAAGTATGTTCTCAGAAATGAAAGGAGGCCTTTGCCCAACTGAACAGGAATCCTTTAATTTCTAAGAAGGTTTATGAAGCGGAAAGCAGCACTGGAAAAGGCGCGTTTGCGGTCTTCACATAATATCATCGAAACATTTAAAATTTATAACACATGTAGGTTCTGTTACAATGTCTTATTTTTTAAATAACTTTCAATGTCATGAAACCTTTTTAATTAAAAAAAAAACAATTCTTTATATCCCAAGCACTTTGTTACTTCTTTTGTTTTGCTCAAAAAAAAGTAAACAATGAATTTACTGCTCCTTAACAAGAGAAATGTAAATTATTCATATTTTGTGGTTTTAACCACATAATAGGCGAAAGGAAAAAGAAAGGTCAACTAGTCTTCTGTAACCTCGTCTTGTAAATCGGCGTTAAGCTTACGAAATTAATCCAAAGAGGTTTACCTTGCATTTGTTGGCGATTATTTTCGAATTTTCTATTCATTGATAAATATACTTCGTTGCAAGGATTTAATATTGTTCATGATATAAAAAGTGAATTATAACGTTATTTCTTGCGCTGAGTGAGAAAGAAAAACATCGCAAAAAAGCCTGCATGCCTAAGAAATTTGAGGAAATATGAGTTCATCATCCTTCATTAAAGTATAGTATTACAGACTAAAGTTACCCTCTTAAAAATGGAAGAGAGCCTACTTATACAATGGTTAAAGGCTTATTTACCGGTTAATTTACCTTAATTAAACGGTTAATTTACCAACTTATGCTTATGCGTCTTTTATATTAGATGTAATATGAAAAAAAATACATCATGTACTTAATCCCCGGTTTCCGAAGAATATAAAATCTGTAAAAGTCTTCTATATATTTATTTTCTATTCTTTGTATATTTTTTATTAAAAAAATTAATACATACAGTCTCCTTAGGCATGTTGACCATGTGTTGATTATCTGAATTTTGAGAAATTTTTGTGTTCGTCACATTATAATGAAACATATTCAAACTAACTTAAAATTTTTGGAAATTATTGTTGCCATTATTTAAATCCCTTCCCCCTCCCCCGCGGTTTAATTGTGGTTTTACACTTACAAATTTTGTAAATAACTTCAAATATATAAAAAGCATACAACACTACTACTACAACTCTTCGAACTGTAACTCTACTAACCCCACACCATTCTACAGTAGACGTCATCGGCAAACAGAAAACAAAACATTTTCTTAAAAAATAGCAGCAGAAACTTGAGCGCGCGCTTTTTACTATCAAATGACGTGATTGATTTTTGCAGTGTATAACCACATTTTCTATTTATAAACTATTATTAAATGTTATTTAAGTTTGATACTTTTAATTTTTCACTAAGTAATTTACTGCACAAACATAATTAAATGAAAAATTAGTTTATACAGTAATAAAACTCACTTCCAAGTCCAACAGCCCTATCCAAATACAGGTGGTTTCGCGTCACATTGTCACAAATTTCGGGATACACTCAGCACGTCGAGCAATAAACGATGGCCAGGTCAGACTGGCGGCCGCGGTCGATGCTCCCGGTCCTCACCGTTACCTCCCGAAATATTGCGACATGTGCCCACCGATTCACTGGATAAGGGGTACTTATAAAGATATTTTTTTATGTAGGGTAATGCCCTCGGCAACATACGCCTTACGTTGTATATAGCCTACCAATGAGAAAGAGAAGAAGAAAAACTCGAGTAGAATAGATAAAAGATCGAAAAAGTTTTTCTTTGCGATAGAAAAATATACAGCCATATTTACATGCACCTGTGTATGATGCAGTTTTTTTAAGTTTTAACTTCAAATTAAAAAAAAACTGCAATTGTCAATGGCAATATTCCCCTATGAGGCAATCTATGGAGAGAATTTATGTTCAGCAGTGGACTTTTATGGGCTGTAATGGATGGATGTATAGAAGATAATCTACCAGGAGTACATGACCCACTGAGAGGTGAAATTTACAAATCAACAGTAACATTACAACTATGGCAAATATCCCCCTATGAGGCAATCTATGGGGGAGACCTATGTTCAGCAGTGGACGTTTAGGCTGTAATGGATGGATGTGTAGAAGATAATATACCAGGATAATATAAGGGTTTCCAAATTACTTTTTGATAGGGCTTGTTTAATTATTGGAGAGCAGTGGTAGCTGGTAGCTAAGGGACTAAGCGCTCGCTAAACATTTGACAGTACACGAGCAACTCAGGTTCAATTCCTGTCGGCAACAATGAAATTATGGAAGGTAATTTTAAGTGCTAATTCACCACGTGCTCTGTGATAACGGAAAACATTATGAGGAAATCTGCATGTCTGAGAAATTAAAAAAATATTTTAAAGATATTTGAAGTCTACTAACAAGTATTGGGGCAGCGCGTTGGGTACTTTCTTGCCCCAAAACTCTCTTAGAAATGAGAGGACGCCTGTGCTTAGGAGTGGGAAGTATTATTAACCGTAACTTTACTTTTTTTCCTAAACTATTTGACGAATTATATTGATCTTAAGGTAGGTTAGTAAGAGTAGTAGGTATGTTAATATTAATTGTAGGCGTTAATAGATGGAATAGAAGGAAGTCCTTTGGGGATCTATTAACACCTTCAATTTGTATCCGCTCGTTATCTTAATTTATTGTAATAAGATTCTCTAGTACACACAGATGTTGTATCCACAAGAAGATTCGTGCCGCTAGAAAGAGTATTTCATTAATTGCGTTCATAAATTGAGTTTTTCCGGTAAATCCATTTACCTTTCTTGTATATCTACCGTTTAGAAATAATAACATATTATTATTATGTTAAATAAATGATAATGAGAATATCTATTAAAAAGTCTGTTTGAATTAACTCCAGAAAGATGCTCGATGCATCGCTAAACACTGCACTGCAATGAAAATGTCTTCCATAATTTAAAAACTTTTATACGTGTTAGACAAAAGTCAAAACAAAGAAAAACCAAACTTTAATCCAATGTTTAACGTTAGTGTGGGTAGGTAATAAACAAACGTAGATACAACACCTTGAAGTTTCCGTGATTAAGTTTAAACAAAAACAAACGGGCGTAAAAAGCGTGCTCATAAGCGGTCGATGCACCTGGCCAGTTAGTGGCGAAATGCAGCCATCCCGTCATTCCCGAAGGTGTTTTTATTGTTGTGTTGGGTTCCTTCACAGAGAAACCGCTGTCATTATGATAGGGATAGACTATCGAAAATTTTATTTTATATGTATAATGTATATAAGTATAAAGACTCCGCTAAGTTCTTACAAATTTGATTCACCGCCGAGCGGATATAAAGAAATGGTCCACATTGTAATCAATATCATTATACCTTTTATAGGTGGTAGAGTCATGCTGCAGCTATATTATGGTTGTAACACGAATGTGTCGGCTAGACCAGGGAAGGACTTCGCTTTCGCAGGGTACTAGCGTGAAATAACTGCTGTGTTTCGTATGATGAACGACTCAATCAATCTTAGTTCTCAGGGTGACAAAGCATCTGCATTTTGATTCATAATCGGGGATAGATGTAGATGATTTTATACGTGGTAGAGCCATGCTGCAGCTATATTAGTAGAATAGTTGTAGCACGAATGGGTCGGCTCGACCGGGGAAGGACCATGCTCTCACGGAATACCAGCGTAAAATAGCAGCCAATGCTGTGTTTCGTGTGGTGAGTGTAGAGAACCGGATACCCTTGTTACTGGAAAAGAGGCATTCCATCTTAGTCCTTACGGCTGATAACGCATCTGCATATTGATTTGCAAACGAGGATAGATGTAGATGTCCATGGGCACAGCAACCACTTACCATCAGGTGGACCGTGTGCTCGTTTGTCACCCTATCCTATAAAAAAAGATGTCTCTGGATAACAGCATCCAGTTACCATCAGGTGGAACGGGGCTCATTTGTCATGTATATTCTATAAAAAAAATCCCATTATATTTCACTCTTAAATATAAGCCTCTCTCGTTATCAAATAAAGAGCTAGCTACTAATCCACACGGATTTTATATATTTCCTAGAAGTCATGAAGAAGCTTTATAATCTAGTGAACGTTGTATAAAATTTAGATAAAACATTGAAATTACTACGGAACCTCAAACAGTAATATCATGAAATGCCCAACTAAATTAATCTTATATTTTTAGTAATCATCTCACACTGTTCATTCCGGCGTACACACATGGTGTTGACGTGCATTATAATTATATTTATATACACAAAGTAAATAGGTATACCAACTTTTTATTGTAGCGTTGGTACAGGTCGCAATGTAATGTTTTCTAATAAAATGGCAGAGGTTTGTAGTTGTGCGTACGTTTCATGTTCTGAAGTTATTGCTATTAATTTATATAAGGCATTCCGAATATTATTACAAATATTAATAAAAATATAATTAAAATTGTATAACCATATTATGTTTTATAGAAATAAATATATGGGGTAAAATACAAGGTTGCAATGATGAAAATCAATGTTAAGATATGTCGAAAAGGCGCACGGTGCGTAGTTCTTTTTCGCGTATAGCTCGCGACTAGGATAGTAAACTGGTAATTTAGAAATTTGTTCGGAACCAGATACCAGTTTACAGTTTAAAACAAGAAAGAAGGCAACAGTTAATTTTTCATTCCTAATTAAACATTATAACCCTTCCAAATTTAAAACGATATTTCCACAATTATTTTTATTCTGCGGCAGCAATGCACCGGGTACCAGCTAGTTATTAATAATTATATTTAGTAAACGCAAGAACTATGGCACACATGTTATTTTAAAACGATAAGGAAACTTGGATCAGCAGAAACGGTCAGTAAACGATTAACATTTAAATTACTTTAACAGCTATACTGAAAAAGATCGTCCGTCCATCTTATTTGTCATTGAAATTACCACATTATTCTTTACATATACGGAGCAATTATAATAAACACAATGTACACTTAATGGTACTAGGGAAACAGAACGATAAAGGAAGATTTATTCGCAAGACACCGTTCAATGCTAGGCTCCATTATTTTAACGTTACGTCTGATAGGATAGTGAACCACTGTTACTGTACATTAAAATAAGATAGTGTTTCCATTATGCTAAGTTATGTTATCTTCTTCGATGCATTAAGAAGCGGTAGCGAAGAAATATCTTAATATTACGGAAGAAAATGCAAGACTTTATTTTACGTAGTAGAGCCATGCTGCAGCTATATTGTGCTTGCAGCACGAATGGATCGGTTCGTCCGGGGTGGGACCACGCTCTCACAGAATACCAGCGTAAAATAGCAGCTTAATGCTGCTGTGTTTCGTATGCTGAGTGTAAAGAACCGGAGACCCTTTTTACTGGAAACGAGGCATTACATTTCAGTCCTCAGGGGTGACAACGCATCTGCATTTTGATTCTTAATTGAGGATAAATGTGGTATCTATGGGCCACATATTCCACATACCATCAGGTGGACTGTGTACTTGTTCGTCAACCTTATTCTATAAAAAAAAACTTCCTTTCTAGACCTCATACTAACAAATAAAGATAGAGGGAGCGCTGTGTACAAAGTGACGTCTTTCTTGTTTCTTTGTTTAACAGCCCGTAAAAGTTCACTACTAGATGCATACTAAGTACCTAAGACCATGTTGTTGAATGCAAATTGTTTTAGATGGATATGTGTGTGTAAATGTCTTTGTTACGAATCTTATCCACCAGAGAAACTCCTACCATAGATCTTTCCATTGCTCCAGTGTTCATATTTCAGCACAATATGTGAGTACAAAACAGGACGCACTGATCGAAGACTTTTATTTATTACTTGGAAGGCGAACTACTGCGTGATACCATCTGCGCGAGATCCTAATAACCGAAATCAACTATGACATCAAGATGTTGATAACCTCACCAACAATACCTCCCCCCCTCCCCTAACCATGGGTGCTGCAAAACACTCGCAAACACTCGAAACATCGGGATATAAAATAAAAACAATCAATGTGTATCAATTCGCGGAAACAAAATCTGTACAAATAAATCTGTGTGAAGTGTCTGTATGTAATGTCAAAATAAATTCTTTTCACTAAATGCATATAAAAGTATATACCTTATAACAAAAACACAATTGTTAAAACTATTGTCTGTCTGTCTGTTTGTTCCGGCTAATCTCCGAAATGGCTGGACTGATTAGGATAACGCGCAAAAAAATTAAACCCCTAAATTACACGCGGGCGAACTCGCGGTGAACAGCTAGTTTTGAATAAAGCCAGATAATTGTTCTAAAAGATTCATCTCAAAGCAATCGCCATATACAGGCACGCAGTGAAAGTTTTGGCCAGCAGAGCAGAATGGGGGCGCACCGTGCATCGGTGACTCACCCGCTGTAACTGTAGTCTCGGTAAAATAACCGCTGCACTGCATCGTGAACAAAGATGTGAAGCAAAGCTTTAGTTACTTCAATTTTATATGTATTTAAATAACCCCGATCAAAAAGTATTTTTCATTGTAACATGCAGGCTAGCACGCTTGGCAAAATGTCTGTCTGTAATATTAAAATAACTGATCTCTATTAAGCTCATTATTTGTATGCTATTAAGATATGACCATTTTTAAATTTTTGTACGTCTTTCTGTTTTTTTTTTATAGGATAAGGGTGACAAACGAGCACACAGTCAACCTGATGGTAAGTGGTTGCTGTGACCCATGGACATCTACATTTATCCTCTATTACGAATCAAAATGCAGACGCGTTGTCACCCGTGAGGACTAAGATGGAATGCCTTGTTTCCAGTAAAAAGGATCTCCGGTTCTCTACACTTACCATACGAAACACAGTGCAGTGTTAAGCTGCTATTTAATGCTGGTATTCTGTGAGAGCGTGGTCCTTCCCCGGTCGAGCCGACCCATTCGTGCTACAACTATACTACTAATATGGCTGCAGCATGGCTCTACCACGAAACTTTTTGTATGTAAAAAAATTAAAAAAAGGAAAATTGATAAAATAAATGTTCTTAAATCTAAATTATATATTATTTAATTGCATTAAAAATAACATATTTGCATTAGTACATCCCATCCAGGCGAACCGATGTAGACGGGGTGAACCATAATTTATTTTCGTTTTACAAAAATAATGAATGTGGCGTCAATGCACTGCATTATCGAACGCACAAGCCTGTTGCGATACGCACGGGAAAATCTTTTAAGATTTGCGTTACTTGATTTATTCTTGAAAAGCTTTACATTGCAAAAAAAACAAAATATTATATAATAACTCTTTAAATTGCCGTTGTGCAGTACTGGCCATTCCAAATCAAAATATTTTTTTTATCTAAGAATTCTAATTTCAAATTAAATTTTTTCAAAAACATGTAATTCTATTTTCAAAATTTGTCATTTCAATCTTTTTTGCGCCATCATGGATACATTAAAAATTCGAATATGAATATTCTATAATTACACGAATTTGAGTACCGTCGTGGCAGTAACGCGCCACAAGCAGCACGAAACATCCACAACGTTTACGGAGCGAATACTACAAACGAAAACACCACCTGTTTTTGGTTTGCCCGCTTCTGTTATGGAAATTACGACCTGAAAAATGAACCCCTTGGTCGTCCGAAAACCTTGGTCGACAATGACGAATTAAAGGCGATTGTGAAAGCTGATGATACTCAATCTACGGCTGAATTAGCAGCAACTTTCGACGTCAGTATCAAGGGGGATTGCTTGCCTTTTTGTCACTCTAGGTAGGCGGGTTACCAACCGCAGTTTTTGTTCTCTTGTCGTTCAGGAATACGCAGCTGCGCATCTTCTGGTTTGTTTCCCTCTGTCGCCTCTAACGGCACCGACGGGACGATATGGGTATGGGGTAGTGGATATACTTACACCGCCACTACACGATAGGTTATAGTCATATAATTATTGTAATGTTATCGGTTCGTAATATTTTTACAAAATGTCAAATTATTCAGAAGTTCCAGACGTCTGAATGGGTGAAAACTTAATTACAAAATTCCATTACATTCATACATAGACACATACATACAAATCAAGTGAATATAAGCGTGTTTAAATGTGGTGGACCAAGACAAGTGAAGCCACCACTATAAAGAATCTTTAGCGCTACCAGAGACTGGCATGTATGGCTGCCACAGGCTGCATAAAGACTACGCCAACAGCAGCCTTAGAAGCGATGCTAGAGCTAACCCCGCTTCATCTACATATACAACAAGAAGCGACTTTAGCTGCCATCAGACTCAAGATCCTAAATCTTTGGAGTAAGAATATTAAATTACAAGCCGATTACGAATTACGAACGAAGTACTACAATTTGTATTCGATAAGAAGTATAAGATACAATTAAATGAAACCAGCCAGCCGGAAGGATGTGTGTGTCGGCTTGTAATTTAAGCCTAAAAGAGCTTACAGTTTTCACCGATGGTTCTAAAACAAATGAAGGTGTAGGTTCTGGAACTTTCTCTGAAGACCTCAATATCCACATATGCACACCGCTGGGTACCTATAACACAGTCTTTCAGGCGGAATGTATGGGTATCATTCAAGCAATAACAATAGATGCTAGGAAGGTTAATGACTTCCCCATCAGAATACTGACCGACAGTAGGGTGGTACTACAAGCTCTGAGTTGCAATGTGGTGAACTCGGGACTAATATATGAATGCCATCAACGATTAAATGAGGTATGTAAAAACAACAATGTGACTCTGCAATGGATAAAGGGACACAGTGGATCCAGAGGCAACGATGCAGCAGACGAACTGGCCAGAAGAGGATCGGCTCGGGCCACTATAGGGCCGGAACCAATCATACCAATCCCCTTTGGTAAAGTTCGTTCACTGGTACGTAGACACTTCACTAATCTACACGCTCAGCTTTGGAAAAATCTAGTAGACTGTAGACAAGCTAGGGAGGCCCTGTCTGAAATAAACAGTTGTTTAACCAAAGTTCTAATGAGACTAAACAAGCCGCAGATCAGGATAGTAACAAGTGATATCACAGGACACGGCAACTTTAACAAGCATTTATTTACTATAGGTGTTACAGATAGTCCCCTGTGCAGGGCATGTATGGGGGAAGAAGAAACGGCGGCCCATGTGATATTGAAATGTCCGGAGGTCGCTACGTACAGGGCTAAACATTCCGGCACGCCGAGATCACTCCCCGAAGTTACATGCAACATTAAAGGACTGTTGAGCTTCTTCGGGGAGATCTCATGGCTGGAATAAGCATATTATTCCTGCCCATACGCAAAATACGCGCATAGACGTGGAGTTGCGGAAATCAGCCCGTCGTGAACTAACTAACTAAGCGTGTTTAAAATAACTATAAACTCATCCCTATTATCAGTAAAAACATCTAATAATTTAAAATTAAAAATTTTGTACAACCGACTTCAATATAAATTATTCAGAATAACTCAAAAACTATTGGTCTGACCTTGATCAAATTCATCTGGATCATATGGGACCATATGTGAAGTACCAGCTTTCAAATAAAAACGAATCATCGAAAGGTTCACCCTGTAAAAAGTTATGAGGTAAGACACATAAATAAAAACATACAGTTGAATTGAGTACCGTCTTCTTTTTGAAGTCGGCAGAAAACGTACAAACTTTAAAAACGCGTGCATGCTCATGAATTGGAATAATGAAGAGTTGTAATACGAATTGAAATAATTATCAATTTTCATGCAATTAGAGGATATCCGTAGCGTGACTGGTTTTAACGATTTTTACGTGTTTTTGTTATGTGGTAAGTGGGTCACAGCATTTACTTTACATCCTCCATTAAAAAATCAAATAGTTGATGTATGTGATTGTGTGTGCGAATGACAGAGGTGACACTGAGGAGAAATATGGAATGCCTAACGAGGCAGTAAAAAAGGTCACCGAATCTCTACACAAACCGTAGCATTATTCTGCTAATTCACGCTGGAATTCTGTGAGAGCGTAGTTCTTTCTCGGTCGAGGCAACGTGCTGCAACCATAATACAACTGCAGCATGGCTCTATATTAATATTCTTAAATAATTTAAGAGTTTAAAATATACATTGATAATGACCTGCGATGATTTGAGTAAGGTTCCTAATATGTTTGTAAAATTTAAGATAATACAAACGCCCGAAAGCGGGTAAAAAGTAAATTGTAAAATTCCATGACATTCATACATATACAGGTCAAGCTAAGTAAAGCGTGTGCAAATTTTTACAGACTCGTACAATTCTTTTATCTAAAAGCATCGTCGGTGTTACACTACTCAGATACACAATCGTGAACAAGTGAACCGAATTTCACGCCGCTTGACTTAGGCATCAACAATTGGACTTAGCCCAGTTCACACGGATTACGTTTCGCAGTTTATAGAATCAAAATAATTTTAGATATACTCCGTCATTTTATTTTTGAACACTGATTTTATAAAGAGTAACTTAGGCAACTTTTATTTTAGAAAAAGAATTAGGGTATCGCGCAAAAAAATTAAAACCCATGAAATGCAATTGTAATATTTTTTTCGCGGGGGCTGCTATGGCTGTAGGAGGACAACAGATGCTTTAAAACACTAGAAGCGTCGAGAATTAACAATAAAGGGGGAATGGCCATACTCTCACAGAACACCAGCGTGAAATTGTAGGTTAATACTACTGTTCGTATAGTGAGTGTAGAGAAACGGAGACTATTTTACTGGTAACGATACGAGAATGACAATGCATTTTAGTTTTCATCGAGGATAGAGGTATCCAACCCACTTACCGTCAGGTGAACTTCTTTCTCGATAATAACATTATTTTATTGAAAAAAAAATACAAATGGAAAATTGATCGACAGCACCCTTGAATGAGATTCCTCCTCTCACACACCCCGCTGCCAGGCGAACAGCTCAATAGATACGTATCAAATCGTTGATTTTATCAATTTTATTGTAGTTTAAAAATAATAAATATGTACCAAAGATTAAAAGTAAAAGTTTCTAATCTAAATCCTTAAAAATGAGATTTAACATCATAATTTATTAATTAAATTTTCTATAATATTAAACGAGTTTTTTAATTAATTATCGTATATCCTATTGCTATTACCAGATGTCCCGTTCGACGTTTCTTAATTTATGGCTGCACAAATCTGGTCTGTCATGTGAAATCATTTGTCGCAAATAAACTAACGTTACCTTGGTACTAATGTCCGCTTAGTATTAATAAAAATATTAAAATTAATTATCTAGTAATATCACATAAAATGTTTTGTTAATTTCGATCCGGTTTATAACGCCCCGTGCCACTTTAAACGCTTAACATCGTGTTCATTTATACGACAAATGCAAAACAACACATATTATATGTAGCAACTAACTAATAATTACGTATGAGGCTAAGAATGCATTTGATGAGGAAACGTAGCCTGCGTTCTTGGTACTTCAGTTTTACAACACTAGTTGGTAGGGATCCCTTTCTCACTGATGACCCTCTTACCTCTTTCTGTCGGTATGAAGCAATGCACCCACTGTCTTCCGGATTGAAGAACTAGAAGCCAACACAATTACAGACTTTGAGGCTAGGCATTTCGTATTTGTACTCAGAAGTGACGGCGTATATTATAAGTATATTTTATACACGCGACTTTGTCCGCAATATATCTTCGATGATATAATAACAAAGTTTTCGTATGTGCAAAGGAAAAAACATCAAAAAGACAAAATTTCTTAGTAAACTACAACATTAGGGTCGTTGGTGCTGTATTTGTTATTCGTTGCTAAGTTTGTAGCTAAAATATATAAATTATACTGGGTTAGTAACGCGAGAGCAAGCGACCTACTGTTCACCGTGTGAAACCCCCAGTATAAAAATCGTTGTTTCTTAAAACTTTAATAACTTTGTATTAAATGAAGGTATCGCAATATTTTTTTTTTAGATAAGGGCCAACTGTCTAAGAAATAAAACTTAGAAAACCTAAATGAAATCTATCCAGTAGTTTTTCCGTGACGCGCGCACAACTGCGCATACCTCTATCATTTTATTTATATATATATATATATATATATATATATATATATATATATATAGATTGTATATTAAATATTATATGCGTCGTCTAATTCGAAATGCCTCGCGTTTGTACATATGTATATAGCCTCCATTATTTGAAGTTGGTTGTAGCTCCATATGTCGCAGTTAATTTTGTTGTAACGAAATTAAATTAAATGTATGTATTTCTTCAACGTAAACAATTAAAAGTTTTGAAATGAAGTACCTCTGACAGAGAAGAAACGGCTAAAGAAACTCCGCAGTTATCCTCTTTTTGTCAAGTTTTAAGATTACAGTACAATATTATATATTATACTAAAGATGCGCCACGGCTTCGCACGATGCAGTAATTTCTGGATCTCAGCAACAGCACCACCTACCGGGTCCAATTGTGAATCTAAAACATCCAGGTACCCACTCAAACAGACACAAAAAAAATCATCAGAATCGATAAAGTCAGTTTCGATTTTTAGCGAGCCTGATGAAAATACGAGTCCATAAGCCTTCTACTTTTATTTGAAATTATCCCAAATTGAATGTGATTTATGGGCGAGAACGTTTTTGCCTACCGATCGACCCTTACGAATGTGTGCGAGCGCAGTAAAATCAGTTAAAATAAAACATTACCACGCATTTTGAATTTAAGGGATAAAAATGACAGACTATTTTAGATATTTTTTAATTAAATTTTCTTCAAAATTTGCCTATATTACTTATTCTGAACCTTCTCTGCAAATTTGACCGGTTTTTGCAAAATAACCCTGTATAGAAATATGTAAATCCAATCAGTAACGCAAGCATGTTATATGATAAACGGAAAAAACGCGTTATAATTTGGAGTTTATCAATGCATAGCAATGTCAATCCGATTTCTATAACAAGTATTGTCCATCCACTATAACTATGTTGCTCTAAATGGTTTCTATTATCTGCCCAGCAGTGAATGAGAACGTCGTTAATAGCGCGCATGTCTTTAGAAAATATTATATTGACGACGTGTTGTGAACTGCGCAATTCGCACTAGATGCAACTTGACAGATCCTTACCTACTCCACGTCGTGGACTGTACAATTATAATTATACATTGAAATAAAATAGGTCGATGTGGTGAGTTAGAGCGCCGATTTGTGCGAGTTAGCGAACTCTGTTACACTCCTGCAGGGCTAGCATGGGCAGGGGACAATTTTATCCCAAGGGAAAGGAGAAAATGTTTATCCCCTCGCTTAGTTTTATCCACCCTTCGAGCATTGGCACACCGGTGGATATAATATCCACAGTAGATAAAATGTGAGATAGATTTAGACTTAAATAGACTTTTTATATGAATATAAACTTAAACCAACGTCCAATGAACTAGGATAAAATTGTCCCTTTCAAATGTCAAAAAAGTATAATTTTTTATCTTTTATTTGATTCCATGCTACGGACGGGGGATATCTCGTAATTATGTATGTCTACTCGTTATGTCAAACGGGGATATACTTCTCCCCGTTGCCGTGCTTTGGCATAAGGACAAGATAATTTTATCTCTTGTGAGTGGATATAATCAGTATTAAAAAGACAGTATTAAAAAAGGAAAGTATTTTGGAAGACTATATAGGTAATAGAATTTTTTATATCGCAGATATAAATAGATATCGCAGAGCCTATTATTAAAGGTCATTGTGATCCGCTTCTTACGTCAACCACATAAGTATATAATATTATATAATATAAATATTATGTAAATTTAATTCTATCTGGTACGCGTTAAAGCCGCGAAGAAATAATTGCGGAATAATCGTTTTAAATTTGGAAGATTTATATTGTTTAATTAGGAATGATATGATATATATGATGCAATGCAGTGGACGATATGAATGATAAGCTCGTGGAAACTATCCATGCAGTCGGAGCTAAGTTCTGCAACATAAAAACTCTCATTTAGAATCACACTCTTAATCTCATGGCGGTTAGACGGGAAATGAAGCTGCAGTCTTCAGCAGATTTGACAGCGTACAGGTAACTGAACAGACAGATCTCCAAATGCATGCGGCGGGACTTACGCAACTTTAATACAGCACGTATTGAAGAAGCGATCGAGCGGAACCAGGGCTCCGAAGTCTTTGCTAGAGATCTGTCTGCCAGACAGAGCCAACTGTCGAAGCTGAAGACCGAGTGTAGCAGCGTCGTTTCCGGGACACCTGAGATTTTGAGTGAGTTTGAGAGGTTCTACGGGCAGCTGTACACATCATCGTTGGAGCCACATGCAAGTGTGAGTAACGATCCAAGAGCAAGTCTTATCCGACACTATTCCGATGATATTCCGGACGTCAGTCTGAGCGAGATTAGAATGGCTCTCCAGAACCATAAAAACAGCAACGCCCCAAGCGAGGATGGAATTACAGCGGAGCTTTTAGGTACTAAAAGACCTTCAGAAGCTCTTTAATTCCGTCCTCCATGGTGGCACTGCACCGCAGGCGTGGAGCAGAAGTGCTGTGGTCTTGTTCTTTAAGAAAGGCGACAACACTCTCTTGAAGAACTACAGACAGATTTCCCTTCTGAGCCGCGTCTACGTGCTGTTTTAGAGAGCCATTACGAATCGTCTCGCAAGCAGACTTGACGACTTCCAGCCTCCCGAACAAGCCAGTTTCCGAAAAGGCTTTAGCACCATAGACCACATACATACCCTTCGGCAAATTGTACAGAAGTCCGAGGAATACAATTTGCCACTATATCTGGCGTATGTAGACTATGAGAAAGCCTATGAAGATTCCGTCGAAATTTGGCGGTGCTGCGGTCCCTTCAGCGGTGCCAAGTTGACTGTCAGTATATCGAATTGCTGAAGTGCTTGTACAGTAGGGCTACAATGGCTATCCGAGTACAGAACCAGAGTACGAAACCTATCCCACTGCTGAGAGGTGTAAGACAGAGTGACGTTATTTCCCCGAAATTCTTCACCGCTGCATTGAAAGACGTTTTCAAGCTACTGGACTGGAAAGGACACGGTATTAGCATCAATGGCGAGTACATCACTCACCTTCGATTTGCCAACGATATAGTTCTTATGGCAGATTCGCTGGAGGACCTAAGCTCAATGACCTCAATAGTGTCTCCCAACCAAGTGAATAGGTCTTAAGATGAACATGGACAAAACAGTAACGTCCATGTCACACCTATGCCGTAGTTATTGGGGACACGAAGTTGTTGACGAGTATGTTTACCTCGGACAAATAGTCCGACTAGGTAAGTCCAATTTGAACTTGAACCGTGAGGTCAATCGACGGATTCAACTCGGCTGGGCAGCGTTCGGAAAATTACGGCATATCTTCTCGTCAGTTATACCTCAAAACTTAAAAACTAGACTGTACAACCAGTGCGTGTTGCCAGTGATGACCTATGGAACTAAAACGTGGTATTTCACTACTGGAGGAAGCTCAAGGTTGCTCAGCGAGCTATGGAGAGGACTATGCTCGGGGTTTCTCTGCGTCATAAACTTAGAAATGAGGATATCCGCAGTATAACTAGAGTTACCGACATAGTCCAAGGGATTAGTAAGCTGAAGTGGCAATGGCCCGGCCAATATAGCTCGAAGAACTGACAACCGATGGGGAAAAAAGGTTCTCGAGGGGCAGCCTCGTACCGGCGGACGAAGTGTAGGACGTCTTCCTCTAGATGGAGTGACAACCTGATAAGTCCTGGAAGTCGATGGATGCAGGTGGCTCTGGACCGTGCTTTGTGGCATTTCTTCGGGGAGGCCTATGTTCAGCAGTGGACTTGTGAAGGGCTGTAATGATGATAATGATAATGTTGAATTAGGAATAAATAATAAATAAATACATTAATTGAAATTGAATGATATATGACTTACAAATTAATTTGTCGTTACTATACGCGCGCCACCTACTGTAAGTTACCTGTACTATGCCTATAACCTTCGCGCAAATGCAAGCAATAAGTTGACAAATTTTTGCCGCAATCTGATGAACGGTATGACAGCGTATAAAATTAGAACAAACAAAAATTAATTTATATAATTGATTTTATTTTATGTGGAATTATTTTTTGTCGAATAAATATCATTAATCATTAATACTTGTGAAACAAAATTAACTAACTACCGAATAATAACCGAGTTGGCAGTTGAAAACGCAAACGTGTTACAGTTATTAACATACAAGTAGGTAGCCTTTGATATGGTGCAGAAGCTATACTTTCGTTAGCCTGTCTGTGCCCAGCAATGGGCCGCTTTTAGGCCGCTCTACTTCACTAAATATTATGAAACCTTCAAAAAAAAAATTCGCATTTATACGTAACTGGGTTAACGGACATTGCTTCACACTTTCGATGCGAATTTTGTGCACAAATGTGGGCGCAACATACGTAAAATGACGTAAGAACAGGTTGCGTAATCATGAACGTTGATCTTCCATGAATAGTGTTCACAGATTATAAAATATTCCTATCAAAAACATTTTTTTAATTCTATATTATATACAATTTGACCTAGTGCCCAAATAGGATGCTTTCTGTAGTATGTACTTCACTAGCCAGTATTTACACATAATATGTAAGTACAATCATACGTGGTAGAGCCATGCTGCAGCTATATTCGTAGTATAGTTGTAGCACGAATGTGTCGGCTTGACCGGGGAAGGACCACGCTCTCACAGAATACCAGCGTTAAATATCAGCTTAACACTGCTGTGTTTCGTATGGTGAGTGTAGAGAACCGGAGACTCTTTTTACTGGAAAAGAGGCATTCCATCTTAGTGCTCACGGGTGACAACGCATCTGCATTTTATTCGTAAACAATGATAGATGTAAATGTCTATGGGCCACAGCAACCACTTACCATTAGGTGGATTGTGTGCTCGTTTGTCTCCCTATCCTATAAAAAAATACGACGGCGGACACAAGTCCAAGTATACCAACATTAAAGTTTAGCTTAGAATTTAAAACTCAAGGTTTGCGTGATAAATGCCAACTCGGTTCAACAACCTATTATCCGGTAGGTAGTAAATTTTATGTCACAAGTATTTAATAAATAATATTTATTGCATAATATTTATTGGCAAATAAATCAAAATTATTAATTAGAGGTGGGTATCGTAAGAGGCGGCAGAGAGAAATGAAACAGCAGGTAGGCACAGCATCTTTATTTTTATAGAATTATTATTATTTTGAGTAGTTTTCTTCAACTCTCTTTTTTTCGACAATTCAAAATAATGAAAACTGTGGCTTCCAACAGAACTGCCAAGCGTGCAAACATGGCAAATATTCTCATTAATTGATTTCACGTTTTTATTTGAAACTAGCTGTTCCCCGCGACTTCGCCCGCGTGTTATTTGGAGTTTTAATTTTTTTGCGCGGAACCCTAATTCTTTTTCTGAAATAAAAGTAGCCTAAGTTACTCCTTGTGACATCAGCTATCTGCCAGTGAAAATCCCATCTAAATCAGTACAGCCGTTTTGGAGATTATCCGGAACAAACAGACAGACAGACAAAACTTTAAATGTTGTATTTTTGTTATTAGTACCGTATATAGTTTCATATCCATTGAATAAAAATCAGTAATTTTGACATTACAAACAGAATTTTATTTATTTATATAGAAAATAGTCCGCGTGTGTATTGACATACTACTATTTTTATAGGAGAGGGGGCAAACGAGCATGCCGCTCACCCAATGGTAAGTGACTACCGTCGCCCATGAACAACTACAACACCAGGGGAATTTCAGGTGCGTTGCCGGCCTTTTAGAAAGGAGCAAGCCTCTTTTCTTGAAGGTCCCTAAGTCGTATCGGTGCGGAAAAATCGCCGGCGGTAAACTATTCCACAGAGAGGTCGTGCGAGGAAGAAAACTCCTAGTAAAACGTACAGTGGTGGACCGGCAATCATCCAGATGGTGTGGATGGTATCGGGAGTTCTGCCGCGATGTGCGTTCGTAAAATTTGGCGGCTGGAATTAATCCGAACAATTCATCAGAGCACTCCCCGTGGTAGATGCGAAAGAAAATTCAAAGGAGTGCAACATCTCTTCGCAGCGCCAGTGAATCGAGGCGATCGATGATGGTTTAGTCGTCGACGTTTCAGATATTTTATAATATCTTGACAACAGCGCCACCTACTGGGCCTAAATATGATTCTGAACCATCTAGGGACCCATTCAAATACACAAATATTTCATCAATATTAGTCTAGCCATTTTTTACTTTTAGCGAGACTAACAGACAGCAAATGATTTTTATATATAGAGATAATACTTGCTGCATATATAATATGCATGCAATAATAATCAGTGCCGTAAGAACTAATTTATGAAAAAAAAAATCTAAATCGGCGGAACTCTAAAAAACATCTTGCGTTGTTATACTTTTTATAAAAAGTTTAGAATCAAGCAAGTCTAAAAAAATTGGCAATATCACATTTAACAATCTACATTCACCGCCCGTCAAATATGCCTTTATTATTGGCCACGGCGTCGCGGTTCAACTGTTTCGATTGATTTCGAAAATAGAATTGGTTTTTCCATCCAATCTTACATAAATTATTTCTTAATGAGGCCATTTTGCAACAAAACCTTTTTGTAGCTAAAATCGATGTGTAATTTAATTGTGTTGTCAAATATGCAGCCTGAACACCTTTTCTCGTAACAAGAACTTTGGGGAAGAAGTGTGACTTCTGCACTCATGCAGAAGTGAGATCGATTTTATTAGCTGTTAAAACTGTGACTTTAGCGAGTGACGAGCATAGTGTCGCGATAAACAACAGAGTTTAGCGGCAACTTATTATTGTAAACCTGTACTGCATAATATCATTTAATGATAAATTAAAAAAAAATTAAGTTTAAGCCAAAATTTTCTCAATACCATTTAAAGGTATTTTTGAACCAGTGCAGCGGTAAAGCAACAAATTTCAATAAAAACTATTCTGTTGTATATAATGAATGAAAAGTTGTTCTATTAACAAACAGAATTAAGTTTATTAATTATTCATATTTATATACAAAACATATAAAATATAAGAACAATTTATTTAATAACGTTAGTTGCCACTGTCATCAAGGTCCTTTATTTTTGTTTATGTATGTAATTTTTTTATTTATTTATTATTAAATAATATACAGTTTAGTACAGTACAGTTTTAAAATAATAAGATGCCTCAATTGTTTATCGCGACACGATATTATTATTTCTGTTCGTCCGTCCTAACGTGTCACAGCATTATAACTTAGAGTATTAAACTGACTTAGATTATAAAATAGTTAAAATAGAAACATTAGTAAAGCCTCTTAAAATAATTATTAAACCACAAAACCACAAACTACTTATTGCAATTGAATATGCAATATATTTATACAATTTTTATTATATTAACTTTTTAATCCTAAATGTATATTTATAATAAATTGTATAAATGTGTCCACTACTTTAGAAAATAATTAGTTTTCTATAATTCCTGAATAATTTTAGTTATCTAGGTGCCCTCGTCCAAACTGCATATTCAATTGCAAAGTTTGAACGTTTTATACACCGTCCATCTTGACCTTGGCGGGACTTGCGTCAAGATGGACCGTGTATAAGACGTTTTAGTTTTAGAAATATCAAACTTAGAATAGCACGCAATGTTGTATCCCCCCCATTTTAATAAATAATGCAACAAAAAATATGAAAAGAAAATTAATTAAGAGTATTTACTGATTATTTTGTGATAAAATATTAACGAATGCTCCGTGGTTTAGCAATGAGTTCCAGCGCTGGGGGCCGCGGGTTTGAATCCCGCACGGAACAAGTATTTGTATGGCCTACAAATAATTGTTCCGGGTTCAGATGTTTGTCCTTGTGCAATTTACGTTTGTAAACAGCCTCCACGATACACGAGAAAATCCTAGTGTGAGGGTAACGTTTAAAAAAAAAAGAAAAAAAAGAATGCTTTACACCGCCTTATAAGTGTTAAAGTGTAGTGGCAATCTGCACTGCTGAAAACTAGAAACGAAATTATAGAGGTTCCTTGTACGACAGGGGAACCCTAAAAACCTAGAATATGTATATTATTTGAACGTAGTCTTGCTCATGTCAATATTTGTGGTTAATGTTATTTTAACATTTGACGTTGAATTTACTAAACGTATCGTACGCGGACTGCAGCAAGTGGACTTAAGAATGTAGATTTGTAGGCACAGGGTTTTAGTAATATTTAATACACACAATTTTTTTTGTTTTCATAGTATGAGGGTGACAAGCTAGCACACAGTCCACATGATGATTAATTGATACTGTATTACCTACATAGACATCTAGATCTATTTTACATAAAGAATCAAAATTCAGATGCGTTGTTACCCCTGAGGATATCAGCACTAGATGGAATGCCTCGTTTCCAGTAAAAAGGGTCTCTGGTTCTTTACACTGACCATACGAAACACAACAGCATTGGGTGTCTATATATTTATTTGAAGTAAAAGTAAAAAGTTGCAGCCTATATATGTGCCACTGCTGGGCACAGGCTTCCTCTCATTTCTGAGAGGGTTTTAAGGTAAGGAAATGTCTACGCTTTCCCAATGAGTGTTGACGGACTTCACATGTCTTCGATATATTTTTTGATTTCTTACACATGCGGGGTTTTTTTATTTCTTTTCACGGTATTTTAGTTCACCGCCTAGCACGTGGTAAAATAGCACTTAAAATAGCAACTAACAATTTCCTTGGTGCTAGTGGGGATCGAACTCAAGTTGCTGTCGTACTGTGTAATTAACAGCGAGCGTTAAGCTACTATGCCACGGCTTTAGTATTTAGTTGTTAAAAGTATTCAACGTGTGTAGTTTATGTAATTTTAATAATTTCCTGTGTTGTGGCCGTATAAGATAGTATATCATGTTGGCATCCCCTATTTGTTGCAAAAGTAAGCAGCATAAAGAAAATTCGGCATGCAGATGCGTTGTCACCCCCGGGGACGAAGATGGAATGCCTCGTTTCCAGTAGAAAAGGTCTCCGGTTCTCTACACTCACCGCTATTTACCACGATATTTGTAAATGTTTCTATTTCAATATATTTTTATGCAAAGGAGGAGTGCAGGAGGAAAAAAGCGGTGAGTGTCAAAATAGTGAATATGCGATATAAATATTAAAAGAAACATCTACGCCGAGATTTGCTATTTGTTCAAGTTAAAAATAGAGAAGCTTAAAAAAGTGCATATAGAAAGAAACGCGCCGAGTGGAAGTCGAAACGCTTCATCGCAAAAAATCGCTTAACAAGCGATACACCCAGATGATTCCACAGAGCACACTACGATCCATTACTAATCTACGCTGTTTTGTAGTAAATATATTTATATGTATAGAGTATAGAAGAGAAAGCGAACTGTTGCGATCCGATTCGTTGTGATCCTAATCGACGCTAGTCTTGGCCTATTACCAATCTAATCCTATTACCAATCAATGCTCGTATATATGTATGTTTACGTGGTAGAGCCACGCTGCAGCTATATTAGTAGTACAGTTGTAGCACGAATGGGTCGGCTTGACCGGGGAAGGACTACGCTCTCACAGAATATCAGCGTAAAATAGCAGCTTAACGCTGCTGTGTTTCGTACTCGTATAGTAAGTGTAGAGAACCGGAGACCCTTTTTACTGGAAATGAGGCATTCCATCTTAGTCCTCACGGGCGACAACGCATCTGCATTTTGATTTGTAATAGAGGATAAATGTAGGTGTCTACGGGCCGCAGCAACCACTTACCATCAGGTGGACTGTGTGCTCGTTTGTCATCCTTATCCTATAAAAAAATTATAATAAAAAAGCTTTGTTATCTTAGCATTCCATTATCATCGATAACGTAAACGGATGGGAATATGGATCTTTTCATCGTGAGAATTAAGACACACCTCGTTGCTGGTTGCTGCTTGGTAAAGTAGTTAGTAGTAGAGTCAATAGAATCGCTGTCGACTTCAATGTTTTTGTTATGAAAGAAACGAGCATAAATAAAATTGTGTTTTTGGTAACTTACAATGTGAATTCTATTGGTTGAGTAGAATGTTTTTACCAAGCACACTACAATATTGTAGTATTAGTATTTATTATTTTCTTTGTTGTCTTTTCGAGATGAAGAGAATTTCACAGTACGCGAGCAACCCGGGTACGATCCCCGCCGGCACCAATGAAATTGTTAATTGGAATTTTTAAGTGCTGATTTACCACGTGCTCAGCGGTGAAGGAAAACATCGTGAGGAACCTGCATGTCTGAGAAATAAGAATAAAACTATTTCGAAGACATGTAAAGTTCGCCAACACGCATTAGAACAGCGCGGCGGACACTTCCTTGTCCTATAAAAGCCCTTTCAGAAATGAAGGGAGGCCTGTACTCAGCTGTGGGACGTATGAAGGCCGTAACTTTTTAATTTCTCGAGATAAACTCGGTATTCTCCTAGCCCATGAACCTTAGGGAGAGGTAGGCTCAGACTCCTGACTCACAAATATAGAATTACACAAAACTTCTGACAAGATGTTAGCGAATGAATTGCTGCTTGTTTCTGTATAAAATTTATGGCGATATGAGAGTCTAATTTATTACAGTATTTATGTAGGCTTTTTGCGATCATTCCTGTAGCACCGACCACTATACGTGTGACTTCAGTAGGTGTTTTCCAAAGCCGGGTTACTTCTGGTCTTAGTGCATGATATTTACTAAGTTTCTGTATTAATAGTATTAGTATTAATATTATTATTTATTCAACTATTGAACCGTATAGGACGATAATTAAAAAATTATTAATTATTGCTTTATGACGTTACTCAAAGTCAGGTCTATTCTTTGTAAATAAATTAAGGTCTCCGTCAAAAATGTTTTTCGTAAAGTTTAGCCTATGTTTTCACTATATTTGTCGGATGTTTTCTTTTTAGAAATCTCATAGAAGACTAGATGACCCACTGGACTAAATGGCTTTGTTCGCGTGAAATTTATATGAAAAAGCAAAAGGTCAGCAAATGTCTCTATTGTCATACATAAACGTTTCATGACAATAATTCAGTCACTCGAGAACATTGAAGCATTGTATCAATTAATAATTAAAAATTAAAAATTTTGTACAGCCGACTTCAATTTAAATTATTAAAAAACAACTGAAAAACTATTGGTCAGAGAATTTATATGGGACCACACGAGAAGCACCAGCTTTCAAATAAAAAGATAATCATCGAAATCGGTTCACCCAATAAAAAGTTATGAGGTAACACATATAAAAAAACATACAGTCGAATTGAATACCGGCTCCTTTTTGAAGTCGGCAGAAATAAAATCAGAATCGGATCAGCAAGACCAGTGATTACCTCCTACAGACAAACTTACATATTTACATACTACCTTACCTCTTACTTTATAATTTTAGGTATAGAAGTGTAGATATGTGTTTGAATGTATAATATACTAGCAATCTACCGCAGTTTCGCACGGGCGATTTCTAGATCTCGAGTCGATATAGGTACTAATTGAAAGAGTTATGAAAGAAACTGAAGGAAAAATTTGGGATGTGCAAGCGGGATTTAGAAAGGGAATGGGATGTACGGATCAGGTCTTTTCCATGCGCATGATCGCGGAGAAGTTTTTGGCCAAAAACCAAAAAGTTTTTTGTGCGTTCATAGACTTGGAGAAGGCTTATGACAGAGTGGACAGGGATGTGTTATGGCAAACACTGAACTCATTTGGGTTGACCGCTGGTCTGATACAGGCATTGAAGTCTCTATATAGGGACTCTAGTGCTTGTGTCAGGATCAACGGGGCCTACTCGGACTGGTTTGGCATCCATAAAGGTGTCAGACAGGGCTGTGTGGCTTCCCCGTGGTTGTTCAACCTATTTATGGACAGTTGTTTGGAAAATTTGAAAGTAGAAGAATGCGGGTTAAGAATGGGTGAGTTAACCGTCAAATACCTTTTGTACGCCGATGATCAAGTCATACTTGCATCGTCGGCATCCGAGTTGCAAATGATGGTTACATTAATGAACAGGACATTAAAAGAAAAGGGAATGAAAGTGAACGCAAGTAAGACGAAAGTTATGGTTTTTGAAAGAGAAGACAGCAAAACGATATGTGAAATAAGAATAGAAGGGGAGTTGGTAGAGCAAGTAGATGAGTTTGTATATTTGGGATGTGTGTTTAGCAGGGATGGTAGATATGATAAGGATATAGAACGACGAGTGAATGTAGGAAATAGAGTGAATGGGGCTCTACACTCTATTGTGAAAAGTCAGAATGTGTCCAAAAAGGCACGTATGGCAATTCACAATGCTGTGTTAGTACCTACTTTAATGTATGGTAGTGAAAGTTGGGTGTGGCAGAAGAAGCATGAGAGTAGAATAAATGCTGTAGAAATGCGGTCATTAAGGAGTATGTTAGGGATGAAGCTGAATGACAGAGTGAGAAATTGTTTAATAAGAGAAGAGTGTGGTTTGCAAGATGATATTGTGACTAGGATTAAGAAAGGAATGCTTCGGTGGGTTGGCCATGTAGAAAGAATGAATGAGGAAAGAGTGACAAAGCAAATCTATGTTGCAGAGATGAACGGCATAGTCGGGAAGGGTCGCCCTAGGCGAAAGTTTATCGACCAAATTGGCGATATATTAAAAATGGGCCATATCAAGAGTACCTTTAACCGACGAGCGTGTATGCGTAGGTACATGGTTGTGGAGGAAGCGAGAGAGGTGTGTCAGGATCGTGCCAAATGGAAGTCCATAATCTCTGCCTACCCCTCTGGGTGACAGGCGTGAGTGTTTATGTTTATGTTTATGTGTATACACATATGTGAAAACCACACACTTCACTGCGCTAAAGAAGTTGGGTAACATTGCAACAACACTGTTGTTTATACAGCACAAGCTAATTTCGACTCTAACATAACAAGCTCAAGGTAATATTAGCATGAACATATTCGCAACGTATTATGATTAACCTTGGCACCCAGTTTACAGATTACCATAGCTATTTTCTACTGGTGACCAACTAGGGGACGACACTATTTTTACTATTACGCAATTACTGAGAAATGTAGTGATTTACCTGCGTATTACATTGAACAATATATCTAACATCGCAACAGTTGCTAATCGAAGTGAGAATGACAAATACTCTAGGCAATAAGTACCTGGTAGAGCCATGTTGCAGCATGTCTCCGCGCTCGCATAGATAACCAGCGTAAATTGACAGAATAAATTTGCTATTTATTTCATATGGCGATTTAAAAGAAACGTAGATCCTTTTTATGGTAACGAGGCACTCCATCTTAATCCTCAGGTGTGACAACGTATAACAACACTAATGATGAAAACAGACTCGCCCAATAGGGTATTACACCCACTTTCAAAAAGTGTTTGAAATGAATCCTAGAGTGATAATGAACCACTATAATTTTTATATTATTTTTTTTAAACCGAATAGTGCCATAAAAATTACTTTTAATCTATCGTTTTAAATTTTCGCGTGAAAACGATACCCGCCATGCTGTTCAACTCGTGACGCCACTGTCCTAGAATTTTGCTGATTTTGCAAAGGAATAAGATACTTTTGGATGTTTAATAATGAGTTATCATCTATATCATTCTTGTGTTGTGTCTGAATGCAAAATTACGAGCATATGAACGCCGGGGAAGTTATGGATTCAAGTGCCAACTAATTTAAATATGAGAAATACTTGGTTAAAACTAAGAAGAAGAGACCCGAAGGCATTGTCTACAAAATCTAAACTATACTTCTGTGAAGATCACTTTGATGTAAGTATGACTTCTATTTAACTATAGTTTATACAAAAACGTTAAACGATTTCGAATTAAATTGGGAATAAAACTCAACAATCGTAATGATAACTTGAAAATTTTCGAAATAACACAGCACATTAGCTAATTCTCATAATCAATGACGTCACGACGGTATATCTAATATAGCGGACAGCGTTTTGCAGATTTGAGGCACAAATAAAAAAAATATTCTTGAAATTGAAATATAAAATTTATAAGGCATTTTTATAAATAGAAATAAATTTTTCTCGTTTACTTTTTACAAAATCTATCATAAATATATATTTTTTGTTTTTTTTTTTACATGGTGTAATATACCCTATTGCCGCAATTGTCGATTGCGATATGTGTCACATTAAAAAGGGTGTCCGGCATAATATGCTACATGATATGTTAAGTATCAAAGGAAGACGACGATTCTGGTAAAGAAATTTAATATTAATTTATGTGAAAAAGACCGGTTTTCGTTATACTAGCCATGCTGCAGCTATATAATGGTTGTAGAACGAATGGCTCGGCAGAGAAAAACCACGCTTTCACAGAATACCAGCGTGAAATAGCAGCCTAATACTGCTGTGTTTCGTATGGTGAGTGTAAAGAACCGAAGACGCATTTTATTGGAAACGAGGCATTCCATCTTAGTCCTCAGAGATGATAACTCACCTGCTTTTTGATTTTTAATCGAGTATAGATGCAGATTTCAACGGACCATATCATCCACTTACCATTAGGTGGACTGTGGTGTGCTCGTTTGTCACCCTTATTATATAAAAAAGTCACACTCAGACGTGTCAAGTCATTAATATCTATATTCTTTTCACATTGACTCACCCTCTTCAAAAATCAGTGATTGATGTGTAAAAGGAACAAGGTACGGCACGATGACGGAACATGTCCTTGAAGTATACAAGTATTTTCAAATAGAATAAGATAATAAAAATAAACGTCACAACGCGTGGCTCTACCACGTTCAAATTGATTGACATATTAATATATCATTAATCTACTCATAAGGAGTCTTACTGTCGCCTGTCGCTCATTCATTAAATGTTTTATGGTTGTTCAAGAATGTTTTATAAACAAACTTAACAAAACTGCAGTTGCCAACCTGCCTGCCGCGTGGCAACTACGTGAAATATCCCACATATGAGACAATCTATGCGACTTATGTTCAGGTGTGGAGTTCGATGATAAGCTGTAATGGAAACGGTTATATTTTTTTATAGAATAAGGGTGACAGACGAGCACACAGTCCATCTAATGGTAAGAGGTTGCTGTAGTTCATAAACATCTACATTTATGCTCGATTAAGAATCAAAATGCAAATATGTTGTCACCCCTGAAGATTAAGATAGATTGCATCGTTTCCAGTAAAAAGTGTTTCCTGTTCTCTACATTCATCATACGAAACACAGCACCCTTAAATTGCTATTTTACGCCGCTATTCGATGAGAGTGTGGTCCCACCCCGGTCGAGCCTACCCATTCGTGCTACAACCATAACACAGCATGTTTCTACCACGTGTGGAAAATATATCATAAAGCAGTTGTCTAACTTTGTTATATAAAATTTAAATATAAAAAAATTGCTTTCGTTTCTAGAATCTTTCAATTAAGTGGAATTAACAGCATTATGAAAATGGTTAACTTTACTTGCTACGAAATATATTATTACACCCATAAAAAAGTGTATTTTTCCCGATTTAATTCCCGATTTCGTCCCGTGGGTTTCGTAAGAGATGTGTCAGAAAGATCTCATAGCTTCCGACAGATGGCAGTGTAACCATCTTGTTTATGCCTAACGTATACAACCTAGACCAGAGAAACAGGGAAGCACCGTCAAAGATATGAGACGTCTGGATTCGCCATAGAATCCGCCCGCCAAATGTGGCAATTAAGGAATATTCTCCCTAAAATGGGAGAGGCCCATGTCAAGCATTTGACATTTACGGGCTGATCAAGTTGACGATGTGGGAAGACTGATGCCGAATATGATATCTATAGCTTATTTTGAAATATTTAAATATTTACCGCTTTCTTTAACGATATTTATTTTGTAGATGAAAACTTAAAATTATAGATATATTCAAAAGCACGTAACAGACAAGTTTTATACTTGGTAGAGCCATGCTGCAGCTATATTAGTATATAGTATATTAGTAGTATATCTAGTTGTAGCACGAATGGGTCGGCTCGACAGAATATCAGCGTAACAGCACCTTAACACTGCTGTGTTTCGTAATGGTGAGTGTAGAGAACCGGCGATCCTTTTTACTAGAAAAGAGGCATTCCATCTTAGTCCTGACGGGTGACAAGGCATCTGCATTTTGATTCTTTACTGAGGATAAATGTCGATGTCTATGGGTCGCAGCAACCACTTACCATCAGGTGGACTGTGTGCTCGTTTGTCACCCTATCCTATAAAAAACAGCTCCTTGTGAATGATTTTAACGAATATTTCAAACAGTGAACTATGAATATGTTAAATTATACACAGCTTTCTAGTTTTGTACATAGTTACAGGGCTAGCAGCAGTGCAAAATATTCTTAAATGTTTCAAATAAAAATACCAAAATTTTTGATTAGTCATATTATCACGAAAATATTACGCTCGACGAACGGTGTCAATTAGAGCGTATAGATGAAAGAATACAGATAAATAAAAGTTAAGTTAAAGTTACAGTCTTAAGTAAACATTAATATACGTCCTACCGCTGGGCACCCGGCTCCTCGTATTTCTGAGAGGGTTAGTCGGCCGCGTTGCTCTATTAAGTGCGTGATGACACTTTATATGACCTCGTTATTCCTCAAACATGCAAGTTTCCTCACAATGTTTGGATCACTGTCGAGTAAGCATATTGTACGTTTATTTTTAATTAATTAATTATTATAAAAACTAGGAACTTCCTAAAATCACTAAAGTTGCCCAGCTATACCACCTTATTATACATCCAGCAAACAAACTTAATTTACATAAAAAATAAAAGAAAAAAATGCAGAGTTCAGATTGGAATAATGATTTCGTTAATTTTTCATTCAGGTGTGCTGTCTAGCTGAGCTGTCGAAGGGTAGATTTGTGCCCTTTTGGAGTATACTCCATTAAAAAAATATATTGTCTACGCCCTTGGTTGTAAAATTTTAAAATATCAGAACCAACGGCTAGAAATGGCTTCACCAACCCGCGTGCTAATTGTGACGAGTTTTAAATAGCATGTAACGCAGTAGACGAGGTGTTGTTTGGTGATTTGAAAAATATCATTACAATGCCTTGACCTGAGTAAGCGAAATCAGAAAAGTAATAACTCTATGGATTGCATCAATGATAGACGAAGATATCCGTTCAAAGTAATTTTCCAAATCTACGCAGATGAAGACTAATGATTAATGAGAAATGACTATGGGTAAAAGGAGTACACAAAGTACACACACTTAAATTTAAATGCTTAACATTCTGTCTGCGTGTGTAATGGTTGTAAACAAATATTTTTAATTTCATTTTGTCTGGTACCTGAATCATATGACACGAAATGGATGGAAAATTGCCGACAGACCTTGACATTTAAAATACGGAACACACGAGAACTTTCGTCAGGTTAATTTACACACTTAAAAATCTGAAAGATTAATCTCACAGATTTGTAAGTATACACATACATTACGTAGACAAAAAAAATAAAAAGGTGTCTACCTTGATATATCACAAGGGTGTTCGGTTATTTTATTGGTATTGTCCGATTTTGGTGACCTAAAACATTTAATCTTAAAATGCGGAAGAGTTTTATAATCGTAATTGACGCCTCCGTGGCGCAGTGGCTCAGCAATGGGTTGCAGCGCTAAGGGCCGCGGGTTCGAATACCGCACGCAACAAGTATTTGTATGGGCCTACAAATAATTGTTTCGGGTCTGGATGTTTGTCCTTGTGAAATTTATGTATGTAAATTGCTTCCACGATACAGGAGAAAATCCTAGTGTGGAGGTAAAGTAAAACCCAATTGTCGACTCTATTAACAGCTTGGTAACGGTGTTAGACTTTACGTTTCGCGTAGCCGCGAATTCGATTTCTGATGTTACTGATGTTGCGATATTTTCCAGACACAGTTTATAATATCAAGTCTTTGCCTATAAAATATTAAAATAAATATTTTGCATTTCTATTAAGCTAGTCATTTTGAATTTGAGGTTTGACATGGAATTCTAAATTCAAATAAATTATAAATACCTATCCAGGCATGTTATTCCTTTTTCAAAATCAGTTATTCATTTGTTTGTAACGAACTGTGCGTTATTGGTTTGAACGCTTTCGGCAAGGAAATTTTTTCGTCACAAATGAACCTCGTGACCAACGTAGTAAAATGTTGATGACGAACTGAAAGCGAAATTAGAAGTGGAGCGTCCCACTCAAACAACGTCTGCTTTTCATATAAGTGTCAAAATACTATTAGATCATTTGCTGCAAATTGGTAAAATAAAGAATCTTCACAAATGGATACCTCATAAAACTTAGCGACACACAGCGAGAGTATAGAAAGAAGGGAATTTTGAGTCAACTTGTTTCCCTTGCGCTGTGAAGTGGATTCTATACGACAATCGCAGGTGTTCATCAGAATGGTTCGGTTCAGGACCCAAGCCAAACAGTGCCCAAAACGGAAGATTAGCCAGAAGAAGCTTGTGGTGTCAGTTTGGCACTACACTAATGGAGTTTCTCCCGCTTCTTGCCATGTAGCAACACAGTTACTGCTGACCGTTATTTTCAAGAATTGCAAATGATAGTAGAGAAGCTGACACTCAAATAAAACAGATTGGTGAACTCTCTCTTCGCCATTGCTTCTTCATGAACGCCCGGCCACATACTACAATTGCGGCAAAATTCGCAGACGTAGAAACCCTTCCTCATCCATCATATTGGCGAGAGCTTGCCTCAACAGACTTCCAATTTTTTCAGAGTTTAGATAACTGTTTGGTACGCAAAAAAAATTAACTTCGAAGAACAATAAAATGGCAAGAATTTGTTGAAAAATGGTAAAAACGTTTAAGGCAAATAATTAGATTTAATTAGATCTTATATTATAAGCATCTCCATTACACAAAACTAATTCCTATATTAAAATTTCGAATAAAAAAAAATCCTATCCTCTACCACTGTATCTTAAAAAAAAATAGAAAATGAAAGTTGGCGTTACTATTAGGATTATGATGATAAGTAAGCATAGAAAATATAATTATAAAATAAATTGAAAAATAATTTAAATTTATAATGAAGTAAAAGTAAAATAATTTCAATATTTATTTGATATAATATAATATATTAAACCTGCTTATTTTTATTCCTTTAAGGTGAATTATGTTTATACGAGATTGAAGAAATTCCCTCACACACAATTCACATATATTTTAATATATTATTATTTTATTGTTAAAAAAATCTTACCTAATTAGAAAATCCCAGCAAACGATATCCAATGTTAAAATAATGGATGTTCACTTATATTTAATCAAGTTAAAAGTGAAACACTAAAAAAAAAACTGACACAATTTTAGAAGTGATATAAAGTTAATAAACTGGGGCGATGGTAGTGGTACCCACCGCTCCAAGTGTCGATACAACACTGAACGCGGTAAACGGGGTTAGGCACTAGCACTAGCGTTCATTGTATGATACCTTACCGTGGAAAGGGCCTTCTATGAAAAATTATAAACGAAACAATGCTAACAATCGCTATGATTGTTATAACTAAAAAATCTCATTCAAAAATAATAGTTTCGTAGCGAATGCAATGTTGCTAACTTGGAAATTTCACAAACTTTGTATAAAGTTTTACTAGATTTTATATTGATGTATATTTCCAAAATACTGAATTCTACTATATAAAAACTACTATATAATTACCTACTTAGTAATTATAAGGTCTTTGTTAAAATTCAATTAATAATTATGCAATTAAAATAAGTAATTTATTTACCCGTAAGTCTGTATTAGTCATTAGTAATCTATCATTAGTTTATTATATATAACATTGGTGATATAAAACATTAAAAAGATATTGTTTAAGTATTTCTCGTTAAAGACATATTGGGAGAACTAATTATTTTTACCTACTCGACATCGGCAGCACTTGCACCAGAGCAGTCGGTCGACCGGTTTACTTTAGTCATCTCATCGTGTCCGTTTTTCTAACTTTCTTCGACCCCGTTAATGTTGACGGCGGTATAGTTTTTTCGTGATTGCGTTTAATAATGTAATGAATTTTTAATCATACATGTCTTGGCATTGGCACACATTAAGATACAATTTTTATTTGAGAATATTAGTTTACAAAGTTATTTAGTTAGACTTACAAAATATGTTATTTTTATTTAATATATATATATATATATATATATATATATATATATATATATATATATATATATATATATATATATAAGTACTTCATTTTCTACTATGTATTTTACTAAAGTAATTTTGAAAAATAATCCAATTATACGTGGTAGAGCCATGCTGCAGCGATATTATGGTTGTAGCACAAATGGGTCGGCTCGACCGGGGAAGGACCACGCTCTCACAGAATACCAGCGTAAAATAGCAGCTTAACGCTGCTGTGTTTCGTATGGTGAGTGTAGAGAACCGGAGACTCTTTTTACTGGAAACGAGGCATTCCATCTTAGTCCTCACGGGTGACAACGCATCTGCATTTTGATTCGTAATCGAAGATAGATGTAGATGTCTATGGGCCACAGCAACCACTTACCATCAGGTGGACTGTGTGCTCGTTTGTCACCCTTATCCTATAAAAAAAAAAAACTTTTTTTTAGTCCCGCGAAAACCGATTTTTATTAAATTTTTGTGTGTGTGTTTGACTTTAAGTGGTTCCCTGCATGGTTTAGATCCACAATTGGATTCGGCAGGTGGTGATGTTGTACAGATCGAAAAATCACCAAAACACAAACACAAAACTAAAATATACAGTCATATACAGTATAGTGTACTGCGTTATCTCCACTGATTTTTTTTTAATATTATGTGGTTCCCTCACTGAATGGCCTTTGATCCCGAAAGAAATCAACCGTCTTGTCACCAGCGACGATGACTACAAGTCGCGGATATAGTTGCTTTAGGAACTTCAATCATGATCGTGTAAAGCCCACGATAAACCTCAACTTGACTGCCTCGTTGCTCTGTAAACGCGGCTGCTGATTATGAAGAGTTCGAATACCGGGTCGGGCCGAAATCAGTTATTGGATTTTTCTACCGACTTCAAAAAGGAGCCGGTACTCAATTCGACTGTGTTTGTTTTTTTTGTGTGTGTTACCTCATAACATTTTACTGGGTGAACCGATTTCGATGATTCTTTTTTTATTTGATAGCTGGTGCTTCACATGTGGTCCCAAGGCGGTATCAAGGCAAGGTCTGATCAATAGTTTTTAAGTTATTCTTAATTATTTATATTGAAGTCGGTTGTACAAAAATTTTAATTTTAAATTATCTGTCAAGAAAGTCATGAAGTTGGCGGTGTTTCATCCCCGTGCCTCGGTAAGTATAAAAACCCGTTGCTCTTGCGCCTGATCTACCTCCGGCTGGAATAACGTCCCATCGGACCGTGAGAGTGAGAGAATAGAGAGTGCATCTGTGCTTGCGGCATATACTCGGGAACTATAATCCTGTCCCGCGCAGATGGCTAGTCTACGTTGAGATAGGCTGCCGTGACCAAAATTCGGTCTGGAAGACATTGTTATTATGAAACCTCAACTTTGTCCTCGTGCAATCTATGTTTGTATACTGCCTCCACGATACAGGAGAAAATTCTAGTTGTGGGGGTAACGTTTGATTAAAGTAAAAAGAATAAAAGAACTTTCGTTTTTAATTTTATATATATACTAGCGACCCGCCCTGGCTTCTCCTGGTTATTGCGTTAGTCAGATGATGCGTTATTTAAATTTAAGATACACAAAGATCATTTATTTAATTAATTTTAAAAAAAAATCTTCAAGTCTTTAATAGAAGACGTGGTAGAGCCATGCTGCAGCTATATTAGTAGTATAGTTGTAGCACGAATGGGTCGGCTCGACCGGGGAAGGACCACGCTCTCACAGAATACCAGCGTAAAATAGCAGCTTAACACTGCTGTGTTTCGTATGGTGAGTGTAGAGAACCGGAAACCCTTTTTTACTGGAAAAGAGTCATTCCATCTTAGTCCACACGGGTGATAACGCATCTGCATTTTGATTCGCAAACGATGATAGCCTATATGACTCTTGATATTGCTCTCTATCTGTTTGTACAATTTCATTATTATCGGTTCTGACATTCCGAGGATTAGCCCGGACAGACAGACAGCCAAAATTAAAAAAATATATTATTTACTTATGTGTTAGTAGCATGCAAATATCCCTCTCAGTATAAAAGATATTTAAAAAAGTTTACGTCTCTCTTACACCTCACAAATTGGGCATTTTTTTTTGTTTTACCGCCACCACCTGATGGTAAATGGATGATGTGGCCTATAGACTGTATGCACAGACTAATTAGTAGATTCGACACGAATATTATATTTTTATAGACTGTATGTCTATGGATGTAACTACATAAGTAATTATAGTTGTTGGACAGGCGACATAGATAATAAAGAAACTGATTTTAATGTTCTAATTTGATGGAAAGAATTGATTTCGCAATGTAATTTTGTGCACTTTCTATTTCATCGAAACATCACGAATTGATAATATAAAATTTAGGAACACTCTAAATAAACTTAATTTGTAATTATAGGTCCCGTACATTTAATTGATTCAATAATATGTTTACATGCAAAAAAAATTTAGCTCTTATTGTCATCGATTAATTTATTAATTCAGCCTATTAAAAAGTCCACTCCACCGCCGAACAGACGCCTACCCCGTGGATTATTACATAAGAGGGATAAGAATATTTGCCATACTCTAAGTTGTTATCTATTTCAGATGTCTGTGGTCTGTGGTTGTCACGCTTGGAAAGCTATTTTTAATTGTTATCAGGAAGATGCTGTCATGCTGTCCATCTCCTGTTGTATGTCCCTCTAAGATCATGAATTCTATTTACAATGTACTAGGTTGTGTAGTCATTTGTTATCCTAGATCGAATTAAAAAAAACATTCCTCTCCTTCATTCTCATCACAATCGAATAAAAAGAAAAATTAGAAATCGAGAAGATGAATATCTAACGTCCATATTACTCACATAACTTTCTAACGAACCCTGATATCGCAGTGGCAAATCATACGGGGTCTACGCCTGATATTGTTAATATCATTTAAATTTTTCTTACATAATCGTTAAATTTATTTTTCTAAGCAAAACACCCACCCACTCTACATCTACGTGGTGCCGTTCCCGTTTTTCATCACCCTGGAATAATTAAATGAGCTTTAGCTCCACATTTTAACACAATACACAATACTATTTTTTCATATTTAGTACTAGCTGTTTCCCGCAACTTCGCCCGCGTGTAATTTATTACGATTGAATTTCATGGGTTTTAATATTTTGCGCGGAGCCCTAATTCATTTTGTAAAATAAAAGTAGCCTAAGTTACTCCTTATATATTATATAATATCAGCTATCTGCCAGTGAAAGTCTCGTCAAAATCGGTCCAGCCGTTTCGGAGATTAGCCGGAACAAACAGACAGAGAGACAGAAAGACGGACAAAAATTTTAAAAATTGTATATACTGTATGTACTTTTGCATTTAGTAAAGAGCTGTTATTTTGACATTACAAACAGACACTTCAATTTTATTTATTTGTATAGATAGCCACGCTGCAGCTTTATTATGCCTCCAAAATTATTGGGTCGGCTCGACTGGGAAAAAATCACGCTCTCACAAATTACTAGAGCAGGTGGACCGAACGCTCGTTTGTCATCCTTAATATTATATAAAAAAAAAATACATTCTACATAACAGAACTTCACAACATTAACAGTCTTCAAAACATTCGTTATAATTTTTACAAGAAATTTTAGAAATCTGGAGTTATGGTGCATTTGTCACTTTCTAATTATTATTGTCTACAGATCTTTGTGTAACGATGATTAAATGTGCGGTTTACTTTTGATTTAAAATTAAAAATTTTATACAACCAATTTCAATATGAATTATTAAGAATAACTCAAAAACTATTGGTCAGACCTTGATCAAATTGATATGGGACCAGATGTGAAACACCATCTTTCAAATAAAAATACAAGAATCATCGAAATCGGTTCACCCAGAAAAAAGTTATGAGATAATTCTTATATTAATTTATCTTATTTTATATCAAATTAAAGTCTTCGCGCATGCGCGACTACTACTCCCGCGCATGCGCGAAAACATAGAGTACATAAAAAAAGAAACATACATTCGAATTGAGTGCCTACCGTCTCCTGTTTGAATTCGGTAGAAAAGTTACCTAGAATAATGAACAGTCCACTGTCTAACCACAGCGCTACTTAGCTTAGATAATTCGATTTCTCAGTTTTATTTTTTTACTAGCTGTTCCCCGCGACTTCGCCCGTGTTACGATTGGATTTCATGGGTTTAATTTTTTTTGCGCGGAACCCTAATTCTTTCACTTAAATTAAAGTAGCCTAAGTTACCTTATAACATCAGCTATCTGCCAGTGAAAATCCCGTCAAAATCGGTCCAGCAGTTTCGGAGATTAGCCGGAACAAACAGACAGACAGACAAAAATTTTAAAAATAATTTTCATATGCATTTAGTAAAAAGCTGTTATTTTGACATTACAAACAGACACTTCAATTTTATTTATTTGTATAGATTTTATAGAATAAGTGTGACATACGAGCACACAGTCAGACCTGATGGTAAGTTAATGCTGTGGCCCATAGACACCCACATCTTCAATTATGAATCAAAATGCAAATGCGTTGCCACCCTTGAGCATTAAGATAGAAGGCCTCATTTCCAGTAATGAGGGTATCCGGTTCTCTTCACACAATTTATGAAACACAGCATTACCTATTATATGCATTCTGTTTCACGGTAGCCACAGATTACCCCTATAATCTGTGACGCATTCTGTAAGATCGTGGTGCCACCTCGGAACTCAGACCGACCTATTAATGCTGCAGCTAAGTGTAGCTAGAATAGCTGCAGCGTGCTTTTACCACGTAAAATATCCGCATTTCTGGGATTTCGTTGCGGTGGCAATTTTAATGAGAGCCTCAGGAAAAATAATTATTTCTTTTATCTTTTTAATGATTACAATTTACAACTAATACGCTGTTAACTACACCACACAATCAAACGGGTAGACGTCAATCTGTTCACATCTGCTGCAGCTAAGTATGGCTAGTATAGCTGCAGCGTGGCTCTTTCACGTAAAATCCACGTCTCTGGGATTTCGTTCAAATGGCAATTTAAATTAGAGTTACACGAAAAATAATAATAAATTCTTTTATCTTTTTAATAATGAAACTAATACGATGTTAACAGTATCACGCAATCAAGGGAGGACGTCAAATTATTCACATGTGTATCCTATTGTGTCACTTGAACATTTTCAAATAAAGGAGAATAATATTACAATTTTCGAAATCTGTAATATTATCACATATCAATGCATATAATACGTTAATAATTAATGCGTTAGGTAAAAAAATTGTATCTTACACTGCGAATGAGTAAAATAGAAAATCCATTTTGGTTGGAATTAGTAAAGTATTACTATTTTATGTATGTTCCACATAGTTGATAACATTCAATATTCAACCAAAATCGTAGTAAGTATGTCAACCGTGTAGTGGTGGTATAAGAATATTCACTACCCCATGTCGTCACGTGGGTATTTTAAGAGGCGACAAAGGAAAACAAACCTTTAGATGGGCAGCATCTTCCTGATAACATCTATCAATATTTCATATAATATTTTTTTTATAGGATAAGGGTGACAAACGAGCACACAGTCCACCTGATGGTAAGTGGTTGCTGCGGCCAATAGACATCTACATCTGTCCTCTATTACAAATCAAAATGCAGATGCGTTGTCACCCGTGAGGACTAAGATGGAATGCCTCATTTCCAGTAAAAAGGGCCTCCGGCCACCTGCACTCACCAAGCGAAACGCAGAGGTAAACCTCTACTTCACGCTGGTATTCTGTGAGGTCGTGGTACCACCCCGGTTCGAGCCGGCCCATCCGTGCGACAGCAAAAGCTGCCGCGTGGCTCTACCACTGTTAAAATATATTAGATATATATCCAAAAAACCTCAGTTGCCAACACGCCTGTCAAGATATCCTCCTCTTTATGAAACACTCTGTAAGGAGGTCATAATTAAGACATAATTAATCAAGTCTTGGTTTTGTGAGGCTTGTGAAACAATGCACATATTTATCCATTACAGCCTATAAAAGACCACTGTTGAACACATTCCCAGTCCGTGCGCCCCCTTTCCCTAAAGGGGGTCGCTTCCGATTCGGCTGAAAGGCCATACAGGCCAAAGCCAGTCCAAGGTGGTGTTTAGTGGGTAGGCACTTAGGTTTCATAGTGAGTCCCACATAACCACGCAGCCAGGTGCGGGGTATGCTTAGAGCATTCACCACCTCCCTCCCCCGCTTCCCGGAGGGTAGCCCTTTTCATTGTTTCTCGGCGCAAAAAAAAGCCTTCCCACTTCCCAATCACCTGTTTCAATTTCACTCTGTCGCCTCTTTCGACACACTCGGGACGATATGGGGTAATGGATATTCTTACACCGCCACTACACGGTTACACCGGTGATCCAGCCATATGTAGGCACTTTACTACGCTCCAGCTGTTTAATTTTCGTTGCTTGAGTAAAATATTAATTGGAAAACTTGTAGAATGTAGTTGGAAATTAAGTCAACGCCACTTAACACCGCTTTTCCGTCGGGCCATCTAATTTTAAATATCAGTGTTCTTGTCCATCTCATCGATATATATCTTTTGTGACATAGCCCGGTATCGATATGTTTTAGCTATGCCCTCAGTGTTAGCGAAAGGTTTAGACCCTTTTAACACCACACATTTATCCGTGATTTGTCAATCACAAGTGATGTTGGAAATTCTATAAGATGGAAGCGACTGAAGGGCGAATATTTTAAGATAATCCAAATGTAAAACTTTTTAAATCTTTCTACCCACCGGTGCAGACAATACAGAGTAACGTGGCATTAACACATATAAATCATCATTTTAAAAAGAAGTCTAGAAACAACAGAAAAAAAAAATTTAAGTTAAATTCTAGTACAATTTGTCTTCCTTTAGGGACTCTTTATGGTGAACTCTTTCTTCCAGAAGCGGCCCCACAGGAAGTGGACCTGGTCGAGCCCCGACGGTTCCACAAAAAATGAGATTGACTTCATTATGACGACCAGCCGACAACTGTTCAGTGATGTCTCCGTGATCGCGAGAGTGAAAACTGGTAGCGATCACCGAATGGTTAGAGGCACACTGAATCTAAACGTTAAGTTGGAGAGGTCTCGTCTAATGAAGTCAACGCTCCGTCCCCCTCGTGCTCTGTTCCAAAGTCCCGAAACTTTTCAGCTCGAGTTACAAAACCGTTTTCAGTGCCTAGAAGACTGCAATGAAGTGGACAATATGAATGACAAGCTCGTGGAAACTGTCCATGCGGTCGGAGCTAAGTTCTGTAGGACCCGCCGCAGAAGAACACAAAAACTCCCGATCACACTTTCAATCGCATGGCTGTTAGACGGGAGATGAAGCTACATTCTTCAACAGATTTGACAGCATACAGGCAACTGAATAGACAGATCTCTAAATGCATGCGGCGGGACTTACGCAACTTCCATACAGCTTGTATTGAAGAAGCGATCGAGCAGAACCAAGGCTCCAAAGTCTTTGCTAGAGATCTGTCTGCCAGAAAGAGCCAACTGTCGAAGTTGAAGACCGAGTCTGGCAGCATCGTTTCCGGGGCACCTGAGATTTTGAGTGAGATTGAGAGGTTCTATGGGCAGCTTTACACGTCATCGTTGGAGCCACATGCAAGTGTGAGTAACGATCCAAGAGCGAGTCTTATCCGATACTATTCCGAAGATATCCCGGACGACAGTCTGAGCGAGATTAGAATGGCTCTCCAGCACCTTAATAACGGCAAGGCCCCAGGCGAGGATGACATTACAGCGGAGCTTCTGAAAGCGGGTGGAAGACCGGTACTTGAAGTCCTTCAGAAGCTCTTTAATTCCGTCCTCTATGGTGGCATTACACCGGAGGCGTGGAACAGAAGTGCGGTGGTCTTGTTCTTCAAGAAAGGTGACAACGCTCTCTTGAAGAACTACAGACCGATTTCCCTTCTGAGACGCGTCTACGTGCTGTTTTCGAGAGACTTGACGACTTCCAGCCTCCCGAACAAGCCGGTTTCCGAAAGGGCTTTAACACCATAGACCACATACTTACCCTTCGGCAAATTGTACAGAAGTCCGAAGAGTACAATTTGCCACTATGTCTGGCGTTTGTGGACTATGAGAAAGCCTTCGATTACGTCGACATTTGGGCGGTGCTGCAGTCCCTTCGGCGGTGCCAAGTTGACTGTCGGTATATCGAAGTGCTGAAGTGTTTGTACAGTAGAGCTACGATGGCTATCCGAGTACAGAACCAGAGTACGAAACCTATCCAATTGCAGAGAGGTGTAAGACAGGGTGACGTCATATCCTCGAAACTCTTCACCGCTGCTTCAAATTCTTCATCCCGAAACTCTTCACCAAGCTTCTGGACTGGAAAGGATACGGTATTAACATCAATGGCGAGTACATCACTCACCTTCGATTTGCCGACGATATAGTCCTTATGGCAGAATCGCTGGAGGACCTAAGCACCATGCTCAATGACCTCAATAGTGTCTCCAACGAATAGGTCTTAGGATGAACATGGACAAAACAAAGATCATGTTTAATGTCCATGTCACACCTATGCCGGTAGTTGTTGGGAGCACTAAGCTCGAAGTTGTTGACGAGTATGTTTACCTGGGACAAATAGTCCGACTAGGTAAGTCCAACTTCAACCGAGAGGTCAATCGACGGATCCAACTCGGCTGGGCAGCGTTCGGGAAACTACGACACACCTTATCGTCAGACATACCTCAAAACCTTAAAACGAAATTGTAAAACCAGTGCGTGTTGCCAGTGATGACTTACGGATCTGAGACGTGGTCCTTCACTGCTGGTCATATGAGGAAGCTCAAGGTCGCTCAGCGAGCTATGGAGAGGTCTATGCTTGAGGTTTCTCTGCGTAATAAACTTAGAAATGAGTATATCCGCAGTATAACCAGAGTAACCGACATAGCCCAACGGATTAGTAAGCTGAAGTGGCAGTAGGCCGGCCATATAGCTCGAAGAACCGACAACCGATAGGGAAGAAAGGTTCTTGAGTGGCAGCCTCGTACCAGTAGGCGAAGTGTAGGGCGACCCCCCACGAGATGGAGTGACGACCTGGTAAGACATGCAGGAAGTCGATGGATGCAGGTGGCTCAGGACCGTGCTTTGTGGCATTCCTTGGGGAAGGCCTATGTTCAGCAGTAGACTTATGAAAGGCTGTAATGATGATGATGATGATGATGATTGTCTTCCTAGTGGTAAATCTTATATAAAATACAAAACACAAAGTTATAGCCTGTATCACTAAATATCATTTAACAGGATTTTAAAAAAAACACACACAAAGAAAGAAATATTTATTTGCTGCTTCAAGACTACGTAGGATTTGGATAACATGATAAAACAACAAAAAATTCATGTATTAATAAACAAAAAATATAACAGAAGCTACAAAGAATAACAATGATCTAAAAATCAGTTAAAACAAAATTAGCACTTGACCTTTATCTATATTATCAGGCATAAAGAGAGATATAAGTTTCATCAAGAGTTTCTAGGGAGATTTTACGATATTTAAACTCATTTATCTTTAAGTATCTATAATAAGCTATGGTTTCTCATTGCAAAAATTGTTACCGCCCCTCTCATAGATTTTTCTCTAATATTTTAGTTTTTTATCAATTGCAATATATTACTATGATATTAATCATAGCCAACGGCATATGCTAACGGTAAAACTGCATCATATTAATAAGCGTATTTAGCCAGCCTTGTAACGAATATGCGCGAAACTTGCCGTAGTGTTGTAGTTCAAGGTGCATGTAAATCGCCTATTATTTTTCTTTATTTCTATAAAACTACGTAATTACGTATCTAATAGGCGGGTAAAATTTTTCTTCGTATTATATATTTATATAATAGAAGGGACGGCCTAGAGAGAAGTTTATCGATCGAATTGGCGATATATTGAAAGTAGGACAAATTAAGAGTACTCTTAACCGACGAGCATTGCCGTATGGGGAAGCTCAAGGTCGTTCAGCGAGCTACAGAGAGGGCTATGCTCGGGGTTTCTCTAAGTGATAAATTTAGAAATGAGGATAATCCGCATTAGAACCAGAGTGACCGACATATCCCAACGGATTAGTGGGTTGAAGTGGTCATATAGCTCGAAGAACCGACGACCGATTGGGAAAAAATATTCCCCCCATTAGACGGAGTGACGACCTTATAAGACATGCAGGGAGTCGATGGATGCAGGTCGCTCAGGACCGTGCTTTGTGGCATTCCTTGGGGGAGGCCTATGTTCAGCAGTGGATTTGTGAAGGGCTCATATTCATATATGTAAGCATGTATGCTTAAATATGTGAATGTGAAGGAGGCCAGAGATTTGTGTCAGGATTGTGTCAAACTGTCCGTAGTTTCTGCCTAACCCCGTGAGTGACAGACATGAGTGTACGGATTGTTGCGCGTACATTTTAGGTCACTCAAAAACCATTCTCAACTTCGTGATACGCACTCACGTACATATCTTTCTTCTTTCTTTCTTTAACAGCAAGTAAAGATTCACTACTGGACTTACACATAATATGTACTAATAAAGACAAGTGATTGCTTGCAAATGAATTAAGACGCAAATGCTTACGTGTTAGAGATTCCGCCTAAGTCATTCAACGAGTGTGGTCATTCTACTTAGTGTTGTGGTTTTGTTCGTCGTTGTAATTTTTCTAGTGCAGGCAAGGTGGATTGGTGTTGCTGAGAGGCTGCCCTGTGTTACATTGAGATCAGTAGTGTTGCTGTTGGTTTACATATTTTGGAGTTATCATGTAACTACGTAGCTCACGTTACACTGGAGTGTAATTGTGGCGGAGACGTGTTACGGTGTGGTCGAACTGTAATTTCGCTATACTGAATGTATAGTGCGTTACGTTGTCTTATTACTGATAACGACTAAACTGCGTAAGCAAGAGAGCAAGTTGAACATCCGCTCTCACACTTTTATTATTTTTAACAATTAACGCTATCCTGATGTATTTCCGAGATCAAAATTGCGATCCTCTGTTGAAATTCTCCGACATCAGAAGTGGGATTTCCTGTTGTCATTTCCGATATATATATATATATATATATATATATATATATCATCATTACAGCCCTTCACAAGTCCACTGCTGAACATAGGCCTCCCCCAAAGAATGCCACAAAACACGGTCCTGAGCCACCTGCATCCATCGACTTCCTGCATGTCTTACCAGGTCGTCACTCCATCTCGTGGGGGGACGCCCTACACTTCGCCTACCGGTACGAGGCTGCCACTCGAGAACCTTTCTTCCCCATCGGTTGTCGGTTCTTCGAGCTATATGGCCGGCCCACTGCCACTTCAGCTTACTAATCCGTTGGGCTATGTCGGTCACTCTGGTTCTACTGCGGATATCCTCATTCCTAAGTTTATCACGCAGAGAAACTCCGAGCATAGCCCTCTCCATAGCTCGCTGAGCGACCTTGAGCTTCCTCATACGGCCAGCAGTGAAGGACCACGTCTCAGTTCCGTAAGTCATCACTGGCAACACGCACTGGTTGTACAATTTCGTTTTAAGGTTTTGAGGTATGCCTGACGAGAAGATGTGTCGTAGCTTCCCGAACGCTGCCCAGCCGAGTTGAATCCGTCGATTGACCTCTCGGTCGAAGTTGGACTTACCCAGTCGGACTATTTGTCCCAGGTAAACATACTCGTCAACAACTTCGAGCTTAGTGTTCCCAACAACTACCGGCATAGGTGTGACATGGACATTAAACATGATCTTAGTTTTGTCCATGTTCATCTTAAGACCTATCCGTTGGGAAACACTATTGAGGTCATTGAGCATAGTGCTTAGGTCCTCCAGCGATTCTGCCATAAGGACTATATCGTCGGCAAATCGAAGGTGAGTGATGTACTCGCCATTGATGTTGATACCGTATCCTTTCCAGTCCAGAAGCTTGAAAACGTCTTCCAATGCAGCGGTGAAGAGTTTCGGGGATATGACGTCACCCTGTCTTACACCTCTCTGCAATTGGATAGGTTTCGTACTCTGGTTCTGTACTCGGATAGCCATCGTAGCCCTACTGTACAAGCACTTCAACACTTCGATATACCGACAGTCAACTTGGCACCGCTGAAGGGACTGCAGCACCGCCCAAATTTCGACGGAATCAAAGGCTTTCTCATAGTCCACATACGCCAGACATAGTGGCAAATTGTACTCTTCGGACTTCTGTACAACTTGCCGAAGGGTATGTATGTGATCTATGGTGCTAAAGCCCTTTCGGAAACCGGCTTGTTCGGGAGGCTGGAAGTCGTCAAGTCTGCGCGCGAGACGATTCGTAATGACTCTCGAAAACAGCACGTAGACGCGGCTCAGAAGGGAAATCGGTCTGTAGTTCTTCAAGAGAGCGTTGTCACCTTTCTTGAAGAACAAGACCACCGCACTTCTGCTCCACGCCTCCGGTGTAATGCCACCATGGAGGACGGAATTAAAGAGCTTCTGAAGGACTTCAAGTACCGGTCTTCCACCCGCTTTCAGAAGCTCCGCTGTAATTCCATCCTCGCCTGGGGCCTTACCGTTTTTAAGGTGCTGGAGAGCCATCCTAATCTCGCTCAGACTGACATCCGGGATATCTTCGGAATAGTGTCGGATGAGACTCGCTCTTGGATCGTTACTCACACTTGCGTGTGGCTCCAACGATGATGTGTACAGCTGCCCATAGAACCTCTCAATCTCACTCAAAATCTCAGGTGTCCCGGAAACGATGCTGCCACACTCTGTCTTCAGCTTTGACAGTTGGCTCTTTCTGGCAGACAGATCTCTGGCAAAGACTTTGGAGCCTTGGTTCCGCTCGATCGCTTCTTCAATACGAGCTGTATTGAAGTTGCGTAAGTCCCGCCGCATGCATTTGGAGATCTGTCTGTTCAGATGCCTGTATGCTGTCAAGTCTGTTGAAGAATGTAGCTTCATCTCCCGTCTAACAGCCATGAGATTAAGAGTGTGATCGGAGAGTTTTTGTGTTCTTCTGCGGTGGGTCTTGCAGAACTTAGCTCCAACCGCATGGACAGTTTCCACGAGCTTGTCATTCATATCGTCCACTTCATTGCAGTCTTCCAGGCACTGAAAACGGTTTTGTAACTCGAGCTGAAAGGTTTCGGGACTTTGGAACAGAGCACGAGGGGGACGGAGCGTTGACTTCATTAGACGAGACCTCTCCAACTTAACGTTTAGGTTCAGTGTGCCTCTAACCATTCGGTGATCGCTACCAGTTTTCACCCTCGCGATCACGGAGACATCACTGAACAGTTGTCGTCTGTTCGTCATAATGAAGTCAATCTCATTTTTTGTCGAACCGTCGGGGCTCGACCAGGTCCACTTCCTGTGGGGCCGCTTCTGGAAGAAAGAGTTCATCATAAAGAGTCCCTCTTTCTCCATGAAGTCAGCCAACTGCTGGCCCCTTGGGTTCCGTTGCCCTATTCCAAATTTCCCTACTTTCAGCTCACCGTTCTCTCTTGTGCCTAGTTTTGCATTGAAGTCTCCCATTAACACCGTATATTGGGTTTTGGAGGAATGCATGGCTCTAGAGATATCCTCATACATTTCCTCCACCTCCTCATCGGGGTGTGCCGAGGTTGGTGCGTAAACCTGTATGACCTTCAGCGAATACCGTTTGGTGATTCTGAGTATAAGGTACGCAACCCTCGTCGACACACTCCCGATTTTTACAACGTTGTTAACGAGAGACTTGTGGACGATAAATCCGACACCTCCTTGGGACAGATGGTCGCCCTCCCGGTGATAGAGCAAGTTGCTGGATTCGAGGATTACCGTGTCCTCCCCCTCTCTTCGGACTTCGGATAATCCTATAATATGCCAGCGCAACTTGTCTATCTCTTCTTCCAGCTCCACGATCTTCTCGTCAGTCCTCAGGGTGCGTGCGTTGTACGTTGCCAGGTCGAGTCGTCTAAGGTGGCAACCGAACCTCCACCGGAGATTCTTAGCACCCCCTGCCCCGCCGTTACCATGGTCGCCACCGTAGCCAGGAATAGCGGGGCCGCCGGGGACTGGGGGCCGTTTTTTTGTTGCTCTCATCATTGGGGGGTATTTGCCATAGTTGCCACGCTTGGCGAGCGGGTTGGCAACCGCAGCTTTTTTATTGTAATTTGGCTATTATCAGGAAGATGCTGCTGCCCATCTCCTGGCTGTTTCCCTTTGTCGCCTTTTACGACACCCACGGGAGGATATGGGGTAGTGGATATTCTTGACCGCCACTACACGGCAATATATATATATATATATATATATATATATATATATATATATATATATACATATACTATACATTTCTATTTTTTCTATTTAAAAAAAAAACGTTACCCCCACACTAGGATTTTCTCCTGTATCGTGAAGGCAGTTTACAAACACAAATTTCACAAGGACAAACATCCAGACCCGGAACAATCATTTGTAGGCCATACAAATACTTGTTCCGTGCGGGATTCGAACCCGCGCCCCCCAACGCAGCAACTCATTGCTAAGCCACTGCGCCACGGAGCCGTCAAATATATATTCTGTGATAGTGGATACAAACATTGTAAGTGAGGTGTCGGTATTTCCAGGCACTGTTCACCCTGCTCTCCGCGACCGAAACGTGGTTGGCGGCGGAGCCATAGACCAGATGCGGATCTGGTCTATGGCTCCGCGGCGTGGGAGCGGCGGCGCTAGGTTCAGGAAAGCTGGTGCTTCAGAGTGCTGGTTTTCCTAGTCCCATGGCCTCCGCGTATCGGGCTCGGCCGGAGGGTTCCTTTGTTTACATGGAGTTGAGGATGTGGAGGAAGACGCGCCTTGTGTTTCTGGTTCCGGGTTTCATTGCATATAATATTTTTTAATCAATTATTAAATAATTTTAATTTCATTCTTATTAAAAATAATGCACTAAAATAATTGCTTGAAAAATAAATTTAATAAAGACTGACAAAATTGTATTTCAAAATCAGCTGATAGCAAGTGGCGCAAAAATGTTATTCCTATTTTGTCCTATTTGTTTTTAATATGAACATCAAAAAATTCAATTTTCTAATCATGCTGGATTCTTTGACGGGAATTTTTAATTTTTGTATATAATGAATATAAATGTTTATTAAATAAAGATTCATCTTTTTCTTGAAAAAATCTTAATATTTTGTTTTTCATTATGCCATATTTAGTTCCTGTCGTAAACTATCCTTTTATGCATATTACCTGTACAAAATAATATCAATGTTTCACATCTCCCTGGCGTCTCACAATTTTTTTTACAAGAACAAGATTTAAATCGCCAAACACCAAATTGACTAATCCCGGCAGGTCTAGCCGCAATTCCTGTATTTTTTCTCCCAGTGTGATTTCAAATCTAAATACTTAACGAAAAGTAATGAATTTTCATACTTTGAGTCACTTTTACTACTTACGTTTTCACTTTTGGATAAAATCTTCGACATCTTCCGAAACTGACAGTGACATTGTTAAAGATTACTTATCTTTTCCATCATTATCATCAGAGCCCTTCACAAGTCCAGATCGCCAGATCCTGCTATTGCTAAACCATTTATAATTGCGATTTTCCGTAGCCAAGCGTATTGAGAAACTTCCATATTTAACAGCCGAAGATGAATCAAGTACTTGATCGTGGATACATCGACTTTTTCATCTTCTGTGCAGTATATATATAATCATAAAATTAGTATTCCATCTCATTTCACAGGATTCACCAACAATTCCTTTACTATTCAGGCAACACTATTCTGGAACTCCTTGCCCGAAAACATAAGTAGAACGCCAAGTAAGGATTGTTTTAAAAAGTTGGTACAAGACTTTTTTTTTGAAACGAAGTGATGTTGGATGTTAAGAATGATGATTATATATTTTAACTCATTTAGATGTTTTATTATTTGCAATTTCAATATATGTATTTTATTATTATATGTAACGTATACATTATATCTATGTATGATACATAATTTATTCATATATTTACATATGTAAAGTTTTTGTATATCATATGTATGTATGTATGTATATATATATATATACTAGCTGGCCAGGCAGACGTTATTCTGCCCTTTCCGACAGCCATTTGCTTTCTTAAAAAAAACTTCTGAAATTAGCAATAAAAAAAATTGAGGGTCACTTATCGGGATAAAAACTATCCTACCTCTCAAGTTGGACCAAACTGCACACAGTGTGCAAAATTTCATTCAAATTAGTTCAGTAGTTTAAGAGTTCATCGCGGACAAACAATGTGACACGTAATATTTATATATAAAGATATATATGCATACATACATATATATGTATTTGCACCTGCCACAAAATCTCATCACTCCACGGGTTGCCTGGCAAAGAATGCCGTTAGGCATTAAGTCCACCCTTTGTTACCCTTGTTATTAAGGGGTCAACAAACAAGATTAAATAAATAAAATAAATATATGACGGCACGTGCACCATTGCACGTGCGGCGGCGTCGGTGTAGCTAGACAGAATTCTTGTAAATAACACGTGCTCCGCACACCTGCACCATTGCACCTGCGGTGGCGCCCGTTTTGCTTGTATAAAACGGACGGAGCGGCCGCCGTTAAGACAATCTTGGCTCTCACGTGGAACGGTGCGCTTGTCGTATTCCGTTACTAGTTTATCCTTGACTCGTTGTAAATTAATTCGTGTAAACAAATTAATTTTTAATCCTAACCACAAAATTAGTCTCTGTACTATACTCAATTACCCTTTCTACATATACATAAGACCAGTTAATAGCATCAGCATCACGCTTTCAAGCTTATCAACATCTAGTCTAGCAAAAATTCGAATAGGGATAGACACGGATGAAGGCTTGGGAGATTTTAATTTGTATAACATTAAAAACAAAAAAAGTGTCTTCGCCCCTTTGTTGGCGATATTTCACGCATTTGAACAGAATAGTTTGATTCGTTTTTCGTAATGCGTACAACAAAGGAGTGAAATAATTTGCCTGCGTCTGTCTTACCATTCGAATACAATCTGCGCGTCTTCAAGAGAAGAGTAAATATGCTTTTGTTACGCTAAGAAAATCCGGTTTACCATCTTGGGCTTCATTACCACTTACCACAAAGTAGGATTATAGTGAAGCACTGGCTTATAATAAGAAAATAAACAACAATACATATCATGCCATGAAAATCCAGAAGCAGTTATTTTTCATAATTGACAACATGATCAGCGGAGGAGACGGCCATAATGTTGATCTAGCTAGGCATCTGCAGAGTAAAAGTTGTAATGTGTTGATATAAGAGGCGAAACTGTGAAATTATGCGACAACACGGTTAACCTAAATTTGCGAAATTTGAGTGTAATTCCTAAGAGGTCAGTGTTAAAGTCTCTCATAATAATGTGATGTATGTCGGCAGAACTAAAAAGCAACATATTCTCTTCCAAATCGGAGGAGTAGTCTACTTGAGGTGGACAGTGGACAACTCCAAGAAATACTTTAACACTTGACATACACAAGTCTTGAACTTGTTATGTGAGTCGAGGACCCAGATTCAATCGAAAGGAAAGAACAGACAGTCGCTGCCACATAGTGCAAATGCGTGGTAGAGCCATGCTGCAACTTTATGATTATAGCACGTGTAGGTCGGCTCGACTGGGAAGGAACCACGCTCTCAAATAATACCAGCGAGAAATAGCAGCTTAATACTGCTATATTTCGTATAGCGAGTGTAGAGTACTGGATAACTTTTTACTGGAAATAAACCATTCAATGAGTCCTCACCGGTAACGCATTCTGTATTTAAAATTTATACGAGAACAGAAATGTAGACCTCTATGGGATAAAGCCTCTTACGGCCTACGGCTGTTGCTAGTTTGTCAGCCTTTTTCTTTAAAAAAAAATCTATGTAGTGGAATCCTTTCAACTGTAGTACTATATGCTGCCTTCCTTAGTATAGTAGTAAAAATTGTACGGAAGATATATAGGTGTATATATATATATATATTGGTGGTCACATAATTAAAGACAATAAAGGGATATTAAAACAACAAAGTTTATCTACTCTTTATTTGCTTGTTGAAATTTAACACGAGCTAGAAACAATATTAAAATCATTCGGACATTGATTGTGAAATGTTGGAATTAAACATTGTAAATAAACCTCATGTGTCCGAATATTTATTCAGTTTAACTACATTTAGACAACCATGACCTAAGCATAAGCTGATGTCAGGGCTGTACGGTAGCCAATCTAACACAGTTACTGACTGGCTTCTTAGGAATTCTTTGACAACTTTTGCTGTGTGTTTCGGGTCATTGTCGTGTTGGAAAGTCCAAACCACCGGCAAACTTTCCTCAGCATAGGGTATCATGACTTCCTCTAAAATATTCTTATACTGGAATTTATCCATGTTCCCTTCTTTTTTCTTGATAGGTCCTATACCATGACCAGTAAAACAACCCCAAATTTTAATGTTTCCACCTCCATGTTTTACTGCTTTCTTCGTGTACTTCGAATCCATTTCTCTTTTAGGAGGACGTCTCACATACATTTTTCCATTAGAAGTAATCATATTAATTTTCGTTTCATCAGAAAAAAGTACATTTTTCCACTCACGTTCTGTCCAGTGTTTATGTTTTTTGGCAAACACTAATCTAATCTAGCTTGGATGTTTTCCTTCTTTAATATTGGCACCTTACGAGATATTCTTCCGAATAAGTTTGCTTCACACAATCGCCTTCTTATTGTTCTTGCAGACACTCAACTCAATCTTTCCTCACCAAATATTTCTGAGCGAATCAGTTCTGATCCTTTAAAATTTAAACGGTTCCCTTTTTGCCAACAACACTATTGTTGAGTCTTCTCGTGGGGTTGTTTTTCTAGGTCTAGTCTTCCTGGGCACATTTTCAGTAGTATTAAAGTTCTTAAAATGCTGGATAGCATTCATAACCATATCTTTAGAGGATCCTAACTGATCTGCAATCTTCCTATATGACCAACCTTTGCCATAAAACTTGCGGATCGTCTTCCTTGTATACGGATCGCAGCTTTTCTTTTTTCCCATAATAACACTAATAAAATGTAATAATTTTTATTAAGTACAAAGCTAGTTGTTATTTTTATTCTATGTACCGTGAAAATTCGCGCCAAATGAAAAATAACATAATTGTTTTAACATTATATTTTAAATTTAGAACATGAAAAACACACTGTCTTTTATTAGCTGACCAGCGGTTAAGTTGTCGAAAAAGTTTTTATATTGTTTAAAAAAGGATTAAAATCTCAATTATTGCTAAATACACGTTTTTGATGTTTCCATTTTAATAATACGATCTCAGTGTAAAGATTAATAACTATGAAATATAATTAATACCTACTTTGGGTACTCTACACTAGCTTGCTACATATATATTTATCTATGCTCTACACGTCTGTAATACTGTTGTATGTGGTCACACAGAAGAGTGTCTTTAATTATGTGACCGCCACTGTATATATATGGGTCGATTAACATCCCAGGTAAAAAAATAATTATTTAAATCTTGACAAATCTACGGTTTATACATTAGACCTGATTTCCCAGGTGTTAAAAGGAAAACCAGATATTTTTAATTATCCTCTGTTTTAAGTCGGGGGTGACAACGCATCTACATTTTCTTAATCGAAGATAGATGTAAATGTCTATGGGCCACACTTACCGTTAGGTGAACTGTATGCTCGTTTGTTACCCTTATTATATAGAAAAAGGCGATTTTTAAAGATAAATTATTAGTGCGTACGTTAATCTACGTAGTGAAAAATGCAAGTCGGCTGAGCGCATGCGATCTTGGACAAATTATCATACTCGTCCAAGAGTCCGATCAATTGAACTATAGAGTATAGTAAGACCAGTAAGACTGAACCTTGGACTGAACTGACTCGACTGGAGTCCAGCCAGGGTGACGCACTTCGTGGAATGTGGGTGCACGTTTTGACCAAGCTTGAAAACACAGACTAATATGATCATAGATAAATAAATATGTAGCAAGCGGAATATAGTACGAGGCCGGCACTGAAAATTTCGGGAATCAAGAAAGTGACACAACATTACTATTTAAAAATGTATTTATTGCTTTTTGAAGTATTCTCCGCGAAATTTGACACATTTTTCCATACGATGGAAACAATAATTGAAGCAACCATTCCATTCGGAAGTTGGGGTCTCCAAAATGGCCGTTTTAAGGCGTCCACAGCTTCTTGAGGTGATGAAAATCTCTGTCCACGCAATTTATTCTTTATTCTAGGGAAAGTATAGAAATCATTAGGGCTTAGGTCGGGGCTGTACGGCGGATGGTCTAATAATTCTATATTTTCTTGCTCTAAAAACTCTTTTGTTCTGTGTGCGGTGTGAGAATTCGCATTGTCGTGATGGAGGATGATGCGGCGGTTGCAGTTCTCTTTACGGAGTACAAAAACGACCTGTGGCAAACAAATGCTATCATACCATTCTGCATTAACCGTTCTTTGTCCCTCAAGAGGAATAGTCGTAACATGGCCGGTATTGGAGACAAACGTGGCCACCATTTTTTTTGCAACAATCCGTGAACGAACAATTTTTGTTGGCTTTAACTCATTTTCGAACACCCAAACTCGTGACTGGTTTTTTGTTTCAAGTTCGTACGCGTATATCCAGGATTCGTCACCTGATACGATGTTGTATACAGCATTTGAGGATCCTGCGTGGAATCTTTCGAGAGTTCTGACGCACCAAGTAACGCGAGCCGCTTTTTGCTCTTCACAGAGCGAATGCGGTATCCATCGGGAAAACAACTTTTTTACACCTAATTGTTCATGCAAGATTATTTGTATTTGACTCATGCCAATGGCTAAATTTGCCTGAATTTCGCGGTATATCACATGTCGATCTTCCTCAATCAGCTTACGCACAGCATCAACGTTTTCTTGGGTGACTGCAGTTTTTGGACGACCTTGACGGGGATCATCACTGAGCTTGACACGTCCACGTTGAAATTCAGCAAACCAGCGATAAATTGTGGTTTTGGATGGAGCTTCATCACCAAATGCAAAAATCATCCGGTCAACACACTGCTTTTGTGTTAAACCACTTCGAAAGTCATAATAAATCATCGCTCTTGAATTTTCTCGAGTCAATTCCATTCACTCAACGACTAAACAAGTTTGACAAAACCTTGGGGGTTATTATATTTTTAATGAATACATGGTTGATAATAAACCCTGGGAATGAGGTGGTCGCTTCCAAGCAGTTTCTAAAATAAATTTTGTAAATAGTTCGTAATCATTTATATTGTAAAATTTATTTAAAAAAAAAAAGTCCCGCTGGGTTTCTTGCTGGTTCTTCCCAGGACAGAGGGTTTTTTTTATTAATTAAGATTGCTTTTAATTTTGCTATAGGAGCCGTTGTTCATTTACAGAATTGTTAAGAAATTAAATATGCATTATAAAATTTTCCAATTAAATGGTGCAAGAAGCGGAAAAAATGATAACAAGAAAAGGCTATTCGTAACAATATTTCCCTTAGATGATGAAAGGTATGTGGTGATTTCAACTTTAATAGTAATATGATATTCAACGCGAGTATATTTTTGGACTAGCCATCTATGTAGGATATGTTTTTATAGTGTACGATTGTGTGCACAAACACAAACACACTATTTCCAAAATCTGATAGTTCGATGGTTTGGCAATCCGAAACGAACTATACTTAGAAACTACAAGTCAATTCTGACTGCTAACATTCTATTTATTCAATAATAATGTGATTATATTTATATTATTTTTTCAGATGCAAGCAATGGGTGAAATAGCTGGCACATGCACCAATTGAAAAGATTCACATGTTAACACATTCACGGACAGTACGCCCATTTTCGTGACATTCTGAATTTATATTACGACACAACGCCTATTTACGATAAAATATTTTTTTCCTTATTTGCCACTACGTAAATAAGCGCGGTATTCGTTTACGGTTAATATGAAGATCTACTTTTACTGTCATAACCCAAACAGTATCAAGATTGTACTGTCACAACATAAAATTTTATGATAGTAAATGTGTGCTATCTACACATACATGCAAATTTTGCTATAGTACACATGTTGTGGCACCACGAATGTAGCCGTTGCGTTCGCGTCGTGAGTCAAACGAACCAGTCGCGTAGTGTCACCGGGAGGAGAGGACACGCTCGCTTGCGTCAAATCGTTTGTCGTTGTTCGTTGAATACTTACGTGTTTTTCCTGGTAAGTAATTTAGTGTTATAATATGTTATTGTCTGTATAAAGATAACCGAATAGTAACCAGTCTTTCAAAAATGGTTAATACTTATTGTATCAAAAAACCGTTAGCATAAAAAGCACGATAAATTTAAAAATATAATGGAATAAACTTCATATTATTTTGTAGGTAAGTATCGATTTTTTCTTTTATTGTGCGTCTAATTCTCTTTCAATTGTCTTCAGATGGCCTCAAAAAGAAACAAATTGAGCAGAGGCAAGCCAAAATCTTTGTTTCGAGATGATGAATCTAACCACGATCCATATTCTGACGATGATGGTGAATATGGTTCAGACCACAATTACGAGCCCGCTGATAAAGATGAAGATAGCAGCAGTGACTACAGTGAAATTTTCGATGTTCATAGAAGTCGCTTTGAACGGAATAGACAAAGAATTGGGTCTGAAAGCGAGAAGTCGTATCATGGTTCTGCTGGCGATCAAAGCGATAATGGCGAGCAGTTAGACCAGAATTCTGTTAATGAAAGAAACTTTGATGAAACCGAACGTGATTCCGACATAAGCGATTGTAGTATTTTCGATCACCATCAAATTCAAGTAGCAGGGAATGAGAAAGAAAGCAGCGTTCAAAGGTATGAAAGTCAAGAGAACAATGCTGTTAGAAATCATAAAGATAACTATGATATCCACTTACAACAAAAGTATGAGCTACCGGAATATAGAAATCAACAAGTCGAAGAAGAAATAAGAATGAGTCTGGAGATTAATGAGGTGATTGGTGTTCAATTTCCAAAAATTCAGGAGCCTTCTCAGGATAGAAGAGGAGAAGAAAAACTTACAGCTAGAATGAGAGAGGAGCTGAATGAGGTGGTTCAAGATCAATCTCCACAAAATCAAGCACAATCTCAGGCAAATTTAAATGAGGCTGGACCGAGCAGAAGAAGAAGTTCAGTAAATACAGTACGTCGAGGGACTCCTCCACCAAATGACACAATTTGGGAAGATACTGTCTCAAATATTGCTTCTATTGACTTTAGATCTCCAGAGAAAGGCCCGACATTTGAAGTTCATGAAAATACCACATGCGAGGAAGTATTTGACCATTTATTTACCACAGAGATGATAGAGTATTTGGTTGAACGAACAAATTCCTATGGAGCTGCTCTTACCAAAACAAATAGGCCACATACACGTCATGCACGCAATGCTGCCTTTCGAGTAACAAATCCTGAAGAGATGAAAAAAATTTTAGGTCTTACTTTATTAAATGGTCACATTCGTGTTCCACAACAAAGGAAACTTTTTACATATGACGATCCCTTGTATTTTCACCCTGTCTTTAACTATACAATGTCTTGCAGAAGGTATGAGCAAATTTTAAGATGTCTGTATGTAGCTGATTTGGGTGCGAAAGGGTCTGGAAAAATTGAAGGTTTTATAAACACAGTGACTCAAAATTTTCGAAATGTATTCAATCCAGGTCAAGACTTGTCTCTTGACGAGTCTTTGCTACTTTATAGAGGACGATTAATATTTCGTCAGTACATAAAATCAAAAAAAGCTAGGTATGGCATAAAGTTTTACGTTTTAACTACAGCGGATGGATACGTTTTAAATATTATAATGTATAGCGGAGCAGAAAATATTGAAGCCAATGAAAGGAGGACTGACAAACTGGTACTGCGTTTAATGCGCCCATATCTTTTAAAAGGGCATAACTTATTTATGGACAATTACTACAATTCAGTGACCCTTTCTGAAAAATTACTTGATTTGAAAACACACACCAACGGCACGCTGCGTAAGACAAGAAAAGACAATCCTAAAGAAATTGTACAAAAGAAACTCCAAAAAGGCCAGCATGTGTGGGCTAGGAAAGGAAAAGTCTATGTAAGTGCCTGGAAAGATAAAAGAGACGTCTATATGGTTACCACCATGGATCATCCAGCGCTCATTGAAGTCACAAACCGATTTGGAAAAAAGAAAACTAAACCCATAGAAGTGAACAGATATAACAAATCCATGTCCGGTGTTGATCGCTTGGATCAGATGATAAGTTATTATTCATCACCAAGAAAAACTATAAGGTGGTATAAAAAGGTCCTATTTCATATTATGGACACCACAGTTTGGAATTCCTTTTACATTTATAAAAATTTTGTGAAAAAAGATAAGAAGTATGAGTATGTGACATACAGAGAAGAGTTAATCAGGAAATTGATCGGCCTGAAAGAAGAAAAAGGAAAAGATTTAATTCGAAATTCCAACAAGAATGACAGCAGGCGGAATGTGCTTCAAACTGAATCACAGCTTCATGAAAATATTGAACGCAGTAAGGTAGAAACGCAGGACAACTTTTCTCAGCCAAATTCAGGAAACCATGGACATTGGCCGACTCGCATGATGCCATCTGCAAATTCTAAGAAGAAGTACGCATTTTTGACATGTAAGCAATGTTCGAAACAAAAGGTACGACGTGACACAAGTTACTTCTGTAAAGGTTGCAATAATTCTCCAGCACTTTGTCCTTCATGTTTCGAAGATTGGCATAAAGATTTGTAAACTGTCAAGTGTAATTTTATAAATACATAGATTATCATAATATCAAGGATGACATTTTAAATATTCCTTATTTAAAATGTCATCTTTGATATTATGATAATCTAGATTTTATAAAATATTGTGATACTACATTTTTGAAAAACAAAAGACTGTTTGTTATGCTTAAGTTAGTTAGCTTTTTAGCGTATTAAAAAAAGGAGACCTAGAAAAATAATAATTATATGTTTGTTAATCGAGAGAAAAGACGTATCTGATAATTATTTTGTTTTGTTAATTATTAACCAAGTTTAAGTTAAGAAAATATTTTTGTTTAAATATAAGACTGTTATTTTGTTTTTTTTTTTTTTAAGTTTGGTATATAAATATGATTTTCCATAGTTTTGATTTATTCAATAAAACATTTTTTTTGTTTCACAAAGTTTTGATTATTATCATCATGATTCCTATGGTAGGGACGTAAACTGACGTACTGTCATACTACACTTATTTATACACATAATCTTGATAGCAACATGGCAGTACGCCTATTCGCGATGCGTACAGAGACTTACTGTCATATGCACACGGTGATATCAATCACGATGCGACAACACGACTATTTCGTGGCACGTACCGAAGCGTACTGTCATATGAACGCCATAATTTTAATTACGATGTGACAGCACGACTATTTCGTGCCACGTAAATAAGCGTACTGTCATTAGAAGACCATAATTTAAATTACGACGTGGCAGCACGACTATTTCGTCCCACGTACATAAGCGTACTGTCATTAGAAGACTATAACTTTGACTACGATATGACAGCACGATTATTTCGGGCCACGTACAGAAGCGTACTGTCTCACCACAATTGTACAAATATATTGCTATGTGTCAGGAAGTATATAGGCGTGGTAGTAATTTGTATGGAATTTTTTAGTGTCATATTTCAAACTTGGTGCAGTGTCCAGTGTCCGTGAAAGTGTTAAGACATATTTGTGACAAACATTGCATATGAACCCGACTAAAACGAACTGTTATTTCTTTAGTGGACTTACTTTAAACTTCCACAATTTCTGTGTATGTTAATTAGGTTTCATTTACATGTAGCAAAAGATAATATCCCTCTAAAGTCACATTTTGGCAAGAATTAGATTATATAACTAAATCATTTTATTCATCAATAAACATTAGCTATAATGAGCACTTATTTTGAAAGCGACAATTAGTAAACGATCCCTGCGAATAGTATGTACATAGGTGCCTCTGTGAAGAAGCCTAGCGATTTGTACATAGTATTTAACATAACATAACATAATAATATAAACACTCACGCCTGTCACCCAGAGGGGTAGGCAGAGACTACGGACTTCCATTTGGCGCGATCCTGACACACCTCTATCGCCTCATTTACATCCATATATCTACGCATACACGCTCGTCGGTTAAGGGTACTCCTAATCTGGCCCATTTTTAATGTATCGCCGATTTGGTCGATAAACCTTCGTCAAGGGCGTCCCTTCCCGACCCTGCCGTTCACTTCCGCAACATAAATTTGCTTTGTCACTCTTTACATAGTATTTGTTATACATAAAAGCAATTTAATCCAATCAGTATTAAAAACCCAATATTTTTACCCTTAAAAAAACTAATGTTGAAAACAAGCATCCAGACGCAAACTATTTATTTTACAGCATAGCAACAATTGTTCAGTGCGGGAAGGAAGGCTCGGTCCTGCATGCCGCAGCCAAACGCTTAGCCACTGCGCTACGGAGTCGTCATTTATTTTTTACTTAATTAATTACTAGTATAAAAGTGCGTTTTTTATTTTATATTTTCTTTATACATACTTTTCTACCTAATTGTAGAGATATAAATACAAATTGCTGTGTTTAAAATACATTGATTTATTATCCTCATCGGCATTTTTACTCAATCCACACGTTAAAAATTTTATTTCTCATAAATAATTCAGTATAGAGATCTAACTTTTCTTATGTAAAAATATCGATAAACAATATATCGATAAAGGTTATATCGATAAAATTACTCGAGGATAGACACTTACAGCACTATTGTAATTAGTCAATGTTGTCAGCACTGTTTCTCAAAACTAAAAGTCATATCTTGATGTTGGTAGAGTAACTTGGCGTAATTTCATGTGATTTCATGCAATTATTTTTACTATGGATGTCCCGCCTCTTAAACGTAGTGATTATATTCTCTTTAGCTTACTCATTTTCGGCGTACGACGGCTCTTCACGTTGACCAACACACTGGCGAATGTGTTGGCCCACAACGATGGCCATCGTGTAGGGCGGGTGTTTAAGCTACGTTGGTACGTATTGGAACGATGGCCCACAAGTTGGCGCGAGATCGGTCTGGTGTCGGTTTTTTACAAAAGATCAAAGGGTTGTGGCAGAGTATTGGCCGCCGCGTCCACACGTTGGCCGCACGTTCAGTTTGCTACGAGCTCCCAGAGTGAATGCACGCACCTGATTTAAATTTTATATGCACGCAATAGTGTCTAGATAACGGCAGTAACAATGACCAATGAAAAAACTTTTCGCTTTATAGAGCCCTACCAAGCCGAAAATTGTTTGTAAAACACAAGTCTTTTTTAAAAAAAAATATTATTATACACTAGGATTTTCTCCTGTATCGTGGAGGCAGTTTAGAAACATAAATTGCATAAGGACAAACATCCAGACCCGGAGAATATGTGCAGGCTATACAAATACTTGTTCCGTGCGGGATTCGAACCCGCGGCCCCCAGGGCAGCAACTCATTGCTAAGTCACTACGCCGCGGAGCCGTCAAGAAATAAAATTTCTTTTTTCCATTTCTTTTTGATCACCCTTATCTTATACACATTCACGTTGCAGTGATTAATTGTGTATTAATTTATTTATTGATGTATTAATTGATTTATTAAATATCTTAAAATCTATAATATATAATATATATTAAAATCAAATTAAAAAGTAGGATACTAAAATCATGTTTTTACTGTCTTTATTATTCCCTATTAGTTACTTTATTTCGTTAATAATACTGTAATTTTTAGCTATGGAAGAGCGAAGTCACCTGTTACAGGCATTATTTTGCTTACTAGGTGATCTCGATCACTGATCATATAATGTAACTTTAATGTTTGACGAAATAAATTATTTATTATTATTATTATTATTAAGTTTTATTCTATAATTATATGATAAGAATAACCCTTTTTAAAAAGGTTTTGTTTAATAAAATTTGACAACAGTTTCATAGACAGGCTTCGAATATTTTCCAGGCCTTAGTTGTAAAAGTGTTAATTATACCTATACCTAGGTGTGTTAATGTTTATATAGTTCACTTATCTGTATAACGTTAGTGTATAATAAAGAAATATTAAAAATATTAAATATAAAAAATAGTGAAAATTAAATAAAAAAATAGTAGTATGCTGTGAATAAATAAACCGCAGCGGCCGTTAGCGCATCAATAATCATTTTAATAAATTCGTCCGCACATTGGCCTGAACCGAAGCAAACTGAACGACCTTCCAACTTGTCGACGCGATCACAATTTCTTGGCCAATAACCCTGCCAACACATTCGCCACTGTGTTGGCCAACGTGAAGAGGCGCCAGTAGATAGAGGATTGTTTTTTTAAACTAGCTTTACGGCTCTGGGTTCTAGCCCTTCTGAGACTGCTAGAGGATTGTGCCGTCGATTGAAACATAGAGTACAGAAGACTGAACTGGCTAACTCGACTAAAGTCCAGTCGGGTGCACGAGTATACGTGTCGCTTGGGACCTTAAGATGTTATTGTCATCAAATGTCCACTAGGTTCAGCAGTCAGCAAAATCTACCCCAAGAAATTTACAATGTGACTGTGAAGATTTTTTTAATAAAGTAATCGGTGTAAGTTGTGTGGTACAAGGCCTTTGCCTGCATTAATCGCATTAATTGGTGAATCGTAACGACAACAACTGTCATTGTCATTTGTCAGTTTAACTATTTTTATGATAAAAATTATTTATAATTCAGTCAACAAAAATGGCGAATATTCCTATTGGGGTTCCTACTCATATTCAAAAAATTTGTAGCCTTTATAAAAGGACTTTACGTAATTTAGAATCATATTACGATAGACGGTAAGGCATTTATATTTCTTTAGAAAGAATTTTTCTATCTCACAGTCTGTTTTCGTATTACGTAATTATTGTTTTTAATTTTTTTTTTCAACTCTTATTTTCTCAGATCACTGGATACACGAGTATAAAATATTTTTACATTCATATCAGGTTTAAATAATTGTTTCATGTTGTAGATATTTAAAAGTACCACCTCTTTATTTATTATTTGTTTTGAAATTAATTTTTTTTTTCGTATTACTTATGTTGATACTTAAATAATTTCGTAGACATTTTGATATTTTAGAAACTGGTAGATTATGAAACGTTTTACAATTTTCTATTTATCATAAAAATAAATAAACGATTTTATTGTGTACAGTCATGTGTATCGCTACCATGCGGTTCTCCTTCGAGAAAAATTCGATAAGATTGTTAATGAGAAGGATATGCGAAAAGCTGCCGAGATGGTGAAGCAGGGAGAAGAAGAACTGTTCTTACAACAGCATCCCATTCCAAAGAAATGTAAGTGTATATCAAGTTAGATTTTGTTTGTCTATTATTTACATAACTATCTAAATAATTAAATCTACTATAAAAGTATATAGCAAATTTCTATACATTTAGTTTATTAAATAAATAAGATGAACTCACACTGCTGTGTTACAGACAGAGCTAGTAGTCTAAAGTGTTAACAAATGTTACAATGTATATATAACAACTGTTCATATGAAGCATTATTGTTATTTAGTGTCCACACAGTATAATGGCTTACACGCCTAACTTGATCTGCTACGAACCAAATCCACCCATTTGTCCCACTGGGCATAACTAGGTGACGAGTTTATAATGCCGCTGTAGCCCTTCAGTGTGAGATTGAATATGCCTCTGAACACACTGCTACCACAAAAGTAAAAGTAATACTGGGTGAACATCATGTAGGATTTGAAAGTATTTAACTCTAGGCCAATTAAAAAGGGTCTATAGTAACTGTCCCTGGGTCTCGATCAGACATAACTACATTTTAAACAATAGCAGATCTTAATAAAGGATATTTCATATTCTTGCTTTAATTTCATGTTTGCAAGTTGGTTAGAATGTTTGACTACCACTTGAGCCACCATAATATTCTGTACATTGTATCTTTAACTTTTCCCATTGTTGAAAAAATATTTTAATAAAGTGTATTTCTCTTTCCAGTTCCCAAAAGTCCTGGGGGTGTGGCTTATGAGCGTGTAGTAACACCGCCCGACTGGGTGCTTGACTATTGGCATCCCTTGGAGAAAGCTCAATATCCTGAGTACTTCAAGAAACGTGAGCAAAGGAAGAAAGAATTTATTGCCATGTGGGAGAAGGAGTTTGGAAAGCCTGATCCCAAGGATACACACCATTAGACATTGTGAATAACTGTAATATAGTAAAATAATTGTTATTATTTATACTTCTGTTTCATTTAAATAAGAATATATTAAAAAGAGCCGTGATAGCTCAGATGGATAGCAGCTGCTGTAAATTTCACAGTACGCAAGCCACCTGGGTTCGATCCCTGCCGGAACCAATGAAATAGTTAATTGCAATATTAAGTGTTGATTTACTTCGTGCTCGGCGGTGAAGGTGAAAACATCTTGAGGTAACCTGCATGTTTGAGAAATAAGAAAAAAATATTTCGAAGACGTGAAGTTCCCCAACACACATTGGGGCAGCGCGGCGGACATTTCCTTGCCCTAACCCTCTCAGAAATGAGAGGAGGCCTGTGCCCAGCTGTGGGACGTATATAGGCTGTTACTAGATTAAAAATAACAGCATACATATGTACTTTAGTTTTATATAATCTTTAGCAGACTATAAATCAAGTGTTACTTTTCGTAGACTATCAATCATATATTTTTTTTATAGAATAAGGGTGAAAAATGTGCACACAGTTCACTTGACAGTAAATGAATACTGTGGCCCATAAATATATACATTTATGCTTGATCATGAATTAAAATGCAGATGGGTTGTCACCCTTGGGGGATTAGATGGAATGCCACAGTTCCAGTAGTTTCTGGTTCACTACACTCATATGAAACAGCAGCATTAAGATGCTATTTTATTCTGGTTTTCTGTGAGAGTGTGGCCTTCCCCGGTCAAGGCGACCCATTCATGCAACCATATAGCTGCACCATGGCTCTACCAGATAGGAAATTAGTATGTAGAAGATGATGTAATTCTTTAAAAATTAAAGCTGCAGCAGCACCTATGCAACCGAGCTTGTGTGAAGTGAATAGGTATATGTGATAGAGCCATGCTGCAGCTATATGGTTGTAGCACGAATGGGTCGCCTTGACTGGGGAAGGACCACATTTTCACAGAAGACCAGAATAAAATAGCATCTTAATTCTGCCGGTCTTCGGAGCCTGAATGCAGTGACGAATAGGAAGACTTACACAGATAACTGGGCACAGATGCTTCAGTGATTATCTATGTAAGATAGAACGCGAAGCGACGCTGAACTGCTTCCAATGCTGTGGGCGAGACCACAACACTGTGTCACATCCGCTTGTTCACTGACCAGAAACTGCTTCTCGGGTTGTAGGCGATCGGGAAATGGTAACACCCGAGATCGAAATATCGAAAGTGGTGTCGGGACGTCATGAGTGGGAACAGCATAAAAAACTAAGCTGAGCGTGGGAAAGTATTGCGTTCCGAACAGAGATCCCGGGGCCACTCATCTACACAGCACTGGTGTTGACCATCGTGAAGTTTTAGCTGGTAGAAGTCAGGTATAACCTCGCTGACCCCACATCGAAAGGTTCGTGAGTATTTCTCGATGTTAATAAAAGGTTTAATACCTATTACACAATATTTGGCAGTGTCGGTACTGCTACCATTTTTAGGCAAGTGCAAACTGACTAAAGTGCAGTGGACTTTGGTCAGTTCCAGTGGAAATAGAGTTCAGTGATTGAATACATAATAAAAAAGAACCATTAGTACATATTATACAACCACTGCGTGATAGAAATGAGTTAAGTCAGGCCTCCGTCACTCGCGCAAGGCCCTGCGTTATATGCCTACCGTTCCGCGTATCGTCCTCGATACAACCGACATTGGGCTGCCGCACGCCCGCCTGAGCGCTTGCATCGCGTACGTTTCCCGCGTTTACTCGTCGAAATGCCGAAACCACTTAATTATTGTGCAGTGGATGGGTGTCACGAGTCAAAAAACAAATGAAAAATTGTCATTTTTTTCATTGCCGAGAGACGAACAAAGGCAAGTAGTATTTTAAATTTTATCTTTATATTTGTCACCACTTATTTCTATGAACATAATATGTATAATAAATAACTATGTAAATAGTAAGTTAAGGAGTTCAGGTATTATAAGTGTTGTTTTTATAATAGCTACTAAGTTACCTTACCTAGTACCTACCTACGCAAAGGTAGCCTGCTTTTTTCGTGGACTTGTTTATTTCGATTCCAAATACCTATATCCGTACCTATATTATAATTCGAAAATGTCTCTGTCGGTCACGCTTTCACGGCAGGGCTATACCGAAAAATTAAAAAATGTACAACAATTGTCGTGAAGCGACAATTTAAAAAAAATAGAACCTAACCTAAGTACAACAAAACAACAAAAGTAGAGCCAGAAAACAATATATTTAAATTTTTAAAAGGTATTTACAATTTTATAAAAAAAATGAAATGAGGATGATGATGAATGAAGTGAGAGTATAATTAGATTATAAAAAAAATAAAGGTAAGAGAATAGGGGAATATAGAGTTGTAGTGGAGCCTAAAAGTCGAAGCGACACACGTTGCGATTGTAGAGGTAGGTTTCTTAGCAGCGACGGCACGCAGCGCCTGAAGCCAGCACACGCCGGTTGCGCTTGACGCTTGTAGAGGTAAGTTTCTTAGTAGCGACGGCACGCAACGCCTGGAGCCAGCACACGCAGCGTCCGAAGCCGGCGCACGTAGCGCCTGGAGTAGGTGCGCTCAACGCTTAGAGCCAGCAGTTGCAGCGCCCAAAGGTAGCGCCGGCGGTAGGTGCACTCGGCGCCTGGAGTAAGTAGTCGTAGCGCCCGGAGTAGTGTGGCCCCCGCGCTTGTAGTAGTCTCGAAGCGACTTCCGAGGTAGATGGAGGCTTGTAGGAATCCGGAGTGGTGCGGCTCCCTCCGCGTTTGAAGAACGCTTCGCCGAAGACTTCACGTGTAGGTAGAGGCTTGCAGGATCCCGGGGCAGTGCGGCCCCGGGATAAGGCCTTTAGGAGATACTTCCAATTCGCGAACTGAAGCGAGACTGCCTTTCTTCACCGATTGTTCGGCTTTTATACCTTTCTAGAGAGAACGGAAAAATTATTTAAATTAAACGCAAATTTTTTGTAAATGGTCAAGAGAAAAGAGTATTTATGTGGAATCATCGAAATAGGAACAACAGATCGGTAGCAAATTTGAATATAATTACTATGGAAACGAAATAAATAACAATGTCAAAACATGTCAAATTTTGGTTTTAGGTTTATAATAAGAAAACGGTAAGATTTAAGAGGAAAATGAGATATTATTGATATAGGAAAAAAGGTAGCGCAGCTGCCCACACAAAGCCCAAGATTGTAGAGTTACGGAAAACTAGCTAAAAGATCGAAAAAAGGTAGACTCCATTGACACCAATTTAAAAGTGCTGATAATGTGAAAATACGAAGTAGAAATGATTTGTTATTGTGTTCTTATGGTTTAAAATCGTTACAGGATCCTATGGAAATAAAGGTGATGTAAAATATCCAGTTTTGAGGTGAATGCAGAAAATCGAAACAGAATGGAAAAATGAATTTAAAATAATGTAAAATGATATGTAAGTAGCATAACACTACACAATCATAGCCGTAAAGTTGCTGGAAGTTGCCAAAAATAACAATTTTATAATCGTTCGCTCCGCAACTTCTAGCAACTTTATAGATACCCATAGTTGTCATACATGTTTTTGTTTTTAATAATTTAATTTAGGATCAAATAAAAAAAATCGTATCCAAAAATAGTTTTTTTAGTGTTTCGTAGTAAACAAGGAACCCTTATAGTTTCGCCATGTCCGCTGTCTGTCTGTCCGTTTGTCCACGGCTCTAAAGGCTGTAATTTGACAAGGGTATACGTATTAATCACGCCGACAAAGTGTTAAAATAAAGTTAAAATTAGTTCTGTCTAAGTTATTTGTCTAGGAATAGAGAGGGACAGATAGAAATTATTTTAATTTTTGGATTAAGCTTGGCGATCAGAATCGCCCGCAATGGCGAAGAATAAAGTTTAATACCTTAATGTTTTCTTTTCAGGCGCCGCACATGGCTTGAAATAATAGGGAGGCCTGATTTATTAACAACTCAAACAAAGTCAGCTTGTCATTTTGTTTGCTCGCTACATTTTGACAAATCTATGATAAGATACATACCACAGCTAAAACCTGAAGCGGTACCCACGAAATCACTACAAAATCGACCAAGTACTTCCAACTACGAGGGTGGATTGAAAAGTACTCGGCCTAACACAGATCCATTCAATTCTAAAAATCAAATCTACCCATATTATTTAGTTCAGTTCAGACTAGTTCATTGTGTGAAGTTCGAAACGTGTGCGATAATTAGTTGTGATTTTATAAATTTATTAACAAAGTAATCGGACATAATTTCCGCGAATGGAGCAAATCGAGCAGCGTGCCGTCATTAAGTACCTCCATAAGAAGGGGCTATCATCAAAAGCCATCCATGATGACATGGTCAGTACATTAGGCGATTGTGCTCTGTCATATTCATCCGTCAAAAAATGGATAGCAGAATTTAAGCGTGGTAGTGAGAGTGTGAAAGATGAACCCCGCTCTGGAAGGCCTTCGACGTCAACTACTGACGAAAATATTAAAAAAGTACTTGATTTAATAATGGGAGACCGCAGATTAAAAATTAGAGAGATAGCCGAGATTATAGGCATCTCTTATGAACGAACTCAAAACATCATTGTCAACGAGTTGGGTTTCCACAAGGTGTCTGCGAGGTGGGTTCCGCGACTGCTTTCAGTTGAACAAAAAAGGACGCGATTGACTATTTCACGCGACTGTTTGGAGTTATTTGAAGCCGATGCAGATGATTTTTTGAATCGTTTTGTTACTATGGCCGAAACATGGGTTCATTACTGTACACCGGAAATAAAACAACAATCAAAACAGTGGAGAAGACCTGGTTCACCACCCCCTAAAAAGGCTAAGTCGATTTTGTCGGCAAATAAGGTGATGGCTTCAGTATTCTGGGACTCGAAAGGTGTGATTATGATTGATTATCTTGAAAGGGGTCAGAATATAAACTCTGATTACACGTCACCTTACTACGTCGTTTACGAGAGGAAATAAAAGAAAAACGTCGAGGAATGCTCAGAAGAAAAGTCCTGTTTCATCAAGATAACGCCCGTGTTCACACGTCAGTACAGTCAATGGCTGAAATTCACAACTGTGGCTTTGAACTGTTACCGCATCCGCCGTATTCACCTGATCTGGCACCATCAGACTTCTTTCTGTTCCCTAACCTAAAAAAGCACTTGGGAGGTCAAAGATTTTCGACAAACGACGAGGTCAAAGCAGCTGTAGACGCATATTTTGACTCTAAGGAAGAATCATTTTTTTTCAACGGTCTAAATGCTTGGAAGGGGAGGTGGCAAAAGTGTATTGAACTTGATGGTGATTATGTAGAAAAATAAAAATATAACTGATTTAGTATTTGTTTATTTTCTTGGTTAGGCCGAGTACTTTTCAATCCACCCTCGTACAATACAAATGAAGACTGTAAAAATGTATCGACTCAAACGAAAGAATCATTTATCAACATTCTATCAACAGTTACCATTAAGAGTCCTGATAATAAGTCATCATATGTACAAACTACGTCAGACAACACTATCAACAATACTACACAAACAGCACAAGCTCTTTCATCTGATACACCCAGGAAACGTCATCTTCGAGTTGAATATAAGGAGTCAGAAAAAAAAAAGAAGGAAGCTTCAGCATGAATTAAATAGAATAAAAAAAGAAGTCCAATCAAAAGAATCCGAATGCTACGAAAATTTAAGTTTTAATTGTGGAGATGAAATTACTAAAAAATTTGTCAAACTTCTTGAATGGCAAAGGAATCTGAAAAACAAGTCCAAAGGAAACCGCTACCATCCAGAGTACAAACTTTTTGCGCTAAATTTACTTTTCCAGTCCTAACACATACCGATGTCTGAAAACTTTCATACACCTCCCGAGTGAATCTACCCTCCAACGATTTAATATGGTTATTCCCCCTAAATTTGAAGATCGTATTTTAAATTTTTTGGAAGCAAAACTGAAGTCTTTGCCACAAAATGCAAAATATTGCACATTATGTATAGACGAAATGGTCCTGAAACGGCACTTATATTATGATACTAAGAGAGATGAACTAATTGGCTTACATAATATTAATGGTGAAGTCACTAAAGAAGTCGCTTCACTTGGCTGTGTATTAATGCTTCGAGGTGTAGTTGAAAATTGGAAACAACCCATTGCATATTCCTTTTTAGCTTCACCTAAACATTATAAAGAACTAGAACCGTGGTTGGATGAGGTGATTTTAAAATTATTTAGCATTCGAATAGAAATACAGGCAATCGTTTCAGACCAAGGCTCAAATTTCGCTAAATATGCAAAAGAAGTTAAAAATATCACATCCGAAAAGCCATATTTTATGTTACAAGATAGAAAAATTTATTACATATTTGACGTTCCACATTTGATAAAATGTATCAGAAACAACCTACTTTCAAACGATTTTATTTATAAAGGCAAACTAATTTCGTGGGAATACATAGAAGAATTATATGCTAAACAAAAACAAAAAGACTTAAGATTGATTCCTAAGGTGACTGAGAAACATATTAATCCCAACAATTTTCAAAAAATGCGAGTAAAGTACGCGGCCCAAATTTTTAGCCGATCAGTTTTTGCTGCTATTAGCGTTCTTGTCAGCAATCGTAGTTTACCAGAAGACGCTCAATATACCGGAGACTTTATGCAAGAAATAAATAACATATTCGATGTCCTAAACTCAAGCAAAGTTTCATGCCCTAATAAGTATCAAAAAGCATTTTCGAATAAACAGTATCAGATTGGGATATTAGAAGAAGCTGTAGCAATGTTTGAGAAGATTATAGCCATAGATAAAAAGACAGGAAAAAATAAGACGAACCAAATTCAAACGTTTAAAAATATACAAATTACTATTAAATCTGTAATAATGTTAAGCAGAGATTTACAGGAAAAGGGGATAAAATTCATATATACACGACGTTTAAACCAAGACTGCCTGGAAAACTTCTTCAGAGCTGTCAGACAGCAGGGAGGCAACTGCACAGACCCCACACCTATCCAGTTCACAAGAGCGTTTTCTAAATTATTCCTCAGAAATATGTTGCAAATTTCACGTACTAGTAACTGTCAAGAAGACATTTGTGACTTGCTCCAAAGGTCGGATACCACCACTTTTCTTGAACGGCCGAAATCCGGCCCAGCGCACAAGGCAAGAATACCTTCAGCAATTGCCTTAAACGGCGAAACCGACTACCGTTTTGATATGCCTGCAAAAAATGCGTTAACTTATGTATCAGGGTATTTATTATATAAGTGTAGCAAAAAACATAACTGCACTAGCTTCAATGCTTTGTTACAGGAGAAACCTAATGTTAACGAAACAACACTGTATACTCATTTCAAAGCCTATAATAAAGATTCATCTTTTTATGGTGGGCTAAAAGTCCCACCAGAAACGTTTAATAATTATACTGAAGAATTAGAAAGAGCATTCTTAAATAATTTTGACAACGTCATAATGTATCGGCCTGGCAGCAGCGTGTTACAAATTTTAAAAACTATTGATTTTCCTCCGATTTGCTCCTGTTTTCCTCGTGATTATTTATTAAAATTATTTACGCGATTTAGGATATTTTCCACGATAAGATTTAATAACCGAGAATTCAGAGAAGGAAAAAAATGTATAAATCATTTTATAAAACTGAAACATATTTGATTGACAAATAAAAAATATGGTTATTGCGCAAGATTTGTTTTATTACAATAATTATCATAGGTACAACCCTAGCGCATTCGTGCGATGACGCGCTTGCACGTGAGTCGCACGGCGGTCAACACAATCTCGACTCTTTAAGCATGATCTTATGGTACATTTTCTTCTCGCTGCGAACAGCAGATATTGTTATTAAGATTTTGTAGGCTATTATAGCGTAGGTATTTTCGCTTTTGTATGGGAGTGATGTATCTGTTTAGTAAACTATTTATTAATCTGTGGTTAAGTGATGTTTCTTTACAATATGCTTCTTTGCCACAATACATGTTTTGGCAGCTGCTTGGTGAGACTACTTTTTAAATCATCTGCCTACTGAATAAGATTTCCTAAATTTGCGGTAATCACTACTCTTGGCATATAGCGACAGCAGTATCATAAATTTCACTTCCCGCGCTGCTCCGAAAATATGGTGATTTTGGAAGCGGTCTTAGACTACTACTCATTAACTTCTTAATTCTACTTAGCTGTAGTGATAGTTTACCTTTTAACTTCATTATATATACTACTACTATTATGTATACTTTTCACATTTCCAAAAACAGCTATTTACTTGGTAAAGGTGGGGGGGACTCATGAAGAGAGAGGGGAGACACTCGACTAATGAAAAATACCACTTTAAAGCTAAATATTTCGTAAACGGATTCCTAAATCGAAAGGATGTTCCACACCCCCAATGTTTTTGAAAGACCTATCTAACGATACCCCACACGATGGAATAGACGGGTAAAAAAAAATCATCCTCCATTTACTTGTATGGGAAGTACCCAAAATGAAAATGTTTTTTATGATTTTCTTTCACAGTTTTCTAGGCGTAATTAATATCTATAACTATGCCAAATTACTGATTTGTAGCACCTAAGGTTTCTGAGCAAAAGCGCGGACGGACGGACGGACTGACATGGCGAAACTATAACGGTTCCTTGTTGTAACTGTGGAACCCTAAAAAGTGAATTGAGGTTACAAATTACATTAGAAATCATAAATATTAATAACTTGAAATATTTATGATTTCTAGTAAGTTTTATAGTTTGAGTAATAATTTTTCCAAAAAACAAATACAATTTATAATATTAAAATGGACATTTATTATCGTTATAATAGTTTCATAGAAATATACTTTAGACACCTCTAACCCATTTATGTACATTATTATGTTGGATATAGGCTAGTGATATTCTCTATCTAAAAAGTGTAACAACGAGTTTGATGTAAAAATCAGCATAAAAAGTATAAATATATGCATGTTTAAAAAAATATTGGTACATTTTTGAAAAGAGCAATAGACATAAGAAACTAACAAACTTATTAAGATAAGAAGATATATTAAACTTAAAGCCAATGTTTATAATTAGTTCAAACTTCATTCAGTATTACTTTACTACCATATTTTATTAAATAAATACACAAATATATTACACATATTGGAGAACTTATTATTTATTTAGTTAACATCGCATTCTGCGTCTATAATTTGACAAACTTTGAAATAAAAATAATTTTCACCTTTGTAAAAAAAACTGTTTAAATTTAAAAAAGTCCAATTTGCACACAAAAGTTAATTTTTTAATGAATTCATTGGAATAGTTTACCTAATCAAGACTATAATTAGCTATAAAAATAAACGCGATTGTTCTGAAGTGGAGCACTTGATAACATTTTGTTGTCAATGTTCTGTATTAAAAATGACAATTCAATAGCCATTAATTTTGTTATCTTTATTCCGTTGTAAGTGTGTCATTCATTGTAGCAGTATTCATTATTTAAGAGGTCAGTTAACATCAAGAATTTATCTAAAACACTCAATTAGTCCATACTTATATAATTTAATCAATAATGCTTCAATCAAACCTTTGACTTGCAACATACATAATTACCTTGCAGGGCTTTTGCACTTAAATTCTAATTAAATGTAGTAGCCATGCCTTCACAATGTAGTCTTTACATGGAAAAACAATTTATGACAAGAAACAATGGCAGCTCATTAGAAGCCAATACTAACAGTTATTTTCTAACATTCATTTTAAACATCATTAATTCATCGTTAAGTGCTCAATTCCCGCCAAGCGTGTGTCCTCGACCCCAATTATGGCCTCCAAATACAGTGCCACCAGGGCGTGTGGGTACTCTGGCTTGTGGTGCAGTACCAAATCCTCCAACGTAGCGGGTGTCTGGAAAAATTCGCTTCCTGCAAACAAATAGAATTAAATTTTAGATGTACCCACTTCTATGAGAATTTTAAGAAAGAATGCTATTCCTTAATTATATTATCATTATAAGTTTTATAAGGGTTAACGCTACTTGTATGATGGAGCATGAATTAATTAGATTGACAGGGGGAAGGATAACACAAATATCAGCCCTATAAAAACAACCATAAAGATACACAATTTAAAATTATACTGTGACGTTGCACTGTGCAATAATGTGTCAAAGATCAAGTTAATTAACATGATAACCATTAATTCATTATAATTACCTAACAAAGTCCTGAACATAGGGCTCCCCAATAGATTGCCTCTTAGCGGGATAGTTATCACGCTTGGCAAGCGATTTGACAATTATCAGGAAGATGCTGCTGCCATGTCCTACTTCACTTCTCTTTGTCGCCTCTTACAACACCCACAGAATGTTATAGGATATAATGGATTCTTTTTTGCAGCCACTATACGGCGATATATATATCTGAACCTACATCCATCTTAATTTGATGGCAAAATATTAAACCTATTTTTTTAATAAAATATAAAGATTTAACATTTTATAATGAAATTAAGAAAACTACATCCACTTACAAGAAAGCCGGAGGTGTCAGAAGTGCTGGACCACCAAATTCTTGTGGGTACTTGAATAAAAGGAAGAATGCCACATGACCAATTAAGATGCCAATTAGTTCCATCATGCCACTGTTGAAAAGCAAAACAATTATAATAAGAATTTATAAATATTTTCATTAATAGTATGAGTAATATTAAATATAAAAAATTCTTACCCTCCGCTTAAAACAAGGTTAAATGCAAGCAAAACCCATGGCAAATACATTGCTTTGAACCGAGTACCAAACCAGAAGGAAACTATAACATCTTTATTTAGCTGGCACCATACATACAGTACAGATAATACCATGGGATCCATTAAAATCTAAAAATAAAAAAAACATGTGTGAGTGTCGTGGAACACTCGGTTGGAACGAAGTTCCTTTTGTTGTATATTATTATTGATAAACATATTATATTACTGATTAACAAATACAAATAAATGAATTACTAGTGTCTATTAAAATGAAGCGACATTTAACTTAATATATCTTTCATGGCAAGATAAGATAAAGTGCGACGGAGATGGATATTATTCCATCTCGCTTGCACTATAGAAAGGGGGTCGTGACAGAAAAATCTTACACTTTTCCCACCTAGCCCCATCCATCAAATTCGTACTGTGGGATAAGGAATTTCGTTTCAAAAAGATTCATTCAGACATTTACAGACAGAGTAAAACAACCTAAACTTGCATCTGTGTCTAAACTGAGCAATAAGCTTGTATATCAGGCAATAGTGCTCTTTTTTATGACACAAGCAACAAATGAACTTACAGTTCACCTGATCGCAACTGGCTACTTGTGCAAATGGATATGTCGAGCAAACTTCAAACAAAGAAGATTAAAGATGTGTCACTGCTGAGGACTAAGATGAAGCCTCACAGTAATTAAACTGGCTCTCGTTTATCTTCAAAACCAGGACAAAACAGTACATGTACTGCTTGGTGGCAGTAATAGGATTGTACCTTACACAATTGACTCCTAGCCATAAAAGGAGACATATCACCTAGACCTAGGCTGAGGTCTGTAGACCGTACTTTGACTTTGCTTAGACTTTACTGTCGAGCTAAGACAATGTCTGTATTTATAGATCTAACTTCAAAGTTGTGCTGAGTGCGTGATTTATTTTTTATAGAATAAGGGTGACAAACGAGCACAGAGTTCACCTTATGGTAAGTGATTGCTGTGGCCCATAGACATCTACGTCTATCTTCGTTTGAGAATTTAAGTGCAGATGCGTTGTCAGCCGTGAGGACTAAGATAGAATGCCTCTTTTCCAGTAAAAAGGGTCTCCGGTTCTCTACACTCACCTCACGAAACACAGCACCATTAACCTGCTATTTAACGCTGGTATTCTGTGAGAGCGTGATCCTTCCCCGGTCGAGCCGACCCATTAGTGCTACAACTATACTATTAATATAGCTGCAGCATGGCTCTACCACATATTAAAAACTTAAAGTTACAGTTTATATACGTCCCACTGCTGGGCACAGGTCTCCTCTTATTTCTGAGAGTGTTTTAGGGCAAGGGAATGTTCATCATGCTTATTGCTTATATATGCTTATTAGCGAAATTCACATGTCTTCGAAATATTTTTTTTCTTATTTCTCAGACATGCAGGTTTCCTCACGATGTTTTCCTTCACCGGCGAACACGTGGTAAATCAGCAGTTAAAATTGCAATTAACAATTTCATTGTTGCTGGCGGGGACTTTGCTCAGACTTTACTGTCGAGCTAACACAATGTCGGTATTGATAGAGCTAACTTCGAAGTTGTGCTGAGTGTGCGCTCAGCAAAGCCTAAGTCAACGAAATTGACGACTTACGTAAAACTCACGATATTATCCGAAACCACCGTATTAATTTTCAGTTGTTGTTTTCATGTTACTCTAATTATTTATAACAATAAATAGGTAGTGTCAGGCCACCGTAGTTTTAAATAGCATTCATCCATTTTCTATTCATTCAAATTTATTTTGAATTTCTTTAAATCTTCTTCTTTTATTTTTTTTCTGATTTTGCACTCATCTCATCCGTTCCCGTTCTCATATGCCATTTTTCTATTTTATATAATAATAATTTATTTATGAATTACAATTTGGACTGTTTTCAATTTTAAATATAATTTTTTTAAATTATATACAATAAAATCAAGAACATAATGCATGGAATAAAGCATCCATTAATTTTTGACAGTCTGGACCTTAGCATAAGCTTAGCTTAATCTTAGCCCGATACAACTATAAATTCAGAACCAGAGATTATGCTAAGCTTATACTCAGCTAAGTTTTTCATAAGTAAAGTCTGAGCAAATTCAAAGTACGGTCTATAGATCTCAGACCTAGAAGTGTCAACTCTTATAGTTACCTTATTCACATTTTTATGGATCTCTATAAAATATGTATATTAATTATAGCTTACCGGTAAATTGACCAATAATCCTATTACAACACAGAGGAACCAGTTAAAAAGTAGCATGTAAAAATAGTCAGCAGGTTTTCCAGCAAACATCCCCGTCTCTAACCTTTGTGAATAATTATACAGGAAGTAACAGTTTATCAAGAAATGAAATCCCGTTCCTGGTCCAATTGGATAAAAGAATAAAGCTGTAATTGGTCTCCATATCTGAAACAAAACATTTAAAAAATTTATCTAAGAAGAAATTAATGCTATATATTAAGACTAGCTTTTGTCCATGACTTTATCCACGTAGAAATTATGATTTGATTATGATTATTCATCAATAATTGCACTTTCAAAGTAAATTCCATCACACTCTTTAGGGATGATTTCCATGATCAAAGCTATCCTATTTCTTTCTCTAGGACTCAAACTTATCTCAATACCAAATTTCATCTAAATCAGTTCAGCGGTTTAAACATGAAGAGGTTACATTTACTCATGCGGGGATGAGCAATGTTTTCGCCCACCTTACCTGCAGTACACCCAAACGCCTAACGTGCGCCGGACCTCACAGTTTTATATTGTGGTTACTTTTAAAATATTAGACCAAATTACGTAGGTAGTTTAAAAGACAAAGTTTATCTACTTTGATCATCAGAAGCGATAAAAGTATTTATTTTGATAAAATCCATTTGTTACTGCAAAATGCACATTGGAAATAAAGTATTGAATTTTATTGTAATTATGGTTCACTATTTTGGTAATAATGGCTTACACATAAAATAAGATAGACATATACTGTTGGGGTCTTTTTTGGAGAACTATTTAGCAGAAACAATTCCACCATACATTATATTTGTGTAATTCATACAGCTTTTGCACTGCAAGCCAAAATAGCTCGCAGATGACAGATTTTTTCCAACTTACTTAACACATCATTATATTTTGACCAATTTACAAAATATCTTTATTAATTATAGACCTTGTGTTATTCTGATGTATGAGCTATATTATTATAAAGTTTCTTTAAAATAAATTCAGTAGTTTTTGCGTAGAAGAGCAACAAACATCCATACATTCTCACAAACGGTCACATTTATAATATTAGTAGGAAGTAAGAAGTAGGATTAGTGGGATTTACACATCATAAAGCAAAATTTAATGTTGATGTTCATACATTAATTTAAACAAAACAAAATAAAACTTACTGTCTAGAATGTTCTAAAGAAATTACTAGAACGCTAAGGATGTTGATGGTTTCTGAATTTACAACAATTTAGATATAAGGGAACTTAATAATAAGATGATAGTAAATTCGTATTGATAACTAGTTTTTACACTTTACCTCGAATTGATAGATGAACGCATGCAAATCCAACACAAAGTAATGGTAATTTATTAGACCAAATCGGCCTATTATACTTAAAACAATTGTAAAAGTAAGCCAATAACGTGTAAAGTAGGGTACACTGTAGTACCAGTCTTTAAATTCAGACATTATTTAAGAATTTCTCAAAAACCACTTAATGAAAACGAAGAATCGAAACCAATAAATACTATATTGGTATGTGATAATGAGAGCTAGCGACTTAACAAAGTCTAGTGATGAAACTAGGTGTAATTTTAGCAAGTACACGTGTCCTAAGAGAATTTGTCTAAAACTTTTAGGCAATACTATATTGGAAACATCAATGAATGATATTTTGTTTTTTGACGTAGATTGATTGTTGTTGTTGTTTTTATTCGGTCGATAGAGCAGGCAAAGGAACTAAGCCATACAGTCTTGTCTTTTTATATTATCCTTCATAGTTCACTGCTTAACAAAATGTTGATGCGTCACATTGTGCAGCCCTTGGGAGATTTTGACGGCAACTTGAGCCAGCAGACAGCTGTCAGTTGGCGATGGTATCTAAAGGCGCCTATGCAGACAAACAGCTTATCTTGAGAATCCATCACCATCAGAGCACTTGTTTCACCGTTTCCACTAATAGTTCACATGCGTAGACAGTTAATACATAAAATTACATCACTTTTACATATCAAAATGCACTTCAAACTATTATTTAAACTATAATACAGGAGCAGCAAACCGCCGCCGGTCAAGTTCCCGGCAAAACTCCCTGCTTCCTTATATATTACTATACTCTTTGACTCCCTGACGTAGAACTATGGAGTGTAGAATAGAAGGAGAACCATGTTATAAGGTGCGAAAGTTGAAAAAGTGTCCCACTATCTACTGAAAATAGAGGTTCCAAAACCTACCACAATAGCGCTGGCGAATGAAAAACTAGGATATGAATATAGCTGTTGTAGACGGAGTGAAGTCAACTGAATTAAAATATTTAAAAAATTTCATGACTAGAGTAGTAAGTAAAATGCCAGTATACAAAACCTCAACTATTTACGTAGTACAAAACCAAGCGGATTGGTCGGTCCTTGTTTATTTCACCATCTTATTCTAATTAATTTCGGCGCTTTTTTTAAATTTATCCTATGCTACTGCAACGCCTCCCTTATTGGATGCGTTTTTAGGGACAATTCATATACAGAGATGGTCCTCCTTCTACATAGACTTTGTATCTTATAGACTAAACATTCAGTGACGTCATCAGCGTGTGAAAGGAATGCACGTATATAGTTAGACATAAGAGTAAGGGAGAAGCAAATCTATATTTCTTGTCTTTTTCTAGGTATGCGTTTTTGATTGTTTTCCCTCCTTTATTTGACATTAACGATGTCAAGCTCTTGTGAATAACATTGCTATTATAAGCAAACAGGTAATTGAATTTAGTGTTGTTTGTGGGTTTTTGTTATTAGGTAAGGTTAAAAAGATGGTAAGTTGTAGCATTTTAGGATGCAACAGCATCAGTCAACAAAAAATTGATAATAATACCTTTCATCGGTAAGTTTGTTTTGTACTTACATTTGCTACTTGTACTGATCAATATCTATTGTTTTGAATATAAAGTGTAACATTTCATGTGTTTAATGAACTTTGTGATGTATTTTGTCAAATATTTGGACTCCCAAATTGTAAATTCTTCATGATAATGCTCCTTAATTTGAACGGTCATTCGAAAGCTTAAAGTCATAACAAACGTGTACTTTTTGATTTGGTAGGATTATAGAAACTTTAGGGATATCAGCGAGTACAATAATGTTTTCGCATTGTTGAATAATAATTGTTATTGTGATTAGTAGTTATGTCCATAAATATGAATCACATAATGTTATACATATACATACACTTTTATGTTCAGCTTTAAAGGAAACTCCTTATTGCCCTACAACTCTTCAATCATTTTCCATATTACATAGACGTCACAAATAATATTATGTAAGTATCAACCTGAAAACATGTTTGGATTCAAGTACATAAACATTGGGCAAAGTATATTTAATTTCACAAAATATGTATTGCCTGAAATCAGATGCACAAAACTTTATTGCATTCCATTAATTCTATTATACATTAGCAAAAATTACATTAGAATATTTATTAAAAAAAAAATATGTCATACTAATATAAAAATAAATATAAACATAGATAAAATAATAAATAAATAAATAAGTCTTAATCTTAAGGTACACAATAACACAACAACATAAGATAATATTCTCAATTAATGATGTAGAAAAAATTTGATGATAATATACTTACCGTTACCATTAGTCAGTATCAAAAGTCCAAAGTTATAGTTTTTGTGATAGTTGCCTAGCTTGGCAGGAAAATTGGCAACTGCAGTTATTTGGAGACAAACTGTGTGGGAGGCCTATGTTCAGCTGTGGAGGACATAACTATGTTAGGCTGTAAATGTATTAATTAACAATATCTAAAGCTTAATATGTACATAATTTTTTAAATGTTTGGTATGAGTATTATTATCATTACATTTACATATACTTGCTATTTAATTAAATCAATTGATATTGTATCAATTGTTATAGGTATTGTATTTATGCACAGATACCCATACTTGATTTTTTTTTTTGTTAAATGCCTTGATATAAAAGTGTACTATACATTTAATATATTAATTTCTTTTAAATATATTATTTCACAGCTTTTCTAAGGAATCAGCTATCCGTAACTGTTGGATAATCGCTACTGGTAGTAATTATAGGTAACCAACAAAACTTAGCAGTATATGCTCAAAACATTATTAGCCTCATTGTTTTAGGTGGACTAAATATACTTAACTTATTTAATTTATAATATAATTAAGATATTTTTTTTAAATGTTATAATTTCTTGTTGTATCTTGTTGTTTCTCCACAAGTGATATAAGTTTGACCTTGTTAGTAGTTATGATTTTTAACATTGTTCTGTATGTATTAAAATTGACTAGCATTGCTTATTTTATTTTCAAATGCTGACATTCTGTATTATTAAGAGTTGTAATAATTTGGAAATAAATGTAATAATTATGATAATATCTATTTAATTGTCATAAATAATTTGTACATACACATAACACAAAAAATTGACAAGAGATAAGTATTACCATCTAAGTATAATTTAAGAGTTGTACCTTATTATTTATACCATTAAAATATATTATATACAAGGCATAACGTAAAAATTTATATATATATATATATATATATATATATATACCCTTCTAATCCGATTCTAACAACCAGCACCCAAGAATTTCTGCCATGCAAAGTATAAATCAAGTTTACAAATATATATTTTTGAGAAATTCTAAAGCTACTCGAACCAAGAATTACAACGAATGCTCTAGAAAGAAGACAAAAATTTTGTTAAATTTGTTTATTAATGTGATGAAAAATTAATCAATAATCGTATGTTTATTTTAATGTTATTGAATTATATTTCATACATGATTGTGTTTTCATTTGTTTTACTTAATGTCACATTGTTAATATTTCTAAATGTTGTGTAAGTACACAAAATTTAGTTCTTTTTCCTTTTTATATTTTTATATATTTCATTTGAATAGAATATATATCTTTAGAGTCTATCAAAAGTCTACTGTTGAACATAAACATGATTAGAGTTATTTGACATAGTTTCAACGCTTGGAAAGCGGGTTTTCAACCACTGTTTTTTTTTATTTAACTATTATCAGGAAGATGCTGCTGTTTATCTTCTTTGATGTTTCCCTATGTCGCCTCATACACCACCCATGGAATGATATGAGGTAGCAGATAATCTTACACTGCATGGTAAATTAAAATTGAATATTTTAAAACATTCGTTTTTATTTTATATACCAACATATTACAAAAACAAACCCTTTGTTGATGCTTTACAACGTATATTAACTAAAACATTTTACCACCTTAACCATTAGGTAACATGATTAAGCCACTTAACCATAAGTAAGTCACCTAATAAAGGCCTTCCATAGATATCCTCATAGGATGACTTCTACCATAGTTGCCACGCCTGCGTGAAAATATGCGTTATACTGGTTGGCCACCGCAGTTATTTATTATTTTAAGTTTTCATCGGGAAAGTGCTGCTGCCCCATCCCCATCTCGTATTATTGCTTACGACGCGGGGTAACATCATTCCGTGTACAGACAAATTCTCTTATGCGCCACAACTTGCCGCACACAAGACACTAACTTAGCAAAACATGCAGGAAATCGCGGGAGTAGCCTCTTTACCTTGTTTTGTACTACAAAACCTAAGTGGAAAGCCTTTCCTTTCGGAGGTCTGTGTTCAGCACTGAACTTGTGATGGAATGGTACGTTAAAACATTATTGACTTTTTTTTGTAAAAACAAAACTCGACACGAGGAAATTTTTGTTTATTATTTAATATTTTTATTCTTAATTAATATTTAAGTACATACATAACATATTGTTATTTATTAGCAATATCACACTTTGTGCTAGTAGCGTCTTCACTTAGTGCCGTCGAAATCCAAAGAGTTTATTGAATGTCCAGTAAAATCATCGTTTCGCCGTTGAATACAGAATGATAATTCTGTTTTTACGCCGTTTCCGCCCGTAGTTTTTAGTCACAGAATGTATTTTCAAGAAAAATGAATAAATCATCTGAATTATAAAAGAACATTTTTTATGTTAACAATTGAGTTTTTTGTATGAATGTAAGTGCTGTGAATATAAATAAACCCATAACGGGGGAAATGGAACAATATCTGGTAACCCAGTGAAACTACCTCCCGCCTATTTCTATCTCAAAAGCATACGCGAATGCTTTATCTAGTCAATCCTCAATCTACGTCCTTCTACTCTACACTCCATACGTAGAACGTAGATTGACGGTTGACGCTTACTTTAAAATGTCAAATTGATGCTTTTATTATAAAATTTTTGGCTTAGATGCTTTTCCTTTAAGCTATGTCTTCATTTTATCTCAGTATCAAATGATAATAATCCTTTAAATTACACTGATTCTCAATATGTTAATGCATCAAATTACGTAGCTTTTGAGGAAATTTTGGCGGCAAATCGAGCCAGCAGACAGTTGGCGATAGTATTTCAAGGTGCCCTAGCAGACATACACCTTATCTTGAGATTCATCACATCACAAGCGGAGCACATGAGCAGATATTTAATACAGAAAATCGCACCACTTGTACATATCAAAATCTACTTCGAACCACTATTTAAACAATAATACAGGAGCAGCATGCCGCCGGTCAAGTTCTTGCCAAAACTCCAACTTTAGTTAATGTTAAATAAATGTAACTATAGATGATAAATACAATGTTCTGTGGCAGTACTGCCAACTCGAATTTTTCCAAATCCGTAAATTTGAATAAAAAAGTTCGTAGAAATCCGTAGATACTATTTCAAAATATCCGTAGATCTGCAGACTTCTAAAGAGGATCGATTTTTTTTGTTTTTGTCATAGAATAGATAAATTTTTGGAGAAGTTCTTTCTGTCATGTAAAATTCTTAATGTAAGTTCAATTGTAGTATAACATCGAATCAAGCTGCATATATATATAAGAAGAAAGTACCATAAAAATTTATTGTTTTCTTTTCATAAATTAGTTTTAGTAAAAACAAATAGAATAATTAACACTTAAATATTTGTGAATATTTTGAAGCAATAATTAGACGAATGAAAAACGACGGACCATTTCACTAAAATTAACATAGATAATTTTTTGCTGGTTGCTTTCAGTTTATTTGATAAATTACAGTGGTTCAGACTTGGATGATTTATATAACTGTGAAAAACGAAGCGAAAAGCGAAGATTTATTTGGCAGATATTTTTTAATAATTGTAAAAACTATAAAAATTTGAGACAGCCTGTATTAAAAAAATTTAAGACACAAGTGACAATTCAATCATCTATGAAAATTTTATAAGTGTTTTATAGTAACCTCCTATTTTCCAAGAACTGTTCAAAATTCCAAATAAACTTAATTTTAAGCAAAAATATATGCTATTAAAATTTGAAATTGATTAACCCCACCAAAAATTTTGATATTTATAAGTAAGAAAAATTATTTTTTTTAACATAGATAGCACAGACGAACAGAGAAAGAGAATTACATTGTCGGCTAAGTTCACACTCATGATAAATAATGTTTTTCTTGATAAGTTTTTAAAAATTCCATAGATTTCACCCTCAAATTCCGTAGTTCCGTAGATGATGTCAAAATTTCGTAGATCTACGGCGTAGAGAGAGAATAAACTATACTCCCTCTATGATCTACGGAATTCTTTATGATCTACGAAAAAATCCGTTGAGTTCGCAACGCTGTTCTGTGGCTTATACCCGGAAAACGTCACGTAATATGTCTCAAATATGGAGTGTAGAATACGAGGAGAACCATCTTATAAGGGGCGAAAGTTGAAAAAGTGTCCTACTATTTACTGAAAATAGAGGTTCCAAAACCTACCACAATAGCGCTGGCGTCTGAAAAACTACGATATGAAGATAGCTGCTGATGAACGGAGTGAATCAGTCAGAATTTAAAAAATTTCATGACTAGAGTAGTTAGTAAAATGCCAGTATACAAAATCTCAACTATTTATGTAGTACAAAATCAAGCGGATTGGTCGGTCCTTGTTTATTTCTCCATCTTACTCTAATTACTTTTGGCGCTTTTTCTTAAAATATCCTATGCTACTGCAGCGCCACCCTTATTGGACATGTTTTTAGGGAAACTTTTCATAGTATAGAGATAGTCCTTCTCTCTACACTCCATAGTCTCGAACTCTCAAACATAGAGAGAGATTGTACATACTCCCTCTACGGTCTCAAATTTAATTAAAAAATTTATATTCCTTTATATATGGTGTCCAAGTTATATAAAAATGAGAACAACGTGATATTAATCAATAGTGAAAACGTAAACAAACTGTGAATCAATGTGAAAGTGAATTTTTGATGAATGTATCGTAAAGTTAATACATTGTAACTTCAGGCTGCGAAGGGCTAGAACCCAGAGCCGTGAACTCAGTTAAAAAAAAGTAAAAAAAATTATAATCTATGGTGGCACAGAACACAATTATTCTCTATGGGTGGTGGTGTTATGGGTGCAAAATAATGTTTATTTTGTGTGAAAATAATAAATTGTTCACTATAAATTACTAACTTTTTGAATATACTTTTAAACTAGAGAATTGTCACTAAATTGAATTGTTGGTGAATTGTTCGAAAAAGTTTTGAAATTGAACATGAACATGAAGTCCTTAATAAGAAAAATTGTCTTGGCTAAAAACATTTCATTTACTCGTATAAATACTTCACGACTGGCTTCGAGTGATGCAAAAAAACAGGAAGACGAGTCGGAAAAGGCTGAAGAAATCGTGAAAAGTAAATAAGTTACGACTACGTCTTAACGTTTTTCATTTTTAGGGTTTTTAAGCTCATTATTGGACATTGCTCTTTCCGAAAAATCTTTATCAGGCAAAACATTCCTGTGAACGCTGGGCTGGTACGGGAAAGGTGTATTGGCGAGTGAAGAGTCTTTTACCCCCACTACAATAACACTGCTTATCATATGCAGTCTGGTTTAGCGTTTTTGAAAGGTTTTGATGCCTTCATTCAGTCACCAGAGGCAGAGGCTTGTTAGTCAGTAAGATGTTAGTTAGTGTATTCCCTTTTCACCATTACATATGATTTCACATACCTATGAACTGAGTAAAAGGTGCTAATTTGGGTCTTTGAGAGATACTATATGTTTGAACCATTTATATAGTATGGTTAAGTTTGTAATAGAACTGTGTCAGTTGCTAGAGACCAGAGGGCTGCTTCTTGGCCAAAGGCTAAGTACAACTATTCAGTAAGAAAAAGCAGGTGGCATTTCTGGCACTATACCATAGGGTCTGTTTGATAATTTGAATTTTTAGTTCCTTTTATTGTAATGAATATTGTATATTATTATGTTATGTAGATAAAAAAATATAAAACTGAATTATATACAAGTACAGTATGGCCCCGATAAACCGAACACCATAAACTTACATCCTGTTCGGATTAACGAGGCATTCGGATTATAGTATAGATATTATTCCATCTTCAGGGTCAAAGTCATCCAAATCTTGGCCAGAAGTTTCCTCAGGTTTGAACAACGAGGGCTACAAAGGCTGTCAAGATTTTTTGATCAGATTTAAGAACACTTGTTGCCAACATTGAGCCAGAGTAAATAAGGCATCTTTCATGATGTTTTTTTAAGTATTTCAGATAATGTACATTTGGAATGAACAAATAATGTGTTTTTTTTTAGAACAGTGAAATTTTCGTCACTGCAGATCTTCTGATCAGCACTGCGATATTCTGTGAGAGTTCGGCTTGCACGAGCAGGGGGTGGTTCGTATTATAGAGGCGTTCAGATTATCAAGGGTTCAGATTATCGTGGCTCTACTTTATTTCTTATTTGTTGAAAATTTAAATTTTGATTTCACTTATTTATTCTTTTGTTAACACAATTTTATTAGCTTTGTATGTTATGTAATGGAATTTTTTAATGTAATGTTCACCAACTTGAAGACGGTTGATTGACTTGAAAATTTGCACTTATTAAGGACCGATGACAATACAGTATATTATGAATACATATATACAATATATGAATACAGTCAAGTGTTCTCACTTATATCATCTCAGCTCATGATCAATGAGTGTTGTTTAAGTACTGATCTATGTAAAATAACATCTAAAAAAAAAGCGTCAAAAAAAACTATGTGGTAAAGCCATGCTGCAGCTATATTGGTGGTATAGTTGTAACAGGAATGGGTTGGCTCAACCAGGGAAGGACCACTCTCTCACAGAATACCAGTGTGAAATAGCAGCTTAACACTGCTGTGTTTTGTATGGTGAGTGTAGAGAACCGGAGACCCTTTTTATTGAGGATAGATGTAGATGTCTATGGGTCACAGCAACCACTTACCATCAGGTGGACTGTGTGTTAGTTTGTCGCCCTATCCCATAAAAAAAACTCAAATGATGTAATTAGTTTGCAACTGTAATTTATATATCAGACTAAAACTATCAATATTCATTCTTATGTACATAATGCATATATATCTCAAATATATATGTAAATATTTATTTGTATGTGCATCCTGCAATGCATCTATGATAAGTTTTATAATGTTAAAATTTTAAAAATACCTTTTAATTAAATTATTATAAACAATATACGAGGGGCACACTGAAATGATCAGGAATAAAAAAACCACATGCACGGTATAGCTAAATTGTATTTTATTGTTTTTCGAAGTATTCTCTGTTCAACTTAATGCACTTTTCCATTTGTGCAAACCAATCATTAAAACAGTAATTCCAGTCTGAAGTTGATGTTGACAAAATGGCTGATTTGTATGCTTCCACAGCTGCTTCAGGGTCTTCAAACCGTTAACCGCATAGTAAATCTTTCATTCTAGGGAATGTAAAGAAATTGTTTGGGCTCAGGTCAGGACTGTACGGAGGATGGCTCATCAGCTCAACGTTTTCCTGCTTCGAAAAATCATTTGTCTTCCAAGCTGTATAGGAGCTTGCATTATCGTGATGTAAGATGATGCGACGTTTCGGGTTATTTTTTCGGAGTTCGGCTATCATTTCTGGCAAACAAACCGTGATATACCACTCAGCAGTAACCGTTCTGCGTTCCTGTAAAGGAATTGTAGCAACATGCCCCTTTTTCGAGACAAACGTAGCGACCATTTTCTTTGACGCGCTGTAACAGCGAACCACTTTCGTTGGTTTGACCTCGTCTTTGAAGACCCAAACTGCTGACTGATGTTTTCTTTCAGGTTCGTATGAATAAATCCATGATTCGTCACCTGAGACGATATTATAAACGGCATTTGACTTCCCTCCATTGAAGCGTTGCAGAGTATTCTGGCACCAATCTCCACGAGCCGCCTTTTGCTCTTCGGACAAATTGTGGTGAACCCAGCGGGACACTAGCTTTCTTACACACAGCTCATTTTGTAATATCGACTGAATTGCAGTCATTCCGATACTGATAACAGCCCGAATCTGCTCGTATGCCACATGACGTTATCTAATATAATAGTTCGCGCAGCTGCGATGTTTTTAGGCGTGACCGTTTTTCTTGGTCGGCCTGCAGAAGAAACAGTGCTGAACGATACACGACCGTGTCGGAACTCGGCATACCAGCGGAATATTGTCGTTTGACTCGGTGCTTCAACATCATAAATCGAAACAAGTTCGCTGAGACATTTATCTTGAGATAAGCCGCGACGAAAATTGTGATAAATTATGGCACGGAAATGTTCACGCGTGAGCTCCATTTCTGTTAACGACGTGTCAACTTTAAACCAACATAGGTTTTGTTTTTAAACATATTTTTTTAATTGTTTGAATGTCATTAAGATTCTAAGAGGCCAGTATTCAAATTCTAAAAAAGGTTTTATTGTAACTCAATCCGAAATATTCTATTCCCGATCATTTCAGTGTGCCCTAGTAAACTAACTTAAAATTATCTACTGAATTTTAAATTATTGAAGCAATAAAAATTGCTACGGTGCCAGATGGTACTAAAACCAGCATAAGATTAATCCAAGAGATACATTTTTTACATAAGTCAGTGTTTGACCGCAATCTCATCAGTAAGTGGTTATGTACCTCTAGATGGTAAATCGCACTGTCTTAGCATAACAAAAGCCTATTCACTCTTGCCCTGAAGATACCCAGATTGTAATTGGATGGATGGACAGATGTCAGCATATTATTCCACTCCTTGGCTTTTTCCCTTTCTTTGTTTAGTTCTAATGTGTGGAAATATGGACAACAATCACACAGGGAAACATAATTTAGGCTATTCATGAAATTTGAAAAAATATTTCCTGAAGATGGCCCAAGATAAAACCAGATGGTTAAAATCTTGTTTTTCTTTCTCCTTCAATATGGCCTTTGGTATTGTGGTTAGGTCATAATATTTCTGCTAATGTCAGGTCTTTGGTCTGTCACATTTTGTCTTGACCTTCTCGGTATGAAAGGAATTTATTAGCTGACAATGTGAATGTAAATTTAGAGTTATGGACAACACAATACAGTACAAACTTCTAGTTATGGGAGGGGAGTAGCCTGAGAAGGGGTTATAGAATTAAATCTCAAATCAAGGATAGTTAAAAGGGTATTAAGTACATTAACTGGTCGAGGGGTTGTTTTTGGAAGGATGTTATATAAAGAAATCGGGTGATTTTGACAATAAAATAAAAAGTAGGTTGGAGTATCTTCATCAAGACCACATTCACATAGGGAATTTTAATTTTAGCTAGAATATTGGAAGTGGTAGAGCCACGCTGCAGCTATAGTATGATTGTAGCATGAATGGGTCGGCTCAACCAGGACCATGGTCTCACAAAATAGCAGCTTAATGCTAGTGTGCTTCATATGGTGAGTGTAGAGAACCGGAGACCTGTTTTACTGGAAACAATACATTCCATCTTAGTCCTCAGGGGTGACAACGCATCTGCATTTTGATTCTCAATCGAGGTTAATGTTGATGTCTATGGACCACAAGCATCCACTTAACCAAGGTTTTCATGGTGCTTGGGGTTAAATTTGACCGTACTGGCAACCTTCGATAAATACTGTTGTAAATCTCACAACATTCAAGAACTTTCACTAATTAATAGCAACCACAAGTGTAAATTATCCTTTTTCATATTCAGATATTACTGTTGAAAAATACAAAGGAATTACAACACTGAATATTGACCGTCAAAGAAAACGGAACAGTCTTGATGAAGCCACACTGAGGGAGATGGCCGCAGCAATAGAGGCTTTTGAGAAAGACTCTGAGGCGAAAGTGCTGGTGTTCAATGGTGAAGGTGGATCATTCTGCTCAGGATTTGATTTAGATGAGATGGGAGCAAAAGGATACAATACACTTTTAGATGCTGCTGTAAGGGCTTATTTTATTAATTTATTCTATTTGTACTAGGTATGGTCGGTTACTGCTGCCTGAGTGTGAGGAGAGACATAGCGCTTATCAAATATGTTTGGAAAGTATTACGTGGATGGATGCATCACCCAGATGTGCTCGCTGCGCTATAGCTGCGTGTACCTAATTACGTGTCTTGTCATTGCTGTCCCCCATTACTCCTCGTGCGCCCTGCTAGGATGAATTTGCTTCAGAGTGCACCATTATCATGTGCTATGTTAATTTCAACTCACAGGATATTGACATATTTACATTCAGTCAGACGAAATTCATAATTGCAACCATGAAGCAAATACAAAGAGGAGACGGCATGAGCAACTGTGCACTGTGATTCTAAGTAGGTCCTGACGTCATCATAGAGGGCATGGCTTTAGTTAGTATACTGTCTGCATTCGTTCTGTGCGCTTATGTGTTGAAAATCGCAAATCCGTGTATTTTCGTAGTATTATGAAGAAAAGGATGAAGTGTTGTTTTATCGTGTAAAAACTACTAAGATAGACGCTCTGATGTTATGGATGGCATCACATTTCATTTGTAAGTAATTTTACACCTAATTTATTAAAATAGTTCTAGAAAAATCTCTGCATCGGCTTTCAAATGTAATTAAATATATTCGACACTAGATGGTGACACTTTGTGTAATAGGAACTAAAAATATAAAGGTACGTAGAGCTGAGTATTGGTAAAATAATCAGACGAAGGTGTTGAAATTTGTTTTGCATTCAGTCCTAAAGAATTATTAATCGCCAAATTATTATTTTCATAGTTTTTATAATAATTTTGTGAATAGGCCGCCATCTACCGTCAAGGTAGCTAAACTACATTGTCACACCGATGTGGAACGATTTGAATGGTTTACTATTTATTGGTAGATGTAGATAGTGTAAAGTGGGCGAGGCTTAACATCCCCTCACCCCGCAAATTGTCACGCGTTGTTCTATACTGAAATCTAATTACAACACCTCCTCTTTGTATTTGCTTCATGATTGCAACATACAAATGCGTTAAAATGTTGAGATGTTATTCATTATTTTATAGTCATTTATTAGTACTTTTCTTATATTTAGGTTAGCTATAGCACCACATTGGTTAATATAACTGTTATGATGTTATAATTGTGTAATAAATAAATAATTGAATAAATATTGTATTTAGTTGTGTAAACAAAATAATAATAATCACAATCTAATTATCAATTCCCGGCACTTGAAATCTGCTGTGTGGCTTCAGATTTAGAGAATTCATCATCCTATGGGTGTCATTAAAATTAATTATGGGTAATATTAAGTAGATCTAGTTCTAGAGGTTGGGTAAACCATTACAGCATATCAGTGTCGTCTGCTGAACATAGGCCCGCCTACAGATTGTCTTATAGGCGGGATATTTGCCATAGTTGCCATGCTTGACGTATGGTTTTTTTTGCAACCACAGTTTTTCATCTTATAGTTTAATTTAATTTGTTGCGTCTTACAACACCCACGGGACGAATGGGGGAAGTGATTATTCTTACATCGCCACAACACGGTGACAGGTTGTGTAAAACCATCTTGTAAATGCCAGCTCAGTGCGGTAAGCATGGGTAAAATATAAAAGTATAAAGGACATGCATGACTTATCCATTACAACCTATTAAAGTCCACTACTGAACTTAGGCCTCCCACATAGATTGCCTCATAGGGAATATATTTACCATAGTTGCAATGCTTGGCAAGCGAGTTGGCGACTGCAGTTTTTGATTATTACGAGTTATTACTAGAAAGATGATGATGCCCATCTGTTACAGTTTCCCTTTGTCGCCTCTTACGACATCCAAGGGACGATATGGGATTTTCTTACACGGCCACTTCACAATAAATTCTATCTTTATTGTGCAATATATTGTTAATTCTATATATTTATTTAATTACAAATAGTTGGCAATAATTTTAATATATATGCTATTTTATTCCTCGGCAATGACATTTTAACATTTTATATAACATAGTTAAGAGATATTGTCATTAAGCTCCCTTGACTGCCCTAGATAAATTATTTAATTATTTTAGTCGCGACTCCTTCGTCGACCTCTATGTGATAAACCAACCATTGCGGCAGTAACTGGATATGCTGTGGCCGAGGGATTTGAATTGGCACTAGCTTGCGACCTTCGCATCATTGAAGATACGGCTGTAGTAGGATGTTTGGGCCGCAGATATGGTAAAGTATCTGTTACATTTTATTATATTTTATAGTATTGTAACATAAAATGACAAACCAAATAGTCCACCCAATAAATGTTAACTAAAGCAGTATCCACTATATCCATATTTAAACAAATGCTACAAAGGCATTTCAGCTTAGTCTCCAGTATGTTATAACATCTCCATCCCATTTTAATCAAAATTCGGTTCCACGGTATCGTGGAGGCAGTTTACATACATAAATTTAATAAGGACCAACATCCAGACCTGGTACAATTATTTGTAGGCCATACAAATACTTGTTCCGTGCGGGATTCATACCCACGGCCCTTAGCGCGGCAACTCATTACTAAGCCACTGCGCCCCCACGAAACAGAAGACAATCCTAATCTAGTGGTAACATTTTTTTAAAATAATATCTAGCGACATCTAGTGAGCGGAAGATTATTAGCCCTAGTATCAAACATATAAAGTCCAAGTGGCAACATTTATTATCTTATAACGTTCTATGTGATAAACAATAAATCAAAGAATTACTTTACCTATTCATATTACAAGGATGTATAGAATGAAACTTTATTTGTAAATTTTTACATTCAACAATTGTTTGTTTTATACAGGTGTGCCACAAAGTTTATACGGTGCTCGTCGTCTAACCTCCTTAATAGGACTGTCCCGTGCACTAGATTTGCTCATGACTGGCCGCCTTATATCTGGTACCGAAGCACATGCCATGGGTTTGGCGTGTAAACTCACCTCTACTGGCACTGGTAATACATTATTTTTAATAACTAATTTTTTATCTCTATAATTAAAAATCAATTGTTGTCCGTTAGTCTCGCTAAAATTCTAAACTGGCTCGACCGATTCTAATAAAATTTTTGGTTTGCGTTCGAGTGGGTCCCTGGATGGTTTAGAAACACCTATGTCCCGGTAGGTGGCGCTGTTGTCGCGATCTCGAATCGGTAACTCATTCTTTTTTTATAGAATAATTGTGACAATCGCATTTACCACGGGGAGTGCACTGAGGAATTGTTCCGATTAATCCCAGCCGCAAAATCCCGATACCATCCACACCATCTGGATGCTTGGCGGTCCACCACTGTACGTTTTACTAGGAGTTTTCTTCCGCGTACGACCTCTCTGTGGAATAGTTTACGGAATAGAATAGTTGCTATTTTCCCGGACCGATACGACTTAGGGACCTTGAAGAAAAGAGCTAACTCCTTTTTAAAAGGTCGGCAACGCACCTGCAATTCCCCTGGTGTTGCAGTTGTTCATGGGCGGCGGTAGTCACTTACAATCAGGTGAGTCGTATGTTCGTTTGCCCCCTCTCCTATAAAAAGAAATCAAGCACACAACTCACCTGATGATAAGTGGATGCTGTGGCCCATAGACGTCTACATCTATCCTTGATTAAGAATCGAAATGAGGTGATCGCAACCAAGCTATTTCTTATTTGTATGGTGTTGTTAATTGTCTATCATAATATGTGATTGTAAGCAGCTATTTTAAAAAAAAAGTCTCGCTGTGTTTCTTGCTTGTTCTTCCACGTTAATAAAAGACCGAGGGTTTTCCGAACCAGTGGTATATTAAAAAAAGAGTGACTTTCAATAAGTATTATTTATAATTAAGTTACTATTTCAAAAATGCAGATGCCACCCCTGAGGTCTTATATGGAAAGCTTCGTTTCCAGTAAAAACAGTCTCCGGTTCTCACTCACCATACGAAAATTTTATTCTACTAAGGAATCATCGTTAAGTCTACTACAGCATTGTGATGTACAGTCTGCAGTGAGGTGCTTATGGGTTAACATCTTGTTTTAGCACTTGGCGAGTCGGTGAAGCTAGCAAAGTCCCTAGTTAAATTCCCACAAAATGCACTAATTATGGACAAACTGGCGGCCGTCAACTCACAGCTGAACCCCAACAGTGAGGAGAGCATGCGAGACGAAGCCGTAATATCAAGCTTGTTGGGAGGTGCGATAGAAGATATTGACGAAGGAGTCAAAAAGTTTAAGAAAGGTATGGTATTTTAATCAATGTCATGTAAAGTATACGCTTTACTTTCGGTGTCATCATCATACGCGTGTGGTGGTGGAGTAAGACAATTTATTAACCCCTTTTTTATTATAATAAGCTTGTGCCTGACCACTAATCCCACCTGATGGTAAGTGGTCAAGTGCACTAATTTAGCTGAACAAAAACCTATTCACTCTTGCCTTGAAGATAGAAGAGACCTATATTATAATGGGATGGAAAGATGGATGTTGGCATATTATTCCACTCCTATGTTTTTATTTATGATCATAAGTTACTACTATAGAGAATGAAAGATCTCATTGATCGCCACTGACGAACAACTTTCTCTTAAATGCCAAGTATAAAGTATCTAGACTGTCAATGAAGGTAAGTAAGATTTATGGTACTGCTATCATATTTCTGATTACAGGAAATAATCTCGATAATGAGGGAATCCCAGCCGTATACTGTTATGGGCTTTAAATGGAACTGGATCCTTGGATTGCTTTCCATCCATTCGTTACAGCCTGTGAAAGTCCACTGCTGAACATAGGCCACCATAATAGATTGCCTCATGGGATATTGCCTTAGTTGCCGTTTTGTTTTATTTTAGATTTGTAAGCGTGTTGTTGATATCCGCAGTTTTTTTTTATTATTTAAAGTAATTATCAGGAAGTTGTTGCTGTCTATCTCCTGTTTCTTTTCCCTTTATCCCCTCTTATGACACACTGGACGATATTTATTTATTTAGAAAACCAACTGCTCTTATGAATATACAATGATAATAATTTATAAATGGTTACAACAGCCAATTATAGGTTTCCCTGTATAAATCTTAAATGGTATCTCCTACTCTATGGGGTAGTGGATATTCTTACATCGCCACTACACGGTTAACGGTTGGATTACTTTATGCCTATGCAAAGATCGTGTATATTACGAGCCTCTTGACTTCTTTAATAAAATAATATCTACATTTTATTTGCAGGTATAGGTAAACACGGCAAATTTTACAGACTGACAGATGTGCCCCTTAAAGACTGGGAACTAGAGGAGACGTTTGACGAAGTTAAGATTAAATCCGACAAGGAACATAAAAAATCTTAAAATAAAATATTCAACATTTAGCTTTAAAATTTCATTGTTGCTTTGTTAGTGTTATTTTGTAATAAACATAGTCTAGTCCATTCTAAAGCTTTATTTTAAAGACCTTCGTATTAAATGATCTAATGGCAATACAGCATTAGACAGTCCGACTTCCAAAGACTTCTATGTAACTACTAGATCGGCAATTCAGAACAAAAACTGTGTTACAGCTGTGAGTCGCGCGGGCGGGTAGCTGTCACATTAAATATGACACGCAGTTATATTTTCATTTGCGACAGTTACTGTTTTTAGGTAAATACGAAATACATTACAAATGTAATTTTAAAATAAAACGTTGACAAAGTGCACACATACATAATGAAAACGTTTTTTTTAGTCAAATAAAGTCAGTGTTAGATTGTCGAAAACAACGTTTGCAGTTTACAAAACAAAGAATAGTCTTTTCGTCTGTTCGCAGTCGACTAAAGGGGTTACGGAGAAATGACTGTAACTTAGTGCGCAATGTATTAAGTTCGCAGAGCTCGTCTAGTTGTATAACTTAGAAGTTTTTGCTGACTCCAGTATCATTAAAATAAATATAAATAACACCTTTTGTTTGTTGCTTTGATTTGTTTTTATTCATCAGAAGTAAAAATATGTGAAAAAAAGTTGAAATTATACATGTTACTTAATTATTTACTTTAAATTGATAACATTGCTTATTTTTGTTAGAAATTATGTTATTAAAAATTACTAACATTGCTTATTTTGTCCCATATTGGTTTGGGATTTTATAGGTCCCATGTTTATATGGGATATATAACAAAAAATAATGTGCCAACTATGTTACTTGCCTAACATGTTTTCAAAGGCGACAAACAGTGGGTTATTGGGTTTGGGAGTGTTTTTCTAACCCCCTATCATATTTCACAATTTTCCATGTAAATCGCTTTTGGACTCTACTCCCTCGGCGGATACAAGCGTGAGACTGTATGTATTGTTTATTTTATGTATGGTTCAGCCTGCGGTCTAACCAAAAAATTTTTTTTTATCATCTGATACAACGACATTATAATTATGACACTTTCATTTTTCAGTTTAGTGTATTAAAATAAAACAAATTTTAAGAACTTTATGGCATTTTCATCAGTTCATTGTAAGCTTTAAAGGTCTACCCTTATAGGCCTCCCCCATAGATTGGATCTCCTCATAGTGGAGATTTTGCCATAGTTTCAACCATGAAGCAAATACAAAGAGGAGACGGCATAAGCAACTGTGCACTGTGATTCTAAATAGGTCCTGACGTCACCATAGTGGCCGTGGCTTTAGTTGGTATACTGTCAGCATTCGTCCCGTGCGCTTATGTGTTGAAAATCGAAAATCTATGTATTTTCATAGTATTAATAAGAAAAGGATGATGTGTTGTGTTTTATTGTGTAAAAACTACTCAGATAGACGCTCTGATGTTATTGTTGGCAGCACATTTCATTTCATTCATTAAAAATAATTCATTTATTAAAATAGTTCTAGAAAAATCTCTTTGCGTTGGCTTTCAAATATAATTAAATATATTCGACACTAGATGGTGACACTTTGTGTCATGTGAACTAAAAATATAAAGGTCCGTAGAGCCCAGTATTGGTAAAATAATCATACGAAGGTGCTGAAATTGGTTTTCCATTCAGATATAAAGAAATTTTAATCGCAAAATATTATTTTTATAGTTTATAATCATTATGTGAACAGGCCGTATTCTATCGTCAAGTAAACCTCATAAAGATAACAAAAAGACAGTGCCGTAATTAGAATTCAATTATTTTATTAAGCAACTGTGCACTGTGATTCTAACTAGGTCCTGACATCATCACAGTGGGCGTGGTTTTACTTAGTATTCTGTCAGCGTTTGTCCTGTGTGCTTATGTGTCGAAAATCGCAAATCGTTGTGTTTTCGTAGTATTAAGAAGAAAAGGATGAAGTGTTGTGTTTTATCGTGTAAAAACTACTCAGATAGACGCTCTTATGCTATGGATGGCATCACATTTCATTTGTAAGTAATTTTACACCTAATTTATTAAAAAGATTTATTAAGAAAAATCTTTGCGTCGGCTTTCAAATATAGTTAAATATATTCGAAATATATGGCGACATTTTGTGTCATGTGAACTAAAAATATAAAGGTACGTAGAACTCAGTATGGGTAAAATAATCATACGAAAGTGCTGAAATTTGTTTTGCATTCAGACTATGGAGTATAGAGATTCAGACAAAGAAATTTTAATCGCCAAAATATTATTTTTATAGTTTATAATCATTTTGTGAACAGACCGCCATCTATCGTCAAGGTAGTTAAACTACCTTGCAATATCGATTTGGAACGATTCGAGTAGTTTTACTATTTATCGGTAGATGTAGATAGTGTAAAGTGGGCGGGGCCTCACCCCGCAGTGTCACGTGTTGTTATATAGTGAAATCTAATTACAACACCTCTTTGTATTTGCTTCATGGTTTCAACCACGGAGCAAATACAAATTTACTCCGTGGTTTAAACGCTTTGCAGGCAGATTTAGGTTATCGCATCTAGCTTTAACTTATTTTTAACTACCGATGTTTCGAACGTATTGTAACACTGGTCATAGTACCAATAACGGCAGGTATATTTTAGTTGAAGATCCTTTAAAAAAAATCATTCTAATTACCGAGCGCCATCTAACGGCGGACAGTTGAAGACTTCCGTTCCGATAATTCCAATTTTAACCCATGAAGCTAATACAAAGGGGAGACGGCATAAGCAACTGTGCACTGTGATTCTAAGTAGGTCCTGACGTCATCATAGTGGGCGTGGCTTTAGTTAGTATACTGTCAGCATTCGTCCTGTGCGCTTATGTGTTGAAAAAAACGCAAATCGATGTATTTTCGTAGTATTAAGAAAAAAAGGATGAAGTGTTGTGTTTTATTGTGTAAAAACTACTCAGATAGACGCTCTGATGTTATGGATGGCATCACATTTCATTTGTAAATAATTTTACACCTAATTTATTAAAATAGTTCTAGAAAAATCTCTGCGTTGGCTTTCAAATATAATTAAATATATTCAACACTAGATGGCGACACTTTGTGTCATGTGAACTAAAAATATAAAGGTCCGTAGAGCTCAGTATTGGTAAAATAATCATACGAAGGTGCTGAAATTGGTTTTGCATTCAGATATAAAGAAATTTTAATCGCAAAATATTATTTTTATAGTTTATAATCATTATGTGAACAGGCCGTATTCTATCGTCAAGTAAACCTCATAAAGATAACAAAAAGACAGTACCGTAATTAGAATTCAATTATTTTATTCAGTAATCCAACTTTCAATATTAAAATGAAGGAAATTGTACTTAGGCTGATTTTCACGAAATGTTTAAGTTATATTTAAGTGACATTCTATATGCAAATAATCACTTAAGTACAATTTAATGTTCTTAGATTGGCATTAAAAAAAGTGCATTCGGATGCCTAATTTGGAATAAAATATTTATATTTTAATTGATTTGTAAATAAAATTATATTAATTATAATAATTTGTCTATTATTTGTTCTCCCTCAGAGATATTAAGTAGTATAACCCACACATAAATAATAGTCCAGCCGTTTCTGCGTGAAAAAATTACACATACACAGTACATAGTTAGTGTGGAATAAGCTCAAGGAGACAGAAAGAACACACAAAATTTCGCCTTTATAATATTAGATAAGTAGGATATTTAGTTCCAAATTAAATATCCTACTTAATATTGAACATAGAATATTTAGTTTCAAAGAGACTTTATTTTATGAATAAAATATAAGGTTGACTTTCGCGAAATGATAAACATATTTAAATTGTATTTAAGTGATTCTTTGCATATAGAATGTCACTTAAATATAACTTAAACATTTCGTAAAAATCAGCCAAGTACAATTTCCTTCATTTTAATATTGAATGTTGGCTTACTGGGTAAAATAATTTAATTCTAATTGCGGCCCTGTCTTTTTGTTATTTTTCTACGAGGTTTACTTGACGATAGATGGCGGCCTGTTCCCAAAATTATTATGAAAATTATAAAAATATTATTTTGGCGATTAAAATTTCTTTGTCTGAATGTATTTGCTTCATGAGATAGACGCTCCGATGCTATGGATGGCATCACATTTCATTTGTAAGTAATTTTACACCTAATTTATTAAAATAGTTCTAGAAAAATCTCTTTGCGTCGGCTTTCAAATATAATTAAATATATTCCACACTAGATGGCGACACTTTGTGTCCTGTGAACTAAAAATATAAAGGTACGTAGAGCTCAGTAATGATAAAATAATCATACGAAGGTGCTAAAATTTGTTTTGCATTCAGACATAAAGAAATATTAATCGCCAAAATATTATTTTTTAGTTTACAACATTTTGTGGATATGCAGCCATCTACCGTCAAGGTAGCTAAGCTACATTGCAACATTGATATGGAAAGATTCGAGTAGTTTTACTATTTATCGGTAGATGTAGATAGTGAAAAGTGGGCGGGGCTTTGCATCCCCTCACCCCGCAAATTGTCACGCGTTGTTACATAGTGAAATTTAATTACAACGTCTCTTTGTATTTGCTTCATGTTTTAACCACCGTTCGCTTTTCGCTAGCTAGTTGAAGGAGTAAGATAAGACAGAACTCGATTTGTCTGGAGTAGGCCGTCAGCACGGTTTGATATGGGAAGGATTAATATAATACCAGTTTGAAACAGCAGTATAATGTTGTGTATTCTATTGTGATTGATGAAAACTGCATACTCCTTTACTGCTAATAAGGCATTTCACCTTTATCCTAAGAGGTGACAATAAACATATCTGCTTTGTGATTCTTATGGGCGACAGATGTACATGTCTATGGCCCTCAGTATCCACTTACCATCAGGTGGACTGTTTGCTCGTTTTTAACTCTATAAACGTTCTATAACACGTTGTAAACAAAATAGATGTAAATACTAATGATAATTATGATTGTAATGGGAATTAGGCATAGGATTGATGCAAGGATGTAACTGTAACATCTCTAATATTTCAACATGTAGAAATACAAATACGAAAATCTTGCCCACAGTAGTGCGAATATAGTACCACCGTTAACTTACCTTGCTTCAGTAAATTGTAAATACAAACTAACAAGTGATCAAATGTAAAACTGTAAAGCAAATACGTACTGAAAATATTGAAAATTATAAGTGTTGTTGTGTAAATATTCTGTTGTTTCATTTTCAACTACTCAAGGGTAAGTTTTACGCGGTACAGCCACGCTGCAGCTATATTAGTTGTAGCACGAATGGGTCGGCTCAATCGGGGTAGGGACACAGAATACCAGCTGCAGTGTTTCGTACGGTAAGTGTAGAGAACCGGAGACCCTTTTTACTGTAAACGAGACATTCCATCTTGGTCCTCAGGGGTGACAACGCATCTGCCTTTTGATTCTTAATCGAGGATAAATGTAGATGTCTATAGGCCACAGCATTCACTTACCATCAGGTGGACTGTGTGCTCGTTTGTCACCCTTATTTCATTAAAAAAATCTACAACCTAGCTACATAAATATGCTGCAGATATATTATGGTTATAAAACGAAAGGGGGGTCGGCTCGACCGGGGAAGGACCTCGCTCTCATAAAAAAGCACTAGTGTTGCGTATAGTGATTGTAGAGAACCGACAACGCTTTTTACTGGAAACTAGGCATTCCATCTTACGTCCTCAGGGGTGGCAACACATCTACATTTTGATTCTCAATCGAGGATTGATGTAGATGTCTATGGGCTACAGCATCCACTTATCATCAGGTGGACTGGGTGCTCGTTTGTCACCCTTATTCTATAAAAAAAAGTTCATTAATTCATTTCCTATAGATGGACTACGGTAAGAAACATCCGTAACTGTTGGCCATATAAGTGCCAAAGCCCCTAATAGAAATGGAGATATTTAGGATTTTCTCCTGTATCGTGGAGGCAGTTTACAAACACAAATTGCACAAGAACAAACATCCAGACCCGGAACAATTATTTGTAGGCCATACAAATACTTGTTCCGTGAGGGATTCGAACCCGCGGCCTCCAGCGCAACAACTCTTTGCTAAGGCACTGCGACACGGAGCTGTCATTTTACACTGGTATAGGCTGAGAGCGTGGTTCTTTCACAGTCGAGTCGATCCATTCGTCCTATAACCATAATATAGCTGCAGAATGATTATATAGTTAGGTTGTAGGTATTGCTTTTTGACTTTTTTAGATGAAACAAATACTAAACTTCCTCAGTAGAAGTCCACATCTGGACTAGGGGCTCCCCCGTTGTGTGGTAAATTCCCATATTTTACGTCTGACTTAAATAAGATTAAAGGTTATACCATCATTTACCAGAATGCTATAAGGCTGTCTTCACATTTACTGTAGACGCCTCAGATGACACCACGGAGCAAATACAAAGAGGAGATGGCATAAGCAACTGTGCACTGTGATTCTAACTAGGTCCTGACATCATCACAGTGGGCGTGGTTTTACTTAGTATAATGTCAGCGTTTGTCCTGTGTGCTTATGTATCGAAAATCGCAAATCGTTGTGTTTTCGTAGTATTAAGAAGAAAAGGATGAAGTGTTCTGTTTTATCGTGTAAAAACTACTCAGATAGACGCTCTGATGCTATGGGTGGCATTAGTCTTGTGTAGTTCGCGAACGATGAACGATTAGGAAACTTATGTTGCCACTGTACTAGAAGAAACGTTTCCGAATGCCGACTGTTAATCGGTCTAACAGTTCTTTTCGTTTACCTACACTCGCAAGAGGCCAACGCTAAACCGTGCATGCGAGCTATGAAGCAAAGAACGACGCAGGCAAACAGATCAACCCAGAATCGGTCAGTAGTCGCTCAAGGTAGACATGGCGTTAAATAAAATATTGGATATAAGGTTAATTTAAAATAATTATTACAATGCTTATTTTTAGACATGTGAAGCCACAATTTTAATGTCATATATCAAAAGAATACATGTATTGACGTTTTTAAGGAATATTTTCATTCGAATAACACTGCTTTGTAAACCGCCATCTACTCCATTCAACAGGTACTAAAGTCATTTTGTTAAGGAAAGTTAATTGACTCTCAAGGTGGCACGTAAAGAAGATGCTAGATGGCATAAATATAAAATTATAAATCACTAAGGTAAGAAATCGATCGCAGATTGTTTTGAATGGACTGAAATATGATAATTTTATTAATTATGGTTAATTTTATTTATTTATTAAATTTGTAATTTTATTAACTGGTATTATTTTAACAGTTAAAATATATATTAACCATCTTTAATTCAAGGACAAGAGCCGATGAATGCCTCTCTGACTCTGTAGCTAGCTACCCAAATCACCTAGTAAGTTTACAACAAATCCCTGCTCTCTGCTTGGCCTTTTACCATAATACGCAGTGGCTAATTAATGTATGTAGGTATAGATAAATATGGTATTGCAATACATAAAAATGGTATAATATTATCTTTATGCTATTAACTAGAATGACAGTCCTAAGCCTCTTCAAGTATGAAGGGAAATCAAATATTATGTCAAATTTTAAGTTAATAATATTTTTTATCACACAACTTTACGACTCGGGCAAATATCGCCGGACTGAGACTGACTGCATTAACCATTCCATAAAGATAGATACAATTTAAACAGGTTAATACTACTGATGACCGAATTGAACTAATAGAACGAACTAGTTCACTGTCCGTAATGTACTAGTACGGAACGATCTTTAAAATGACCGACAAGGCTAGACCAGACAAGATGGCATCACATTTCATTTGTAATTTTATACCTAATTTAATAAAAAGATTCTAGAGAAATCTGCGTCGGCTTTCAAATGTAATTAAATAACTTCGACACTAGATGGCGACACTTTGTGTCACGTGAACTAAAAATATAAAGGTACGTAGAGCTCAGTCATAGATAAGAGTGTATATACGGAAACGCTCAGTATTGTTAAAATAATCATACAAAGGTGTTGAAATTTGTTTTGCATTCAGTCCTAAAGAATTTTTTAATTGCCAAAATATAATTTTTATAATCATTTTGTGAACAGGCCGCCATCTATCGTCAAGGTAGCTAAACTACATTGCAACATCTATATGGAACGGTGCGATTAGTTTTACTATTTATCGGTAGCTGAAAAATAGTAAAGTGGGCGGGGCTTAACATCCCCTCACTCCGCAAAGTGTCACGCGTTGTTACATAGTGAAATCAAATTACACCTCTTTGTATTTGCTCCGTGGATGACACCCACATGACGAAATGGTGTAATGGGTAATCTTACGCAGCCACACGGCACTAAATATAATTTACACTAAATAATTATGTTATAAAGAAAATACTCTCAACATATTAGCAGTAATTTATTTAAAAAAAATTAAAATGTATCATCTTTCAACCCCTTTTCCTCTTGGTACTTGTAATGTAGGTCTGAGCAGTCCTCGTTGGATATGTTGACCCAGCCCTTTTCACTGATGTGGTACACTCTGATAATACCACCAGAGTAGGCGTCGCGATGGGTGGCGTGGTAGATTGCTCGACGTCCTAGTTCTGAAATGAAAATGTCCAGTTATAGTCTTGTTAATTGTAAGTCTAAGATGGGATTTTACGTCTGTTGATAGGGTAAAATGGGGTCATATTTTATATAGACAAAGTTAAATATGCGTTAAATTACTTAAAATTTGTGTAAATATTCTATCAAATAAAAATTTTAACACGTAAAAGTAGGTAATTAAAAAATTAGTCATGTCTGTGGTTAATTTTGAACTTTTGCAATCAACTCGAGGAGATGAAAAGATATATAGACCTCAATAAAGAATCAAAACGCAGATGCGTTGTCACCCGTGAGAACTAAGATGTAATGCCTCGTTTCCAGTAAAAAGGGTGTCCGGGTTCTGTACACTCACCATACGAAACACAGCAGTGACAAGCTGCTATTTTACGTTGGTATTCTGTGAGAGCGTGGTCCTTCCCCGGTCGAGCCGACCCATTCGTGCTACAACTATACTACTAATATGTAGCATGACTCTACCACGTATAAATAAGATAAATATTTGATATGTGTTTAATAACTCGAAACTTTACGCGAAGAATCTATAATAATGTCTTCCAGACCGAATTTCGGTCAAGACAGCCAGTCTCGACGGAGACCAGTCGTCTGCGCGGGGCAGGATTATAGTGCCAGAGAGTATGCGCAAGCACAGGTGTACTCTCTATTCCCTCACTCTCCTAGTCCGATGGGACGGTTATCCATCACGACTGGAGAGAGATCAGGCGCAGGATCAACGGCTTTACGTGCTTTCCGAGGCATGGGGGTGAAACACCGCCAACTTCCTTAATTCGGTCTATATCGCGTATACGTCCAATAGACCAAAGGGCAGGCAGTAAGAATTTATCAAGTAGGTCTAACAAGTCTTGGTCGAATTTCAAAGAATAATCGCACCTCCAGATATGAAAAAGATATTAAAAGGGTAAAAAAAGCTTAGCCAAACAACTGGGTTTCTAATTTTACTAAAAAGTAATGGACGCATTAAACTCAACATTCCAGGATTAAGTCTCCTACCTGGTCAAGCTTATGGGCAAATATTATTAAGAAATTTAGTATGACAACAACAATATAATAATGTTGGTTTAGGACATTAAACACAAATGTGCACCAAGGGTTGTCGAATTGGGGAATTTTATAATTTGATACAGAATGATATAGTGCTAATTGATAGCATTTACCTGCACAGTAATATTAAATGAAAACCATTGACTACATCAATTCTTGTACTAAAAATGACTTAAATCAGTAACATAATTCTAAATTCAATTATAGTGTTTGAGTAAGAGAGTTCACTACCCCATATCATCCTATGGGTGTCGTAAGAGGCAACAAAGGGAAATGAAATAGGAGTACGTTTTTTTATGTGGTAGAGCCATGCTGCAGCTATATTAGTAGTATAGTTGTAGCACGAATAGGTCGACTCGACCTGGGAAGCACCACACTCTCACAGAATACCAGCGTAAAATGGCAGTTTGACACTGCTATGTTTCGTATGGTGAGTGTAGAGAAATGGAAACTCTTTTTACTGAAAAAGGGGCATTCCATCTTAGTCCTTACTGGTGACAACGTATCTGCATTTTGATTCTTTATTAAAGATAGATGAAGATGTCTATGGATCACAGCAACCATTTACCATCAGGTGGACTGTGTGCTTCATTTGTCACCTTATCTTATATATTATTAAAAAAAAAGATAAATAAAAAAACTAAATATCCCCTTTACTTTTGATGGCCTGTAATGAAAGAATGAATGAAGAAAATTAATGCTTCCATTTTGAAAGTAGAAGAATGAGAAAAAACAGTAGAGTATTTGTTAGTAATGAAGGTCATGGTGAAGAAGTGACATTTAATTTCTTTTAGAATAATTATTAAACAACACAAATGGTAACATTCGAGATCACTGTTTTTTTTTTAAGATAAACTAATTTGAAAGTCATTGCATTCTGATGACTCTATTCATACAAAAACATAAATCTACCCACCTTGAGCTTCCTCATCTTCAAGGTCCCATTTGTAGCCAGAATCAAGCACACCAAAGGCATAAACTGAACCAGAACCTACAGAGAACACTTTTCCAGGAGTTCTGGTGCCTTCACTGTCCACGTAGTACAATTGCGCGCCCTAGAAATAAATTATATACTTGAAGGTATAACATAACTTATACAACCCACAGTAATATGTATTGAATTATTTATATTGATTTATTTTATTGTATTGAAGTCGGTTGCACAAAATGTTTAATTTTACCGCTTGTTTTTTTATCCTCAGCAATGGAAAATAATTAAGTTGTACCGGCAGGATCGTACTCAAACTACGAAACATAGTTACAAAGTTATATTTGGTTTGATTAAAATAATAAGATAATAACCAAGCTTTTGACGTGGTAGAGCCATGCTGCAGCTATCTTAGTAGTATAGTTGTAGCACGAATGGGTCGGCTTGACGGGGGTAGGACCACGCTCTCACAGAATACCAGCGTAAAATAGCAGCTTAACGCTGCTGTGTTTCGTATGGTGAGTGTAGAGAACCGGAGACCCTTTTTACTGGAAATGAGGCATTCCATCTTAGTCCTCACGGGTGACAACGCATCTGCATTTTGATTTGTAATTGAGGATAGATGTAGATGTCTATGGGTTGAAGCAACCACTTACCATCAGGTGGACTGTTTGCTCGTTTGTCACCCTTATCCTATATAAAAAAAGTGATAAAGTTAAAGTTTATGCGTGTTTGGTGGACAAACTTACACATCCTTAAAAAAAAATTATTTTGGCAACAAACAGTCATAATTCAAATATATAATAAATTATATCATCATCATTACAGCCCTTCACAAGTCCACTGCTGAACATAGGCCTCTCCCAAGGAATGCCACAAAGCACGGTCCTGAGCCACCTGCATCCATCGACTTCCTGCATGTCCTACCAGGTCATCACTCCATCTAGTGGGGGGACCGCCCTACACTTCGTCCGCCGGTACGAGGCTGCCACTCGAGAACCTTTTTTCCCCATCGGTTGTCGGTTCTTCGAGCTATATGGCCGGCCCATTGCCACTTCAGCTTACTAATCCTTTTGGCTATGTTGGTAACTCTGGTTCTACTGCGGACATATCCTCATTTCTAAGTTTATCACGCAGAGAAACCCCGACCATAGCTCGCTGAGCGACCTTGAGCTTCCTCATACGGCCAGCAGTGAAGGATCACATTTTACATTTATATATGACAAAAATACGAAATAGTGCCAAAAATCAATATTAACAACCTATATTATTTACAGTGAGTCAACATAGTCAGGCTATAATTTTACTGCAGAACCTTTTTTTCAATTTGTCTTAAGAAGATAAGAACTAGTACTAAAAAGATCTATTTTTGAAAAAATGTTTGTTATACCTGTTGGTGGAACGACATATAAAAGAGTTACGTGTATAGTTTTTATGAAATCAAGGAGGAACGAATAGTAGTAACAAGCATGAGGAGTGCACAGGAAAACAAACTTGTTGGAAATGAAATCATAGACAAAAGAGTCTGTGAATCTATTAATAAATTTAGAATTTTATATACAAGCATAATGTCAAATATTTTACGAGAGAGAGGGATTTTACATTTTTTGAGATTGTTACGGCCCTCAGTTGCCCCGACAAAAGTCGACTGGACCAGGGCCCATGAGTGATCCCCTCGACGAGCAACAGAGGGTTCGTGCCCAACGGCCTGTGGAAACTTATGACACAATAGAGATAGGCTAGGTAAATAAATACGACGTACCTGGTTCTGAGGCAAAGACTGTCCCAAGGCTCGGTCAGGCCGTAGGTAGGTGTGGGTGCGTGTAAAGTGGTGTTTAGTGGTGTGTATAATGGTTGGACTGACTGGACTGTTGAAGTCTGACCGCAGATCCACAGGCGCTGCCGCTACTCCAAAGGTGAGATCTCTCAAAAGGGGGCGGTCACTAATTGACAACTTCTTTCTTCATTTCAATCTCAGTTTATCAACTTTATTGTACACTATTTCAATCCACCAACCTTATTGTACATTTAATTAACTTACTAACTCAACTAAATCCCCGTTAATCTTAATCAAAAACCGACACTAATAGAGGTTATACCGGGACGACCTCACGCCGTGCTAGTGACTGCACTGCATTCAATCACTTCCGGCCCGCCCCACAAGCAACTAATCCGATTTCGCGCGAACGTCAAACGGTAGGAAATCACCGCTCTGCGCGCCCCCTGGCGTCGATTCCAGAAATCAGCGTTTGGCGCGAACAGACATAATAAATAAATAGCTAAATATATAATATAGCAGAATACTTACACGTTTATCAATACCAGCAAGCATCATACCCATACTTAGGCCCATGCCCTTGTAGTTGTAGACCATGTTCGCCATGAGCTTACTTGCAGCAGCTACGGAAATGCGCTCACGATTGCGGAGCTCATACAAACGGCATTGTTTCGCTAAAACCCTGTCCCAGTAGACACAGTCAGCTGCACCTCCAGCCAAGGTGCCTGAGAAATATAAACAAAGTTAATACTGCAGCTGATTGAGCATATTTGGTATTATATGGACATTTATTGTTTATACTACATTTAAAGTATGTATGTATTTCCAAGTATGAGACAGAAATTAACTTTAAAAAAGTAAAAGCTGACTTCAAAGAAAAACATTATTCATTCAAAATTTGGTGCTTTATTTCTTATAGACCAGCGATTCCTAACCAGTGCTCCGCGAGTTTAAATATAGTCAGTGAAAGATTTAAATATTTTACCTACCTAATTATTTTAAATAACACATTTATTATTTTCTCGTAATGTGGGCAGTGTAACACCGCGCGTCACGTTAGTTAGTACCTACTAGATTTTACAATAAATACACAAATAATACTGTTAATGAATCCTTATTTTCAGTTTATAATGTAATTATGTTAAGAGTTGTGATTATAATTTATTGTTAGATTAACACAGTTTTTTTTCTTTCAACTTGTGGTCTCTGCTAACTACAAAAAACTCAGTGGTCCCAGGGCAAAAAAGGTTGAAAAAAAACCCTGTTATAGACTACATCACATACAATAAATTATTTTATTCATTTTAGTTTTTTGGAGTACGTTTTTTTTATACTATAGGGTGGCAAGCGAGCACATAGTCCACCTAATGATAAGTGGTTGCTGTGGCCCATAGACATCTACATCTATCTTCGATTGCGAATTAAAATGCAGATGCGTTGTCAACTCTCGCAATTCAAACTTCCAGTTAAGTGTTAGTAACAAATTAACCGAATCAGATCAGGACGTTGCAATGGTTTTTGAGAAATATTTTACTGATATTCCGATATTAACCACTAAGTCACTGAATTCTTCTCCTGCCGTCGCCGAATCATTACTTAAACAAAATGTAAATGCGTGTACAAAGAATTTTACATTTCATAAAGTATCATCAAAAGATAAATTTATTGTAAAATATTTTAAAACTATTGATGTTAAGAAAACTGCGGATCTGTGGGGGATTTCCGTTAAAGTTATTGCGTCTATAATAGATACAATCGCGCCTCATTTAGCTATTATTTTTAATACTAGTGTCGAATCTGGTGTGTTTCCTGATTTAATGAAGTATAGTAAAGTAATACCTTTATATAAATCTATTAGTACAATAGACCCCGCCAATTTTAGACCTATTTCTGTACTAACAACACTTAGTAAGATTTTTGAAAAAATTAATCTTGATCAAATGTTAAATTTCTTTAATATAAATAATTTACTTCATAAAAATCAATTTGGTTTCACAAGGGGTCGCTTAACAACTGATGCCGGTGTTGAGTTGATTAAATATTTATTTAATGCATGGGAGTATTCACAGGATGTTTTGGGTATATTTTGTGACCTATCCAAAGCCTTCGATTGTGTTCACCATGAGACATTAATCAGGAAACTTCAACACTACAGTGTACAAAGTGATGCTCTTAAACTAATTATTTCATATTTAAGTAAGAGAACGCGTGCCTCAAGGCTCAATTCTTGGCCCCTTTCTGTTTCTTGTATACATTAATGACTTACCTTACATAGTAGGAGATAACCATGATATAGTATTATTTGCAGATGACACTTCTTTAATTTTCAAATTAAGTCGACAATTGCTAAAATATGACGAAGTAAATAATGCTATATCTAAATTAGTAAATTGGTTCAATGTTAATAATTTGCATTTAAATGGCACTAAAACGAAATGTATGAATTTATTTCTGTGAGAGCGTGGTCCTTTCCTGGTTGAGCCGACCCATTCGTGCTACAACTATACTATAAAAATAGCTGCAGCATGGCTACCACGTTTAAGACTACTCTCTACTTTACTATACTCTCACAATTATGAAAATATATAAATGTTATATTTACTAATGATATGGTTAATTCTCCCATTTAATTTTTTGGCTCAATACCGCAGCTAATAAGCATGTATAAATATAATGTGGTCCTGCCACATTTTGTTCCAATCCTCCATGGTACAATTTATAAATTATTTATTTTTCAATTATAAAAATTGTATAGCCTTTTATCAAATAGAAAAATGTGATTGAAAGTCCATTGTAGTGTTTTAATAAATGCTTAACAGTATTTATTTTATTTATTATCAGTTGTATAATAATATACTTTCTTATTTTAAATGAAAATAATTTCAGGTTCATAATAATAATTACACATATGCATGTCATCTCTGGTTGTTCATTGCGTTTTTACTTTGAGGATCTGCATAGACACATCCTAGTATTTAGGATTCTACACCAGAAGCTCATTTTGAAGGAGTATTGTGGATCAGATATTGCTTTATTGTACATACTAGCCAGAAACCAAGCTCAATAATGACCACATAATAGGCAACACTAGGACCCAAGCCACCTCAGACAGGACTATTTTTGTAAATAAGCTATTGTTATTGTTGAGTTTCTTAAATACAAAATTCATTTAAAATCTACAAGTTGTAGAGTTGTAGATAAAAGGATTAAGTCTAAATAATAAAAGTAACTTTAAATAAGTAACTTTCTAAATATGTAAGTGTAAATTGAAATAAAATTTATTTAAAAAAATAAAGTAGCAAAAAGTTAAACATAACAAACTACTTACCAAGTAGATAATCATTAATTTCTACAATCTTCTTCATAGATTGTGATCCAATGAATTGGCCACCAGTGGCTCGGGAATCTACTGCCAACAGTACTCCACCCTTTTGTGAGGAATAGACAATAATGAAAATGAAAATGTTTATTTGTCTCAAAACAGTTACATGAATTATAAATGAGACATCCCCAGTAAGTAATTGATAATACTTGTGTTGGGGCTATCTCGCTCTTTCCCTTAATTATTAACAATATTGAGACTATTATACAAAAGGTAAGTAAAGATAAATTTATGAAGAAAAAATAACAGTAAGTGACTTATAAAGTAATTATTAGCTCTTTGTGTAACTGTAGTTGTACGCCTGTGTGAAACTGTAGTGCATCTTGTTTTTAAACGTGCGTGCTTGCGTGCGTGTATGTATGTGTGTGTGTGTGTGTGTGTGTGTGTGTGTGTGTGTGTGTGTGTGCGTGCGTTTATGTGTGTGAGTGTGTGTCTTCTTTGTAGTGCCGGTGTGTTCGAAGTGCATGTAATAGATTAAGCTCGGTGAGTACGTACATTATTGATAAGACAGAAGAAAAAAAAATTGCTTAACTAAGTCTTTCTAAAATTTGTTCAGTTTCTTCGTATGTTAAGGTTTTTAACCACTCAGTTATTACCTTTTTGCATACGTGTAGTACCTCATGGTGGAACTTTAATTTTACGTTTATTTTATTATAAATGTAGACTGATTGGGTTGCATACTGACGCCGTGCAAAAGCGGTTCGGACCCTTAGGGAGTAAGCCACTATGTCTTTTCGTCTCCTCTCCTGACTGTCTTGGTTAAATGGAATAGATTTTTGTAAGTATAGGACCGTAATTAAGTAATATAGTTTTCTAATTGAAAGTAAGCCACTGATTCTATATAGATCGTCGGTGGGGTATCTGTATGGTTTATAGTACATTACTTTTATAAGTGACCTTTGGGTTCTTTCTAACTCAAGGAATTTAGTTTTAGTGGCTCCTCCCCAGACTGGTAAACAATATGTAAGAACTGATTGCGTAAGCATAATATAGATGCTATTTAGTGTCTTCTGAGGCATCACATATCTTAAATTTTTAAAAATCCATATAAATTTGCGCACCCGTGATGTAACAATCTCAATATGCGAATGCCAAGTTAAACACTCGTCAACTATAATTCCCAAGTATCTTGTGGACGTTATATGTTTAAGGACCTGGCAATTACAATTATGGTTCAAGTGGTCCGCACACGTGTGTATTCTAATTTTAAAATTTTGGCCTGGTTTAGATCTTAAACTAGGAGAAAAACAAATGTAGTTCGTTTTAATCACATTAATGGTTAGCAGACTGGCTTTGAGCCATCTATCTATAACAACTAATCCTTGCTCGGCATTATTGCATACTTCTTCCCACGAGTCCCCAATGTAAACGATGGCCGTGTCGTCCGCGTAGGAGAAGGTTTTCCCACCACTGCTTCGTAGGTTGCATAATTCATTAATATACACTAGAAACAGTGATGGGCCGAGAACCGAGCCCTGTGGGACACCGTAAATAATGTTTTCCTCCTCACTAAGCAAGTTATCTATTTTAACTTACTGTCTCCTACCTCGGAGGTAGCTGTCAAAGAGGGAGAGAGCTTTACCTCTTATCCCTATAGCTTCAAGTCTCTGCACAAGGATGGGAACAGATACAGTGTCAAAAGCCTTTTTCAGGTCTAGAAACACCGTAACGCATTTATAACCATTGTCTATCTTATTAACGATTTCAGATGTTAACGCAATGATCGCATCCTGAGTTGACCGTCCCTGTCTAAAACCGTATTGTGAATCTGAAATAATGTTGTATTTATTTAAATAACTTACTAGCCTTTTGTTTAATATTTTCTCTATTATTTTTGAAAGGGATGTTAAGACAGATATCGGCCGATAATTGTTAACATCACTCTTGTCCCCATCTTTGTGCACGGGCGTAATTATAGAACGTTTTAGCGCATCAGGAAATACGCCCGTTTCGAAACACATATTAATCAACTGGCTAATAAGAGGAACAACTAGTTCTCGAGATAATTTAAGGAAACCCACAGGTATGCAATCCCACCCCGAAGCACTTTCTGAGTCAAGTGATCCAAGTATGCTATCCACTTCTGCCGGATCTGTCTCAAGTAGGACGAACGAGTTAATTTGAGATAGTGAATTTAAGTAAGTGACAGATCTAGATGCTTGTCCAGTTAGGGTTATGATTTCATCCGCAAGTTTTTTTCCAATAGTTGCGAAGAATTGGTTTACACGGTTTAAAGAGTCAAGAGGATGTGGTGTGATATGCAGTAGGTGTATACTAGACGCCTTGGGTTTTTTATAATGTGTAATGTCATTAATTTTACGCCAGAGTAGTTTAGGATACACCTAGTATAGACCTGCCACCCAGAGTGATGGGCAGAGACTATACAGTGGAATCCGTTTGTAATGACATTGAAGGGAAATAACAAACACGTCATACTAAGCGGACGTCATATAAATCATTTTGTAGAAAATAAACAATCTCCAGTTTTTGTTAGTATGTATTTATTTGAATAGAGAAAAATCTTTAATTAAAGTAACTTAAATTCTTAATAATAAATTTGTTTTTACAAATCATTGAGATTGTCGAGTGACCAACCCCAAATTCCCTTTCGAGAGATGAGTTGGATTCTCCATTTTCTAAACTGCACGTGCACTGATGTTGAGATTTCATTTTTTTCACAAATCATTAACAAACAATGACCTTCAACAATCAATTACCCACTGAGACTCAAAACAAAATAAGACACTTATGACTGCCTCGTCAGCCTAGTGATCGTAATCTTGGCTGGTCATGAGGTTTTGGGTTCGAATCACAGTTTGGGCCAAAATCAATTATTGGGGTTTTATGTCAAGAAATTTTCACTAGTAGTTTCAATCCCATGCCCTGGTCTCTCTCCGCTCTAGACAAGTTACTCATTGGACTATTAGAGTGAGTCAATAGAGAGTGCACCTGTGTTTGCCTATACACTTGGACACTATAATCCTGTCTTGTGCAGATGGCTCCTCTTCATTGAACCTGGCCGCCGTGACCGATATTCAGTCTGGAGGATATTATATTATATCCATATACCTACACATACATGCTGAACAGCTAAGGACATCTTTTAACTTGGCCCCATCATATTGCTTATATAAAATCCTTTATATATTTTTAAATGATAATTGTGACCATGTAAGATGTGGCATATTGGGATTTATATGCAAATTGTTTATGTCCATGGTTCAGCAGCTTATTAAATTTATTATTTTGAAATAAATTCGCTATTTACTTATTATAATACTAAGAAATTACGCCAGTTTTACATTATAACTTTAATACATTTTGTTTTTACCTTATACCGGAATCCAAGAGTGGTAGTACCGTGATCGAATTCAATTTTTATGTCCCGTCCGGTCTCGTCTTTAGTATTGAACTGTGCTAAAGTTTCTACTGGCTGAAAGATCAAAATATTTTTGTATTAAGATATTAATAACCAATGATACAAACTTCTTATAAAATAACAGGTTATTTAAAAGAATAAACTTAGCACACTTACATTTGCAAACGGTGGAATCGCTAGTTGAGCGCTGTTAATAAAATTTTGACTATACCCAATGACATCGTTTTTAAATGAAGCAAGTGAATCGACAGGTTTTAAATTAATTTTCTCGTCCAGACGGCAAAAATCTAATAAAGCCATTGTTTATAACTTTGTTTTACAATATCCAAACGATGAACTTGGATGACAAGCGAAATCTGAATTTCTGAATATGAAAACGAAAAGGTTTGACAAATAGTAAAAGGTGTTGCTAGTACATTTTATATGTTTGTTAGTTTCTACTTTGTAATGTTGCTAAAATGTTAATGCATTTAATTACTTTGTAGTAAATAAAATGTATTAAAAAAACTATCCGACATAATTAGTGTGTTTTATTTAAAACAGGGTTTATTTTATAATAATTAAAACTTTAATGAAACATATTTGAAATAAATATCTACTCATCGTTAGATGGCGGCTCGACACAATTTTCATTTCATACGACAGCGAGGGTTATCTTCCGCTCACTAGATGTCACTTACACAAAATCTCCTCAGTGTTTTTTTTTGTAGTAAATGGCATTTAGTACCTAAGTGGTAACATTTTCTAACTTTTTATGTTTCTACTTTTAGGGAGTATCCGTCAATTGGTTTACCATTACTTATCTAATTTATAGAAAATATAACCAATATTTAGATTTCAGAAGGAAACAATAACCCTTATTTTACGTAGCAAATGTGTTTTTTGTCAAATATTTTACCCTGGTGGAAGAAAAAGAATCGTGGATTTCGAGTTTTAAATAAATATCAAAGAAATTATATTTTTTTAAAACATGTGGTCCCTGGCTATGTGGTGGTGGCGTCCGTCAACCCCATAACGTATTATGGGTGATCTTGAACGAATTAACCATGTGTGTTAATTCGTTCAAGTGGGTGATATTAGCCACACGCTCAGAGTATCATTATAAATGTTAGCCTCGAAAATAATCAGAAGACTTTCTAGTCCCCGACAGATGTCGGGACCAACATTATCGGAGCAATCATCGAGTGGTAGTTACTACAAATTTTTTTTATAGGAGAGGGGGCAAACTAGCATGCGGCTCACCTCATAGTGACTACCGCCGCTCATGAACAACCGTAACACCAGGGGAATTGCAGATGCATTGCCGGCCTTTTAAAAAGGAGTAGTCTCTTTCCTTTAAGGTCCCTAAGTCGTATCGATCCGAAAAAATCACTGGTGGTAATCGATTCCACAAGGAAGTATTGCGAGGAAGAAAACATCTTCTAATTCGCACAGTGGTGGACCGCCAATCATCCAGGTGGTATGGATGGTATCGCAAGTTTTGTCGCGATGTGCGATGGTGAAATTGTGCGGCTGGAATTAGTCCGAACAATTCCTCAGAGCACTCTCCATGATAGATGCGATAAAATACGTAAAGAGATGCAACATCTCTACCCAGTGCCAGTGTATCGAGCCGATCAGAAAGAACACTGTCGTTGACGATTGGATGCGGTCAAGTGGAAGGAGCTGGCACTGGGGTGCCCCAGACAAGAGATAAGAACAGTATTCCATGTGAGGCCGGATTTGCGCTTTGTAAAGTTGCAAGCGATGTGCCGGCATCGTCCGTCTCGCTCTGAAATTTTTTTTAAAATTTAATTTAACTAATTACTCTCTATCACTTCTTGTGAGTACTACATATATTATTTATTCTGTGCTACAACTCCAGTGGTGAGTGGGTCTACGGGTTGTTGAGATGAGAATATTTAAACGTTTGTTGAAATGTTCTAAGATAATTGTAAAAAAATATTTCCGAATGATGATGATTGTAAAATTTTAGTAGCTGATAGACAACCATGGGGACATTGCAGTATAAAGTACTGTGTAGTATAACAATTTATTTTAATTAATTAATTTATTACAGATTATCGAAAGTCTGGTGATTTACATAGCCCTCCGCTATACATCGCCACATAGAGGGGAAAGTTCTCATGGTTGCTAGGTGCCATGCCTGGCATGCGTCTACGGAGTAGGGTTGCCACATATTTTTGAACAAATATAGTATTTTTCCCAAAAAAGATGCAAAAATATACTACTTTTGGGAAATTCAGGAAAAAGAACACAATTATTTTTAATATTTATGTATTTTTTCATATATATTTGTTACCTTTACCTTTAAAATAATTTATAGGAATCTGAGAAATTTAGATTCACATTAAAATAAATTAACAATTCCTTTTTTATTTAAATTAATACATGCTCTATTTCTTTCTTCTCTCCATTTTACAGTCATGACGGAAAAATTCTTTCCATAAAACTTACTTTGTTCCAGATTTTTAGTCACAGTTAATATAAAAAACTCGATAGTTGAATTATGTAGGGATAAAAATATAATATTTTTCGTATTTTATATTATTTTCTATAATATATGTATAGCACAATTGACTGAAATATGGTACGATTTTGTTTTATTACTTTGAGTTGTATCAGGAAGATGCTGCTCATAGTTGCTCATTTTGATGCTCATCCTGTGTTTCATTTCCTTCTATTGCCTCTTATGACACCCACGGATCGATATGAGGAAGCAGATTTTCTTATTCCACCCTTACACGGTAACAATTTTAGAATAATTTAAAGTTATCAGGTCCTCAGTAGATATTACATAGAGTTCCACGCAAACACGATCTAATGTACACTAGCCTAATGTAAGATTTTTTGCGATAAGGTCTGAGGTATATCTAGGCTAGGATGTATGAAGGAGATTGAGACAATTACAACAATTTGATTAGGGCTTGAACTTAGTATCAACTCGTACTGCATTAGTTAAACACTCAGACCAGATCTTGCGGTCGTTATTTTTTTATTGTAGAAACCATCTTATTTTCTAGCTCAGACCCAGCTGTACTCAAGTTGTGTAGTTGTATCTCTAGATAATATACTTTTAGGTATAGGTATAATACTTATTATGACCTAGAATTCACTATTTCTAATAAAGTATAAATTAGCGCATGGTATATGTGATTAAAGAGCCATTTGTAAATTGATAAACATTAAGAGAACAGATTTAAGTAGATAATTATTTTCGAAGAAAGAACAGCAAGTTGGAATTATGAGATTCAGCGAACAGGTTACATTATGTAGTGATAACTTAGATAGCCTATTATTACGCTATGAGTCAGAAGGGTATAGCGTTCATCCCAATGCGATACAATCTATAATATCAATTAAATTCGAAGCCTTTGCATAATGTCTGTCATTACGTCCAACGATGGTTGCGCGATTCGTATATTAGATAGTGTATTTATATTTTAATACATTCTTACTTTACAGATCTAATGACAACGCCCTAATGGTTGTGTTACCTTGGTACTATGGTGCGGATTCAGGAAGGGAATCCATCCGAGGTGTCACCTACGGTCACAACATTATCGCGCATTGATTCGTGTCGCGTTGTCGCAACAAAACTTCGTATTTGATCTTCGATTAATTGTAGTTAATGGCCACATTGTTAAAAAAAAACTTCGCAGTTTAAAAACGTCGCGATGATTCAGCTAGACGCGGGTAATGGAAGACGCGATTGCGCTGTATTATACGTCGGCAAATAATTATTTATGACATCCAACATTAATTATTTTAATCCTCACCCTTGCGTCGTAATTTAAATGTTGTTTTTGTGATTTGGCTCTTGGGGGTTCTATAAAACTGGTTCTGATTCTCCAGTCCATATTTTACCTATGATAAAACCAGATTATTGCAAGACAAATACGTGCTCACTCCTGGACGTCTCGCTGTAAACAGAGTCGCAAATCGCAAAGTGTAGTAATCGCACGAACTTCGTTACGATACAACCCTTTGATGTGCAGCAATTTACCGACAGCGACGTGAAGGGCTTGTTCAGACGTGTCGCAACAATTGATTTTTGATTTTTGTAAATTAAAACGTTACCCCCATACTAAGATTTTCTCCTGTATCGTGGAGGCTGTTTACAAACACAAATTGCACAAAAACAAACATCCAGACCCGGAACCATTATTTGTAGGCCATACAAATACTTGTTCCGTGCGGGATTCGAACCCGCGGCCAACAGCGCTGCAACTCATTGGTAAGCCACTGCGCCACGGAGCCGTCAATGCAAATCTTCGCCTTATGGTCCGGCTACACGCTCAATCTTACTTGCAAAAAATCTAATTTGCACAAGCAAGCATGTACGATAAGTCCGCAAAACGGTACCTATACCGTGCAAATAGCTTGCAAAAATGCTTAATTTGCTCAAACTAAAGTTGCATGTACGTTAAGACGGCGTGTGGACGTCACGTGTGGACGTTGTGCAGTGCACCATGTTGTTTGCGCAATTTTTTTTCATAAATTGTTTGCGCACGCAAGTCGCTGTGTGTAGCCGGAGCCTTTTTTTTTAAATAGGATAAGGGTGACAAACGAGCACACAGTCCACCTGATGGTAAGTGGTTGCTGCGGCCCATAGACATCTACATCTATCTTCTTTTACAAATCAAAATGTAGATGCGTTGTCACCCGTGAGGACTAAGATGGAATGTCTCATTTCCAGTAAAAAGGGCCTCCGGCCACCTGCACTCACCAGACGAAACGCGGAAGCAGAGCTTCCACTTCACGCCGGTATTCTGTGAGGTCGTGGTACTAACCCGGCTCGAGCTGGCCCATACGTGCAACAGCAAAAGCTGCCGCGTGGCTCTACCACTGTCCAAAATGTGTGCATTAATATGTGACCGCAGCAAGTTGCTGTATAGACCTCATCGTACTATTTTTATACAAGTATAAGTGTGGAAAACGAGCACACAATCCACTTTACAAATGACCTACCACCCATAGGATGTTACTATACTTCACTTCTAGGTGATACTTCACCTAGATCTAGCAAAACGGGGTAAATATGAGTGCGGCTCACATTATGGTAACTATCGCCCCTAATAAACAACAGCAAAACAAGAGGAATTGTAGGTGCGTTGACCTGTCAGTCTCACTCAAAATTTCAGGTGTCCCGGAAACGATGGCCATTTCTCTGAGAGACTTTAAAATTTAAGTTATAAATTACCTGTACGGTCCTCTTTTGCAAAACAATCTTAATATACTTAGTTTCAATATCAGTTGCGTTATCCCATAGCAAAATAAGACATTACTCTATAAAAGTCTTAGAGAATTTATAAGCTTGCTTATTTACAGTCTAAGATAAAAGTACAATAAAATTGATTCCAAACGTAAAGAATAACAGATATTTGAGTTTCCAAAAAATAGGACCCCAATACAATAACTTGCAAGTGGGAAACTAAAAATATATAAAAAATATTTCGTAGTGAGGTACTTTAGTTCCCTTGTCTCTATGATACTGCGCACATTTCTTGTATGGAGGGAGTGTTAAAAATTATTCGATCATACTAATTACGCTGGGCATGTGCCTTGGTGAATACAGAGTTGACATCCTAGCACTGCACTGGTTGCGGTTTCCCATTAGCAGTGTGGTAACACTATGTATTTGTGTTGTGATTGATGTTTTAACTTTTTGTCACAGTATTGCCAGTGTATATTATTTCGTTAGTATTGACAGTACTGTACTTCATTTTAAGGTATAATTTAAGCCAGACAAGAGAAACATCGTTGTACCAAAAGTTGTTTAGCCGTGACTTAGGCACGTTTGATATGTATCGACTCAATTATAAATAAAGTTTTATTGTAATTTTACAGCTATTTTACGAAAGGGTGTTTATTGTTTAATAGGTTATATATTTCGCCGGGACGTTTTCTTTAGCTTTAGTGTATTTTGTATATAATTTTTAGTTCACATTACTATTCTTTGTTCACAGTTACGTTATTTTTGAGGGGATATATTATGGTACCTATTATTATAGTCGGTCGTCAAAACGTCGTTCATTAGGTACGAGTATCAAGGTGAATCGTGTGCAAATGAGGCTGAAATTTTTTGTTTATTATTGCCATTATGCAATATATTACAAATCACAAATACGAATATGAGGCAACCTATGGAGCCTCAATTGGCAAACGCAGTTTTTTGTTAGTTGTTTTTTTATAGGATAAGGGTGACAAACGAGCACACAGTCCACCTGATGGTAAGTGGTTGCTGTGGCGCATATACATCATTTTAAGCTGGTATTCTGTGAGAGCATGGTCCTTTCCCGATCGAGCCGACTGCTGCAACTATACTACTAATATAGCTACAGCATGGCTCTATCACGTAAAAAAATAATTTGTCTGTCTTACAGTCCAATTACAATGTGTGTCTTCAAGGCCAGAGTAAATATAGGCTATCTGTTACACTAAGATAGTACGACTTTTGATTCAGGACTTTATTATCACGTTTTATAAAATGTCCATAATAAATAAATGGACGTGTAGAGGCGGTGTAAGAATATCCAATACCTATCTAATGTCGTCCCATGGGTGTCGTGCGAGGGGTCGCAGAGGGAAATACACCAAGAGATGGGCAGCAGCGTATTCGTAACATCTCAAGTTGTTACTTTAAATTAAAAACTGCGGTTGCCAACCCGTCCATCAACCGTGGCAACTATGGCAAATTTAGTAGGCAATCTATGAAATAGGCTTACATTCATCAGTGGATTATTAATAGGGTATAACCATCGATCACTAATAAAAAAACTAGATGCACAATCAGTGACAAAAAATGTCCTTATCGAATGAGCGCCCACTTGGGTGCGCTTTTATTTTGTACGTAGCTTTGTGAATACAACTTTAGGCAATGCGTTTAAGGTTGAATTTACCTTAATGTATATTTATTTAAACAAGAATTACGTCAAAACAATTGGCGACAGTTTTTCGAGAACTTTTACATGGGATTGTGTATCTGGTTTTTTATTAGTGATCGATGGGTTTAACAACAGTAACATCAACCACGGGACGAAATGTGGCGATAGGTTCTCTTTTGATCCCACCAAACGGCAATTAATTACACTAAAATTATAATTACATTTTAACTGGTAATTTAAATTAATATAAAAAGTACTTTAATTAAAATTTTCTTTCTTAAAGAAACAATTTTTATTCACGCAGAAAGTTTTATAGTGTAGTATTTCGAAAACATTTTGGAAATTTATAAGTGGAATGTTTTGTAAAAGTAAGGGCTTATTTATTTAAGTGAAGTTTTAAGCATTTAAAATTTTATGTTATAAAACAAAACGTAGTTATATAAATATACATAAAAACATGCGTGAGTGTCGTGGAGCACTCGGTTGGAACGAAGTTTTTTTCGTAGTAGTATATTATTATTGATAAACTTATTATTTTATTGATTAACAAATACAAAAATAAATGAATTACTAGCGTATATTAAAATGAAGCATCATTTCAAATAAAATAATATTTCTTTCATGGCAAGATAAAAAAAAGTGCGAGGAAGATGGATATTATTCTATCTCGCCTCCTTATAGCCGCCAAGGCCATCTACACTATTTCAGAAGGGGTCGTGACGGAAATATCTTACACTTTTCTCGCCTAGCCCCCATCCGTGAATCCATGAAATGACTGACAATCACTAGAACATTTTATCTAGGTACAAAGACGTTTTACGTTTTCGTGGCCTCCACATAATATTTTTCTCAGCATTAGGTACCCTTCTGTATCTGAAATGAATATGAATATTGCATATGTATACGATACAAAAGTAAAGCATTAGGCCACATAAGACCCTCTGCTGGGCACAGGACTATTCTTATTTTTGAGAGGGTTTTAGGGCAAGGAAATGTCCGCCGCGCTGCCGCAATACATGTGGGCGAACTTCACATGTCTTCAAAAATTTTTTTCTTATTCCTCAGACATGCAGATTTCCTCACAATGTTTTCTTTCACCACTGAGCACGTGCTAAATCAGTACTTAAAATTGCAATTAATAATTTCATAGGTGCTACCGAGGTTGATCCCCGAGCGAAATTTACAGCGAGCGCTTATACCCTAATACAAATAAATACCATTCAAAAAATATAATAAAAACTCTTTCGTACTTAAAACTTAAACACTTGATAGCTCGTGATGCCTACCGGACAAAGCTATAGCAGCACACCGTGCAATGTAATTGAACCGACATAACTCTCAGTGATGCGCAAGCATAATAGGCAGTATATCACATTATGTCACCTCTGCAGTCTATTACAGAACGTAGTCGCTAGACGGTGTTGACGTCGGCTAAAATCTCTGACCTCGCTGTGTCGTCAATCAAGGTCATTCAGGCTTCGTAAAGCCTTAATGAAAATTGCAATTTTTATGTGCTAACAAATCATCGAGATACATTTTTCTAGACGTCATTCAGAATCGAATGAGACACATATTTTTAAGAGCGGGTAAGAATTGACACGTTTTTGAACTTGTTGACTAGACTATTATGAGTTACACAAAACCTTAGTGAGCTTGAGTTGCATTATTATGTGTTAGTAGACTTCACATTTCCTCAATATAATTTAGTTCCTCTTGGTTTGATGTTTGACACATTAAAGTAATAAGAGGTAGATGGGTACTAAAATTTGCATCTAATGATTTTATTGGTGCTAGTGGGTGTCGAACTTGATCGTGTATTATAAAATGTTAAGACCAAAGCTTATTTCCTTGGTTATTACGGCCCACGTTAAATTAGGAAGATTTCTTACAATCATTGATATCTACAAGTCAAATTGGATTCACTCGGTGGCATATAGCTGTGTGCTTAAATCCAATTAAAACAAGATTATCTTAACTAAAAGATATTTCTATTAAAAAATTATGTTAAAACCACAAATAGTGAGAGTAAAGTTAAGGTATGAGAGCTATAAAAGTATAATTTATATAAAAAGTAACTTGTCATTATGATTTGGTAATTAGGTGTTTTATTTTGACAGTTAAGCACGGCGCCAAGTCCTCCCACACATCAAGCGGTTTCCCGTCAAACGAATTCAGAAATCGTGAACCCGAAACGGACGAAAGTCACGACCCGATGAGGCCTTAAATGCGCATTAAGAACTAACCTAGTCCCGACAAAATGATAGCCCAAAAACGCATAATTGCAACTTATATATCACCGCCTGTTACACCGTGGCGTATCGTGTGAAATAACTGTGCTCGTTTCTTAATTTATTTAGTTATTTTCTTTTTAGTATCTTACATGAGATATTTTTGAATACTATGTTTTACATGCTAAATATTTAGTAGAGACATGCAAATTTGTTTTTGTTTTTATTTCAAATATTTTTATATAAAATTAAATTATTATTGAATCATTAAAGCATCAATAACAATGTATGATAAAATGTCGAAATATTTTCAAGGAAAGTGAAAGTTTTTCTATGGATTAAATACTGCTATTCTGCATACCAGAAGTGTGAATATTGATTAATGTATTGTATTTTTTAATTTTCAAATTAATAATTAGCAAAGTTCAAATTTGTCTGCCCTCACCTATCAACTTCCTATTTTATGACTAATTGTAAGATAAGACAACGCATCTGCATTTTATCTAATTCTTAATCGAGGATAGATGTAGATGTCTATGGGCCACATACTGTATACTCGTTTGTTACCTTATTTTATAAAAAAAAACGTTTTTTTTTAAAACTACATAATCAATATCACACTTAATTAGGCATAAAAAAATGGACCTTCTTTTCGAATTATTAGAGGCAAAAAATTCACAGTAGTTGTGTAGTAATGTCCACAGCCAGTCTCAACGGAGGCTAGCTATCCAACTACTAGGATAGGACTAGCTAACCAGGACAGGATTATAGGACACAAGTGTTTGCGCAAGCATTCTCTCATTTTCATTGTACAATGGGACGGCAATCTAACACGAGAGAGATCAAGCGCAGAACCAACGGCTTCACATGCTATATGAGGCACTTCGACTGTTACAAAGAATTTCTTGACAGAAAAAATCCCAATAATTGATTTTGGGTTGACCCGGGATTTAAAGTCGGAGCCACATGATCATTTGCGGCTCTTAAGACCACTAGAACAATAATAATAAGGTACTCAGCTGTGGCAAGGGTTTGGCCAAGAGACCTTGGGCTATTGCAGCAGTTTTACGTGAAAGCATTTTGGGAAAGAAGTCAGCTCTCAGCCTTAACTTTTTAACTACGATTAGTTAGTAACAATAATTTTGACAAAATATAAAACAAACATTGTTACATTGAAAGTTCTGAAAAAAGATATAGGATACTTTCATTTTTGCATTTCACATGCATACATGCGAAAATTAAGAGCACACAAGCACAGATAGTGGTATTCGTGAGTAGTATGTTTTCTTTGTAGATTCTTTTAAAAACAGTAGAATCGGACTTCTGAATATTGAAATTTGGACTTTTAAGAAAAGGGCCCATTACAACAACTTCGAAATGATTGCCGATTCGATAGCTTAGTTACTAAGCTAAGCTAAGTATTGTTTCGGATCTGGATCTTTGTACATGTGCAAATTTATGTATGAAGAGATATCCTAAAGTGAAAATAAAGTTTTTATAAAAGACCGAAATAAATAATGTTAAATTAAAAATTTTGTACAACCGACTTAAATATAAATTATTAAGAATAACTCAAAAACATAACACATAAAAAAAACATACACTTAAATTGAGTACCGTCTTCTTTTTGAAGCCGAAAGAGCTAATAAAAGTGTTATATAATTTACGTTTCCTTTATAAATATGCAAAAGCTTTTTTGACAAACGGGCGTGAAAATATTTTTAAGTAATTTATTTATTTTTTATAAACTAAGTGAATATACATATTTCTTTTTCTTTGCTTACACCTAGTGGTACTTATCCTAGTACCACTGTGGTTTGAATTACACTTATAGTTGTCGTAGCGAACATTTACTCTACACATTTATGTTACAAACCGTCCGTCCAAACGCAAGGAAAACTTATTGAATGAAACTATAGTTTATTGCGTTCTATTTACTTATTTTCAAATTTTATATTTGAAATGTTTCGTGCGCATTGAACTAGTAACATGAGCACTCGAAACGTAAAAAAATATATATTAATAATGCTATACAATTTTGTAGTACTAATGTGAAAATAATAAAATATTAAGGAAAAATTTGTTACGTTACGTTTTGATTCAATCATTGAAAGTTTTGAATATTAACTAGAACAGAAGCTGCATTATAAACTAAAATGTTATTGCGTTACTATGTAACATGCGGCGAGTTTTACAAACTTATTAACGCATTCTTAAAAGAAATCCTTGCAATTTATCAGAAGGGTTAGGGCCAGGAGGGGCGCATTAGGCCTCCGTTCCCATAGGAAACCGAGTATGGGCCACGAGCTGACTCTTTGTCACGCGATCCAAGTCTGTTCTGGTATCCGAGTAGGATGACCATGTCTTTGGAAAAAAGCAGAAGTATCATTTTTTACTTCTTATAAGACATTGCTTGACTACAATTCTATATGTTGGTATACAGTGATGAATATCTAGATGTTACATGTTTCGTATTGTTATTTTAATGTAATTTGAGCACTTTGTCATCACTCATTTAACGTGAGCCACGCTGCAGTTATGTTATGGTTGCAACACGAATGTGTCGGTAAGGCCGAGGAAGGACCACGCTCTCACAGTTTACCACCGTTAAATAGCAACTCTAATTTTGCCCTGTATTTTATATGATGAGTCTCTACACTCAACCGGAGACCCTAGTTATGGGGCATTTTGTCTTAGTACTCAGGAGTGATGACGCATCTACATTTTAATTTTTAATGGAGGATAGTTGAAGGTGTGTATGGGTCACTGCATCTGCTTACCATCAGGTGGACTGTATGCTCGTCAGTTACCCCTTTATATATATATAAAATAAGAGGCAATCATAAGGACTGCCGGCAGTATACATGTACACAGGCCACTATACTACGCGTCGCTAGTCTGGTGTAAGCAACGCGTAATAGACGTGCTCGTGACGTATATGTCGATGTCATCGGTGACGTGAACCCATAAGGTTTTCCCCTATCAAAAATCGCTCAACGACTAAAGAAGTTTTCACATCAAAAAACCAAACCATAAACAGTTAAATCTTGGACAATTAATACATTATTTCCATTTCTAAACTGTGTATTTTTTTTATAGAATAGGCTGACAAACGAGCACACAGTCTACCTAATGGTAAGTGGTTGCTGTGACCCATAGACATCTACATTTATCCTCGATAAATAATTAAAATACAGATGCGTCGTCACCCGTGAGAACTAAGATGGAATGCCTCTTTTCCAGTAAAAAGGGATTCCGTTTCTCTACACTCACCGTACGAAACACAGCAGTGTCAAGCTGCCATTTTACGATAGTATTCTGTGAGAGCGTGGTCCTTCCCCGGTCGAGCCGACTCATTCGTGGTACAACTATACAACTAATATAGCTGCAGCATGGCTCTACCACGTACAAACCACGAACCACGTACACGTGTATTGTTGGGTATAAACATAAATTGCACATTGATAACAACAATAAATAGACTATCAGGGTGTCATTGCAGACCATGAAAGGCGCGTTTCCAATGACAACCACCGCGTCGCATCTTCGAACTAGATCACAATAAAACAAGAAGTAGATCAGATTTTGTTATTGACATATTCGGATACTACTATCCAATGTCGAGTATCGTCTTTGATGGATTGACCTGATGAAGTATGAAGAGAGATGATGAATACAGATGCATAGAACTGCTCTGTAAAGCATTCTATGGACTTTGTCACGTTTTGTACATAATATTTACATTAATAATGTAATTATTATGTACAAATAATGTGTAATTCGGAAGGGGTTGTGTATTAAATCCATCATTCATGCAAGAGGACAAATTGTTGGTTTTCGGTTCTGGTTCGGAACTTATCGCATAATGTTATATATATATATATATATATATATATATATATATATATATAACCATGGGCGGGTTAGAATAAGTAAGGTTCTTGTATGTGAGCGAACACTGGAGAAACTACATTTTTCTCCCGCGTAGTGCATATGTTTTTAAATGTTTTGTCGCCCGTCGTGATATTGACCCGGGATCAACATAAGTTATAAATAGTTTTATTAGTGGTCTCGGAATTATTCACAACCATATCCAAATCATGGCTTCCCTATTTACAGACTAAGTGTTTGGGAGTCCAGCCCGCGGCTGTCACATAATGTCATGCATTTCGGTGGTATGCTAATGAGGCTCAACTGCACCCTAGTCGTTACTATTGACATCCAAATTGTGTGTAAATTATTGTATTGTCTTTATACTGAGTCTATTTCACAAGCCGACTAATTCTTAGATATAGATATAACGAATAATGACTATATAACTATATAAACTAAACTGTAACGTTGTATACAGGTACTGATACCAATATAAGAGTAAGTCAATTTCAAATGTGAATTCTAAATCATTTACTGTACTTTGATACAGTCGACGAGTTTAATCGTCTATAATTTCTGATCTTGTGGCTGTGATCAAACTACTTGATTACTGATTCGAATTTCAACTGGAGCTAATAGTTATGCGAAAATTTGTATTAATGCTATCTCGTTCTCTCTCATTTTGCTCATGAGCATTAACTATTCGATTTTTTTTTCTTATTTCTCAGACATACAGGTTTCCTCACGATGTTTTCCTTCACCACCGAACACGTGATAAAAAGCACTTAAAATTGCAATAAACAATTTCATTAGTGCCGTCGGCGATCGAACCCTGGTTGCTCGCGTACTAAAAATTTACAGCGAGCGCTTAGTCCCTAAGTTTCCACGGCTTACCAGGGCAGATTAAATCTATGAAATTTGTCAACAAAAGATGAATATTTTAAAATGTTTTGTTTTAAAATAACATGTCTCCTTTTGTTGAGAAAGTAAGTATTGAACCAGTAACTAAAAACTAAAGCTCGAATGAGTTTGTGGATTTCACAGCTCTTGATTTTTAAGCCTTGACGAAAACACAGGAGTGTTATAGGTTTGTAGTGTGTATCTGTGTGTCTGACTGTGACATCATAGCTGCTGAAGGAATGAACCGATTTTGATTAAGTTTTTTTAGTTTGAAAGGTGTCTTAATCGAGAGCGTTCTTAGCTTTGTTTCAATAAAGTCTGTTCAGCCGTTTGTAGATTTGTAGAGTTTTTAACATTTTTAATTTAATGATATTTTATTATTCACATTCGCACGTGTCGACATTTTCCTTAAGTTGTCAAACTACGTAATAAATCACCATTTAAAATTCCTAATAACAATTTCAGAAGTGTCGACAGGAATCGTACTTCGAAACTTAAGTAGCGCGTCTAGCTCCAGAACTACCACGGATAAATGTTTAATTAATTATTCTTACACAAAAATGCACGAAATAACTAAGTTATAGGTATCCACTAGGGCTTCGAATCTGAAGCCGATCTACAATCTTGAATCAAAATGTCGTCATTATTCGAATTTCGATCGTTCAATGTGTAAAAATATAGATTATAGATGAGTGCGAGTGAGACAGATGATGATGTTAGTCGATGTGAAATACGGCGTAATGTTGCACGCTCCTTATTAATATTCAAAAATAAAGAATGTTGCCATTTGCCCTGGGGTAAGGGGAGTAAATTTTAAGGTAAGTGAGGAACAGCGAACATTATCGATGTAAAATGTCTCACTAAAGTTTTTTTTAACTTTTTTTTTAATGCGTTAATTTTCATTCTTTTATAAATATTTATCTTAAAAATTGATTAATCGGTTTTGATACATTTACACCAAATCTTCTTCTTAAGTTGTTATGGTTAAGGCCAAAACAGATTTTCCTTTCCCGAAGATCAAAAAGATTTGAAAAACTTGACTGCGGCACAGGGGACTAGGTTGGCGGAATTCGAAATGATTGAGATGCGGAATGACCGCAGAATTAAAAAAGATTTTTCGCCCTACTATAAGAACAATTCAAAAAATCTAGTTTTCTTTATTATGATTAAAGATACACATAGGAAGAGCTATTTTTAATAAACATGTTTATAAAACATTATGAATGCCATACCGAGGCAATTATTAACAATTTTTTTTATTGTTTCTTAGCAACATTTGGATTCCTAATAAAATCGTCCTACATTGTCGAGTGAAGGATTTTATGTATTCAATATTATATCTGATCGAATAAGACGTAAAAGCTCTCGCCTAAGCGCTAAGCGCTCGCCATAAATTTCCCAATAAGCGATGCAATTGCAATTTTAAGTGCTGTTTTCGTATGTACTCGGCGATGAAAGAAGTCATTGCGGGGAAACCTGCTTGGGGCCACATTTAGGGCATTAAAATTTTAATTTTAAACCATTTTAGAAATGAAATAAGGCCTATGCTCAGGAATGGGATATATATAGGCTAGCTTTATCTTTACTGTTAATAAAATAGCATGTTATAATTGTTGCAAATGGGAGAGTCACGAGTAGTGTATTATGACTTCAACATGAATAGGTCGGCTCGATGGTGATGACCACTCCTCATATAGTATATCAACTTAAAATAGCGTGCTGTTTAGATAATGAGTGACAAGAACTGAATTCCCCATTTAGTGGTAGAAAGAAACTCTATATTAGTTCTTAAAGGTGACCACGTATCTGCATTTTGATTCGTAGTTGTGAATAGGTGTGGTTGTTGCAGCTGATTTGTAATCCTAACTTCTATAAAAAAATATAAAACTTTATAAGCGGTTCTGCTTTAGGGTGCGAAATGATTTCGTATTAATGATTTTAACCATTTCAATGTCCCGTGAGTCATATAAAAACATTTCGATTGTGTCTTTTTTTAAAAAAGGGAAAGTGTTTAGCTGTAGCTCAGTTCAGCTTGTTAATTCATTCGTGTATAATGTCGATATTTTGTTATCACTTATTACAACACTATTCAAAGCAGACACGATGGTGAACGATAGTAGTGTTCGCGCCGCGGGCTGCGTGTGCGCCACCCTTTCATTTTCTAATTATATAACAGGCAACACCGGCCCGTGCGCGACCGTTCATCGTAACTTCTTCAATTTCGAATTTAGAATTATTATAACGCATTATACTCTTTGATGCAGCAGTGGACTGACGTGCGTGTTGTTAGCTCGTTATGATATTGGCATGACATCTTTTATAAATGTTGTCCATCTTCTATGTTATTTATAAGAAATATATTCAAAATTAAAGTGAGACTGTACTACATATTACATTATTCAAAATATTATAAGTTTAGTTATTATGAATAATACTTTTAGATTATTATAAATTATGATGAAATTAAAATATGCATTCGTGTAAATGAACATAAGATTTAAATAGTTTATATAAGCAGGCATTATCTTACCGAAATACTTTATAATAAAGGTGGAACTCGAATATTTTATATTATTTTGACACTAATTATACTCTTCATCAATAGGTGATTGTTGAAGTTCATCCAATCATTTTTTCTTTAGGCTGAAGGATTTTCATTGAAATTTTCTTTAAAAGAATTTATAAGAATAAATAAAGAACCCATGGTTGAGGAGTAGTGAGGTGTTCGGCGTAAATTTCTCAATACACGAACAACCCAAGTTTTATTTTTAAGCGATTTTACTGAGTGATTTACCACGTTCTTGACGGCGTGGAAAACGTCGCATCGTGAGGAATCTTTCTGAGAAAAATATATCAGTTATTTTCTGTTTGTGTGCTTCGTATGGTGAGTGTAGAGAACCGGAGACTATTTTTACTGGAAACGAGGCATTCCATCTTAGTCCTATAGATGTAGATGTATATGGGACACAGCATCAATTTACTATCAGGTGGGCTGTGTGACCGCTTGTCACCCTTATCCTATAAAAAAAATCACGCTGGTGTTCTGTGGCTCATGGTCCTCCTCAGTCGTGCCGACCCATTCGTGCTACAACTAATACAGTTACAGCATGGCTCTAACACGTGGATAACTTTTATGTAGATTGTCCATTAGTAGATAGTTAATGTAATACAAATTAATTAATAGAATCAGGCGTTACTTTGCGGATATCCATTATAATGGGGTTGTTATAAACTAATTTGCTTAATTCCGCGTAAAGAAAGAAAATGATTCGTCCTGCCCAGTTTTAAGGGGACCTCCCACCCTCCCTCACCTCCCACCCTCTCTCAAACGCGCGCACTATACCCGTCGCCGTGAATCCCAGCACTACCACCCCCAGCACCACCACAATAGGCACGACACACCACTCTCGAAAATACGACACGTGTTTCGTCTCTACACGAGGCATCCTCAGGTGAAATAGAGGAGGCTGGCAGCTAAGCTAAGCTAACCCCATTGTAATAAAAATTAACAAAATGACTGAAGCTTATTAACATAAGATAGTCACAACTTTAAAAACCTCTCCGCGGTTTTACCGGCACCTACTCGTAACGCAACAATATTTTTTTCTGGCATTCCCATAGTCTATAATACATTCATGGTACGATATGAGGTTATAGATTCATTTAGTAGAAGAGAAAATTACACATATAATACACAATATTAATACTTTATACTTTAATAGGATCAAGTGTGTGTGCAATACTACAATACTCTATGATTTTGCATAAATACTAATTGTTCTTTATAAAGAACTGTTAGTCCAAATACATATTCATCGAAACTCTTAACTGATTCCATTTTCCTTAAACCGCCTTTCGAGTGTCCCGTTGTTAGCAAGTAGTATCAATTCTTTGTTATCAATTATTTCTTGCATATAAGCGAATCACATTGTGTAAAGCTAATTTTACAGATTTTATTTCGTTTTATTTTAACTTATTTTAAAATAAATAAATTTCCGATGTTTCTAATGCTTTACATCTGTAGGAATACGGGTGAACAGGCTCCGCTTAAAATATAAGCAAAAAAACAGATTGTGTCAATACTAAATTACTAGACTGTTTTTGATTTAAAAAATTATCAATTTTGTGTGACGTGTTCTTTTTTTATAGGATAGGGTGACAAACGAGCACACAGTCCGCTTGATGGTAAGTGGTTACTGTGGCCCATAGACATCTACATCTATACTCAATAAATATCAAATGCAGATGCGTTGTCACCTGTGAGGACTAAGATAGAATGCCTCTTTTCCAGTAAAAACGGTCTCCGGTTCTCTATACTCACCATACGAAACGCAGCAGTGTAAAGGTGCTATTTTACGCTGGTATTCTGTGAGAGCGTGGTCTTTCCCCGGTCGAGCCGACCCATTTGTGCTGAAAAAAAGGCTCTACCACGTATAATACAGTAATAGCATGCTTTTAAAATAAAAAAAGCATATTAATTTTGTAAGATATGTTCTTTTATTTAAAAGCACTTTGCTCGAATTCCGCCGGATGATTTTCAGATATTTTAAAAGAGGTTTCATTAAGTCTTAAAATAATTGTACAAGGAATTTTCTATCTTTTCAACTGACTGGATTTAAGGTAGTTATGATGACGACGTAGGCGTAAGAAGAGTATCAGTAATTTAAAAAAAAGACGTTACCTCCACACTACGATTTTCTCCTGTATCGTCAAACATAAATTGCACAAGGACAAACATCGAGACTCGAAACAATTATTTGTAGGCCATACAAATACTTGTTCCGTGCGGGATTCGAACCCGTGGCCCTTAGCGCAACGGAGCCATCATTACGTAACAAGATTCTAATCTGTAATGACTTGTTCTTTACTTTGAAAATAAGACAAGCATACCGTTCTGTCCTATAGGAATAACGTTCTACTGAAAATTAACCAATAGTAACAGCAGGAAAAGTACAGTAAGATAGTATGTACTTTGGCGATCTCTTATCACATAATACCTTAATTACAGCCAAAGTGGCATCACAGGCATTTGAATTGAGTTACCGTTACCATTATAGCCCATGAAAAGTTCACTGTTTAACATAGGCGTCTCCAATAAATTGCCTGATAGCGTAGCGGCAATATTTTCCATAGTTGCCACGACAGGCGTGTTCTCAACTGCAGATTTTTGTTTTTAGTTGTTATTAGAAAGACTCATCTCCTAGTTTGTTTCTCTCTGTCACCTCTTACGATACCTACGAGACGATATGTGGTAGTGAATCTTCTTACACCGAGGAATAATAAGTGACACAAATAATAAATAAGTAAACGTTACAGTTTATACGCCCCACTGCTGGGCACATACCTCCTCTCATTTCTAAGAGTGTTTTAGAGTAAGAAAATGTCCACTGTGTTGCCCTAATGAATGTTGGCGGACTTAACATGTCTTCGAAACATTTTCTTTTAATGTCTCCGACATGCAGGTATCCTCACAATGTTTTTCTTCATTACCGAACACGTAGTCAGCACTTGAAATTGCAATTAATAATTTCATTGGTGCTTCGTTGCTTGAGTAGTGTGAAATTTACAGCGAGTTCTCAGCCCCTGAGCTACCACGGCTCGTGGTAAATAAACATCAATTATGTTATGTTCAAATCTTTTACGGTAAGGTGTTTTAGAAGTCGACCAAGCTAGGCTTTTATGGACTGGCAGTTGCATTATAATCTGCCATACCGTGAAAATGCTTAATCGAATGCCATTATTCAAATTGATAGCCGGCGGCGAGCTCCGCTGCTGCTATCCGAACATCAGTGCGTCAAGCACGGTTGACGTTCGAGATGGCGCGCACGTAATGGCGGGAAAACAGAAATATAGATGTACATTTTTTTGGAGTTTAAAAAAACATAACTGTGATTGTGTGATAACCATTACAGCCTATAGAATTTCCACTGCTAATCATATGCCTCCTCCGTAGACTGCCTCATAGATATTTGCCATAGGTGTCACGCTTGGCAAGCGATTGAGTAACCGCAGTCTCCTGGATGTTTCCCTCAGTCGCCTTTTACGACACCCACGAGACGATATGGGGTAGTTGATATTCTTACACAGCCACTACATGGTCAATTATTTCGTAAATATAATAATTTAAAAAGTAAAAGTAAATAAAACCTTTTTAGTTTCCATAAAAAGTTTATATTCAGGTTGAAACCTCCTTTATTCTATTTTAAATATTTAAAAATGTAAATTAAAAATAAAATAAAAGACAAAACAAAATACGGCGGCAAATTAGTAATTCGTTACGTCAAGGAATATTAAAATTGTTCTACTGATATTAATTAACGAAAAGAGATTAGATTGTTCTTTTTTAATTTAACGTGCCGTTTGAGCTTTAATAGTCACGTCACATCATCATTTAAGTCGAGATGAAATGTGACGAGGCATGGGCATGTTAGAAAATAGTGCTATTCAACACGTCGTTGTTGTGTCCCTACACACCGTGATATCCATGTTGTTGTCACATTATCGCATTACTGGGGATGTGGCTGAACGGCACAGGGATAGATATAGATTTCTCCCATTGAGTTATATGTACTACGTACTACAGAAGCCATTCCAAACAAAAATTGTGTCCTACTCTATGTCTTCGCGCATGCGCGGGAGTAGTAGTCGCGAATGAGCGAAGACTTTAATTTGATATAAAATAAGATATTAATATAAAATAAATACAAGAATTTAATATAAAATAACTTAATCTAAACAAACATATTTCTAGATAAAATGTAATAATAATTATTTTATGGAATTCACAAATCTTCAAATTACGCAATATTTAATTTGTATGGATTGCAATACAGTTCAGTTGAACATAGTCTATGTTCGGAATGGCTTCTCTAGTACGTAGTACATATAACTCAATGATTTCTCCAAAGACAACCCAATATAACAGCGATGCAACTACTACAAAGGCTCCAGGAGGACCACCAGCTGCAGGTAAGCGTTGGTAAGGTAGCATGAAGTTGGTCTTCATGCTCGAAGTGTTCCAGCATTGCGATGTGGCAATTGCGGTAGGCGGCTTTCGTGCGCTCGGGAGCATTTACTATGGAGTGAGAACAATGGTCTTAGGCGCTGTTCACCGATGAGTACCGGCTTGGTTTTCATCCGGATTCACAAAGAACATGCGTTTGGAAAACTCCCGGGAGAGTTAGCCGTGTACGGCACCCTCAAGAGGTCCACTCATATCATGTTGTGGGCAGGAATTCGTCTTGGCGGATGAACCCAGCTCGATGGGATCCAAGGCAGCATGACTGCACAAAAATACCACGAGGAGGTAGTAGAGCTTGTTATAGTCCCACACAGAATCCAAATGGACCAGGAATTTCTACTCATGCACGATAATATTCCTTCCCATACGGTACGGCTGGTGTCTGCCGCTTTCTGAGACTACGATATTCAAGTTTTGGATTGGCCTGCACAGTCGTCCGACTTAAAACCTATCGAGCATGGAATGAATACAATACAATAGAATAATTTGCCTGGGACATGTTACAACGAAAAGTTTTAGAGATTTCCCGCGAAATTTGACGACGGAACAACAATTTTACGAACACTTCCAAAAAACATGGGACATCATAGCCTCATACACAGCAAGACATTGACAATTTAATTTTAAGTATGAAGAATCGATGTCGATGTGTAATTAATGTAAGAGGTGGCAACACTGATTATTAATGATTAGATTTTATAAGATTTTTTCAAATTTAATTAATATTAATAGTTTTAAAAGAAGAAACGAATTTTTTTTTTATAATACTAATTTTCTACGGCGATTAAAAAAATTAACATTTTTATTTAAAACAAAAAAGTACGAAATGTTTTTTATTTTTTATTAAAGACCTTAAAATAACCTATCATTTTTCCATTTACTATATCAGAAAATTCTTTATAGATTTTTAGATATTTGATGAAACATAAAATATCCCGAGATTCTGTTGATGAGTTATAAAAATTTTATATAATGCATTTGATAATTTTCTACTAATATCTGCGAAAAAGTGGTAATAAGGGCGATTGCTAATCATGAGGTCACGGGTTTAAATCCCGGGTTGGCCCAAAAATCATTTATAATTTTTCCTTGTGATTGTGGTCACTTGGTGAAACTTCAATATAATTTTTGTGATTTGGATATACACCCACAATTGTGAAACATGTATAAGTGTGTATACAAATAAAAAAAAAAACAAAAATCATTTATTGTGTTTTACTTCACAACCTGGAGTCAAGAAGATGGTGATGTTCCACTACCATGTCTCGGAAAGCACGTGGTCCTGCACCCGATCTATATCCTCCGGTCGTGTCACATTGCCGTCCTATCGGACTATAAAAAAGAGTGAATCAAAGTTCCCCCCTTTTTCGCCGATCTTGAGTAGATGAGTCCTGAGTAGATAGATAGTTACTCACTCTCTCTCTCAGTTGAGACTGGCCGCCGTAACCGATTTTCGGAAAAAATTGTTAAGAATACTATATGTGGAAGAAATAATGAATAGGGATACGACATGAAAATGAGGTAATACGAGTGTAGATACTCGTAATAATTTATTGTACTTTATTTTATTATAAATTATAAGTGTATTGCATTTCTGTTAATATATATTATAATATTAGTCTATTTTGAATTTTATTAATGTGTTTAGTTTTTCCAAATGTTCTCAAAATTTCGGCCATTCATCCTATTCACCTTACTTACTTACTTATCTTCACGCACAATCCCTGACGGGGTAGCCAGAGAGAACAGATCGCCAAATGTCACGATCTTTACATACCTCTTTCGCTTTTTTCAGATTCATTATCTTCTTCATACATGCACGTCTAGGTATCCGAGTACTCTTGACCCTACCCTCTAGGGTAGGATCCTATTCACCGATCTCAATTTTACCGGTAATATCGAAAATATTTTGGAAAATAATGTGCCATATGCTTATTAGATATTTGGAAAAAAAAATTATCTGAATCCCAGTAAGGATTTAGAGCTGGCAGATCGACGGAAGATGCTGTGTCTAATCTAACTAATTATGTCGTAAAACATCTAGATAGAAAACGCAAATGTTTGGATATCTTCCTAGATCTTACAAAAGCTTTTGATATCAATCAATGTTCAAAAACCAAATTCCTTCCCTTTCCTTTATTTTTAATAATAATTACAGGAAACCCCATACTTAATAGTATCAACTGTATCAAATAAAACTTAACATCGATTTCTAAGTTTAACACCGTTTTCTCTCACCGTTTTCTTCCTTCCTTTGCTCACATCTGTACAATAAATTGCACAGAGAACTAGACATTTTTCCCACATAATTATTACTTGTTTAAAAAAAGGAACACGGCTGGTTATTGTCGCTAGATTACGATCAGACTGACGACAGTCAAATAAGAAAAATAACAAAATTAATTACTGTAATTGTGACTTCTGTTGCTTAATATATTACATTACACATACACATCCAATCTTTCAAAACATGAAATTAGAAACTTCTAACCACCTGCCAAGCACGTTGTTCTTCATAACTCATGTCTTACAAATAAACTTTAACAAAATTTGTCCATTACCCATTGTTTTTGTTATATTTCATTTGAGTATATTTTTCCATATACTATTTGTTTCTTACTGTGTAAATTATTCATACTTAAGGCTTGTAAATGTACCAATGTCTACTATTACACTATGGAAGGTCTGGAACCTTGTAAGACAGGTTTACCTAGTACAGGGTTCACAGAGTACAGATTGCGTTGTGTAATACCTACTCCTTATAAATAAATATAATGTTCGTTTTATTTTTGGCACCTATCACATTATTTTCCATACATCCCAGGTTGACTGGGAAAGAATGTCGAGGAATTAAGCCCGCCCTTTGTAACTCTTTTTTAGGTGTTCAATAAAATATAAATAAATAAATAAATTGTGCGCTTTATTCTTTTGTAAATTTTAAAATGATGTTAAAAATCCACAGAAAAAAAAAGTGAAACTAACCTATAAACTAATGAGTACATAAAGGCTATGTACTTTCGAATAATTTGACCTTTTAATGTTTAATGAAATCTTAATCTACAACGTGATTAATCGCTCACAACAATTGTAATTAGCCATTTAATCACCAGCTAACGAATAATGGATTACGTTGCCAGTTTGCACTGACAAGATGGCGCCTAGAGCACAATACTAAATACTTAAAAATCGGTCAGTTGTAAACGTTGAACATGATTAAATATCTTGAACTTTTAATGTGTGAACAACAAACAGGTATTTTTGTGTCATATTAAGGGATCTCTAATAAAAATCTCTAATAAACTTCAACAAACACTTTTTTATTTAAGAGGGGAGGGGGGGGGGACGAGAATGCGAATAGAATAGAATAGAATAGAATGATTTTTATTCAATATGGATTGTTACATAATACTTATTGAAAGTCATTATTTTATTTACCACTGCTTCGGAAAATACCTCTGTCTCTGTCCTGGGAAGAACCAGCAAGAAACCCAGCGGGACTTTTTTTTAAACATAATTTCACTTAACAATAATTTTGTTTATACAATTTTAAATGAATTTTCATAGAACCAGCATGGTGGCGATCACCTTATTCCCAGGGGTTATTTTCATTCATGTACCTTGATATTATAATAACCCTTTTTGGCGACTCACCTGATGGTAAGTGACCACCGCCGCCCATGAACAACTGCAACACTAGGAGAGTTGCAAGTGCGTTGCCGGCCTTTTAAACAAGTAGGCAGTTTCTTGAAGTTCACAAAGTTGTATCGGTCTGGAAAAATCGCTGGTGGTAGCCGATTCCACAAAGAAAAAAAAATTCTGGTAAAGTTTTCTTCATGTCACCCAGATGGCAACGATGGTATCGCGAATTTACTAGCCCTATGCGATGGTGAAATTTGGTTACTGGTAGTAGTCCGAACAATTTCTCTGGGCACTTCCCGAGGTGAATGCGAAGGAATATGTAAAAGGTTGCAATTTTCGCAACTGCAGTGAGTCAAGCCGATCAGAAAAAACTCGGTCGATAAAGATTTGAGATGCTCTACGCTGCATGCCATTAAGTGGAAGGAGCTGGTATTGGGGTGCCCCGGCCGAAAGATGAGAACAGTATTCCATGTTAGACCGAAAAACTTAAACGTAGTAAGACTAAAATATTGTTGCACAAAATTTTAGTCAATACTGTGAAGATCTTGCAATACTGTGGTGGACGCCACAGTATTGCAATACTCTGTTCATTCATTACGATTGGAATTGTAACGCATACAAAAACGTTTTATAACATACAAAAACGTCTTATTAAGGTAAATCTAAGAGAAATAGTTTCCTATAAAAAAATCATAAAACCTTTTTTATGTAAAATTTTAAGCTCTAACCATTTTTATTAGAACTATTTTGTCAAATTTTTACCGTTTTAGAGTAATTGCGAAAAAACACTTTTACATTTTTTTCCAAACCATGCCAGGGATTGACACGAAAACCTTGACACGTTATTTTCGTACATTATTTAACTACATTATATAAAAAATGCAAAGTGGAGTGCCAAAATTTTGATTTCAGACCTTATTTTACTGGACTATAATGTAATTGGGTGTATTAAGCGGAGTAGTAGGTACCTTGTACATTTTACAGTCAGTTTAAGTAGTTGTAGTGTAAAATCATAACAGGGAGTGTGGCTCTTTTCTGGATTTGGAGTGTAATTTAGAGAAGAGGGAAAGATAGAAATAGGTAAAATTTAACCAGATTTCACTATTTCGGCCGGTACGGACTTTTGAGCCTCCTTCGTACCGTTATGTTTCGGTTGTATTAGAGTTTGAGGGGTTTAGAGAACTAGAGTAGTAACAGGCTATTGGGTCCTCGGGGGTGATAACGGAAATGCTACTACTGTACTGGTAGCAATCCATTAGGTGCAAGCACACCTTGCCACTAACAATATTCGTAATGGTTTAATATTTTTTCCCTTTACGTCTTATGTGACAACAAATGGCTACATCATATTGGCATGATAGCGGTGGCAGTACATGGACCTACAAAGGATAGACAATTATGCGCGTGAAAGATTACTATCTGTTTGCGGCGGCGTCACGTGACCGCCGACGGGCGAGCCACGTGACCCTGTTTACAGAGTACCGCGCACTTTATTGCCCTCGACGTTGGCACTTAACAGGCAAGAACTGACAAGGAAAAACAGTATACACACATATACGAGTACACTATGTTATGACGATACAATTTAGTTTTAGGTTGAACTTTCACTGTGCTTATTGGCCGGCGATATAGCTCAAAAAACCTACAGCCGATGGGAAAGAAAGGTTCTCGAGTTGCAGCCTCGTACTGGTGCGCAGTCGGCGGCCCCACAGGTGGAGTGATAAACAGGAAAAAAAGACAGGAAGTCAATGGTTACAGGTCTATGTTTAACAGTGGACTTGTGATGGGCTGCAATGATGATGATTTCACTTTGTTTGAGTTTTCAGTTATTCCTATAGAGTTCAAGCATACTGTCGCATACTGCATACATAATTACAACACTACATCTTCTGCATCACCCTCTCAACGTCTACTGCTGAAATTGAGCCTCTCCTGCTGTAGGTGGGATTTGTCTTAATTGTCACATGCGCCAGATGAATCGACATTGGCACCAGATTACCAGATGTCTTGTCCAGCAGCTTAGACAGTATTGCCATTTGTTGGTCCGGATATTTTATATCAGGCGTAACGTAAACGAAATGGTGTACCGTCTATCAGAAGACATAAGATTTTCTGGCATTCTCTTCTACACTGTCCTAAAACAACAGTGCTATATAGTGATTAATTAATATAACCTATTTCTGATCCTAGTTAGTAATAATACTGTCCTGCTCAGCAGAGCGGGACAGTATTTCATGCCGGCACACCGCCTGCTACTTTACAACGCGCAAGTTCGGCCTCACATGGAATACTGTTCCCATCTCTGGGCAGGGGCTCCCCAGTGCCAGCTCCTTCCACTTGACCGCATCCAACGCAGAGCGGCTCGAATTGTCGACGACCGAGCCCTTTCCGATCGGCTCGATTCATTGGCACTGCGAAGAGATGTTGCATCCCTTTGCATTTTCTTTCGCATCTACCATGGGGAGTGCTCTGAGGAATTGTTCGGATTAATCCCAGCCGCCAAATTTCACGAACGCACATCGCGGCAGAACTCCCGATACCATCCACACCATCTGGATGATTGGCGGTCCACCACTGTGCCATTTAGAAGATGTTTTCTTCCTCGCACGACCTCCTTGTGGAATCGATTACCATCAGCGATTTTTCCGGACCGATACGACTTAGGGACCTTCAAGAAAAGAGCGTACTCCTTTTTAAAAGGCCGGCAACGCATCTGCGATTCCCCTGGTGTTGCAGTTGTTCATGGGCGGCGGTAGTCACTTACCATCAAGTGAGCCGCATGCTCGTTTGCCCCCTCTCCTATAAAAAAAAAAATAGTTAGCGTTTAAGCTGATTATTTTTCCTTACAATTACACCCTTTAAACCACACGTACACCTTAAAAAAAAGAGAAGTTTCTACATTAGACGCGTATGGTTTTAATGTACATAATGTTCACCCATCTCGGAAACTGCCAATTTAAATTATCCTTTTTTATTAAAGATCTCTAGATTCTGTTGGATCAATAATGGGTGTAAAAGTTTGTCTCGAAGATATTTGAAAATATGTTTAATTATTCATAACTATGAAAACAAAATGTGTAAGGAATCTATCAAATAAATGCCACATTTGGTTTTAAAACAAAATTAGACTTGGTGAATTAAATAAAAATGTTGGGGAAAATAATTTTTTGCATATTTATTTATTCTAGGTAAAAATAACAATTTTAATTTACAGAATGTTTTATGCAATCGGACTTCTCTTGAAAACTTATTTTAAAATTCTTTATAACACCTTGATTGGTACGTATTTACATATGTACGTATGAATGCAATGGAATTTTATAATTCAGTTTTTACTTACTTTCAGAGGTCTGAATATTTTGAAATTTTCAAATGTTTTAAGAACCGATGACGATAACTAAATTCATTAGTATGGATCTTGAATTCACGCTAGGATCATCACAGCTCATCATCAATGCGTATTTAGTGTTTTGACATGAAAACCAGTTCTGTAGTTTGTAATCAAAAATTTTTCTCACAGAATATTCATAGACTAATATAGCTCGAGAGCTGCAAACACTACTCCCGGGTCATTCACCATAATCTGTTATGTCAATATTTCGCGCCAATTCTGAGTGACACTTGACATTCGAAAAGCGCTAATCCCGAAGGATTACATAGAGCAACATTTTAGATGGATGCGGTATATCACTAAGTTATTTTAGACTACTTTTAATATTATATTAAAAATATAGCTTGATGTTTATCTGTAAATAAACAATTTTAAGATACTATTTAATAATTATTCCTAGGTGTGTCCTAGTGTAATTAGTGTTTAGTTAAACTTAAAGTGACTATCAATAAGTATTATGTATAATTATCGTCATCATTACGGAATATCAAAGTCCACTGCTGAACATAGGCCTCCTCATAGATTGCCTTACAGTGTGGATATTTTCCATCACGCTTAACAGGTGGGTTGGCAACCGAGGATCTTTATTATTTTAAATCGTTATTAGAAAGATGCTGTTGCCAATCTCTTGTTTCTGTTTCCCTCTGTCGCCACTTACGACATCCACAGGATGATTATGAGGTAGTGGTTTTTCTTACACCGCCACTAAAAACCTTTTATATTTCTTACATTTGTGAATTTATACTGAATTTCCAATTTTTATTTCAGTTGAAAAATGAAAGCGACGAAAATTAGTATACAATCGTATATTAAATGTATACATTAAATGAAGTTAATTTTTACTTATTCTATCGCGTTTAATTTATCTTTTTAATTCCTGGTGTTCCGGGTGCTTTAGAGCACCCATGGTCACATATAGCTGACTTGAAACACCGACGTTCCGGGAAGTCTGCAGTCTGTGAACATGTTCAAGATCGTCCTCGCCATTACATTAGATAAGATAGACCACAAATCCCCGCAAAAGAACACCGATTCCTGCCAAGCATGATTCGCGAGACTATTGAAATTAAAAAACATCCTAATTTCAATAGATAGGATGGATGGGTGCCACCATCTGCTTGGGATCTTATAATTAATAAAATTAAATCCAAACCCAAGCATACCGCTGCGACTTCAAGATACTATAAGCTCATTCTGCGTAGATCGGACCGGATAATATTAGCCGGGCTAACTATGACATCGGGACGACAAACACCTCAGTCCTCCCGTGATTATGGGTGCTGTAAAGCACCTGAAAGAAAAAATAGAATCCGTAAAAAATATTTTCATTTAATGTTTAGTATTCGCGTAAATATAACAAATCATTAAATTTATACGTTGTGTAATTATTACTTTAGTATGTGAGTTTATTTATTATTTAAACCTAAGGCACATCCAAGGATTTTCTTGAATCATTATATACTTTCCCTTGAAGTGAACAACATTGGGGCAATAGCAGTAAGTGTTGATTTTTGTTCTCAACTCGATCCCGGGGCGAACTGCATCCAATATTCATCCCGCGCTTTCCCAGACGTTAATGAAATACTGCTCCTCTTGGGACTTGCGCTGACAAATTTTTCGTCTAATTGTAAGCTCATTATAGCCCTCGTGCGGTTTTGTGGAATTGCAACTGTAGTAGATTTGGCGATTTTGTAATATAATTATTAAAATATTGTATGGTATATACAGCTTTATAATATAACCAGCCAAATTTGCATAGTAGGTTCAGAATAAGTAATATAGGTAATTGCTGAAGAATTTTTTTAAATCTTTTAAATTCAAATTGGTGGTAACGTAGTATTTTATCTGATTTTACTGCGCACGCACACATTCGTAAGAGTCGATTGGTAGGCAAAAATGATGTTGCCCATAAATCCTATTTAATTTGGGATAGTATCAAATAAAATGAGAAGCCTTATTTACTCGTACTTTCAAAAACTGCAATAACGGTATATCATTATTTATATATTTTAACTTAAGTTTAAAATTTGGCTACTCTTTGAAAAATAACCCTGTAGGTACCTATTGGTCTAATAAGTTCTAATAGTTATGAGATAAAATGCCCTGTGGTGACAGCGTAAGAGGATCCCGCCCCGGCGAGTTCGGTGGGCGTCATAAGAAACAAATACGGGAAATGCCGGAAAATAATGGTTTCCGATAGAAACATAAAATACCGATCCGATAGCGATCAGCTGACGGGGCGTCATCAATAATTTGTTCGAGAGGCGCGCGTGAGCCCTTGTTATTCTTAGTCGACCGATTGCTTTCAAATAAGCCACACGCTTTTACTTAGCATAAAATGGAAAAAAACCGACATGGATTCGGAAAAAATTATGTACTTGATTGCATAACGCTTTGGAGTATGTTATTATCAAATTGTCCTTTCTCTAATCTTGTCAGTCTTTCTCAAAAGAAGAGCACAAACACCACATCTTACTTCTATGAAATTCATAATGTACTAATCCAACTGGCCGCTAAGAAATCGCTTAATGTGCACGAAAGTTCATCGTCCAATGAAGCAAATGTTCCAGCGACAAATTCCACGACTGGCCGTTTACAACTGGCCGATGAAATTAGCTTCCATGCGTGCTACCCTACGACTAAAAATTATGTATAACTAGTTAACTAGTCTGGCCTTATATTATATTGTTAATAAAAAAGTTCTTTTTTTCATCATTTCTGAATTCAAATATGGAATGCGCTTATTACATAAAAGACTTTGATCGATTTGGCAACATTTTTTATAGAATATGGGTGACAAACGAGCACACAGTCCAATTGAAGGTAAGTGGGTGCGGTGGCCCATAGAAATCTACATTTATCCTCAATTAAGAATCAAAATGCACATGCGTTGTCACCCCTGAGGACTATGATGGAATGTCTCATTTTCTGTAAAAAAGGTCTCCGGTTTTCTACAGTCACCATATCAAATACAGCAGGTAAACACAGTTGTTCTGTGAGAGCGTGGTCCTACCCCGGTCGAGCCGATCCATTCGTGCTACAACCATAATATAGCTGCAGCGTGGCTCTACCACGTATAAAAATATTCACATTTTAATCTTTACCATGATTGTTAAAATACGTTAAGGAGTTACTTTACATAAAGTTGTAAAAGAGCTGTCAGGTGTATTTAAGAGCTTCAAAACGTAGGCATATCGGTATATATAACAATAAATGTTTCTTTCTTTATTTCTTTTCTATATTTGTGTATCATACTGTCGAAATGTACACCTTTTGTTGCTATCTGTCAAAGACCACACAATATTAGGGCAAACCCAAACTGCTAAAATCAGATGGGCTGTAAACGCTGTAAAAGTTAGGATTAGACGAAACTCTTTTAGGAAACAAAAATATTATCGTGTGAAATGAAGAGTCTAGCTAGGACACAAATTATTAAGTAAGTACTAAACAAGACCTGAATTTAGGTGTTGACCCGACACACAGGATATACCCTAAATAAGTTCCAGCAGCAGCTTGCTATGGAGGATCGTTCGAACCTAGCTTGATAACCATTTTCCAGACGTCATAAGAGTAGAAAATTGGTCCTCGTCCAGTCCAGATCAGATCCGTTAGATATAATATTGTAGTCTGAACAAGTGTTAAATAAAAATAAATTGTACAACCGACCTCAATATAAATTATTAAGGATAACTCTAAAACTACTGGTCAGACCTTGATCAAATTTATATGGAACCACATAAATAAGAAGCATCAGCTTTCAAATAAAAAAGAATCATCGAAATCGGTTCACCGGGAAAAAGTTATGAGGTAACCCACATAAAAATATACCGTCAAATTGAGTACCTCCTCCTTTTTGAAGTCGGTTGAAAAAGTACTAAAGCTTGCGCAAAACATCACTCCAACACTGAGTTACTCAAGAAGTAGCAAAATTCTCCATGAGACGCGTAAATTAGATACATGGCCATATAAATTAAAGGCAAAGTATGAAACTCTAAAGGTAACCAAGTAAGATAAAATTGTTTTTAATTAATCGTTTAGACTTAGATTATTATGTAGACATAATCTACAATGTCTAAATAGGTGTAGTAATTATATCTAATATTGGTAAGGCGTAGTGCTCCCATTCTGCCAATTATTTCGTCTGGATAAATTCTATAATATATATAGGTACTTTTACCAATTTCAGCTGCTATACGATAGTACAACTAATTGGATTGGATTGGGATCTAAAAGATCAAGTCAAGTCAAGGAAGTCCTGCTTGTTATTTAATAAATTGCAAAGTCTCAATAACTTTTGAGTGTAGAGGCATAAGAATATCCACTACCCCCATATCATACCGTGGGTGTCGTAAATGGTGACAGAGGGAAACAAGTCAGGAGATGGGCATCAGCATCTCTTAATAACTACTAAAAATAAAAAACTGCGGTTGCCAACCCTATCAGGCAATCTATGGGGGAGGCTTATGTTCAGCAGTGGACATTAATAGGCTGTAACAGTAACGGTGACTCATTAATATTTTTTAGGCGTGCAGGTATTGGTCACAAGCCATGAAAATCTGCCTTTGTCTAAAGTTACCACTTATAGTAATCACCATGAATTCAAAATAATTAATCTTTAACATAAAAAAAGAACGCACTCTTTAAAAGCTGTATATTAAAATAACCATACATACTATATGAATGTTACCAAAAATAACAGAGCAAAACCGCCTCAGCCGCGGGCCAAAAGACCGCATCATCAAAACGCAGTATAATCGGCATCATTACCAAATCTGCATAACTTCATTCCCTGTGCAGTACTGTCACGAATTCAACTCCCCGGGGAACAACTAATATTATCCAAATATTTCCAATATCGACTAAAATTACTGTACAGCAATCTGTTCTATATGTCTATAGCGCTGTGTTCTATTTTCGGATAACATTGTATGTGAGTTTAGGCGTTTTGTAATCGTAGTTCAAATATGTCACCCCAACTGTTATTATATGCAAATAATACGCATAATTTAGGGTTTTGCTCTATTCCGTGTTTTATCTACTTATCTGTGAAATGGCTCAATTAGCGGAGCGTGCTGGCTGGTCTGCGGTCGCAGCGGTTGGGAGGGTTTCTATGCAAATTATTGCGATAGCTACGATTTGAAATATGTTAAATGATTTACTGCATCGATACGCTTCGCATGAACGACTACTACGTAGTTTAGCGCTTGGAGTACCTGCCTACTGGAACGCGGAGTCTTGGGTTGAATGGAATTACAAATTAATTTAACGAATTTTTGATCATCGGATCTGCATTGCGATTATGTAATGCTGGTGGCTCGTGGTTGTTTTCGTTTTGAAAGTTTAACGAAAGCTTTACCTAGTCAGGTCATAAATTCTGTCACATGTTTAATATAAAATAATTGAAACAAGTTTATTCATTATGTAACCATTTATATACCAAAATGAACTTAACAAAACATACATTCTTATGACACTAAAGTTTATTCAAAATGACCTCCGTGATTTTGAATACAGGCCTTCAATCTGCGTCGACTGGCCGTCTATTGCAGCACGAATGAGGTCCATGTCAATATCGGTGGCTGCCTTAATCAAGGATGTCTTGAGTGACTCCAAATTGGGATGAGGCTTTGAGCACGCCTTTTCCTCCAATTGTTGCCATATCTTGTAATCTAACGGATTCAAATCTGGACTGGAGGAGAGCCAGTCTTCGTCCCGGATGAAGTCGATTTCACGCGCCGCCAGCCAGTCTTGTGTGCTCTTCGCTCTATGAGCTGGTGCCGAATCTTGTTGGAATACCCAGTGCCTGTTATTGAACATAGTATGAGAAACAGGTTCCACAAGGTTCGTCAGTTATTTTGATACACAACTGCATTCGTTTTTACACCTTTCTCACAAAAATATACCTCTGTTAAGCCCCAATAAGAAACTCCCAACCATACCATGAGCGAGGATGGAAAATGACCTCGTTGGACACTCGGAATACGGTTGCTCGCTTCTTCACTACTGTGTACACAAAAGAAAAGTTTTTACTAGGTGACAATACTTATGACCTGACTAGGTATTATGTATCGATAATTAAATATCGTTTTTATATTATTGTTTTATTATAGGTTTCCAAGTCCAAAGCTGAACATAGTCCCCTCCCAAAGAATACCACAAAGCACGGTTTGAGCCACCTGCATCTATTGACTTCCTTCATCTCTTACCAGGTGGTTGTTCTATGTTCGTAATAGTTTAATTAAAATGATTACGTGGTAAAGCCACTGCTGTCATATTATAGTTGTAGCACGAGTGGGCCGGCTCGACCGAGGTAGGACCACGTTCTTACAGACCGGCGTAAAATGTCAGCTTAATGCTGCTGTATTTCGTATGGACAACGCATCTGCCATTTGATTCTTGAAAGAAAGATGTAAGGTGCGTCCGCCTAAAAAGAGCCGGTTACAAATAAGGTCCATCTCTTCAAACTTATCGGAATTAATACTTAACCCACTCCCCAGTAACCAATAACAAAAGTGCACCGGCGTTCATTGCTTTCTTTGTTGCCATTTTTTCAGTGGCTCGGGGTATAACTTCAGGGGCGGTCTACGTGACTCAATCTATAAAATATTCTGATTCAATTTTGCGTTGTTTTAGTAATAAAACCCGGTCGTTATGTAATAATTCTGCAAAAGTAATGTTAAAATACTTTCAGAAGGTGGATTGTCGAGGTAAGTTACCAAAATTATTGCTTTTTATCACGATTTTGTTAGGTTTTCTCAGGACATATCTAAGTGCTTAATAAGGTCCACTTTTGTCTCAAAATAAGGGCCGGATCTTATTAGGGGCAAGAAGCTTTAAAATAGACGTGATCAGTTACTTAAATGAATTATATAAGTGTAAATAAGCAGTTGGCCTGGCATGTGGCATTTTTGTGCGGTGTTAACGACAGATCACCACGCTTGGCCATAGCTATCGCATAAAAATGCTACATGTCTAGACACCTTTCCTTACTTGCACTTCAACTAATATTGAAAAAAATAATCCAGACGAATTACCCATTCGTTTTTACGTAGTTTTATAAGATTTTATTTACGCAAATCAACAGTAGCTTTTGACATAAGTATTGTTCATTCATAATATAAGTATATTGTTTCCAGTAAGGACAAAAATGGAACCTTCGCAAAAAAGAAAACGATGCTCAGGATGGTCTCTAACTGATCTTCAGGATGCCCTAGATGATATGAGAAAAAACAGCCAAATGTCTAAGCGTGCAGCAACTTTAGAATACCATATACTACGGCGAACGTTGAAAAATCACATAAAATCTGGAAGCGCGGTGAAGAGGATGAGAAGGAAAGCTGTTTTTACCGACACACAGGAAAAGGAATTGGTAGAGAGAATTAAGAAGTTTTCAAATATTATCTTTGCCTTTAACACCAAAGTAAAACGAAAACAAATTTACTTATTTTGTGGAAAAAACAACATAAAAAATCCTTTTAGTGTCAAAAAATCTACTATGGTAACAGAAGTATAATACCTAATAAGGCTCAAGTACTAAGATTGAAAAAATTACTGATTATTAACATTTTGTGATTTTCTTTACTAGAGTTAATAAAAGTCTGCACACAACTACAATTTCTTTCATTTATAACTATAAAATAAATTAGTTATAACTTATATTCATTTCCTAATACTTTATAAGGGCCACGACACTAATTCATATGAATTTCCGTTTCATTATGCGAAAGCCACGAATTTAATAGTAGTTTAAGCCATTGCTTTATAAAGGTGTGATTTTTCTGGTATATAAGGCCTAAATTCTTGCAGTTCAATTATGGACCTTATTTAGAGCCCTAGTGCCGTATAGGGACCATAGACAAGCTTTTAAAAACTTATTTTGTAAGTACCTCGACCTTGGTACCTTGTTTATGTATAATATTTTCTCTTCAAATATAAACAGTTTATTTGATCATGATGTTTTACAAATTAAAAGATCGATTATAAGGATTTCCAAAAACCCGGCCCTTATTAGATGCAATTACCTTAGATGTTTATGGGCTATAACAGCGCTTACCGTCAGGTGGAGAGTGTGCTCATGGTTCGTGCTCTGAGTATTTGTCATTCATATTCTATAAAAAATCAGTACCAACTAATTTTCAGTTTGCTGCATATTGTGTTATTCCCGTGTCTTTGATACTGCTAAATAGGCAAGAATGCCTATTTCCGATTTCATCGCATCAGCGTCACATCGGCAGCAAATATGTTATGCAGAGTGAATGCGCTGTGTGAGCGCAAACACTTATAGCACTTATATATATATAATATTCACAATACAGTTGCGGTATACGGGATATTTTGGTGTCGTAGAAATTCCAAACTCACGTACACGTACGCATCGTACGCACGTAAGTACGTAGTCTCAATACTCACGTAATTGTCTGTAAGATACAATAAAATGATTATTATTTGTGGGTCGAGGTGTACACTATGTAAAACATTTGTATCATTAGGTATAATTTGTACACAATTGAGTTGAATTTGACAGCAGTGGCTTAGCGTTCGATATCTGCACAGAACGAGTATTGGTATGAGGGTCACGGGTTCGATTTTCGCAAAGAACAAATATTTGTATGATCTATAAAAAATTGTTTGTGGTTTGAGCATCTGTTCATATGCAATTTATGTATAGAAAGAAAGAAGAAATTTGGGTACATGCTACAAGAAAAATTTCTAAAGTGCGTGTAATGTTTTTAATAACCAATATCTGTCCGTATTGGTAATAGCTATTGTCAATAACTTTGAATTATTAATTCAGCTATCAGGTTGTTTTGTATTCAGTTGTCTCCACCTATTATCACATTTTCTAATATAGTTAGTTACTCTGATTGTTACGATGGGATCGCCCTGAAGGATGTCATCGTCATAATACTCACTACATCGAACTTTTTTAGAGACGTTCCAATAGATGATGGGAGGTAAGCAAATGACCGTGTTTACTTTCGCAAGACAAACTACTTCTCGAAATTTTTGCTTCAAATACGTCATAATGACGTCATAATCATGACCTTATAAAGAATATCATGTTTAAACATTCTTAAATATAAAGAAAACTATTAAACATATTTATAACCATTTAGCGGCTAACATAAAAACGTCCCAACCACTAATTTCACCGAATCTATAAAACTAAATAAATCAAGAAAAAGGCAAACACAAATTATTAATATCTCTATCCGTATACTTAAAGTTCGGAAATCGGATAATTACAGTTTTCGAACGTCGAGTTTAACGTTCGAAAATTAAAAGAGTTGGAGCGTTCTTAAACGCACCACGTATCATTATGTTTGCATTATTTTGTTCTTATTTTAACGCGACCCGAGGTTAAGTTGGGTCACGACACATCCCAATTAAGGGTGATTAGGCTTTGTAATTTATTGAGTACGTTCAGAAACACGGTCGCGGCACCGCGGTGAGCTTTGTGCATCGGTCGTTTGTCGTGGCGCCAATGTCATTTTTTAAAGGTGGTGATTTGCGAATAGCTTCTTGGAATATTAAAAATTAATGTTAGGTCATTAGCCGGTTGTGTATTTGAATTCGTTCATGAGTCATGCTTACTACAATAACGTACTTTAATGATACGTTATTGTATAATTGTTATTAAGTCTAAAGAAATTTCCATTTAAACAGACTAAAGACTACATAATATCATATTTAGTTATGCTGGTATGTTTAAATTATTATCAATAGAAAAATTTTTACTTATAAAATAGAAAACTCAGTATTGATGTTTGATAGAGAGAACTCACTTGTGAACATAAAAGGTCAGAATATAAAATATATATCTGAATAAAAAACTCAAATGTGTCCGACAGCACCATGCAAATACTATCTCCAATATAATTTTAATCCATTGGTCTGTACAGTTCGGTCTGGTCAGACCACTATTAAATCTTTGCGAAGATTCTTTCATAAAATGAAGGATTTGCCACAATCGCTACGCTTAGCAGTCGGCATTATTAAAGTAACAGAAAACATTTACATTGTTAACCAAGCAATCTGTCGTTGGTATGCGTATTTCATATCAAGCTTATACGTGATCATGGCGTATAGCTAACAGCTGTCAGACAGATATTATTCCACCATAGTCCTCATGGCACACACGGGATGGGATAGATTTCCTTTACGTCACCAGCACACGGTAATTATGCAAAATTCCTTACCTGTAGGCTGGTGTCCTGTGTTTACCTGGAACTTATAGGTCCCATGTTTATGTGGGGCTTATTACAAAAAAAGAATATGTGCCAACTGTAATATATTAATTTGTTGTAGAAACTAAACCATATTTTTGGCTTAACGGCATCCGGGTAGCTCTATGCTCTGTGGAGTCCTACCCCTTAGGAATAACAGCGTGACGCTTGGTAATGGACAGCAGTGCCTACTTTATCAAGAGTTTGGAATAGCGATAACAAAGCGCGGTGAATTATTTTTTTTATATAGAAATAGGGTGACAGACGAGCACACAGTCCACCTGATGGTAAGTGGTTGCTGAGGTCCATAGACATCTAAGTACATCTATCCTCGTTTGCGAATCAAAATGCCGATGCGTTGTCAGACTTGAGGACTAAGATGGAATGCCCCTTTTCTAGTAAAAAGGGTCTCCGGTTCTCTACACTCACCATACGAAACACAGCAGCATTAAGCTGCTATTTTACGCAGGTATTTTGTGAGAGCGTGGTCCACGTGCACCACGGCCCATTCGTGCTACAACTATACTATAATACGTCAGATTTTTTTATTTTGTAATAGGTTAACGTCTTTGGCAATCGATGGAAAAGTGGAGAACTTTTATTGCGAAAGGAGTTCAGCCCAGGGAACGAATAACTCTGGAGCATGGATAAGGCAGTGTTAAACATCGCACGGAAATTTCTATAGCGGGATTTAGGTTTCAGTTGTTGCTCTGGTTATTGTGGTGGCGGTGGCAGCACTGCCACACGTCCACCATCGTATTGTTTAACTGCTGCCAATAATGTTGATGACACCATAAATCAATATTATAATTACGAGTACTATAAATGAACATATTTTTGACGTATTATTAATTAAAATTGATAGCCAATACGTGAAAAACAAAGATTTTAATTAATAACACTACATTTTAAAAAGTAGTATTTTAGTTTGAATAATTACGCGGCGTTTATTTGACCTCACCCTTGTCCCGGACATTAATTACAGTGCTGGCAACCCCATATACCACGGGAATTGTGAACTTGGCGCCAAGCCGCCCTGTGATTAGGGCTCTGCCCATTCACGATGCGTGCGCTTTAAAAAGTTTTCTCGCACGTTCATAATAGTTTTTGAATTTTAAAAACATTAGGCTTATGAAGATTGGAAGAAAATAAATGCCACAAAATTTTATTCGATTCAAGCTTCTTTCATTCTAAATTCGATTGTTTAATCCTTAATTAAATTAAATTAATCTCTCATCTCATCTTATGCCATGCCATGTTACACTTGGCACGCAAGTTGGTAACTACATTTTATTATTGTTTTTATCAGGGTGACCGTGTAGTGGTAGTGTAAAAATATAGCTACTACTACATTCCCGTGGGTGTTGTAAGAGGCGACAGAGGGAAACAAACCAGGAGACGACCAGAACTAAAAAAAATAATCAGAAAAACGTTTAACCCTGTGCAACGCTCAAAAATGAATTTAATTTTTGTTTTTGTGGTTTTTATTTCTTGAAAATCTTTGAAACGGCTCGACCGATTAAATTGACAATCTAATCAGCTCAAAGTCTCAATGAACACTTTCGAACACCGTCGCCTATCTTGATCGGTTGATTCGTTGTAAAGATATAGTACGACAAAAATTTATTTACATACATACATACAGACATACACACACACACACACACACACACACACACACACACACACACACACACACACACACACACACACACACACACACACACACACACACACACAAACACACGGCCGGACGTTCAGCCGGGAATAGTCGGAACGGCTTCCTAGGACCTCAAAACGTGGAGATCTGATGAAAATTCGCATTATCAAAATCGGACCTAAATTTATAACTTCCTACTTTTGAAAATTATTAATTTTCATAGCGGGAAGTTAATAAAATAGTAGATTCTCTTACAACTCTATTATAAGGCGAATATCATCCTCATCATTACAACCAAATGCACACACTCACATGTACACCCGCCGCGCGTCATGCACACGTTCAACTAAGGCCTGCGCAACCTGCTGCAGCAGTAACGTGCACACACACGCACGCACATACACACATGTACACCCGCGCCGCGCGTCATGCACACGTTCAACTAAGGCCTGCGCAACCTGCTGCAGCAGGTAACGTGCACACACAAGCACGCACATATACACATGTACACCCGCCGCGCGTCATGCACACGTTCAACTAAGGCCTGCGCAACCTGCTGCAGCAGGTAACGTGCACACACAAGCACGCACATACACACATGTACACCCGCCGCGCGTCATGCACGCGCACACGCAAAAGTCAGCATTGGACTTTTGATGCTCATAAGCCTCACTCATAGAATGCCTCACAGGGAGGATATTTGGCATAGTTGTTACTACGAGTTGTTATTAGGCAGGTGATGCTGCTAATTTGCTGTTTCAATTACCTATATCGCCTTAACTAAACGACTACTCAATGTTTTATTTATTCATGTAAAAAAAGTTATCCTTACCCTTAAAATGTCTCCTGGAACGGGAAGACATTTTACTTTCATGAATTACAAATGGACAGACACTTAGATCAGGTACAAACACTTGTTCAATGCGGTAATCAAACCCGAATCCAGCTGAAATTTTTTAACGTATGGAAAATATAGCGTAAATTAAGTTCATAGAGAACAGTTCTAATTGGTCTGCAAAGATTGTCAGCTTCGGCAACCAGGATTGTGTCGAGAATAGGACTTATACGTGCTTATAATAAATGTTATGAGTATATTTAGTGTGGGTTGCGAGCTTATACATTATATATACAAGATTGAGTCATAATACATCAGTGGATGAGAAATGTTTTAAGTTAAGTTTTTTTAATAATATTGGAGTGACAAAGGAGAAAATTTTGTAGGTATAAAAAGGCTATGCTCGTAATTATACTCTATCTTATTTTTTAAATCATGAAGCAGCAGTAATTGCAAAAATCCTTTTAGGTAAATAGAAATAGGTAAGAGGTTGTTGTTACCACAAACGAATTTATAGACAGAAAGAAGTCTTACCACCTGGTCTTTGTAATGTCCGAAAAAATCGTTAATAATCTTCCTAAAATCTAACTTCAGCATAGTGTCGTCCGAGCTTAGCTCTAGACGATAACGATCGACTAACGGTCTGGGCCGGCCGCGTGGGCATAATTACTGGCCTGTCCGTCGTTTATAGTTATTATTAGTTATTAGTCCATTGGCTATCGAGAGAGCGCGTGCGCGCCACCCGAAGGCGTTTTACGGTACAACCGAGTAAATTATGAACTTAGGTACAATTTAGTATACAGGGTTATTTTTCATAGAGTAGCCAAATTGTAAACTTACGTTCAAATATATAAATAATGATTTACCGTTATTGCAGTTTTTGAAAATACGAGTAAATAAGACTTCTACTTTTATTTCAAATTATCCCAAATTGTATGTGATTTATGGGCAACAACGTTTTTGCCTACCATTCGACCACTACAAATGTGTGCACGCGCCACGTGTAGTAAAATCAGTTAAAATAATGCATTACCACGCAATTTGAGTTTAAAAGATAAAAAGGACAGAATGTTTGAGATTATTTTAATTAATTTTTCTTCACCATTTGCCTATATTAATTATTCTCAACCTTCTCTGCAAATTTGGCCGGTTATTGCAAAATAACCCTGTATAGCATTATTAATATTTTTTTATAGTTTAAGGGTGACAAACAAGCACACAGTTCACTTGATGGTAAGTATTTGCTGTGGCCCATAGACATCCAGATCTATCATCGTTTGCGTAAAAAGGTTCTTCGCTTCTCTACAATCACCATGTGAAATACAGCAGCGTTAACATTCTATTTTATGCTGGTATTTTGTGAGAACGTTGTACTTCTTCGGTCGACCCATTCGTGCTACAACCATAGTATTACAGCTGCAATATGGCTATACCACGTATAAACTTTATTAGCTTCAAAGTTTACCCAGTGGCACGTTTAGTGACCGGTCATTGCTTAAAAAATGTTTCATCCACAACAGTTAGGTGCTTACGCCACAACGTCTGAGTATCACTTCGTAAATGCGATCGCATTTTATTAGCATTACTAAGATATTGAGTCATTTCCGCTGGGAGTATGTGTGAATTGATAAAATTAATAATTTATAGTTTTATAAAAAAAAAACATAAAACAAGCCTTCGGCTTTACAGTCCTTTTACCAAATTTAATGTAGGTATAGAATTTATCAAAATACGTCAAATGATCCCATACTCGTAGATCTACTAATACAAATGGTAAAATAAAAAAGTTTATACAACCGACTTCAATACAATTTTTTTTTATAGGAGAGGGGGCAAACGAGCATGCGGCTCACCTGATGGTAATTGACTACCGCCGCCCATGAACAACTGCAACACCAGGGGAATCGCAGATGCGTTGCCGGCCTTTTAAAAAGGAGTACGCTCTTTTCTTGAAGGTCCCTAAGTCGTATCGGTCCGGAAAAATCGCTGATGGTAATCGATTCCACAAGGAGGTCGTGCGAGGAAGAAAACATCTTCTAAATCGCACAGTGGTGGACCGCCAATCATCCAGATGGTGTGGATGGTATCGGGAGTTCTGCCGCGATGTGCGTTCGTGAAATTTGGCGGCTGGGATTAATCCGAACAATTCCTCAGAGCACTCCCCATGGTAGATGCGAAAGAAAATGCAAAGGGATGCAACATCTCTTCGCAGTGCCAATGAATCGAGCCGATCGGAAAGGGCTCGGTCGTCGACGATTCGAGCCGCTCTGCGTTGGATGCGGTCAAGTGGAAGGAGCTGGCACTGGGGAGCCCCTGCCCAGAGATGGGAACAGTATTCCATGTGAGGCCGAACTTGCGCCTTGTAAAGTTGCAGGCGGTGTGCCGGCATGAAATACTGTCCCGCTCTGCTGAGCACGCCAAGCTTTTTAGAGGCCAATTTGGCCTTCCCTTCCAAGTGACCACGAAAATGCACGTCACTCGATATGTCGACTCCAAGGATACCGATACTGGCTGAGGCAAGAAGGGGAGTGCCTTGAAACTGAGGAGATACGACAAAGGGGTTCTTTTTAGCGGTAAACGCGCAAACTTGTGTCTTCTGAGGATTAAACTGGACTAGATTTAGTCGCCCCCAATCCGAGACTTTGCTCAGCAAATACTCGACTTCAGACATAAGTTTGTTCCGGTACTCAGCGACTTTTTCCCGAGAAATATTGGCACGGCCGGTGTATAGAGCATCACCAGTGCTGTCATCCGCATAGGAATGAATGTTACCAGTTAGCAACATATCATTGATATGCAGAAGAAACAGCGTTGGTGATAGCACACAGCCTTGTGGAACACCAGCGTTAATAGGCTTGTAGTCAGAGCATGCACCGTCTACAACGACCTTGATGCTCCGATCTGCAAGGAAGCTGGTGATCCAATTGCACAATTTCTCGGGAAGCCCATAGGAAGGGAGCTTCGAAAGAAGCGCTTTGTGCCAAACCCGATCGAAGGCCTTCGCAATGTCCAGACTAACGGCCAACGCCTCCCCCTTGGACTCTACTGCCTCCGCCCATCTATGGGTCAGGTAGACCAGAAGATCACCAGCTGATCGACCCCGACGAAAACCGTATTGGCGGTCATTAATCAGCAGGTGATCCTCAAGGTACCGGATGAGCTGGCAGTTAATAATGGATTCCATTATTTTGGAGAACAAGGAGGTGATCGCGATAGGCCTATAGTTGGATGGGTCTGAGCGGTCGCCTTTTTTAGGGATCGGGTGGACAAAAGCTGTCTTCCATGAATTCGGGACTATGCCTTGGGAGTAGGAGTACCGGAAAAGACGCGTTAGGACCGGTGCCAACTCCGGAGCACACGTCCTCAGCACAATTGGGGGATTTCGTCAGGCCCACTCGACTTCTGGATGTCCAGGGAGAGCAGTGCTTTGCGAACCGAGCGCTGTGAGAACAGCACATCCGGCATGGAACATCATCAATGTAGTCGAAATCAAATAAATACGCATTACCTATTAAGGATAACTCAAAAATTACTGGTCAGATCTTAATCAAACTTATATGGGGACCAGGTGAGAAGTACCAGCTTTAAAAAAATGAAATAAAAGTAATCATGAAAATCTGTTCATCTAGAAAAAAGTTCTCAGGTAACACACAAAAAAAAATACAGTAGAATTGAGAACCTCCTTCATTTTTTTGAAGTCGGTTGAAAAAATTGAAGTAAATCAATACTTAAGATACGCCTACATCGTCGGATGAAACCGATATGATGAAAAATCTTCAGGGAAAACCAGTACTTAGCATACGTCTCCATCGTTAGATCTCTGTGGTTTTGAACGTGGTAGAGCCACTTTGTAGCTATATTATGATTGTAGCACGAATGGGTCGGTTCGACCAGGGTAGGGCAACGCACTCACAGAATACCAGCGTAAAATAGCAGTATAATGCTGCTGTGTTTCGTATGGTGAGTGTAGAGAACCAGAAACCCTTTTTACTGGAAAAGAAGCATTCCATCTTAGTCCTCAGGGGATGACAACGCATCTGCATTTTGATTCTTAATTTAAAATAGATATAGATGTCTATGTACCACAGCAACAATTTATCATGAAGTGAACTGTGTGCTCGTTTGTCAACCTTATTATATTATTAGTTACTTACCATCAGGTGAACTTGCCCGTTTGTCATACTTACATCTATAAAAAAGTAAGAAATATAAATATAAGCAAAGGGACAATCACTTACTTTTACTGGAATTCAGTGAAAATGATGACAATTTCAGTCACCAAATAAACTTTAAACTGCAGAGATGATATTATAGTACCACAAATACACACTCATACAGAGCCCTCATACATGTGCCAAGTGGTGGTGATGAAACGGAGTCCATCTCCCTATTTCATTCCATGAGTGTAATAAGAGACGACTATGGGAACTGCTAGATCTTACGGTCTCCATAGCTGGTCGTGTAACTGTCTCGTTTGCGTGAGACACGTCAGGTTGCAGCTGGTTGGGGGCAGCGATCGACACTTTCCATCAGGAGAGCTGCATACTTGCTTGCCTTCTTTCTTATAAAAAAAAAAAAACATGTGTGCAGTTCACACGCGGTAGAAGTAAACCATCAAATGAAAAGAAATATAAAATAAAAATGTTTCACGGCAAATGATAAATCAATTGATTTATCACTCACTTACATTAATAGACAATATAATAAAAAATAAAAAAAAATTGTTCAATCAACTTCTATATAAATTATTAAGAATAACTCAAAAACTAGCTGGTGCTTCACATATGGTGGGACCACATGTGAAGCACCAGCTAGTTTACCAGCTTTCAAATAAAAAAAGAATCATCGAAATCGGTGCACCCAGAAAGAAGTTATGAGGTAACACACATAAAAAATAACATAGAGTCGAATTGAGTACCTTCTCTTGTTTGAAGTCGGTAGATAATACAATACCATATTAAAGACTTAAAGAACATTGGCCCATAGAAATATCTTAACTTAAAATATGTAAAAACAAAAATATGAATAGAATAGATAAGCATAGAATAGAATATAATATTAACGACACGTTACCCCAGAGGGCCAGATAGCTGGAGCGAGGTATGTTTTTTTGGGGGCTGAACTTAGGATTTTTTGCCTAGTAAGCAGGCAAACTGAATTGAACTACGGGCTAATTATTACATAAAAACAATATGATTGATTTACAACTCGCAGTTGGTTTAGATCCAGATAGACTCGCGGCCACACTATAATAACGACTCCATAAATCATTGGGCTATCTAATCTTAGTATCTGTCGAAAGTCGTAAAGAAATAGTGGTTAACAGATACTAAGACGTTACGATTTATTTGGACCTATTTGATAGTTCCATAAGAATGTTAAGATGACCACGTGGCCGTTTCACTATCGGCCTGTTCACTTTTTTTTTTTTAGGACCCCCGTTAGTCAAAAATATTTTTACAATAACTTGTAAAGCATTAAGTGTAAACCTTTTTTATCAGTGTTAAACGTAGAATCTGCTTCACCCTCGATAATACCCCGAAATTATACACACTTACAATGCTAGGTCATTGATTACGAACAACCTAGGCATTACGCCTAATAGCTGGGGTTAAAAGGTTGGAAAATATATTCTAATGTTGCCTTAATTACTTAATGAATAGCGTACATTTGCAGAAATACTCGACGAATTGTTAATATGCATTGAATAATATAATGACCGGGTAATTTGTTGTGGGTGAATACTTTCATAGAATTTTCTGTAATCATTGCGGTATTATATTTTTAATATGTTTTTTTATAGAATAGGGTGACAAACGAGCACACAGCCCATCTGATGGTAAATTTTTGCTGTGACCCCACATACATCTACATTTATCGTCAGTAAAGAACCAAAATGCAGATGCGTCGTCATCCGTGAGGATTAAGATGGAATGCCTCTTTTCCAGTAAAATGGGTCTCCGGTTCTCTACACCCACCATACGAAATACAGCAATGTCGCGCTGCCATTTTACGCTGATGTTCTGTGAGAGCGTGGTCCTTCTCCGGTCGAGCCGTTGAATAAAACTGCTTTTACATGCAAGAGTATACAAGCCGTGACCATGGGAGCTGTAAAGCACCCGAAACATCGGGAAAAATAAAACTAAGTTAATTAAACGCGATAGAATCCGTAATAGTGGATTTATTCAATTGTTTCTCTCTGTCACCTCTTATGACACTCAGTAGACGCTATTACACGGTCAATTTTTAATTTATAAATATTTTTGATGTGAACACTTGTGAAAAAAACTTCTTTAGGCACGTTGGGCACTTTTGAGACGGTGAAAAATCACTGAACTCGCGTGACCATCTCGCTGAGATACATAAATTTAATAATCATTATTTTTCATGTAAAACAGGGCAATAAATGAAATTTTTATAACTGCATTACTACGTTGATAAAAATATTTTCTATTGAAGTGTTTATATCATTAGTACAGCCCTTCACAAGTCCACTGCTGAACATAGGCCTACCCCAAGGAATGCCACAAAGCACGGTCCTGAGTCACCTGCATCCATTGACATCCTGCATGTCTTACAAGGTCGTCAGTCCATCTAGTGGGGGGACGCCCTGCATTTCCTCCGCCGGTACGAGGCCGCCACTCGAGAATCTTTTTTAAAGTCTTATGATGATTAAAGTTACGAAGTGTTTATATACTACCTCTTAAAAAATATTTCTTAACAACCCAAAAATAATGTTTACAAGTTTGTGAAGCTAAGAAGTTTTCACTTTTGACGTGCAGTCCTACGACTGACAGTTTGTTTTGTACCATTTGCTTGTCATCACCCATAAAACAACACGGGCCGCCGATGTACCGGAATCACCCAATGTCGGCGTGTATTATAATATTTATATATTACGATATATATAATTTGTGTGTCACGTTCATTAGTCAACTTGTCGAATCAAAAGCCTAAAGGACTATTTTATAGAATAATAGATATTATTTGAAGGTACTATTTAAGTCTGGTTAAATAAGTTCTAAGTGCCATGTGGCACTTTACTTATAACTTTGGCACATCACCACATGTCACTCAGTTCAGGTCGTAAAAGGCGATTATGAGAAAATCGAGATAATTTTATGGCTTTTAATAGCAGATATAAAATATTCAGATTGGCTACGGGAAAAAGTCTCAAAGTTACGAAACGCTTGGTACTATGTGACAGCCAGAGAGTACCAATAAGTGTGTCGATAATCCCTTGGGAATTTATTTTTAAAAGAAAACAAACTATGCAGCGGCAAATGTGATGTAGAAGGACGTTCATTACGTGAAATTGCTAGGTGTGAAAGGAGGTTCAGTAGCAAACTGGGAATAAAACGTAAAAATGACGATTGTCAGCTAAATCGGCTATTCACACACTTCTTCCCCTTTTTAGTAACTATTAAAGTTTTTCTGCAAACTAGTCAGTGTTAGGAGGACTAACGCTTTCAAAAATTGTAGATTCCGAATAATAGATTTAAAGTAAAGTTGAAGCCTATATACGTCCCATTGCTGGGTACAGGCTTCATCTACTTCCTGAGAGTGTGATAGCGTGATTTCCGTAATGATGATAAGCATAATTTTCGTAAAAGTACTATGATTTCTCTGTGGTAACTAGACTAGCGTTTTACATGCGATGGATCAGATTTTACGATCACCAATCGACTTGTCAAGCACCTGTCAAAAGCATAATGCATGCATATGCCTAAATATTATCTGAAATAAAAAATCAAATGTCAATAGAGAAGACGACTTTGTGTTACCATCTGCTTGGGATCCCATAATCGTGGGGGCTAATCTGCGGGGTTTAGCTGCACTGATGATCTCCAAATATTGATGTGCTTTTCTTTTTTATTTTTAGTATGTCATAGAACATGTTTGAGTTATCGCTGGGTCTATCATTTCTCATTTTATACAAACTTTGCATTGTATACATTAAAAATATTAAAGAAGTAAAGAAGAGGATACCTGCGGAGTTTCTTAAAGAGGGCCCAGTTCTGTTCAATCGACGTCCAGGGTTGTAGACTTCTACTATAAAAAAAGAACCACCAGTTTATACGTGGTAGAGCCATGCTGCAGCTATATTAGTAGAATAGTTGTAGCACGAATGGGTCGGCTCGACCGGGGAAGGACCACGCTCTCACCGAATACCAGCGTAAAATAGCAGTTTAACATTGCTGTGTTTTGTATGTTGAGTGTAGAGATCCGGAGACTCTTTTTACTGGAAAAGAGGCATTCCATCTTAGTCCTCACGGGTGACAACGCATCTGCATTTTGATTCTTTACTGAGGATAAATGTAGATGTCTGTGGGGTCACAGCAAACATTTACCATCACGTGGACTGTGTGCTCGTTTGTCACCCGATCCTATAAAAAAAGAGTTGAAGTTGGAATGTGTGCGAAGTTCCATAGCAGTTCCATAAACAAGAACAACGTACGTATATAGGAATCTCCTACGTTTTTGTGACTGAACGCAGATGGTTCAGTGCTGTGTTGTGGCATTCCTTGTTCGAGGTCTATGTTCAGCAGTGGACTTGTGAAGGGTTGTAGATAAGGGATGAAAACATTAATGATGTTGAAGTTTTTTTGATAGATTTTCCGCTATTAGTTAATAGTTGGAGTCTTGTCAGTTTGCAGGATGCAGCACATTCTCGTCGAAATGTTCACTCTTACACCACATTGGAACGATATTACTTTATTTACAAATATTTGTGTTTTCTACCGACTTTAAATAGGAGGAGGTACTCAATTCAACTGAATGTTTTTTTTAAGTGTCATAACTTTTCTGGTTGAATTGATTTCGATGAAGCATTTTTTATTTGAAAGCTGGTGCTTCACATGTTGTGGTCCCATATACATTTAATCAAGGTCTGACTAATAGTTTTAGAGTTATTCTTAATAGTTTATATTGAAGTCGGTTGTACAAAATTTTTAATTTTATATTATATATTTAATAATTAAAAGTTACAAAAATAAATTATGTTAATGTTGACTTAATTTTCGTATCTTTATTCAAAAATCAGTAGCACAAGGATAGGGCTGCCACCTGTAGTGGTCAATGTAGTAGAAAAATGAACACATCTGTTACTGAGGCTCTTTCAAATGATGGATATCTGAAATGAGTCAATTAGGCCCTTCATATTATCCTCCGTATCGGAATTGTGAGGGTGGTAGGCTCGCAGTAATTTAGTTAAGGCGACCGCACTGCGGGTTGTCAATTGGCAAAATTTGTCGTTTGAAGCGTTTGTGGGGTGAGTAATGACAACTTTATCACGATCTCGGCAAAGAGAGCCCTAAAAAACCCATTGTTTGTCCAACCCCATCCACGGGAGGGGCGTGATTCATCGTGGGGATTGTTTTAGATTATTCGAAGGATATTAATCTTTTTCGAAATTATTTTCTACGGAGGTTTGTATCCTTAACTTTGCACGTATAGGTCTTGCAGATCCGCATACTAGCAGTGACAATATATGCATTTACAAACATATTTTTTCTTCGACGACCTGTAAAAAGTACACTATTGTATTATTAGATGCTTATTACTTTGATTACTACTTCTAATACGACTTAGGGACCTTCAAGAAAAGAGCCCATTCCTTTTGAAAAGGCCGGCAATGCATCTGCAATTCTCCTGGTGTTGCAGTTGTTCATGGGCGGCGGTAGTCACTTACCAAGAGGTGAGCCGCATGCTCGTTTACCCCCTCTCCTATAAAAAAATGTACATATTAGATACATTTAAAAAAATTGCTACGAAGTTAACGACTCCTAAAGTTGATCAACAAAAGTAGAAACAAAGGCAAGGAAAGGGAAGGGAAGTTTTGTATTCATATGACTTTGTTTGTTTTCTTTATTTAATTTTGTTTTCCTTTTTAAAAACGTTATCCCACCCTAGGAGTTTCTTCTGTATAGTGGAGGCAGTTTACAAACATATATTGCACGAGGACAAACATTCAGACTTGGAACAATTATTTGTAGGACATGCAAATACTTGTTCTGTGCGGGATTCGAACCCACGGCCCCCAGCGCAACAATTCAATCCTAAGTCACTGCACCACGAAGTCGTCGAATAAAAAATTGTAAATCAGTTGCATGTTACCTTGATGCAAATTATTAATTGAATTTTTTTTTATATATAGAATACTTAATAATAGAATTATGCTTAAGGATATTAAAAGTTTAAAAGTCCGTAATCTCAATACACTGACAATTTACATTAAAACCCAGTGATTATATAAAGTTTTATATAATGTAGTAAGAACCGCTGCTATTGTTGTTAAACTTTACCCACTGTGAACTTATTCAATGTGGCCCAAGTAAACGCAAACTTATTAAGATAACACTACGATTACGTCTTAATTTCGCCTCTATTTTCTGTGGCAACAAAACTTTAATAATGACCTCAATAATAGATGACGTAAGGAAAAGGCGTTACCGTGTAGTGGCGGTGTAAGAATAAATCCACTACCCCATATCATCCCGTAGGTGTGGTGAGAGGCGACAGAGGGAAACAAATCAGGAGATGGCCAGCAGCGTCTTCTTAATAACGACGAAAAATAAAAAAAAACTGCGGTTGACAAAACACCTGCCAACCGTGGCATCTACGGTAAATATCTCCACTATGTTGCAATTTATGGGGGATGCCTATGTTTAACAGTGGACTTTAGGTTGTAACGGTAACGGTAAGGAAAAAACAATAAAAGGAATGAACTTAATCAATTTTCTCACCATTTTACCATAAGAGACATTCACTAATATGAATTCTAGACACATCTAAACATGGGCCTATCGTTTTGTAGGGAGGATTTGTTTTCTACCGACTTCAAAAAGGAGTAGGTACTCAATTCAATTGTGTTTTTTTAATGTGTTACCTCATAACTTTTTTCTGGGTGAATCGATTTCGATGATTCTTTTTTTATTTGAAGGCTGGTGCTTCTCATGTCCCTCCCAAATTTGATCGAGGTCTGACCAATAGTTTTTGGGTTACTCTTAATAATTTATATTGAAGTCAGTTGTCCGAAATTTTTAATTTTAAATTATTGTCGTTACGATTTGGCAGAGCACTTGTCCCATTGAAGCCGCGTCGTCGGTTCATCTAATGGAAGCCAAAAGATTTTTGGCATTTTTTATTTTTGCCTCTTACGTCACACACGAAATTGGAAGATTTTCTTACGCCGTCATCGCACAGCATTATATTATTATATATATATAATTATAGAATAATAAAAGATAAAAAAAAATGTACAACCGACTTAAATTTTTTATTATAAATAACACTTATTATATACAATATTAAAAACTATAATAAAAAAACTAAAACTAGTAACTTAATTATCATATGGTACTACTCCCCGCGGTCATTTCAAGAACGCTGGCTGCGTTTTATTGGCGAATGGCTATAGTTAGCCTTTGAGCGAGAAAAGAACCATCCCTCTTGTCACCAACAGCAACGACCAGCCGCGGATGGAGTTCCTTTAGGAACTTCACCGCACATGGATCCCACGAAGCGATAGTCTCTACAGCAAATGGCACAAATATGTAGTCATCTCTCAGAGACGCATATTTGCGCCACTTACTCAGTTCAGCTGCCTCTGATGCCGCCCCGGCTCTAAACGAGGTACCCCTGAGATGAGGCCACCAGAGTGTCTACGCAAGTAGCATCTTACACTAGGGCTTTACCTCTCTCCCAAGGGACCAATGTCATACCGTCGGGTCTCCTGCCATCGTCTCTAAATATACCACAAGGCTCTAAAACCGAGGGAACATTTATATAGACAAGAGCTCTTCGGATGACATCGTTTAAAGAACCGTGCCGTGAAAATCTACCAGCACTTTTCTTACATGGAAGTCCTTGGAGCCCAAACTTGTCGACGCTGCTACCACAGGGGGGCACTGATGGGGTTGACAAATCGCCGCTCCTAGTAGGATTCCTACGGCGATGCGCAAGCTTTCCCCATCAAGTAATGTGCCGAGATTACTTGATGGTAAAGTGTGTAAACAGTGACTAGATTCCTTAGTCGAAACAGTTAGAAGGCGTGCCTTATCTTGGTCTTATATGGAAATTATGGTACAAATCTTTCTGCACGTCCTGTACCGACGGAATATCCCACTGTTTTTGTTGGTTAACTTCCAGTGGAACACTTCCAATTTCAGTATAAATTATTAAGAATAACTCAAAAACGATTGGTGAGACCTTGATCAAATTTATATGAGTCTACAAGAGAAGTACCAGCTTTCAAATTAAAAAAATAATATCGAAATCGGCTCACGCAGAAAAAAGTTATGAGGTAACACATATAAAAAAACAACATAGAGTCCAATTGAGTACCGTCTCCTTTTTGATGTCGGTAGAAAAGAATATATTATATTTATTACATTATTATCACATGCCTCCCCCATAGATTGCTTTAGGGGGGGTAATCTATGTAGGGGGGACATTTGCCATAGCTGTCTCGCTTGGCAGGCGGGTTGGCAACCGCAGTTTTTATTTTTAGTCGTTATTAGGAAGACGCTGCTTCCCATCTGCCGATTTGTTTCCTTCTGTCACCTCTTACGACACCCACGGGATGATATGGGGTTGTGGATATTCTTACACCGCCACTACACAGAACTTATATTCATTAACCGCTAATGAATTTCAAGTGTTAAAATAAAACAAATAATACGCAAAAATATATTAGATTAATGAATACCTAACATGTGAGCGGCAATCTCGAACGTTGGGGTACCACCATTAGTACAAGTAAGTTATAAAAGGACATTTGCTTCAACAGAAAATAAATTAGTAAAAATGTTTTTGTAACATCTTACATCTTTTAAGTAAAAAAGTAATACAAATTTAAAAGGTAATATTTTTGTATTAATTAGGGAGCTTCTAATTAAGATAATTCCAATAGATGGTTTTAAGGCGAATATTTTTTACATATTTGGGCCTTTACAATATAATTTCATATAATAAAACAAGAGATTTAATTAATATTTTTTAGTGAAAACTTCGCCTTAGTTTTTTAACATTTTACTTGGAACTAATAGTTTCTGTCGTCTTTTTCATTTCAATGTGATTACTCTAATATATATATATATATATATATATATATATATATATATATATATATATATATATATATATATATAATTTAAAATTAAAAATATTGCACAACCGAATTCAATATAAGTTATTTAGAATAACTTAAAAACTATTGGTCAGAGAGATTCATCGAAATCGGTTCACCCAGAAAAAAGTTATGAGGTAATACACATAAAAAAAAGAAAAAAACATACAGTCGAATTGAGTAGTCTCCTTTTTGAAGTCGGTAGAAAAATTACTATTTGTTTGTTCGTATTTTACGCGCTGTTATACCGTTCATCAGATTGCGGAAAAACTAAATAAATAAATTTAAATATTTATAGGCATACTACAATTAACATACAGTTGGTGGCGCGCGTATCGCACGGATACATTTACATGAAAGTCATATATCATAAAATTTTAACGAATGTATTAACATTCCCAATTAAACAATATAACCTTCCCAAATTTAAAACGATATTTCCACAATTATTTCCACTGCGGCAGCAACGCGCTGGGTACCAGCTAGTGTATATAAAGTGCTCGGTATCTTATGATTCGAATCCTATTATGGAACATTTATTCGAATGGCCTAAATGTAATAATCAGAGTTTGTATGTTTGTCCAGATTAAATTTGTGTATGTAAAACGTCACAGAGAGAAAAATTCCAAGTGTGTGATTATGAAATTTTACTTTACACAGATCCTGATACTGACACTCTTTTCTCGCCCTTTTCACAATACGCATACATGCTCGCCGGTTAAGATTTATCGAAATTACATATACATATATATAGCCTATATAGCTAGAATAACATATAGCCTATTTGATCGATGCGGAAGTATATTTAAGGAGGACTCTGCCACTCATTTCCGAAGTATAAATCTACTTTGTTAATTTATCCTCATACATTATTTTCTACAGACTTCAAAAAGGAGACGGTACTCAATTCGACTGTATGTTTTTCTTTTTTGTGTTACCTCATAACTTTTTACTGGGTGAACCGATTTCGATGATTCTTTTTTTATTTGAAAGTTGGTCCTTCACGTGTGGTCCCATATATTGATTAAGGTCTGACCAATAGTTTTTGAGTTATTCTTAATAATTTATATTTAAGTCGGTTGTACAAAATTATTAATTTTTAATTTTTACTTGTACAAATTACCGACGCGTTGCTTTTATAATCCTGGTCACAACATCGTCTTGCAAACCACACTTTTTTATCACACAATTTTTCACCCTATTATTCACGGTTACACCTGTTGTGGACAAAATATTTACAGGAGAAAATAAAACAGAAGATGGGCAGCAGCACCTTTCTGCTGACAACTAAAAATAAATAAAAATCTGGGTCTTGGTAAGCAGGTAAACCCTGCTTACCAAGCGTGGCTACTATGGCACATATGGCTTTATGAGTCAATCTAAGGGGGAGGCCTACGTTCTGCAGTGGTCTTTTGGTAGGTTGTAATCTTGATGATTAATGATGTATTCGCTACCAAGCTTGTTTCATTCAATTGTTTAAAACAATATACCTAAAGGCTATATATAACATCCTGATGGATTTCTTGCCGATTGTTCCCAGAACAGTAGTATTTTCCGTAACAGTGGTAGAACGAATTTAATAACTTATATATAAACCTGTGAATATGTGTTAATAGGAAATAATATTTAAACTGTATTTATGATCTTTTTTTTCTCTTCATCAGTCCGTATCCGTACCACTTCTATCTATTGTTGGAAATGGGTCTCTCATGCTTTAGGGAGAATTTTCTTTAATCACAATGCTTGGCTAGTGTACTAGCTATCGCCTTACCAGTCGTCTTGTGCCTCTGACGCCACTTCCTATTGTCTGTTCGGGTATTTTATGTGTGGCGTAAATGATGGTTGTATTATCTGTAATAACTTCTGGGATAAGGTGATCGCTACCGAACTATTTCTAATATGATTTGTATGGTTATGCAATTGTGAAATATAATATTTTTAGAAACTATTCCACTTCTGATGAAATTAATCTCAAAGTATTTAAATAAAAGAACACTACTCGGTAACAAACCCTGCTTACCATCAGGACCCCCAATTACATGATAACACCAAAGTATACAAACCAATAGCGTCACTACCCATCTCAATGTAACACAGGGCAGTCTCTCAGCAACACGACCTTCCTTGCCTACACTAGTAGAATACCCCAACGGGCATAGTAACGACAGTGAGACTCGTAGAAATACAAACTTATACCTCTTAGTCGCCTGTGCGATACGAGCTTTGTACTGCTAAAACAAGGGAGTTTTGGCGGGAACTTGACCGGCGGCGGTTTGCTGCTTCTGTATTATTGTTTAAATAATGGTTTGAAGTGGACTTTGATATGTAAAAGTGGTGCGATTTTGTGTATTAAGTTTCTGCGCATGTGAACTATTAGTAGAAACTGTGAAACAAGTACTCTGATGGTGATGTGATTCTCAAAATAAGGTGTCTGTCTGCTTAGGCGCCTTGAAATACCATCGCCAACCGTCAGTTGTCTGCTGGCTCAACTTGTCGTCAAAATCTCCCAAGGGCTGTAGGATGTGACGCATCAACATATTGTGAAGCAGTGTACTATGAAGGATAATTATTATAATATATTGTAACTTCAGGCTCAGAAGGGCTAGATCCCAGAGCCGTAAAGCCAGTTATTAAGAAGAAGAGTGCTGAAACAAGTGGGAGATTACCATTCTACTTTCATTTGTTCGCATTTCCTTTTATTTTTTTTACCCTCATTCCCAACAATACATTATTTTAAACTGTACTTTTTTCAAAAATATTTCCGAATGGTTTCTTACTTGTTCTTTCCAGGACATGGGTATTTTCGAACCAGTGGCTATTATTTACAATCTATATTAAATAAAAATCGATTTATATTTCCATATATTTTGTGTTAGTTTTTAGTTCACATCAAAATATGCAGCAGGTTAACAATTCTCAGTTGAATAAAACTACTTTTACGGATTTTATCGCATTTAATACCACTTATTTTTAATTCCCAACGTTTCGGAAGATTTGCTGCAACCGGGACCGTGGGTCTCATTTGTGAAATAATTCATCAGCATTCTTCAGTTTCTTATCTAGTATGTATGTTACGCGACATCTTTGTTAATTTTACAGCGATTTCGAAGATTCTTTTTTTTTAAATAGGTTATACTTCAGAAGTTGTTCCAAAGTTATTTGGATAAAAATTCCACCCGTAACGGTGTTGAAATATGTAATTACGGTGTACGTAATGTATTTATGGTGATAAGGTTTGTAATGTAAGTATTTATACGACATTGAGATTCCTTAATCCACTCAAAAGGGTAAATAAAAATGTAAAAGGCGACTTCAATGAACTGAAAAGAATAAAATAATCTTACATTGTGAAGGCGGTGCTATAAAGTTTATTCTAAACACTGTATGTGTAATTATTAACAATTAAACCCTCAGATTGAAGCTATTCGCAGTAAAATACAACACAAATAAATTAAAAAATACAGTTTTTTTCTTTTAAAAACTTTACCACGTTGAGATTTTTTCCTGTACTCTGGAGGTAGTTGACAAACATAAATTGCACTAGCACATATATCCAGACCCGGAACAATTATTTAGAAGGCCAAACAAATACTTGTTACGTGCGGGATTCGAACCAGCGGCCCCCAGCGCTAGCTAACTCATTGCTAAGCCACTGCGCCACTGCACCGTTTTTTTTGTGATGTTTATTTGATGGATAGTCTGTACCTTGCTGATCTTGCAAACTTCGGAAGGGTGCAAGATCAGCCTAAAAATATTTAAATTTTTAAAACATTTTTTAGTATTAATATTAAGTACCTATATTTTTAAGAACGTAAGCTATGTGCACACCTAATAATCATTTACGAATATAAGCGTATAACATTTTAAAGCGGAACACCCATCAACGCCAAAATCATGATTACGAACGAAATGTCTGAAATTTTCGAACGCTGCTAAATTGCTTGGCTGTATGCGAAGAATGCATTAAACAGCCAAGTCGAAAAGAAAGGAATATTTAGAGCGAAAAAGTCGTGATAGTAATTCAAAAAAGGAACGTTCCACAATTACTGGCACGCGAGCGAATACAGTCGCGCGCCGGAAACGGCGTTGTACACATTGTAGTTTGTGTAACAAATAATAAAAATAAAGCATTTTCTGCTCAAGAAGTAATTACATACATCAAAGTGACAAGCGAAGTAATAGTCCGGGTGGTAAATGGTTACACGGTACATGAATACTGTGGATTAAAATGGAATACCTTACTGTTATATTAGCTCTCCATACCCTTCAAAACGGAATACAGCAGTGGATGTGGATATTTGTTCAGGTAAATAGCTTAGAAGATGATATCCACCCAGATGGACTCCCACGAAGAAAATAAATTCTACCAACTAGAAAACTATCCCATTCATAACTCCTATGTATTTCATAAATGCTTATCAAAATAAAAAAATTAAACCTCAATAGGTTATTTCATTATTTTACAAAAACAAACACAAATTATTTAAATATTTTTAACAGAACAGAATAAATTATATTATATACTATTTACAACGGACATGTCTCACTTAATTCTATTGAAGTCATGGATTGTTACAGTTTTCGAGTCGTAAAGTGTTGCTGTGTCGATTGCGGAATATTTTAATTGGCATGGAGATGTGTCTTTTTTTTAATAAAACATTATTTTAAATGGTAGAGTCGTGTCCGAAGTTTAAATGCTAACAAATGATTACACATATATTTTAGCTTGTATAAACGCCTTTAATCTTATTTACCACATTATGTCTGCGGCCTAACGCCGACTTCACGTCGTGTCGTGATCGCCGCGAGCCGCTGACGGAACGCCTTCTCGTCCCGCAAGTCAAGCCCTTTCCATCACTGTGAGCCTAGTACTACCCGTACTTATCTAGTGACTTTCTTTTAGTTCCTTGTCGAATCTGTTTGACTAAAAAAACTAATAAAGAGTTTGAAAGGCTCTTTAGTTACTGTATCCTGATAGGATTCAGAAACCAGAATCTACTTGCACCCACCCATTAAAGCCTATTAAAATTTTGTTTACATTACCAAAAATAAAATAAAGTAAAAAAAGTAAAGTTACAAGCCTATATACGTCCCACTGCTGGGCACAGACCTCTTATTTCTGAGAGGGCTGTGGTAGCTCAAGCGCTAAGCACTCGCTGTAAATGTCACAGTACGCGAGTAACCCTGGGTTCGATTCCTTTCGGGAGCAATGAAATTGTTAGTTGCAATTTTAAGTATTACCACTTGCTCGGCGGTGAAGGAAAACATCGTGAGGAAATCTGCGTGTCTGAGAAATAAGAGAAAAATATTTCGAAGACGTGAAGTTCGCCAACACGCATTAGAGCAGCGCGGCGGTCATTTCTTTGCCTTAAAACCCTCTCAAAAATGAAATAATTCCCTATTATTCCATTTTTAGCAGTGTTAATAAGTATAAATTGGTATGATGGTAAGTGGTAGCAGTGACCCACAGACATCTACATCTATCTTTTTTTTCGAATTAAAATGCAGTTGCGCCGTCAGCCGTGAGGACTAAGATGGAATGCCTCGTTTCCAGTAAAAAGGGTCTCCGGTTCTCTACACTCACCATACGAAACACAGCAGCATTAAGCTGCTATTTTACGCTGGTATTCTGTGAGAGCGTGTTCCTTCCCCGGTTGACCCGATGCAACATGGCTATACCACGTTTATACTACTACTTGATAACGGAACTATAGCCTTCTTTGTTTGAAATTTCCCCTGAGGACTAGGGTAGTATGACTCATAGCCTGTAATTATAATGACGTTCTTTACCCTTCAGAGTGAAACACACCAGTGCACGCATTGTTGCATGGCGGCAGAAGTAGGTAAAATATTGTTACCTACCCAGATGGACTTCTATGAGTGTGCAGTAAGAGAGTGCTACCACCAAGAAAAACCCAAATTACCTCACCGAATTTGTTCATTTTGTAATATTATCGATGATGTTTATCACGTTTTGATAGAATGTGCCCAGAACTCCAGAGAAAGAGTAGTTCTAATTTACATTTGTCCTTAATAGTAATAGTATTTTATCGGACCCATTATCAGATGATGCCAATAAAACTGTATTTAAGAAGATTAAGTAAAACTAGTATAATAAGTTTATTTGTTAGTAATTTTTAAGATTTTTTTGTAAATACCAGGGCGGCATAATCGCATCAGCGACAAAGCCCTTTAAATATAAATAAAAAAAAGAAAAACCCAAATATCCTGAGCATTGGTTAGTAGTGTTAAATCCGTATTCGTCATTAATATGGCCCGCTGCATAGAATTATAACTCTATGGGCCCGCCGTTTGAGTCGAATTATTTCTTCTTCAGTACTCATATTTAAAAATAAGGCATGACGATGGTTTCAGTACAGCAATATTGAAGATTTGAAAAAGGAATATCATGCCTCAAATGTTTTATTTGAATTTAGAATTTATAGTATACAGCTGTTACAGTTCAAAATGGCTCGTTTCTAGAAAATGGAAATTTTATAGGCAGACTATATAATATTTAAAAGTATAGTTTTTAAAGTGCCTATATACTTTCAACTATAAATTACAGATTTTCTCCCATTTTAGAGGACATTCTACCCCATTAACTTAAAATCCCTAACCCTTTTCCCCCAATTTTCATACTCCTTAGTGCAGGTTTGGCAGACCTCATAACTTGTGAAAAAAATGTTATGTTTTAAATTATAACAAATGGTTAATCAACACTTAAAACTGCTTTTAAATATTCCAAAGGCACCGACTACAATTTTGTCAACGAATGTACCTTATATATTATGTTATTTTATTATCTCCGCCTAATTAATCTTTAACGGCACTTTACACAGACTGTACAATGTACTTTTTTGATTGTGTTTCTTTCATATATCTAAAACTATGTAGTAAGTAAATTGCCGTGTATAGACGATAGCCCTTATTTATTTCAAAATGTTGCTCACTTGGCCAAAACGCCCTGCAGCTAGCACGACCCACAGTTACTACTGTAATGAGACCACCAGACTATGGCATTCAATTCTTCATGCGGTCTTTTTGTTTCAAAAGTTCAAGGCCCTGTTGAACTGGAATTTAAAAGTTGAAAAGCTTCGGTAAATTTTAATTTTGAAATTCATTTGAATACAAAAACATTTTGATTATAATGTTCATTACGATAAAATTATTACATAAGGGTTCTAAGAAACAGTGATATGTAAAAAAAATTGTAAAATTAAAGTAAGTCATTAGAGATGTGAAGCATTTTTATCTTAATTTTGTGATATTAACAATCTTCCAATTCCAAATCAATCAATGGTTATATATTATACGTGAAGCGAAAACATTGTACCCCTTTTTAGGCATTTTGCGTGCACAGGGGAGTGTGAGATTTGGCATACTTAAAATGTATATATGGAGAAAGAGTGCAAAAAAATAAAATTTACAAATACATTAAATAAAATAAAATAAAACATTCATTGTTTACGTTCATATTGCCAATGTCAAACTTATAATAGTCTGTGGTCCAACAGGTGCACAGATTAGCCATTGTCACCAAAGAATTATGAGCGTATGTAATGGCAAAAAGCTATTATCTACACTACCTTTTGGAGAGAAGTTTCAGAATAAGTAGGTAATATAGGCAAATAGTGAAGAAAAAAAATTAATAAATAAAAATTACAAACATTTTGTCCTTTTATCCTTTAAATTAAAAATGTGTGGTAATTAATTAACTGATTTTACTGCGCACGTACACATTCGTAAGGGTCGATCGGTAGGCAAAAACGTTATTGCTAAGGCTTAAAGTAATTGTTACGGGTTTTGCTGTTTTGGTTGTCCACGAGCAATTTATGAATGTATAAAAACGTCTACATATAATAGAAAATTTCTTAGCACAAGGGTAAAGTTTATTAAAAAAAATTAATTACCTTTCAATGCTAACGTATTCTTTAATACTCCTAAAATGACAATGGTCACATAATACGTATTCGTATGTTATCCCCATATAGTATTTCGCGAAATGATAACTCTACGAGTAGGTATATACAGTTACAGTTAATAAAAAGGGCCATAGTTATTTGCATCGTAGTCATTGTTACGGAGTTATTAAAGGGGGGCCAGATTGTCTTATACCAATATGCCTACACTGGCCATGAGTAAATACCTCGAGGCGTTCGGTCCCCGAACGCGACCCCACGTCTACCGAACAAAAGCTCAACAGCGCTCACTGAACGATTGATCCGCGCGAATATGTTTCAATTAATACATTCTTTTATTACTTGCAGCTTGGGTGTTTTACTATTGTAATATTGTATTTAAGTGTGACGTAATGGCATTACACTATTCTATTACACTCTCTGAAATAAGAGTAGTCTGTGCTTTACAGGACCTCCAAAGTCTATTACATATTTTATAATTACTTTAATACTTATTCTAAAAGCAATTATAATTATAGATTATAACTTATGTTTTTATTGGTTTCTAATCAAATTACATAATTAATATTTTCTGGCCCTTTAGTTCCATCTACCGTGTATACGAGTATGACTCCAAGTAATTTTAAATTACCCACAGATCATAAAAGAAGGAGACAGATATAAATGGATTGTTTAAAAGAAATAAACGGACTTAGAACAAATATTATCATATTTGTTCGAAGTTAACATTAGGGCAATTGTTTTTTTAACTTTATTCTATCTATAAATTAAAAGAAATCAGGTAAATAAGTTAACTGACTTCAAAGATATATTCCCCCGTTTTAGGAGTTGGTTAAAAATGTTAGAAAACGTATAACTAATAAGTTTTTTCAGTGAAATTTAGAAAAAATATCAAAGATGTCGAAGCACTTTTTACTAAAATCAAATGCATTAATTAATGATAATACATGCACGAAACCTTTTTTAAATTGTTTATTATATAAAATAAACTACATAATACAGTCAATATGGTTTATATAGTACACAATAGCATAATTTACAAAGCAGTAAACAAAAGATAGTTTCTTTCCAGTCAGCATCAATGCGTAAATAAAAATAAATCCAAGATGTCTGAATTCAAAATCCCCATCGCAAATTCGATAGATCCGGGCGATCGTGCGGTTGTAGCCCGCGGATATTTACATTACTCGTACGGAGGTGAACTAGCTAAGCTCGGATTATTCCTATCTTTCATTACCTAATGGTACATAGTGAGGGGAGAATGTTTGAATAAGTTTAAGCATGTATTAGATAGAGATCATTTTTTATATTACTGTACCATCAAGTTGTAAGAGAATCGATTATTACCCATTTGTCCAGTGGGTGTTGGAGCGATTATAGAAAGTGTTAGAAGCATCTTATGGTGATCACGTTTGTGTCAAACCTTAAATATTAGGGACTGCTAAAGGAGAGCAGCGTCTAAGATCCGAAACGGCTAGTACTGTGATCGGCAATCCGTCGACAACTGTGGCGATTATGTTAAATCCCCTACAACGGAAGGGATAAAGGGCCGTGAAAAAGAAGATTTTTACTATATTTACGGTTTATTTATAAATATTCCATAAATGATATCATCACCGTAAATCATATATTTACGGTTTTGATTTGTTATACAGTAAACATACGCAGTAGAGCCATGCTGCAGCTATATTAATTGTATAGTTGGAGCACGAATGGTTCAGTTCGAAGGAAGAACCACACTGTCACAGAATAACAGCGTAAAATAGCAGCTTAATACTGTTATTTTTCTCATGGTGAGTCTAGAAAACCGGATACCCTTTTTACTGGAAAAGAGGCATTCCTTCTTAGGCCTCACGGCTGACAACTCATCTGTATTTTGATTCGCAAACGAGGATAGATGTAGATGTCTATGTGCCACAGCATTTACTTACCATCAGGTGGACTGTGTGCTCGCTTGTCACCCTTATCCTATAAGAAAATATCGCCAGAGAATCACAGCAAAGCCAAATAGCAGCGGGGCTCTATCACATAAAAAAAAAACACTATATAGAGTAGGTAGGAATGTAGGATGTCTGTAAGTTATATCACTTTCCGTGAGACTTTTTAATTATTACAATGTCGGAATGCAGATATAAGGTAATTGTAAACAATCCCTTAATCCCAAAGCTTTATGATCACGATCGATTATTACCGTGTTTAAAAATCTGTTAAAAGCAGGGCCTTATACTTTGCGTTTAAAAATTTGCTAAATCTATTGATCTATTAATTATAACTTGGTACAGTCTTGATCTTGATATGTTGCTGGCTCTAGAAATAGGTAAAAGGTAAGGTACCTGGTATGGTTACTAGGTGGTAATATTTATTATCAATGTTTTTCTTTTATTTTTTATAAGCAATAGTATAATAGTTTAAATATTGTAATAAGTAAAAGAGCCGTGGTAGCTCGGTACCAATGAAATTGTTAATTGCAATTTTATATGCTGATTTACCGCGTGAACGATGGAAAACATCGTGAGGATACCTTATACCTGAGAAGTAAAAATTTCGAGGATATTTGAAGTTCACCAACATTTTTTTTTTTTTTTTTTTTATAAGATAAGGGTGACAAACGAGCACACAGTCCACCCGATGGTAAGTGGTTGCTGCGGCCCATAGACATCTACATCTATCCTCGTTTGCGAATCAAAATGCAGATGCGTTGTCACCCGTGAGGACTAAGATGGAATGCCTCATTTCCAGTAAAAAGGCCTCCGGCCACCTGCACTCACCAAGCGAAACGCAGAGGTAAACCTCTACTTCAGGTTGGTATTCTGTGAGGTCGTGGTACCACCCCGGTTCGAGCCGGCCCATCCGTGCGACAGCAAAAGCTGCCGCGTGGCTCTACCACTGTTAAACATGCATTTGAGCAGCGCGGCGGCCATTTCCTTGCCCTAAAATCATCTTATAAAAAGAGGCCTGTGCCCAGCTGTGAGACATATGTCTCAGATAGGCTGAAACTTTAACTTTAAGCAGTAGTGTGGCGCGGCTAGATGGAGTGACGACCTGGTAAGGCTTGCAGAAACTCGATGGACGCAAGTTGCTTAGCACCATGTTTTGTGGCATTCCATGGTGGATGCTTAGCAGTGGATTTTTGTTGGGATGTAAAGCTGAACGATAATGCTGATTTTTCTACCGACTTCAAAAAGGAGACGGTACTCAATTCGACTTTATATTTTTTTATGTGTGTGTTACTTCATAACTTTCTACTGTGTGAACCGATTTCGATGATTCTTTTTTTATTTGAAAGCTGGTGCTACACATGTGTTGATTAAGATCTGACCAATAGTTTTTGAGTTATTCTTAATGATTTGTATTGAAATCAGTTGTACAAAATTTTTAACTTTAAATTATTCTATTTAGAAGTTTGAGATATAATTAGAAATGAAGACTACTGCTAAAGAATTTCAAATTGTCGTAATTGAACGTGACCTTTGATTATCCAACATTATTTCGGCACTCCTAGCAGATGTTATTACGACGCCTCCGTAGCATAACAGGGCGGTGACTGAACACTTAGGTTTGAATTCCGTACAGAATAAGTTTTTGTATGGCCCACATCTAAATATTGTGATCTACGATACAGGAAAATTTGTTTGTTGGAGTAACGTTTAAAAAAATGTTAAACGCATATATAAAAATGTTATTAAAAATGTTATGAGACACGACGCGATAGCGTCGTTGTTCTATTGAAATACGAATGTTATTTTATATTTTAATAGATATGAATAATTGTTGCAATGTTTTTTGCAAGGCTTTGTGAGCCAGATCTATTTGTCAATCTAAATATTGGCTCAACACTTAGCGTAAATACTCTTACCGCTCAGAGGTCAAACAACCATTTTGTTAGTGAGTGTAAAAGATCTAAGTACATCTTTCATCCATTGTCGATGAATAAGACTAGAGTCAGTTTTTTTTCTTATTGATACATCGTTCCACTTCTGGACATAGGCTTTTTCTTTAGTAGGAGCATTTGTCGTTATCGCTCGGCAGGCACATTTTTTTATAGCAGAGGGGGCAAACGAGCATACGGCTTATCAGATGGTAAGTGACTACTGCAGCCCATAAACAACTGCAGCACCAAGGGAATAACCTTTTAAACTTTTTAAAAAAGAGTCGGCTCTTTTCTTGAAGGTCCCTAAGTCGTATCGGTCCAGAAAAATTTCTGGTGGTAGTTGATTTCACAAGAAAGTTGTGCGAGGATGAAAACTTCTTCTTAATCGCACAGTGGTGGACCGCCAATAATCCAGATGGTATGGATGGTATCGCGAGTTTTGTCGCGATGTGCAATGATGAAATTGAGCGGCTGCAATTAGTCCAAACAATTCCTCAGAACACTTCCCGTGGTAGATGATAGATCCTTTCTCTTCTCTTCTCTTTCGTGGCAGCCTGAGCACCCACGCTCAAGAAGAGGAGGGTAGCTTGGGCGTGGATGCTCAGCGAGGGATTATCCGACATCAGGGGTGCTGGTACCCTCCTGGGATAGTGTGTTATTTAACTTCGCTACCATGTTAAAAGGGGGGGGGGGACTGGGCCTCCGGCCACCTGCACTCACCAACGAAACGCAGAAGTAATCTTCTACTTCACGCTGGTATTCTGTAAGGTCGTGGTACCAACCCGGTTCGAGCCACAGCAAAACCTGCCGCGTGGCTCTACCACTGTTACATTTGTGATCACAATGCTTGCCGTAATGTACATTTGAAGAAACATCCTGTCACATGTGGAGGGGACTTTACTTCTGTGTAGTACGAGATAATTATATAGTATATAATTATAATGCACTCGTCGTTACAGGATTTTCCAGGTAGTCCTTCTTTTTTTATATAGGAGAGTGGGCAAACGAGCATGCGGCTCACCTGATGGTAAGTGACTACCGCCGCCCATGAACAACTGCAGAGGTTGCGTGTTGGGTTCTTTAACGCCGTCACTATCCGGCTATAAAGCCAAAATAATAATATTAAGGGGCGATTGTGCGATTATTTGAGTCCAATCTGCTTTTGCATCTCCCTTAACCCTCTCAGTACCTTACTGGAGACTCCAGGCGGAGGTTTCAGCTTCGGAAATAAGGTACAAAAGTGACTCGCCTTTTCTATATGGATGATCTCAAATTATTCGCCTCCAGTCGCTCTCATCTTATGGAATTGCTAAACATCACTTGTGATTTTAGCAATTCTATTGTAATGGAGCTGGGGACGGATAAGTGTGCGATCCTCCATGTAGAAAGGGGAAGAGTTGCTAACTTTGAGGGCATAGACTTATAACTGCCCATCAACATAAGGACCCTTTCCGAAGCTGAAACATACCGATACCTGGGTATATCACAGAACATCGATATCGATGAGGCGGGTATGAAGCAGTCAATTTGCGATGTGTTTTATGCACGTTTGACCAAAGTGCTTAACAGCCTTTTGTCCGGTGTGAATAAGACACATGCATATAACAGTTGGGTCATGCCTGTACTCATGAACTGAACTGAACTTAACGCCTTGGATAGAAAAGTCCGCACTACTATGACGTCCCATAGGATGCTTCACCCGAGACCGTCGATTATGAGGCTGTACTTGCCGCGGAAACATGGTGGGCATGGCTTTTAAAGCCGCTTACCATGCATAATCGCGAAGTGTGCAGCCTCCGTAATTACTTTCTGACGAGATCGGATGATCCATTCTATAGGGACGTCATTTCTTGTGATAAAGGGCTTACCCCCTATATCCTTAGCCAACTAGCAATGACAAAATCCGGTAATACAGAGCATTTCCAACCAGGAGACCGTATGGAAGGAGAAAGAGCTCCACGGGAGGTTCTACAAAGCTCTACATGAGCCTTTCGTAGACAAAGCTGCCTCCCTCCACTGATTACGTTTCGGTGACCTCTTTGGGGAAACCGAGGGTTTTGTCTGTGCGATACAGGATCAGGTTATTAAGACCAACAACTATCGGAGATACAACCTAAGGGATGGCACCGTCCACATCTGTCGAGCTTGTCGCCATTCCGGTGAGTCACTTAGGCATGTCATCTATATGTAAGTGAATAATTTGAACGCAATTAAAAACTTTTGATTACGGAACCTTTAATATTATTAAGACCAAGTAGCGTATGAATCAATAAATTATACTGCGTATTTATAAATAAAGTGGTAACATCTCAATCTACCAACATAAGAACAACATATCAACGCTCACGCAGCGATGCCAACATAGCGTTACAAGGTTGTTAAGCGCGACGCACTGCGGGCGGCGGCCTCCAGCCGGGACGCGGGCGATGCTACTGCGTGCTTTTTCATTTTCGATTTAGACATATTAATGTGATTAAAATTTAAAAATTGTTTTTAAATGCTACTTACCATTTTGGTTAATATTATAGACTAAGAAACATGTTTGGTTACCAATGTAATGCCAGCTTTTAACATTACAAATATATTTTTATCATATATTTTTCGCGATAAAATGAGCAAACAAAAAAGGGTGGGTCATATTACGAAACATTTTGCCTTCTGTTCTGCTGCAGCTATATTAGTAGTATAGTTGTAGCACGAATCGGTTGGTTCGACCGGGGAAGGACGACGCTCTCATAGAATACCAGCGTAAAATAGCAGCTTAACACTGCTGTGTTTCGTATGGTGAGTGTAAAGAACCGGAGAACCTTTTTACTGGAAAAGAGGTATTCCATCTTAATCCTCACGGGTGACAACACATCTGCTTTTTGATTCGCAAACGAGGATAAATGTAGATGTCTATGGGCCACAGTAACCACTTACCATCAGGTGGATTGTGTGCTCGTTTGTCACCCTATCCAATAACAAAAACACGGTTTTGATTATTAATTAGATTACCATTACAACCTATTAAAAGTCAACTGCTGAACATAGGCCTCCCCCATAGATTGCCGCACAGGCCTTGGCGAGCGGGCAACCGCAGTTTTTTTATTAATAAGAATGACAATAATTCCTTGTTTGTTTCCCTGTGTCACCTCTCTATCTAGAGCATGATATGGGATAATGGATTTTCTTACACTGCTTCTATATCGTCAATTAATGTTGGTGGGCCCATTAATAGACGTTGTTTTCCTGAAGAACATCAAACACGGCGACAACTTTCGTTTCTGTTTTGCGGAAAAATTCAGAGGCATTCTATAAGACTTGTCCTACAAGTTACGGATGCAAAGTATAAGCAATAACACCAGTGGACGCTTGGTTAGTGTCGTTCATTTGTTTATTGATACTTTTCTTGAGCTTAAGGTGAGGATTATGACGAAAATTGGAAAGTTTGCATGCATGATGCATCAGCATTGAAGGCAAAGATTTTGCATTAATAAAACTAAAGACTTCATTACTACTAGTTATAACTTTTTTGAACTAGTATGAATTTATTAGTGCAATCACTGAAAGACGCGCTACTTAGCCTAAGGCTAAGGCCTAAGGCAGGGCATTCGGTTAGGTGGATAGCGACGTAAGCGTGATGCATTTAGAGTGGCTTGAACACAATAATATGTAATTCATGCGCCTTTATTTTTCATGCACATAGAACGTCCAGTCCCGTCACCGTGTTTCGCTAATAAGTCCCTGTTTACCTAATAAAAATGGCAGGCAAAAATATAAACAAACCACAAATGGGTAAGAAAAAAAAAATATTAGGTGAAAAAGAGTTTTCTATTGAATTTCTTATAGTTATTTCACGTGTTCGCGTATAATTGTCGTACACTCAGTACATTCAGTTGCGTCTTTGAGTTTCTCAACTAAGTTCTCTGTCTACCTAATGAAAAATGGCAGGCAAAAAAATGAAACCACAAATGGACCAGCAGTAAAACAGGAATTATTGAGGGAGAGGGGAGGTTTCCTGTCGAATGTCTTATAGTAATCAACCAAGTTTAGATTCGGTAATAATTTGTGGTTTAATAGGTAGTCAGTTTTAGGCAGTCACGATGTGGATGGAATAGAGGATGCAATAGAATGGATTTAAAATAGAAATTAAGGAATACACACGTTGTTAGAAATTTTCACTTTTTAATTTCGATGTAATTATAAGAAGTATAATCACAAAAAAAAATATATGTAACGACAGCATACCCCACATATGTTAAAAAAGCTTTGAAAGTTGTGATTGTTAGGTGCGTTGAAGTTGAAGCGTTACAAAACAAACGGCCCCTCTCCCTCGTGTCAATTAAAAATTTCTTGAATAAGTAATTGGGGAAAGGTTGATGCAGTATGCTAATATTTTTTAAATGTTATTGCTATTATGGTATTGTCTGTTTCTACCAGACGGAAAAGTCTATTAATCGTGTCAATGCCAAAAAAACATATTATTTAACATTTTAATTTATTATAATTATGTATAGGTATATAAATGATGTATGTCACTATGTCTGGCGTATGTGGACTATGAGAAAGCCTTTGATTCCGTCGAAATTTGGGCGGTGCTGCAGTACCTTCAGCGGTGCCAAGTTGACTGTCGGTATATCGAAGTGCTGAATTTCTTGTACAGTAGGGCTACGATGGCTATCCGAGTACAGAATCAGAGTACGAAACCTATCCAACTGCAGAGAGATGTAAGACAGGGTGACGTTATATCTCCGAAACTCTTCACTGCTGCATTGGAAGACGTTTTCAAGCTGCTGGACTGGAAAGGATGCGGTATTAACATCAATGACGAGTACATCACTCACCTTCGATTTGCCGACGATATAGTCCTTATGGCAGAATCGCTGGAGGACCTAAGCACTATGCTCAATGACCTCAATAGTGTCTCCCAACGGATAGGTAGTGGTAATCAAACAAAAGAGTGACTTTCAATAAGTATTATTTATAATCTATATTGAATAAAAAAGTTTCTGTTTCTGTTTCTGTTTCTGTTAGGTCTTAAAATGAACATGGACAAAGATATTCAATTCGGTTGGGCAGCGTTCGGGAAATTACGGCACATCTTCTCGTCAGGTATACCTCAAAACTTGAAAACAAGATTGTACAACCAGTGCGTGTTGCCAGTGATGACCTATGGTACTGAGACGTCGTCCTTCACTGCTGGCCGGATGAGGAAGATCAAGGTCACTCAACGAGCTATGGAGAGGGCTATGTTCGGAGTTTCTCTGCGTGATTAACTTAGAAATGAGTATATCTGCAGTAGAACCAGACTGACCGACACAGCCCAACGGATTAGTAAGCTGAAGTGGCAATGGGCCGGCCATATACCTCGAAGAACCGACAACCGATGGGGAAGAAAGGTTCTCGAGTGGCAGCCTCGTACTGGCGGACGAATTGTAGGGCTTCCCCCCACTAGATGGAGTGACGACATGGTAAGACATGCAGGAAGTCGATGGATGCAGGTGGCTCAGGACCGTGCTTTGTGGCATTCCTTGGGGGAGGCCTATGTTCAGCAGTGGACTTGTGAAAGGCTGTAATAGTGATATAAATGATGTAATTATTACATATAAGTGCGCTTAGTCTAAAGAAGATCTTAACAATTGAAAATGGATAAGAAGTAAGAGAACATGTTTAGCGCATTCTTTAGACCAATTTAGATTTAATTCAATAATTAATATAAACGTTCCAATAGGCCGAACACAGGTCTCCTTTCACAAACAGTCCTTACTGCAAACTAAAAAAAACTACAAAAACATTAAAACAAAATATATACTTACCTATCTTTATCTATTTTTTCTTAAACAGCATAAAGTTGCAATGAAAAATTTTATCCACAGTAATCAATTAACGGATGACAGCTCAAGGAATGAAAATCAGCTACTGCCTTCGAAATTTGTATAACCAGAAATAATTACTGAAAACCGTAATTATTAAGATTTGACAAAGCACCCGATATACTCATAAAGACATTTTAAAAGTATATTAAATTTAACACCATAAAATACGCAATGTTATTTTTTATTCAAATATAATATATCACAAAGAATCATTGCATTATGCATAATACCGTCCAATTTTTCTGCGTGTTTAATCACAGAGATCGACCCTAGTCCTTCACCGGTGTTTATTTTTTATCCTTGATATTTAACTAAATTTTACAAAACTTTTAAGGAAATATTACAGCGTTATTTTAGTGTCGTTGTAAACATAGATAGGGTGTGTGTTTTTAATTAACAGATAATTATTCCATAGGCTATAACCATCTGGACCACTCCAACTTTTATTTAATTTTATTGATTATTAAAATATACCAATTAATTGGTAACATTTTTAAAATTACTCTATATCGATACAGTGAAAACCTTGGCAAAGAGACTTCTGTATGTTAGTTGCGAACTTTGCGAGAAAAATTCAAGTTTGTATTTCATTATCTAATATATATAAGAATAAATATTTGTTTGTTCGTACTTTATGCGCTGCCATACCATTCATCAGATAGCGCTAAAACTTTGTCAACATATTGAATGGCCTTGTGCGAAGGTATTAAGCATAGTACAATTACTTACATAGGTGGCGCGCGTATCGTACAAACAAAATTTGATAAATATACATCATCTAACTTCAATGAATGTATTATCCATTCATAATTAAACAATATAAGTCTTCTAAATTTAAAACGATATTTCGACAGTTATTTCTTTTTGTGGCAGTAACGCGGCGGGTACCAGCTAGTAACTTATAAAATTTTGATTTCACTCGTATATTATTTAATCAACAATACTTGTAGCTTACAAACATCCTAAAGACATTGTTATAGATAAGTGAATGACCCTTATGATCAATCTTAGTATTAAATAAAATAAAGTAAAGTTAAAAACCCTTTTCACTGGAAACGAGGCATTCTATCTTAGTCATGAGGGGTGACAGCGCGCCTATCATCACCTCGATACATTGTTATCCCTGAGGACTAAGATGGTATGCCTAGTTTCCAGTAAAAAAGGTTTATACTCACCATACGAAACACAACAGCAAAAGCTGTTATTTTAAGCTGGTACCACATTGTTTTCTTCCAGTTACATGTTTTCCATTCCAGTCCATTAAACGTAGCTCATATGAATTTGGTATAAACGATTGTTATTGACATGGCTGAATACAAATCCGGTATGTTAATGTCCCACAATGTTAATATCCTGTGTGTTTCCATTATGTTTAAATATTTCGGGAAATAAACTTCGCGCCTTTTGTAAGGATGCCAATATACAGACGTAGGTAATGTGTAGACGTACCTACTATGAGAAAGACAGTTTTGTAATGCATATGGAGTGTTAAGAAGTTTAAACGTACCTTCACAAATGAACTTCGTATTGCAAGTTTAATGTGAGGATAATGAGCAGACACGAGTGCAGTTTTGAAATCTCCGCGAGTCTCGCTGGAGATTGCTCGAGCGATCGCCTCAGGCTGCCAGCCATCTGTTACGATTTCAAGAAGTTCCACTAGAGAAGTAGTGATGTTCATGTTGGCTGTTTATCGATAGTTGTATTGCATTATTTTAAATTGACATCCGTTTTAGTATAAAACTGGAAAAACGAAATTACATTAAATAAATACTTATTAAGGAAAATCATCAATCACTTTTCTGCCTGGTCACTGCGGTGTGCAGTACCGAGTGTGAAGAATAGTGATGGATTTGATAGTGGCGACGTAAAATGAGAACCCATTACTGTTATTTTAAGTAAATCAAAGGAAATGCTATGCCAGCAAATCTTAAAGATTGAAAGAAAAAGAAAAATTGAAAGACTGTCTTAAAAATTGTCAGCCCTAAAATCCAATACAATAATTCGCACAATGTTAACAAATCGCTACGTGTACAATGTAAGATTGCCAACACGCCTACTAAGGTTGGCGATCACAGAAAATTTCATATAACTTTAAGAGACCTAAGTCCAACTATGAATAATAAACGATTCCTATATGAATTTATAACAATAAAAAGCATTTATTTGGAAAAAATTTACACAAGCTATTAAGCAGAAATAATAATTTACGTTAAAAAAAAATCAAAATATGAAAACCATTCTGTAAATCGAAAACACAGTGACTACATTCAGTTTTATTATTTTTGTTGAACATTGAGCATGCTCAGTATTAAGTATTAATTTAACAAAATTCTAGATAATATTATCGATTGATGTTTAACACTTTCTTCCTTACATCACTAACACTATTGAAACATGTGAATTATTAAATAGGTAGTTTTTTAGCCATCACTTACACACACAACGACGCGACAGATGGCACTGTTTACAGAAAATTAACTATCAAATGGTTTGTGAAATAGATCCGGTGGGACGTATTACGTAGGGCTGGTTAAAAGATGTCAGTCATCAAACACGACAACAGTACAAATAGTAATACAAACTACTCGTAAGAAGAAAAATATAATACATATTACTAAAAGTTGTAAGAGATTCTATGAAAGATTTTTGTTGATTCTCAATCGACCGTTACCTGATGGTTAAAGTATTGAAATGATTAATAATCATTATCTTCATTATAGGATTTAAGAGTCCAGTTTTGAAAAAATAACAAGGAACACGACACAACTAGATAAAAAAGTAATAAAAAAAATCCGATCGGACAAAGGTTTTCGAATTACCTAACAAACAAATCTAAACAAAAAAATATAAACAATTTGTAATGAGTAATTCAATTGAATTAAAACTAGCAACAGGCGTATATCGCGCACTGATGATGCTGCTTTCCATCGCCGATTTAGTTTTTTTGTGTCTGCCAACAAGATATTTCTGTCATGATTTACCAAGCCAAAGGGTTAGTGCGTTTACATAGAGTGGTGGATACTCTGTTTTAGAGCCAGTATAACTATAGATTGTGAGGTATTGCCCGTATGTACTAAGAGGAGAGAACGCGTCTGTACCCTTATGTATTTAAAGTTAATTACCGGCACCTACTAGCTGCGGTAGCCACCTGCTATCGATAAGTTTGGTTAGCTCTTTAGTCACTCTATATATCACATAATTTAAAATGTAATTTTTTTTACAACGGACTTCAATATAAATTATTAAGAATAACTCAAAAACTATTGGTCAGACCTTAATCAATTTATATGGGACCAGATGTGAAGCACTAGCTTTCAAATAAAAAAAGAATCATCGAAATCGGTTCACCCAGTAAAAAGTTATGAGGTAACACACATAAAAAAATATACAGTCGAATTTACTACCGTCTCCTTTTTGAAGTCTGTAGAAAATATATTAACACAGTTTACCACCAACAGCACGCTCATAAAACTTTTACTTGATACAAAAAAAAACTTGAAATGAGGGCACTAATAATGATGTGTTCCACCCTGTAATGCACAAGCAAGCAAACAAAGAGGTCAAATTTTTTGATAATTCATTGTCTAACAGTGAAGAGATATGAAGATAATGACTAATTACTTGCGGGCCTGGGTTCGAATCATAGCCGGAGTATTTGTACAAAATAACGATTTGTTCAGTTTCGGGAATGCTTGCGGCGTGGGTGTCGGCGTTTCCCTGATACAGCATTCTATTATCTATATAAGTGAGGGCGTCTCTCTTACTCTCAGTACAACTGATGGTGAGTGTATGCTGAGGCCCAGAGACACCTAAGTCTTTATAACCAAAATTCAGATGCCTCTTTACCCCTGAGGACTAAGACGGGATGCCTCTTTACCCGCGACGGAACGGAGAAGGTGTATGCGTTTAGGGTGAGAGGTTGTTTGTGTGTGCAAACGAATGTTTCCATTTATATCCAAAACGGCTTAACCGATTTCAGTACGGTATTTGGCAAAGGGTTTGTGACTCATCAGCGATGGTTCTTAGGTAAATGTTATGGTGTTAGCTCGCCAGGGGGCGCTGCAATTAACATTTAAAGTGCGAACAAATGTTCCCATTTATCTCCAAAACGGTTTTACCGATTTCGATACGGTTTCCTGTAAAGGGTTTGTGGCTCATTGGCGATGGTTCTTAGATAGGTTTTATGGTGTTCTATCACCAGGGGGCGCTGCAAAGAACATTTTCTGTGGAAACGATTGTTCCCATTTATCTCGAAAACAGTTTGACTGATTTCGATGCGGTTTTCTGTATAGTGTTTGTGACTCATTTGCGATGGTACTCAGTTAAGTTTTATGGTGTTAACTCACCAGGGGGCGCTGCAATAAAAAATTACTCCTTAAAATTAATTGTAGCGAATTTTTTCCTCGAGACGGCTCCACCGATTTAGATGCGGTTATCGATATCTTATAACATACTAACGATCTGCCCCGGCTTCGCACGGGTGATTTCTGGATTTCGTCAACAGCGCCAGCTACCGGGTGTATTGGGAATCTAAACGGTCAAATAAATTTAATCACACAAAATAATTATATACATATACATATTTATACCTTTATCTTAAATCATTCCGTCTATTGATAAAAAACTTCATCAAAATCTGTTACGTAGTTTAAAAGATCTAAGCGTACAGACGGCGGGAAGCTACATTAAAAGTTTGTTTTTTTAACGCCCCCGCACTGCCCTTTGTGAGTGGAAGTTCATAAACCCCGTTCTTGGTAAATTTTAACCTGCCAAAAGAATATTCTGACCTAGTTTTATATACCTATAAGAGCTATAGTTTAAAAATTAACTTTTTTACCTCAACTTCATCTTTCTTCTTAGCTGACCTCTACTCGGTGAAAGGAATATCCTAAGTCCTGCCTTTCAAATATCTAGGCCTTACGGTTCCAGGGATATCGTGATGAGTCAATACATAAGCGGAAATCTCTCACATATATAAATTTAAGGTTCTTAGTGATCACTATGTTAAGGCCATAATAATAGCTCCAGATTTAAGACAGCTTTGTGGCCTCTCTTCAGCTTCTGCGATTTGCGACCCGCGCAACGTGCTTCCCAATCGCTCTAACCTTTCCAATTAATTTCAGGGTAGGGAATAGCAGCCCCGACGGATTTTTTTTGTCTATCGCTACAACAAACTAATAGGTACACAAAGGTAGGAAGGACTAAGGAAAGACATAATTAGTTGTTTGTAATGACAGACCTCGCGGTAAATCAACTCATTTAAAAACTCTTTTTATTTTTATCTTTCGTGACTTACTTCCTTTTAGTTGGGGTTTATCAATATGTTTATTTAATCCTTTTTCGATTACAACTTTTACATCCGTCGTGGGTTTTTTCAAATTTTTTATTTTTGCTTTTTATTACCAGTACAAGCGGTCTCCGGTTCTCGTTACTTACCAAACAAAACACAGAAGCATTATTTGACGCTGTTATTGTAAGCAAGCGTAGCTCTTCCTCGGTCTAGCTAAGCCATTCGAGCTGCAGTTGCAGTTGTTGCAGTTGTACCTACAGTTGCAGCGTGGCACTACTACGTATAAACATTCAGCCTTGTATATATATACACCTTGTAATTTATTGCGTAAGTATTACACCTGTGTATAAGAAGTGTGCGCTCTTTGTATTAGCGTAGACACTTATACTGGTATAATATCTAATACTTCTGAGCAGTTAATAACTGCTAGTGAAAATAAGCCTGGACTTCATCATTTGTGTGCGTGTCAGTGGAACGCCGACGTGTGCATAAAACTGCATCTTTTAGTTCCTTTGTGTGACTTGTAAAAACTTTTATCTGTTTCTTAATCGTGTTGTGCATGTAATAACAACTGTAGAAATTTTAAATAATTAAAAAAAAAAAGATTGCAAACTGCAGATATTTAATTAATAGGTACTAAACTACTACAGAAAGCTGGCGACGAAGCCTAATGTTGCCATGATTCTCAATAATTTTCCCTATTTCATCTATTTTATGTTTTGCAGACTTGTTGTATGTAGGAGTTATTGGAGCGCAACATTAGCCATATTTGACGCCGTGACTATCGTTTCCAAATAGGAAGTTCACGATTGTGTGTTTGAGTAATAAAGGTGATTTTTCCGCCATCTGTCGGAGACCGTTAAATATTTTTAATATTAACATTTAGTCGATTAACATATCTGTTGTCTGGATATAGGATTACAAGATGGTTAAGATGTAATTGGATTCTATTAATAATATTATGTGATCTTCAGACTCCTGAAGAATTAAAAAAAATCCAGAAAGGTTTTTCTAAAACTTATTTGTTCTTATCTAATTTTAATAACATTATTATTGTCAGTTTTCTTATTTTTTTTGGCAAATTTTAAAATAAGTCTGGCAACATTGAACTCAGCGTGTGTCGGTGGCGTGCATTTTATAATATTGTACGATGCATGCTCGTTCATATATAAAATGGTGCAAGTAGTAACAACGTGATTACTTTTGAAGTAATTTAGGTATAAGCGTATTCGCACACCGTCAGGGTAAATGAACAAACATTTTTAATGTTTAATTTAACTTGCAGAAGCATACTGTGACAACCTAATTAAGATAATAAAACTTAACAGCAAGGTATGTGAGGGTTAATATGGTCACCTTAAGCTTTGCCGCCCTATAAAACCAAAGCAAGGAGGAGGACAGAGACAAAAACACAACGTCGTATACTAAGAATATACTTACTTAAGAAAAAAAATAGCAAACGATCTTTAGGAAAAATTAGGAATACTTCGAATAATCAACTTAAAAAAACTAACTACACTACACAATACTAAAATTGATTAAAATATTTAATATAAAGTCACCTGTGCAAATGGCGTCAATAAAGCAGCGCTCTTTTGACCATATATTTTTTGATTGACTGATAGAGAGCTATCGTATCACATAGAAATCTAAGCAAACAAGGCTGTAGTTTTTGAGTTATAAGAAAGTGACCATATTAACTGGATGAGCATATTACCCTAACATTCCACAGTAGAAATAAAGATCATGTTAACGTTTCAAAATATAAAAGTGCATTTCTACGCACGTACAAATGAAAGGCCAATGGATACGTAAGCTGAACGAATAGCCCAAAGGATCTGCAATAGGCCGGCCGTATAGTTCGAAGAACTGAAAACCGATGGGAATGGATTTTTCGAGTGGCATCCTCATACCGGTGATCGAAGTGTAGGTGGCCACCACTAGTGGAGTAATGACTTGATTGCGCAGTAAGTTAATGGGTGCAGATTGCTTAGAACCGTATTTTGTGGTATTCTTTGAGGAAAAAACTATGTTCAGCAGCGGACTTGTGAAGGGTTCCAAAGATGATGATGATGATGAAAGGTGAGAAATTAAAACAGTAAGTCTACCAGAGATCATTTCAGGAGCTATTGTATGGTTGTATAATTGTATGTACCTTTTAAGAAACAAATGCACTACGTTTTTTGAAATCTAAATTCTAGGTAAATATAACTAATTATTCGTGGTAGAGCCATGCTGCAGCTATATCAGTAGTATAGTTGTTTTTAACAGTGGTAGAGCCACGCGGCAGCTTTTGCTGTCGCACGGATGGGCCGGCTCGAACCGCGGTGGTACACCGACCTCACAGAAAACCAGCGTGCAGTAGAGGTTTACCTCTGCGTTTCGCTTGGTGAGTGCAGGTGGCCGGAGGCCCTTTTTACTGGAAACGAGGCATTCCATTTTAGTTCTCACGGGTGACAACGCATTTGGATTGCTAGTTGAGGATGGATGTAGATGTCTATAGGCCAAAGCAACCACTTACCATCAGGTGGATTGCGTGTTCGTTTGTCACCCTTATCCTATAAAAATGAGGTAGAACTCGTTTTCTACCTAAGACCTAAGTCCATCTGGGCGGCTACCATCCTCCAACTACTTCTGTAAACAAAAAGCAGTGCTATTTAGTGTATGGTATGGAGTCAGTATCATTACAGGATGTGAGACATCTTAATGCTCAGAAGTTCCCACGCAGCTGTAGCTTCCTTTGTTTTAAACAAAGGAGACTACAGGATGGCTGCATGTGTTCATGGACTACAGTAACCACTTACCATCAGGTAAGTTGAATATCAGCGTAAAATAGCAGCTTAACGCTGCTGTGTTTAGTATGGTGAGTGTAGAGAACCGGAGACCCTTTTTATTGGAAATGAGGCATTCCATCTTAGTCCTCATGGTTGATAATGCATCTGAATTTTAATTTGTAATAGAGGATAGATGTAGATGTCTATGGGCCGCAGCAACCACTTACCATCAGATGGACTGTGTGCCCGTTTGTCGCTTCAGTATTATATAAATTAACTTAGTTTACGAGTATCCCAAGAGCATTGTCGCACGGGTAAGCTGCGTGTCCTACCGAAGTCTTTATACTTTGCTCTACACTACGACTAAGCTACAGGCCTGCAGAATATAAGTGACGACCGTGAAGAGGAGCGTGGCTTTTAGTGTGTTTGACAAACATACGTTTCTTTAAAATTGTGTCATGAGTGGTGATCGCTCAAAATAATTTCCAAACGCGCCACTACGCCACACGTTCCGCCGAACGCTCTTGACTCAGGGTTTAAACATTTTAGGCTTATTGCTTTTTTAGTCTACCATTTTTTCATACAAATCAAGCGGCAGACATTCAGGAAACTGCAATACGATAGCGTTTTTCATGATGCCACACTGCACGTACTTCCAAAAACTTTCAACTGAGACCTCGGGTTTAAAACAGCGTCGCAATCTTTCTATTTTTATTAACAGAAATGAAAAAAAAATTTTTTTCATACAAATCGAATGGCGGACATTCAGAAAACTGCAATACAATAGCATTTTCCATGACGCCACACTGCACGTACTTCGAAAAACTTTCAACTGAGACCTCGGGTTTAAAACAGCGTCGCAATCTTTCTATTTTTATTAACAGAAATGAAAAAAAAAAATTTTTTTTCATACAAATCGAATGCGGACATTCAGGAAACTGCAATACAATAGCGTTTTTCATGACACACTGCACGTATTTCAAAAACTTTCAACTGAGACCTCAGGCTAAAATCACCGTTGAAAACAGCGTCGCAATCTTTCTATTTTTATCAACAGAAATGCTATAAAACATGGTTAAAAAATCCTTTCAACTACTCCGGGTAAACATGCTTGTATTAGGAGTGGCTCACGACAGTAGTCGAATAGCGGATCCGAAGCCACGATCTTTGAGTTTGTGGTCTGCACCTTGCTATTAGGCTAATGTCGCTTACATATAGGCTCGCCAGCTCCAAAACATGCATTTCCGGGATTACCCAGCTCGACATCGGGGACTTGGGTATATTACGACACACCACTTACAAATTAGTTAGAAAAAAAAAACACATTGGTTATAAAATTCACTGCATTTTTGATCAAAATTAATATTAATTTGTAGTTCACCCTTGACGTGGTCAATAAACAGCTTAATTCTGCTGTCTGTCCATACATTTCCAAAGAGAGAAAACACTCTCTCAGCTGATGCATTTGAAAGTGGTATCGAAGCTACGGCTGAGGTGTAGTTGGTACGGGATAGATACTAGTAACATATAATCACTGATTTCCGGGACAAAAGGCGTCCTGCAAGGGGTACGGTGGGACGGTCCAAAATTGACCCAGAAGCGGGACGTCCCGGAAAATCAGGGATGGTTGGCAAGCCTACTTACATATGTACATTACTCAATATATTTTAATATTTTTCTTTTAGTAACGTAGGTATATATTTTAATGTATGTAACTATACTTATGTAAATTACGACTGCGTCGTTGGTCTAGTTGTTGTAGTAGGCCGACTGCCGATCATGTTCAGCAAAAAAAAAAACAATTTTTGAGTTTTTCCGCCGAGAAATTCTCATTCTCAGTAGGTGCCTGGAGTCAGGAAGTTGGCGGTGTCTCACATTACCTTTTCTACCTTTACCGTCCCATCGGACTATGAGAGTGAGGGTATAGAGAGTGCACCTGTGCTTGCGCATACACTTGGACACTATAATCCTGTCCTGTGCCGATGGCTACTCTTCGTTGAGGGTGATCTAAATTCGGTGTGGGCGACATTATGTAAATTAAAAATACCATAAAAACATAGTTTTAATAATACGATCGAAATTCCCAACTCTTGTTTGCCATTCACACAACATACAACATCCATACAATTCTTGACTTTAAATTATTAAAAATTAATGATTTTTGTTTTATAATGATTTCTTATATTTACGCGAACACTACACATTGAATAAAACTATTTTTACGGATTTTATCGCGTTTAATTTACTTATTTTATATTCAAGAGCACACACTAAGGATTCATACCATTTTGTCAGTGAGATAAAAGACCTATGTCTTACTGACAATGAAACTATGGTCAGTTTTGATGTTCAGTCTCTATTTACATGCCTACCTGTTGAAGACTGCATCTCAATTATAACTAGGAAACTAGAGGAAAACAACATGCCAGCAGAATATGCAGTATTACTCAGACATTGCCTTACATCTGGCTACCTATTGTGGAAGGAACAGTTTTACAAGCAAGTAGATGGTGTTGCGATGGGCTCACCGGTATCTCCCATTGTCGCCGATATTTTCATGGAGGACTTTGAGGAGAAAGCCCTGCTTACTGCACCAGTAACTCTAAGTTTCTACAAGCGGTACGTAGACGATACTTTCACAATTTTACCATCAGACAAAGTAACTGCATTTTTAGAACATCTTAATTCCATAAACTCTAAAATTCAATTTACTATGGAGTTAGAGGCAAATAATTCTTTAGCTTTCCTAGATGTGTTAGTCATTCGAAATCCTAAGAACACCGTAGGTCACACTGTGTATAGAAAAAAGACCCATACAAACCGATACTTAAACGGTGAATCCCACCATCACCCTTCACAGTTAGCTACCGTGGGCAAATCTTTGTTGCAGAGAGCACGAGGGATCTGTGACAGCAAACACCTGGCCGCCGAGCTTCAGCACGTCAAGCAGGTTCTGCACGACAACAAGCTTCGGGTTCCGCGCCTACATCACAGTGACCGAGTGAAGCCGGCCACAGTCGAGCGTGTGCCTGCTGTACTACCATATGTCAGAGGTGTCACAGACAAGATTGGCTACATCTTGAAGCGAGCTTCTATTAGAACATTCTTCAAGCCGCCGAAGAAGATTAGTCAGTTCTTACCATCCGTCAAGTGCAATATTCCTCTACAAGATGCAGGAGTATACAAGCTTGATTGTGAGTGTGGTCTCTCATATATAGGGCAAACAAAACGATCAATAAAAACCCGCGTAAAAGAACACATAGCTGACGTGAAGCACCAACGTTCCGGGAAGTCTGCAGTTTGTGATCATATCCTAGACGGCCCCCGTCATTACATTAGATTTGATAAACCACAAGTCCTCGCGAAAGAACATTGATTCCTGCCAAGGATGATACGTGAGGCTATTGAAATTAAAAAACATCCTAATTTCAATAGAGAGGGAGGCTGGGTACTACCACCTGCTTGGGATCCTGTAATTCATAAAATTAAAACTAAACCCAAGCATACCACTGTAAGACTTCAAGACACAGTTAGTTCATTCTGCGAAGATCGGACCAAAATTAATAATTAAAAAGCTGAAGGTACTCCGGGTTAACTTTGACATCGGGACGTCAATCACCTCAGTCCCCCGTGACCACGGTTGCTGGAAAGCAACCGAAACGTCGGGAATATAAAATAAGTAAATTAAACGCGATAAAATCCGTAAAAATAGATTTTTGTTTTACCTAAAATTTAATAATTCTTAAAAATATATTAGATAGACGTCATATTAAGTATATTTAAAAACAAACGAAGACGGAACGAACAATTGTAAAAAAAAAACTAGCATTTTTAAGAAAATAAATTAACGTGCCACTGCTATATACACAGGCACTCATTCTGACAGGCAGAAGCAGGAAAAATCCGAGACGCTACTCTGAACTGGTGGACTTTACAAATTCACATACTCAAAGTTTTTTTTTATATTTCGATATTAAGATATTGTTTATTGGATAATATAATAATATTGTACGAATATAATAATAATATTGTTTATGGATATAAAGAAAAATATTTTATGTTTTCTCACTTTCATCCAACGAAAGCTGGTTACGTGTTTAGGATGGATACATAAAAATACATTTAGCATTCAGCCCTAGATTTAGTTCGTTAACTCAGTTGGCAAGTATGCTAACATATATACTTTACCGTCATTAAGTTTGTCACGTTTCACTGTTTGTCACTTTTGCCATAAATTAACCTAGTAGCAGTTCAAGCTTGGTCCTAAATGCAATTACTAACTAATATGACATTTTTAAGTAATTGCTGCATTACGTTGCAGATATTTTAAATTTGAAATGTTCGTCCCTTGACGATCACGATTTAATAAGACCAACCAAACCAACCTAAGTATCTAAAAAAAAAAACTTTATGACCAGATCTGTTGTGATTCTGTTTTCTGCTGAATACAACAACTTATCGTGTTTGTGTGTGTGCGTGCGTGTGTATGCGTGCGTGCGGGCGTGCATGCGTCCGTGTGTGCGTGCGTGCGTTAGGTTTACCCCATCTTCTATAAAAAGCCACTCCTGCATAATAATCAAAATTGCTTAGATTTTTTGTTTGTGTTCCTTTGTTTTTTTTTTCTTTTTATTAACGTTAACTCCACACTAGAAACACTGGTTCCGTGCGGAATTCGACCTGGCAGCCCTCAGCGACGCAACTCATTGCTAAGCCACTACGCCACGGGGCCGTTAGTTTGAGATGACTACGTAAATAGTTAGAAACCGATCACATGGTTTTGTTTCATGTGATTTATAAATTTGATTTATGTACCCATTTCTTTTCGCACGGAACCCTAAAGCATGCGTAGTTTTACACGCATACCACTACGTTAACTGAATTTAAAGATGGCGTTGCTCCTAACAGCGCAGCGGCCGACGTGTCGTGCTAGCTTCGAATATATCAAGTACAGTTCGCGCTGCGTGCACAGTTGGTGCCGCAAAATGCCACTACATTATATTACCGATTTAATAATGGGCTTACTTAATTAACCGGGTAGCTCTGCGGTTACAGCGCTTGTTAAGTGTTTGATGTCTAGCTGAAAATAATATTGTTTTTGTATCAAAGCCAATAAGGTGTTGCGATATCCGATGCGTATGTTTATTATGATGATATGTTTTTTCTCTCTATGTTCACAGATTTCTGGGAAATAGCGGAATCGATTCCGATGATTCTTATGTTATTAAATAGGTATACTTTGTATAGTCCCATATAAATATTGAAAAGAAAATTTCACCTCTAAGGTTGAAAAACAGGGAATGAAAATTTCTAGTTGTTACATTTAACTTGTGATATTCCTTTGTCTATTAAAAGGGTAAAATAATTTAACAAAAAAAAAAAAGAAAGTAAAACCGATTTCAAATACAAAAATAACCCACATAAAATATTCTGAATTCGGGCCTCTGATTTATCGAAACACTATTTTTGAGAACTTCAGAAGCTATTATGTATGTGGAAATTATTTTTTTGTTTTTAAATTACTTTTTCCTTTTTTTAAGTTTCATTATGTTTTGTATGTATGTGTTAACAGGTAAAAAGTGGCGAGGGAGATTTAATTATTTTGCTAAAATATTTTATAATATAGTTTAAATTTCCGTTAATTAATTTAACTGAATAGTTCACAAGTTAAACGAATTTTAATTTTGAATATACGGTCCCAATAAACATGTTACTCTTTCTACTGGAAATTACCAGAACTGGAAGATTTCACCGAACTTTATCATCTACGAAAACTATCTCGATACTCAACATAAGGTTTCTCTTATTAAGGATTTGCGATGCCACGCTAAGCAAACGGATTGGCGAGCGCAATATTAGAAGTCTTACAACTTTGTTTCGCTGCTCCCGACATTTCCTCTTTGTTACGAAGTTGCTCTTTTCAAATAATGGTTAGATAGTTCGAAGTTCAATATCTTGCATACGTCTTGGCATTACAAATTAAAAAAAAATAACCCGACAAGTCCACACTACTAACTAACTACTATAGTAGGTGAAGGTAATATGGTCACTTTCTTATAATTTAAATACTACAACCTTATTTGCATAGACGGCTCTGTGAAACGATAGCTCTTCATCAGTCAATCAAATAATAAAAGGTCAAATTTTGTCGACGCCATTTTGACATCTACATCTATCCTCGATTATGAATCAAAACGCAGATGCGTTGCCGCCCCTGAGGACTAAGATGGAAATCCTCGTTTCCAGTAAAAAGGTTATCCGGTTCTCTACACTCACCACACTAAACACAGCAGTGTTAAGCTGCTATTTTACGCTGATATTCTGTGAGAGCGTGGCCCTTCCCCGGTCGAGCCGACCCATTCGTGCTACATAATATAGCTGTAGCATGGCTGTACCACGTATAAACATCGCCTCTTACAACACATTCTAACATTCGCGCGGATCTCAGGATTGTTCATACTCATTTACATTTTTTTCGCATTGGGATCATTTTGTGCAGAGGAAGAATTTTAACTCCTATAAGACAGGCAAATTCCTACCGCTAGGATATTTATTACAAAGCAGCCTTCAAAACAACCTTTAGAAACGAAAAATAATATTCCATTGAAATGGTAAAAAATCATAGAGAATAGTTCTTATAAAGTGTATAATTAAGACTAATTTTTTTTAAATTATAAAATAAACTTCACACAATACATATTACTTTTGGGGCATAAGCCTCTCCTCAGTTCTGAGAGGATCGTAGGTTATTATCAGAAAAGAGTCGTTAGCGGAAGTCACATGTCCTCACAAGAGTTGACTTTTTTGACATGGACATTCCCACTCGATTTTTTCTTCACCACCAAGGTCGGAAATCTTTACATGAATTTTTTTTTATAGAATAGGGTGACATACGAGCACACAGTCCACCTGATGGTAAGTGGTCGTTGTCACCTATAGACATCTACATTTATCCTCAATAAATAATCAAAATGCAGATGCGTTGCCACCTTTGAGGACTAAGATGGAATGCCTCTTTTGCAGTAAAATGGGTCTCCGGTGCGCTACACTCACCACTCACTCTACACAAACAAAGCAGTGTCAAGCTACCATTTTACGATGGTATTCTGTTGTTAGAGTTGCAATTAATTTCAGTGCTCGGCAAGATCAAAGTTTTTAATCTAAAAGTAAGGTAAAAAAGTGAATTATTATTATTATTTCTGCTTATTATTTTCTTTTAAAAAACGTTACCCCCACACTAATATTTTCTCCTGTGTCGTGGAGGCAGTTTACAAACATAAATTGCACAAGGACAAACATTCAGACCCGGAATAATTCTTTGTTGTCCATACAAATACTTGTTCCTTGAGCCGTCATTTATTGAATTACAGTTAATGTAGTAAGTATGTGTCCCAGACCTGGCAATAGCCCCCTCTCATTTCTAAAATTATTAGCAATTAGTTAGCCGGAGTGCTTTAATGCTTATTGGCGGACTTCACATGCCTTCGAAGTATTTTTATTTCTGAGACATACAGGTTTTCTCACGATTTTTGGAATGAAGTTCTTTAGCAGACGGTACGGATTTGGAGGATGGGTGCTAGGCGAGAAAAAGTGTAAAATTTTTCCGTCACGACCCCTTCTAACGTAGAGTAGATGGCCTTGGCGGCTATAAGGAAGCAAGAAATGGAATAATATCCATCTGCCTCGCACTTTTTCTTATCTTGCCAAGAAGGAAATATTATTTTATTTTAAATGACTCTTCATTTTAATAGACGCTACTAATTCATTTATTTGTATTTGTTAATCAATAATATAATACGTTTATCAATATTATAAGAAAGGAACTTCGTTTCAGCCGAGTGTTCCACGACACTCACGCATGTTTTTTTTTCTTTCAGCGTCAAGTACTCTAACATGATAGTGCCACGCTGCTACTATATTATGGTTGCGATACATCCGGGAAAAGGCCACACTCTCAGATAACACCGGAGTAAAGAAGTAGCTTGATGCCGCTGTATTTTGTAGAGAACTGGAGATCTTTTTACTGGTGATAAGCCTTTCTATCTTAATCCTCAGCGGTGCTAACACACCTACATTTTGGTTATTAGTCAAGAGCAGATATTAGTGTCAATGGGCTGCAGCATTCACTTAATATCAGGTGTTCTTTGTGTAATTGCTGTCGTCTAAAATTAGCTCATAAAATTGCAACTAACACGCTCAGTAGTGTCGGCGGTAAACGAACCTAGGTTACTATGAAATTTACGGCGATTCAGGTGCTTAGCCCCTCAGCTATCACGGCTCTCTTTCTCGTCTAGAGACGTTTGAATCAACTAAAAAGGTATAAAAGGTATCACAATGCCTAGCCTCTTTTATTATCCGTATTAAATAAAAGCAAATTCAACTTGTCGTCCGCCGCTGACACAGGGCCATAATCCCACAAAGTGACGTCACTCGCAGTCCGAGACTCTACGCTTTTGATCTTTACAAAGCGCTGCGCTGGGGCATGTCATCTGCCAAAACGATTTAGGGACTTGGGAAATAATATTTAAATTAATTAAAAGTATACAAATTTGGTTAATGGAAAGTTAAAACTTTAATTGAAATTCGAAATTGATGATGTAGTTTTTAAACTGATGATAATTTTAAACTTTTTTAGAGATTTACGCAAATCTAAATTGAATAAAAAGTTTAGACATTGACTTTTTTTATTTTGTCTGATATTTTAATTTTATGTATAGATTTCTTATCAACAAAATCTATACATAAAGTTAAAATAGAAGTGTCTGTCTGTAATAACAAAACGACTGCTTTATATTGAGCTGATGAGGATATAACTATAAAACATGAACACGTACGTACGTAGTAGAGCCGTGCTGCAGCTATATTAATAGTATAGTTGTAGCACGAATGGGTCGTCTCGACCGGGGAAGAACCACGCTCTCACAGAATACCAGCGTAAAATAGCAGCTTAACACTGCTGTGTTTCGTATGGTGAGTGTAAAGAACCAGAGACCCCTTTTAGTGGAAAAGAGGCATTCCATCTTAGTCCTCACGGGTGACAACGCATCTGAATTTTGATTCTTTATTGAAGATAGATGTGGACGTTTATGGGTCACAGCAACCACTTACCATCTGGTGGCCTGTGTGCTCGTTTGTCACCCTATCCTATAAAAAAAACCATTCTTAACATTTTGTCGGTCGGTCTATCTGTTGTTTGTTTGTCTGGCTGCGGTTTGTCTGTTTGTCCTGGTTAACCTTCAAAATGGCTGCACCGATAGATAGAGAGAAATGCCTTGACCTAGGAGTTGTATGAAAAACTTAGAGATGTTTTATGAAAAACACGAAAAAGCCATAAAATGAATGGTTGTGTGTTTATCCTAAATCTAAATAGTGCCCCATTATCGTACGCAGGCAAAGCCGGGGCAGGTCGGTAGTTTTAAATAAAAGTCGGGCGTTACTGTAATTATAACTTAGCACCAACTAGCTATTCCCCGTGACTTCGCCCGCGTGTTATTTGGGGTTTTAATTTTTTTGCGTGGAACCCTAATTATTTTTCGTAAATAAACGTAGCCTAAGTTACTTCTTGTGACATCAGCTATGTGCCAGTGAAAATCCCATCAAAATCGGTCCAGCCGTTTCGGAGATTAGCCGGAACAAAAAGACAGACAAACGGACAGACAGACAGACAGACAAAAACTTTAAAAATTGTATTTTTGTTATTAGTACCGTAAATACTTTCATATGCATTTAGTAAAAAGCTGTAATTTTGACATTACAAACAGACACTTCAATTTTATTTATTTGTATAGATAGATATATTCAACATTTTACTTTTTCTTTAACGTTTTAAATTTATTTTAATGTAGGAACATAAGAATGTAAGGTGGTTGATGAAAGGCAGATGTAGAGTAAGAAATTAAATACATGTTTTCCCTTATTAAATTGTCGAGTATAATATCCGATCGAGTTAAGTATAAAGCAATAAAACGTTTAACCACCCGCTAAACAGTTATACACATCACGTTGCAAACCGGCTGTTTGCGTTATCTGCGTGCGTTAAGATGCCCAATAACGGTGTAAATTGATTTGTGCCCGCGCTCTGCCGAGAGGTTATAATTTTCGCACCATGCCGCGCGAGCCCATGCTGCGTCGGCAGAGCACAGTATAAAAATTTACGCTACCACAGATAAAATATAATTTTAATTAAGCTAATATGCAATAAAAAATATCGTTCTAATGTTATTATTAAATAATTTTTTATTTGTTTTACCGTGTAGTGGCGGTGTAAGGATATTCACTACCCCTGATATTCTGTGGGTTTAGTAAGAAACGATAGAAGGAAACAAACATTCTCGTCTTCTTAATAACAACAAAAAATAAAAAAGCTGCGCTTGCCAACCCACTTGCCAAGCGTAGACTCTATGGCAAATATATCCCTATGAAGCAATCTATGGGGGAAGCCTATGTTCAGCATTGGACTTTTAAGATCAGCTGTAATGGAAAACGGATTTTACTTGTCTAGTTACAGTGTGAAAAAGTAAGATAGTGATTAGTAGGTCGGCCTTCCCCGGCCTATTCGAGTTGTAGAGCGACAGCGTGGCTCTACAGTTTATATGGTGTGCTGAAGCTCTCTTTATCTACAAATCAATATCTTCAGATAAAGTTTCTAATGCACGACATTGAGGGAAAATAAACTGTTATTTCTTCTGTCTCACTTACGAGTATTTAAATTCCGCATGATTACCTGTGCATTCGGAACCCCACACGGAAAAAAACCGTACCGAACGCAAGTCTTCCATAGATTTTGTATAAGTCACATCACACATAGTACGTTAATTCCGTACGGAAAGCACCCAAAGTACGTCGCATGACCCATGGATATGTATGTTTGTATCATCATCATCATCATTACAGCCCTGCACAAGTCCACTGCTGAACATAGACCTCCCCCAAGGAATGCCACAAAGCACGGTCCTGAGCCACCTGCATCCATCGACTTCCTGCATATCTTACCAGGTCGTCACTCCATCTAGTGGGGGGATGCCCTACACTTCGCCCGCCGGTACGAGGCCGCCACTCGAGAACCTTTTTTCCCTATCGGCTGTCGGTTCTTCGAGCTATATGGCCGGCCCATTGCCACTTCAGCTTACTAATCCGTTGGGCTATGTCGGTCACTCTGGTTTTACTGCGGATATCCTCATTTCTAAGTTTATCACGCAGAGAAACTCCAAGCATAGCCCACTCCATAGCTCGCTCGGGGCTCGACCAGGTTCATTTCCTGTGGGGCCGCTTCTGGAAGAAAGACTTCATCATAAAGAGTTTCTCTTTCTCCATGAAGTCGGCCAGCTGCTGGCCCCTTGGGTTCCGTTGCCCTATTCCGAAATTCCCTACTTTCAGCTCACCGTTTTCTCTTGTGTCTAGTTTTGCGTTGAAGTCTTCCATTAACACCATATAGTGGGTTTTGGAGGAATGCATGGCTCTAGAGATATCCTCATACATTTCCTCCAGCTCCTCATCGGGGTGTGCCGAGGTTGGTGCGTAAACCTGTATGACCTTCAGCGAATACCGTTTGGTGATTCTGAGTATAAGGTACGCAACCCTCGTCGACACTCCCCATCTTTACAACGTTGTTAACGAGAGACTTGTGGACGATAAATCCGACACCTCCTTGGGACAGATGGTCGCCCTCCCGGTGATAGAACAAATTGCCGGATTCGAGGATTACCGTGTCCTCCCCCTCTCTTCGGACTTCGGATAATCCTATGACATTCCAGCGCAACTTGTCTATCTCTTCTTCCAGCTCCAGGATCTTCTCGTCAGTCCTCAGGGTGCGTACGTTATAAGATGCCTGGTCGAGTCGTCGTAGGTGGCAACCGAATCTCCACCGGAGATTCTTAGCACCCCCTGCCCCGCCGTTATCATGGTCGCCAACGTAGCCAGGAATAGCGGGGCCGCCGGGGACTGGGGGCCGTCTCTTCGTTACTTTCATCATGGGTAGGGTATATTGCCATAGTTGCCACGCTTGGCGAGCGGGTTGGCAACCGCAGTTTTTTTTATTGTTGTTTTTCTGTTATCAGAAAGATGCTGCTGCCCATCTTCTGTCTTAGATTCCCTCTGTCGCCTTTTACGACACCCACGGGAAGATATGGGGTAGTGAGTATTCTTACCCGCCACTACACGGGGGTATGTTTTGTATATGTAATCTTATATATGTATCTGTTTTCGTAACTTTTCCCCTTATTTAATGTAATAATTCGTCGAAAGAGTTATTAGACATCCGATAGTATTTAAAAAATCTCTGGATAGGCTCGTAATTTGCGTCTTTTTACATAATATTCACTAACTTGAAATCTTAGTGTGTTAAGGCGATGCACCCAATAACCATGATATAGCAACAATGCAATTGCAATCAGAAAATCGTTGTCCATATTCGCCGGCAGAATGTCTGGACTCAATGACCAGCGTCTCTCAACTGAGGCTTGTTATTCCGAAGGGAAATAACCGTATGTGTGTGGTGTGGTTGTGGTGTATTTACAGAATGTCGAATCAATATTTCGTAACTGCTTTTCGAAACAGAATTCCGAATATATGTGGCCGGACTTACACATAAATAACCATTTTAATTTGTTTTGGGTCTGTCTGTCCGGGCTAATCTTCGGAATGGCTTTACTTAGTAGAGTGATCTAAGTCTATCTAGGATCAATTTATCTAAAAACATGAAAATTTCTTTCTTTCTTTTGAGAAATCGAAATTTGATAAAATAAATGGTCTTCAATGATTGTCTTTAATTTAGGTGATGCCACATTAATAGATCGCGCTAGGTATATACAGGGTTACTTTTCAAAGAGTAGCCAAATTTCAAACTTGAGACAAATATATAAATTGAACGTGTGCATGTTACTAATCTAATTGCGCGTGATTAGTGCAGGTGTGTAGTGTGAGTAGTGTCCAATTCTGTTTAGTGGCTGTCTTTAGTAAATTCAGTTGTTAGCCGTCAACCAGCAAGTATGGACGCGAATATGTAGACTTCAAGTTTCTTATTTTAGTATAAACTTCTTTACTTCCAACCCCCGGTTTGTTCATAGCTTCACTTATAAGTAGAAATGCCGCATCTTAGGCTCCTTTAATTTTGCAGTTAGGGTGTTTACTATTGTAAAGACATTCTTGTTTTAGTACTCCTGCACAAATTTATGGGATATGTCTTCGGTCTACTTTGCCATTTTTTGCAACACAAGCGAGCGTCCGACGCTAAACGCTAAACATTTAACATTTAGGTAACACTGCTGTCCAGACGTGTTTAGTGGCAGGTATGATGCGCGTGAGGGGGAAGGGAGGGCGCGCAGGGTGTGGAACTCACCGTCCACTCGAACAAAATTAAGACCACGCTTCTAATCACTTTACTACACAGGTTACTAATTACTTGCACTAATCAATCGCTTTCCACACGTGTTTCATCCTAATTACTAAGCACTTGCACTAATCACTAATTAAAGTGAATACAGGCCTTTACTAATATCTAATATATGCGTACGTAGTAAAATCAGTTAAAATAATGCATTACCACGCATTTTGAAATGAAAAGATAAAAAGACACAATTTTTGAGATTTTGTTCACCATTTGCATATTGAAATTTGCCCGTTTATTGTAAAATAACTCTGTATAAGAAACGTAAATTGTTATAATAATATCTAAGAATACATATAAAATATAAAATTTTATTTCTGCTTTCCTTTATGAAAAAGAAAAAATAAATAAATAATATTTTTAAAACTAAACAACGTTCTGCACCTTTTCTTTTGTCTTTTCTATGAAAAAGCTCTGAAACTTTCATAAGAACTTTTCTAAATCAACGAAAGTACTAGGGCGTCAGAAACTGAAAAGCGTGGCTTCTCGCTACGAACAATATATGCGGACTGTGAGTAAAAAGAAGCGCTAATGACCTCTGAATTATTTAACACACGACCTCTATCTATGCGCGCCTGGTGAAAGGGCTCTTTTACACTGACATTTCTTTATTTTGCTTTGGCGCTACATTTTTCTTTTTTATAAAGCTAGAAGAATTATTTTAACGATATGAATTTTCAGTTAAGAATATTAAGTTAAAAACATAATTTTAATTCTAAGAGTTGTGCCGTGTATTGGCGGTATAGGAATATACTACCCCATATAATCCCGTGGGTGTTGTAAGAGGCCACAGAGGTAACAAATCAGGAGATAGGCAACAGCGTCTTCCTAATAACGACTAAATTAAAAAAAAACTGCGGTTGCCAACCCGCTTGCAAAGCGTGGCAACTATGGTAAATATCCTTGAGGCAATCCATGGGGGAGGCCTATGTTCAACAGTGGATTTAAATTGGCTGTAATGGTATGGGTATGGAATGGTAATTCTAAAAGTATAATAAAGGAAATGTTAATTTCTGAGAACAAATGCATTTATTCAACAAAACTAATAGCAGTTTCTAACCAGATCTTTGTGAACTAACTTATGCCTGATTTTTTTTTATTTATTATAAAACGTTTCGTTTTCTTTTCTACCAGTTTTATAGGACAGAAAGTACATAAAAATGCATTTATAAAACAATAATAAACTACTATGAACAACTTATAACGACTTATAGTTTTTCAGTTTGAGTCCAAGTAAGTACCTGAACAAATAGATTATAAAAAAATGAAATAATTAAGAGGTTTTACATGCAATTCCTAAACATTTCGTAGAGGAAAACGAGACGTTTCTTGAATATAAGAATGGAGCATTATTAGCAATGCTGTACAGCTGTAATATGGCAAGAGTTATTGTGCTTCCAAATCTTTGCCGCTTCAAGTTTTGCAAGTAATTGTCGCAAAAGTAGTACCGTAATCTAAAGCTGTTATTATTGTAATAGATAACTTTTGCTTTGGCATGCTTATTAAATCAGCTTATTGGAGTGATTATATAAATTAATTCCAAATTAAAAGAAATCTCTTCTGCATACACTGCGATGCCGGTTTGAAGGGTCAGGGAGTCAGTACAATTATGTGAGCATTCTATCTTAGTCCTCAAAGGTAACAATGCATCTAGCCAAATTTATTTGGAATTTGTTTTTAGGTGTCCACGGACTGCAGTAATCGCTAATATATATATATATATATATATATATATATATATATATATATATATATATATATATATATATAAAACATTTGATTCGATTTTTGAAACAGCAGCAAACTTTTTTGTTCTGTTGTATGCTTATTAAATACTTAAACAAAATAACTCTCATATAATGTTAGCAGCATGCCAAAAAAATAAAAATAAACTTTTCTTGAAGTAAAATTCGCGATACTCGAACGTTCACCAACAATTGAATAAAGACCGCACACAAAAACTTTATGAAAACATTCGATTTTAAATCACTTGACAATAACAGTTGCGTACTCCCACGAATAGACGGATTAAAACATAAAGTTAAGTACGAGCTGGTTTGTTCGGATCGCGGGTTCAGTATACAGCATATTCGCATGATTTTACATCTCAGCGGCGATTTTATATTCATACCTTTTACTAGTTCTAATTTTTTATTATATGGAATTAATAACATTTATATATAAGATTTATTTACTTAACTACTGACACCGTTTATATTTTTGGGCTAAATAATTTTTTTTAAGACGCGACGCTTAGATTCTCAAAGAGACGGGAAGAGTTCTCTAAACTTAAGTTTAAGTTACTTTGAAATCAATTTGTGCGAAAATGTCTTTCACTGTGGATATATGTATATGGATTGTCACCGAGTCTATAACCCAATACCCGTTTGGTATACTCTATGATATTGAGATCATAATGAAAAGAGAACACTTATGTATTTGTGCATACACTTTTCATTGCCAAGTTCGTCTAGTTTAATTTCTCCCTCCTCCTTCCATTTGTTTCTGTCCTTTTATGATCACTGGTATGTCATTTTAAAGTACCTAAGCTATTTTTTGTACATAGTTTAGATTGTAATATTATTGTTTATGATACACAACCAGGGTTTTCTGGAAGAAATTGCAGAATATCAGTGGACAGCCTTTTTTTATAGAATAAGGGTGACCAACGAGCACACAGTCCACCTGATGGTAAGTGATTGCTGTGGCCCATAGACATCTTTTTTTTTGGTATAGTATAGGGTAACAAACGAGCACACAGTCCACCTGATAGTAAGTGGCTGCTGTGGCCCATAGACATCTACATTTATCCTCGTTTGCGAATCAAAATGCAGATGCGTTGCCACCCGTGAGGACTAAGATGGAATGCCTCGTTTCTAGTAAAACGGGTTTCCGGTTCTCTACACTCACCATACGAAACACAGCAGTGTTAACCTACTATTTGACGCTGGTATTCTGTGAGAGCGTGGTCCTTCCCCGGTTGAGCCGACCCATTCATGCTACAACTATACTATTAATATAGCTGCAGCATGGCTCTACCACGTACATCTATCTTCGTTTGCGAGTTAAAATGCAGATGCGTTGTCAGCCGTGAGGACTGAGATAGAATACCTCTTTTCCAGTAAAATGGGTCAGCAGCATTAAGCTGCTATTTTACGCTGGTATTCTGTGAGTGCGTAGTCCTTCCTCGTTCAAGCCGACCCATTCGTGCTACAACTGCACTATTAATATAGATGCAGCATAGCTCTATCACGAAAAATAAAACCTTTTGTTTTTCTGCTTGTTTTTTATTAATTTGTTTTCTTGTAGTTATTAATTTAATGTAAATATGTAATTCGTATTGTATTATTTTGTATTAATAGTAAAGTCATCGATAGAATATAAAAAATAAATACTTGACTCTATAATTTAAGCGAATCCCTAAAAAAATATACATGGACAAGAATACATCAAATACTGATCAATTAAAAGAAAGCGATCAGGCATGAAACGTTTCATTGTAGGTACCTCTCGAAGGGTTAGTAAAAAGGTTTTTTTTTTCATGTAAATAGAATTATCGAAAACAGCCTTATGCCAGGGGCTCTCGTTTTTTGTTGTTTATTTTACATTTCAGTGGGCATCGATAATAAAATGAAATTGTTTCATTTTCTATTATACTTTTACTTTTTATTTTAATAATATTAATATAATTAAAATAATATGATATGATATTTAAGATATCAATTAAATAATAAATAATATGAAAATGATTACAATAATAATCAGCGTCCGTAGGTGTGAATCTATGAAGAGTATCGTGGGAGTCGTGAACCCTACGCCCCTTTCCAAAACTAAATATTATTTATTTATTAAAGTATAACTTTGTTTAGCTTTTAGTGTTGCAACACGAAACGTCGGCTTGACCGGAAAAGGACCACGCTGTCACAGAATACCGGAGCGGTATGCTGCGGGCGCTACTCCCGAGCGGCCGCAGCACAGGGTTGTCAACTTTATTTTTTTGGAGATCGTACCATAAACTGGGAAAGATCGTATTTTGCTAAGAACTCAAAAAAAAGATAGTACACCTCAATATTTCAATAAAACAATGATAAAAAATACAAAAATAATATTCATTATCAAAGCAAAATTTTACATTTAGGGTATAATCATATAACATTTAAGAATCTGACACTAAACTTGCCGTTCTGTCTGCGTCCACTCTGCCGTCTATTACAAAAATATGTAATATATGATATGATTATCTGCTTATCATATGCTTGGATTAGAACGAATAAAATGACGCAAAACAAAGTCGAAGAAAGGCGGTTAAGCTGCGTGAGGAATAGAGTTTAAAAAATGATTGGATTGGATGCGTTCATAAAAAAATAATCAATTATCATTTTTATTTTGTTATAAAGCTTATAAGATTTGAAAAGATCGTATATTTTGCGTACGATTTCGAGTACATCGTACTAGGGCCAAAAAGATCGTATGAATACGATTTAAATCGTACGGTTGGCAACACTGCCGCAGCATACGCACACTAACACAATGTGTATGTGCACGGCTAACAACAACCAAAGTCAAACCTTCACCGTGAAATAGAATAAATATACTCGTTTGTAACCAGTGCTTAATAAGTAAAAAAATAACACTGACCCTGCCAATGTAATGTCATGTGTAAAAATGAGTGAGTCTTCTGCATATTATCAATGATATGTCGCAAACCGGTAGCATTCATTGCTATGCGGATGACAGCACTGGTGATGCTCTATACACCGGCCGTGTCAATATTTCTCGGGAAAACGTCACCGAGTACCGGAACAAACTTGTGTCTGAAGTCGATTCTTTGCTGAACAAAGTCTCGGATTGGGGGCGACTAAATCTAGTCCAGTTTAATCCTCAGAAGACACAAGTTTGCGCGTTTACCGCTAAAAAGAACCCCTTAGTCGTATCTCCTCAGTTTCAAGGTACTCCCCTTGTTGCCTCAGCCAGTATCGGAATCCTCGGCGTCGACATATCGAGTGACGTGCAGTTTAGTGATCACTTGGAAGAGAAGGCCAAATTGGCCTCTGAAAAGCTTGGCGTGCTCAGCAGAGCGGGACAGTATTTCATGCCTGCACAACGCCTGCAACTTTACAAGGCGCAGATTCGGCCTCACATGGAATACTGTTCCCATCTCTGGGCTGAAGCTCCCCAGTGCCAGCTACTTCCATTTGACCGCATCCAGCGCAGAGCGGCTCGAATCGTCGACGACCGAGTCCTTTCCGATCGGCTCGACTCATTAGCGCTGCGAAGAGATGTTGCATCTCTTTGCATTTTCTTTCGCATTTACCACGGGGAGTGCTATGAGGAATTGTTCAGATTAATCCCAGCCGCTAAATTTCACGAACGCACATCGCGGCAGAACTCCCTATACCATCCACATCATTTGGATGATTGGCGTTCCACCACTGTGCGATTTAGAAAATGTTTTCTTCGTCGCACAACTTCCTTGAGGAATAGTTTTCAAGAAAAGAACCTACTCCTTTTTAGAAGGCCGGCAACGCATCTGCAATTCCCCTGGTGTTGCGGTTGTTCATGGGCGGCGGTAGTCACTTACCATCAGGTGAGCTGCATTCTCGTTTGCCCCCTGTCCTATAAAAAAAAAGAGTAATAAAAACTAAATCGAATTTCGAATTTAAAATAAAAACACCAAGGCGTTTTACGTTATTCTAACACAATCGGAATTTTGCTTAAAAAAGTGCATGAAATTGCAATGTTCCGTGTAGAGTAACCATACGTTAGGATTTAATCTGGATTTTATTGTTCCTCGTTCGGATCTCTGTTTGCTGTTTTTATAGGTCAAAATGGCTATGATATGGTATGGTTAAATGGTTATGTGACGATGCAACATTTCCATAACAGAAGACATGCATCTATTAGCCAAAACTTTGTACATATTTAATTTTTGCAGTAGCTTTTCATAGGGTTCCACACAAAGTATTGCAATGTCATATAATTTTATTACAATACTAGCGATCCGCCCCGGCTTTGCACGTGTGATTTCTGGATCTCAACAACAGCGCCACTTAATGGGTCCCAATGTAAATTTAAACCATCTAGGGATCCATTAAAACCACACAAAATTTAATCAAAATCGTTCGAGCAATTTTTGAGTTTTAGCGAGACTAACGAACAGCAATTAATTTTTATGTATAGAGATTAGAATAACAGTTAACAGTCTAACTGAGTAAGTATGAGGTAGAGCCATGTTGTAGCTATATTAGTAGTATAATTGTAGCACGAATGGATCGGCTCGACCGGGGAAGGACCACGCTCCACAGAAAACCAGCGTAAAATGGCAGCTTAACGCTGCTGTGTTTTGTATGGTAAGTGTTGAGAACCGGAGACACATTTTACTGGAAAAGAGGCATTCCATCTTAGTCCTCACGGGTGACGACGCATCTACATTTTTACTCTAAAATGAAGATGTCTAGGGGTCACAGCAACCACTTATCATCAGGTGGACTGTGTGCTCGTTTGTCACCATATCTTATAAAAAAAGTAGCAAGTGTCTACTCCACAAAGAAAGGCGCAGATTGCTCGTTTCTCACCATATCTTATAAAAAAAGTAGCAAGTGTCTACTCCACAAAGAAAGGCGCAGATGTGTTGTTGTGCTCTCACTGAGAACTGAGTAGATAAAATGCTTCACAATATGCAGTTAAACTGACTTCTTAGAATAGGAATACAACTGTACGTGTTTCTGAAATGTGATGAACGAAATATGTAAGATGATGATACCAACCTAAACGTTCATAATAATAATATTATTATAATAATGCCACAAAAACTATTAGACGAGATATATATATCTTACGATGTAAGAGAATATAACATACAGATTGAGAACGATAATCACACACACAACATTCAAATCACAGCAACATCACAAACAAATAATACGAACAATACCAGGATGAAATGGTCGGATGAAATAAATAAAGACATCATTAGAATTTATTTTGAAGAATAAATTGTCCTATGTAAGAGAGACCACATTCACAATAAAACTTGTAACACTCCTGCATCTTATAGAGGAATATGACACTTGACGGATGGTAATAATTTACTAATCTTCTTAGGCGGCTTGAAGTATGTTTTAATGGAAGCTCACTTTAAGATGTAGCCAACCTTTTCTGTGTCTGCTCTGACATAAGGTAGTACAGCAGGCACACGCTCGACTGTGGCCGGCTTCACTCGGTCACTGTGACGTAGGCGCGGGACCCGAAGCTTGTTGTCTTGAAATACTTGCTCGATGTGCTGAAGCTCGGTGGCCAGATGTTTTTGTCACAGATCCCTCGTACTCTCTGAAACAAAGATTTTCCCACGTTAGCTAACTGTGATGATGATTAAATGGTGCGATTCACCATTTAAATATCGGTTGGTATGGGTCTTTTTCTTATACACACCAATGTGTGACCAATAGTGTTATCAGGATTTCGGATGACTAAAAGATGAATATAAGAACTCATTAAGTAGAATTAAAATTGAGAGAGCTGAATAATCGACTTCAACCAGACACGGAAGTAAATCATACTGTAAGAGTAAAACACAACATACTCAACTTGGAAACATAATAGAGAATACAAACACACTGACAGAAATATCTACATTAAGTAATACTGAAACGGAAAGCTCTAAATTGCAAAATCCCATGGAAAGTCATAAAATTGAAACAGAATTTAATAATGCTATTGCAAGATTTAGCATTACTGACGCCAACGTAAGATCATACATTCTAAAGCAAAAATATTCACGAAAATTTGTTCAAATCGTTGAATTATGTACTTTTACCCAGACATAATATTCATGATTTAGATTTTATTTCATTACATATTCTAATCTATTCAGCAGCTTTTACAGCCGTCTTATGTAATGGTACCAGATTTAACACAGAGGAAAATATAACTGCAAGCCATCGAAATAGGAAAACTAATTGGAAAAGAAGAATTCAAAGCAGCTTGGCAAGCATATGCGACCAGCAGCGGCCGAGTTCCAGGCTGCTCCAAAATGAGGTAATCTTCCACGGCGTTGTCCACAGTCACTTTCCTCGTTCGTCACGATGACAGTCCATTAACTCTATCGTACGATTAATTAACTTACAGAAGTCACTAACTCTCGTTTGTTATAAGGTTAACGCACAAAACGAACACGGAGTGTCCGGATCAAAGGTCACTACCGTTTCGCGTAGCAACAGTTATTTCTAGAATATCAAAGACTGCATTAGCTAATATTGTCGAATGCACTTATACAGATTCTGAGTCGGACCCAATAAGTCCCGGGAAAGGCTATCCAACAAGGAATGCGCGTTATAAATCTTAGACAGGATGTTTACTAGACGCCTAAACTATTCCGCGGTTCCCGAACAACAATGACAGTGTGCTAGCGTTAGCACAGCTGGCAGACGACTGCTTTCGCCTTTACGCGTTCTCAACACCCACCGCTCGACCGAGGTCAAAACCGGTATGGCACCGAGCCGCGCGCCCTCTCGCGTTAGTTCTTGAAATTAGCGTTTGGCGCGAACAACAACACTTATAATAATTTTGGGCAGTCCTTTGGGAAAACCCATTAGCACATAATAATAAAGCAGATTGGTTAGGCGAAACATCAAACACAGCAAATATTAAACAAATGGATTTTGAAAACATCACTGTAGACACATTCATTCAAGTCATCAAACGCACACAACATTGGAAAGCACCGAGTACCGATAATATACATAATTAATCTTCTCTCCAATATTCCTAAGCCGCTCTGATCTCCATTCAATTCCAGTAAAGCTACTGATGGTGACATTAAAAATGCCTTTTATCTATTTCCACTAAAGCTATTGGCTATGACAATCTTTGTATGCAAGTGATTAAACCTATCACTAATGAACTTGTCCCTATTATCACTCATATTATCTCTTCTTCGCTGGAGACGAGCTCCTTTCCGACTTGCTGGAAAAAGGCATTCGTCATTCCCCTTCCAAAAACTTCTAATCCTACATCTTTATCCCAATTCCGCCCTATTTCTATTCGTCCGATCTTATCTAAAGTACTAAAAAATATAGTTCAGAGGCAACTATCTCAATTCCTAACAGTTCACAGCATGCCGAGTCCTTTTCAATTTGGTTTTCGTCCAGGCCATAGCACAGTCAGCGCTCTTTAAAAGTGTCTGATGACATTCGCTGGGCCATGGACAAAAGACTTCTCACTGTTCTAACATTATTGGATTTCAGCAGTACATTTAATTTCGTGGATTATGACATACTTCTTGGTATTCTTTCGTCCTTAAACACTTCACCATTAGTAATCTCTTGGTTTAATTCTTACCTCAGTTGTCGGTCGCAGTGTGTCCGCCATGAGGAGGATTTCTCCGAGTGGTGTGATCTTACGGCGGGTGCTCCTCAGCGTGGTGTTCTTTCCCCACTTCTCTTCACTATTTTTATCAATGTTCTCACTACTGTTCTCTCCTCTCATCAAGTCGTCAGCATAGAGATCTTGCAATTATACCGTCATTTCAAAGTCCAAGATATAGATGAGGTTATTAATAAGCTGAATGCTGACTTAAGTAGCATAAGCAGTTGGGCAAAATCGTTTGGTCTTCTTGTTAACCTTGCTAAATCCCAAGTAATGACTATCGGTAGTTCATATATGCTTAATTTATTAGATCGTTCGAAGATCCTTGATTCCATATACAGAGACAGCTAAGAACTTAGGTATTATTTTTGATAATAATTTGTCTTGGGTTGCTCACATTAATATGATTAGCAGAAAAGTGAACTACTCTTTTCAATCTCTCAAGCGCCTCCAGATGTTTTTACCGTTAAAAACTAAGATAACCTTAGCTCAAGCACTTCTTCTGCCTCTCATTGACTACGCTGAGTTAGTTTTTTGGATGCTTGTTTGTTTCTCCCTCGCACAACTTCCTTGTGGAATCGATTACCACCAACGATTTTTCCGGACCGATACGACTTAGGGACCTTCAAGAAAAGAGCCTACTCCTTTTAAAAGGCCGGCAACGCATGTGCAATTCCCCTGGTGTTGCAGTTGTTCATGGGCGGCGGTAGTGACTTACCATCAAGTGAGCCGCATGCTCGTTTGCGTAGCCCTCTCCTATAAAAAAAATTTTAATTGCTTCAAGAAAAATCTAAAAGAAACAAACAATATCAAAATAACCAAAATTACCTATTTAAAATACATATTATTATTGTTATTACATTGATTTTACATTTTAGTGCTTATGTATATGCAGTCGAATCAAGTGTCTTAATAGCGGAGAGCCTACCTATCGGCTAATATCTATCGGCTAAAGCGATTACGATGCTATTAGAAGAGACTCAAATACGAACAAGTAGTAAAATAAAAAAAAAATGTACAACCGACTTCAATATAAATCAAATGAGAAAATCATCATGTAGTCGAAGTCAATTAAATACGCATTATTAAGGATAACTGAAAAACTACTGGTCAGATCTTGATCAAATTTATATGGCACCACATGAGAAGCACCAGCTCAAATAAGAAACAATCATCAAGCAGTTTCAAATAATAATGAATCATCAAAATCGGTTCATCTAGAATTATTTATTAATTTTTGGGTACCTTACCCAATTCGACTGTATGTACTTTTTTTTTCGTGTGTTATCTCATAACTTTTTCTACATAAACCGAATTCGATTATTCTTTTATTTGAAAGCTGGCGTTTATAATGTGGTCCCATATATATTTTATCAAGTTTTGACCAATAGTTTTTGAGTTATCCTTAATAATATATATTGAAGTCGGTTGCACAAATTTTTTTATTTTAAATTATCTATAGTGTGATTGATTTAAGATAACTAAAGGCTTGACAAACATATTTTCTCACAGGCTGGTTAAAGAGTTTATAAAAAAAAAAATATTGTGAAATTTATGTATTTACGGAATTATATTATGATCATATATTACTGTATAATGGAGAATTATGATGATACGGAATGAATAAAGAAGTACAATATTAAAGATAGGAGCGAATACATAATTAAAGACTTACTAAGTGGTAGAGCCATTCTGCTGCTGTATTAGTAATAATGTTGTAACACGAATGGGTCGGCTCGACCGGGGAAGGACCACGCTCTCACAGAATACCAGCGTAAAATGGCAGCCTTGACACTGTTGTGTTTCGTATGGTGGGTGAGAGAACCGGAGACCCATTTTACTGATAAAAAAGAGGCATTCCAACTTAGTCCTCATGGGTAACGACGCATCTGCATTTTGATTCTTTACTGAGGATAAATGTAGATATCTATGGGTCACAGCAACCACTTACCATCAGGTGGGCTGTGTGTTCGTTTGTCACCCTATCCTATAAAAAAGGAACAAACAACACACGACACGTGCATAATAAAAAAAATTGCAACTACAAAGCAAGCAACAAGAAATAACAGTATCTATACAAATAAATAAAATTAAAGTGTATGTTTGTAATGTCAAATTAACAGCTTTTTACTAAATGCATAAAAAAGTATATACTGTACTTAAAAAAAAAAATTAAAATTTTTTGTTTGTCTGTCTGTTTTTTCCGGCTGATCTCCGAAATGGTTGGACCGATCTTGATGGGACTGTCGCTGGCAGATAGCTGATACTATAATGAGTAACTTAGGCTAATTTTCTTTTAGAAAAAGAATTAGGCTTCCGCGAAAAAAAATTAAAACGCATGAAATTCAATCGTACCAAATTCCACGCGGATGAAATCGCAGGCAACAGCTAGTATATAAATAAATTAGGTTCCAGATATGAAATGGTATATCACATAACCGACCAGTTGTCGGACATATTTCTGGTACATAAAATGATAAAAAGGAGTAAAATAAAAATGTATCAACCTTAAATTAAAAGTTAATGAAAAGCCACTCGATCCCAAACAATCATCAGCCCACAAAAGTCTACTGCTAGACACGGGTCTCGTTATGGGGAGAATTTGTGTATTAATTAATGAATTATATTCTCCATTATATTAATTACTACCTGGTATCCGGCGCATTGCTACCGTAGAAGATATAATTGTGGAAATATCATTTTAAGTTTGGAAGAGTGATATTGCTTCATTAGGAATGGTAATGATGATGTTATATAACTTTCAAATATATTTGTCTGTACGATGCGCGCGCCACCTACTTTAAGTTAATTGTACTATGCCTATAAAACTTATTTGTGTACTTATTTCATAAGTAAGTAGCAAGAAATAAGTTGACAAAAGTAAAGTAAAGTTACAGCCTAAATACGTCCCACTGCTGGGCACAGGCCTCCCCTCATTTCTGAGGGGGTTTTAAGGCAATGAAGTGTCCGCCGCGATGCCCCAATGCCTGTTGGCGAACTTCACATGTCTTAGAAATATTTTTTTTCTTATTCCTAAAACATGTAGGTTTCCTCACGATGTTTCCCTTCACCGCCCAGCACGTCTCAGCACTTAAAATAGTAATTAACAATTTCATTGGTGCCGGCGGGGATTGAACCTGGTTTGCTCGCGTACTGTGAAATTTACAGCGAGCGCTAACCATCTGAGCATATTGACAAAACTTTACCGCAATCTGATGGACGGTATGGTAGCACATAAAATACCAACAAACAAACCTTAATGTTTATATTTTAAATTTGTTCGGCCTTTTTAAACTTCAACATGGTTACTCTATCCGAACGTAAAGAATACATCTTATAGAATGTTTTTACTCGACATAATAAGAACCTGATACAAGTTGCGTGACGAATTTTACAACTTGTTGTAATTGCATTCGATTAGACAGATGACGTGCTCGCATTTGTATGGTATAGCATAAGCTGTTACGGTTGCTCTCGTAGTAAATTTTGGTGAGAAAATATATTTTTTGTCGCAAGTAATAGGATCTAAGAACTACCTTAAAGATTAATCGACCATGTATCATATATTCTTACCAGTACGTTATAAAAACAGGTATGCAATAGACAGAGTATTTGGAGCTACGTCGTTGACAACCCCGTAGCTTATATACAGAAACTGAATAATTAATTAAGAGTTTTAGATTCGATTTGTAGCCATTTTTACATAAAAAGGTGACATCTGATTGAGACGAAAAGTGATCACCACCATCTACCACCCCATTAGATCGTGTATTTTTTTTATAGAAAAATAAATTAAATAGTCCTTGGACAAGCCCGTCTATTCATCGGCAGCCTTATTACGAATTTGTCAGATGTTCAGCAGGAGACTTGTAATGAGGGCATCCACGACTTTTTCTGCCACCAGGGCGGCGCAACTAGAAAGTGAGTTATAATATTTGACAGATTTCATAGCGAGGAAGTTAAGTTGTTCGGAAAATGTAAAGGTTATTGTTTCTTTCTGCACTATTAGCTATATTTTATATTAATAAGATTAAAAATAAATGAACCAAACCACAGATATTCATAAAAGTCGAAAAATTATAAAAAAGTTAAAAATGTGCAGAAACATTAAAGTGCAAACCACTGATGCATTGTTTTGTGTATTAATTTAATACTGTAGAAACTGATTAACTTTTATTAAAAACCAACTTCTCAATTAAATTACACTGTGTAACAAAAAACTTTACCTCAGTGTCAACTAACGACATCTGTTGAGCAGAAAATTATTAGCCCTCATTGACTGTATCTATGTAATACCTAGTTAGTAAATGTTATATTGTTGTTGCTTTTATGCCCAGTTAATAAATAAATAGAAACATGATTCAACTACGTCTAATGCTTTCCGTGAAACAAGTGGTAAATACATGTATATAAAATATTAGATACATAGTTTACAACATACAAACACTCACGCCTGTCACCCAGAGGGGTAGGCACAGAATACGGACTTCCATTTGGCGCGATCCTGACATACCTCGCCTCCTTTATATCTATATACACGGTCGTCGGTTAAGGGTACACCTAATCTGGCCCATTTTCAATGTATCGCCGATTTGGTCGATAAATCTTCGTCTAGGGCGTCCTCTCCCGACTCTGCCGTTCACTTCTGAAACATAAATTTGTTTTGCCACTCTTTCCTCGTTCATTTTTCCTACATGACCAAACCACTGAAGCATTCCTTTCTTAATCCTGGACACAACGTCATCTTGCAAACCACACTTTTCTCTTATCACACTATTTCTCACCCTGTCATTCAGATTCAGCCCTAACATACTCCTTAATGACCGCATTTCTACAGCATTTATTCTACTCTCATGCTTCTTCTGCCAGACCCAACTTTCACTACCATACATTAAAGTAGGGACTAACACAGTATTATGAATTGCCACACGTGCCTTCTTTGACACATTCTGACTCTTCATAATAGTGTGTAGAGCCTCATTTACTCTATTTCCTGTTTACTTAGTTTACAAAATGATATAATGTATAACGACCACGTGGTCCCGTTCTACGATGCCATCCTGGAGTGATGTGTGCGGATAAAATATCTTATAGAAGCAAGAGTGACGTGATAACTCAGGGGCTAAACGATCACCATAAATGTCACAGTACGCGCGCAACTAAATAAATTTGTTAAGTGCAATTTCAAATCATTACCACGTAGGTAATCATCGTGAGATGTTTCAGTCACAAAGGAAATCATCGTGACATGTTTCAGTCAGTCGGAGAAATAATTCGAAGATATGTGAAGTTCGCCAACACGCATTGGGGCAGCCAGGGCAGCATCTCAGAAATGAAAGTAGGCATGTGCCCAGCAGTGGGACGTATATAGGCACTGCCTAGTTAAAGTTACAGTTACTACCTAATAGGCAGAAACTTTAACTTTTAAACTTACTGCCTAGTTGTAACTAAGGGTACCAAACGAGCGCACAGACCGACGCAGATGCTGTGGCCCATCGTCACCTACATTTAAAACTCGACTAAAAATAAAATGCAGATGTGTTGGTCAGCAAACTAAGATTGAATGCCTTATAACTAACAAAAAAGTAGCAGTTCTCGCCATACGAAATACAGCAATGTTATGTTGCTATTTCATGCTTGTATTCTGTGCCAAAATAGTCTTACCCCAGTCGGACCGACGCATTCATTCCGTGGTTAACACCGCAGTACCACTCAATAACTTTGAACCCAAACCTACTTTTTTCTGCCGACTTCCAAAAAGGAGCCGGTACTCAATTCGACTGTATGTTTTTTTTTTCGTTTTTTTTTATGTGTGTTACCTCAGAACTTTTTTCTGGGTGAACCGATTTCGATGATTCTTTTTTTATTTGAAAGCTGGTACTTCTCGTGTGGTCCCATATGAATTTGATCAAGGTCAGACCAATAGTTTTTAAGTTATTCTTAAATAACTTATATTGAAGTCGGCTGTACAAAATTTTTAATTTTAAATTATTTAGGCGCTGATTGTAGTGTGAATTATCGATGGATGTTTTATAAAACGAATGAGAAATACAAGTTTGCATTCCATCTCAAGGTTTTATTTTAAAATAAATAAATGACACCATTTAATTTTTCACGCGGATCTCAGCTCATTAGGTTACCATTTTTAAGATCCTAATATGTGTTCCCGCAAAGTAACGTCTGATTCTATACTATGTTGTATCTTTTTAGCAATTCCAAAGACCTTGTTTGCTCTTGTTTAAATTAATATTGTAAGTGTGAACATGCAGAGTGCTATTGGTAGTTTTTTTTTAAAACGTAGATTCCACACTAGGAATTTCTCGTGTACGAGTATCGTGGGGGCAGTTTACAAAAATAAATTGCATAAGGACAAACATCCAGACCCGGAACAATTATTTGTAGGCCATACAAATTCTTGTTCCGTGCGGGATTCGAACCCGCGGCCCTTAGTGTTGCAACTCAATTGCTGCCACTGCGCCACGGAGCCGTCAGTTATATTGTGTAACTTGACCAAACTGGTTTCCTGAAAATGTTCTCTTTCTTGCAGTCCATAAAAATCTGCAGGCAACTTCAAACAAAGAAAGCTATTGATGCGCTATCACCTCTGAGGACTAAGATGGAATGCCTCACAGCCTATTACTATACCAGCTCTCTCTACTCTTCGGATAAGTACACAGGAGTGGAAGCACGGCTTTTTGGTAGAAATAGAAAAGAGTGTGGTATTTACCCAGACGGACACAGGCAGGAAATGAGTCCAACCACTAGTAAAAATGATCGTTGATAAGATGTGTTATAAATTAAATTTAAAATTTTGTACAACCGACTTCAATTTTTTTTTATAGGATAGGGTGACAAACGAGCACACAGTCCACCTGATGGTAAGTGGTTACTGTGACCTATAGACATCTACATCTATCCTCAATAAAGACTCAAGATGCAGATGCGTTGTCAGCCGTGAGGACTACGATGGAATGCCTCTTTGCCAGTAAAAAGGGTCTCCGGTGCTCTACACTCACCATACAAAACACAGCTGCGTCAAGCTGCTATTTTACGCTGGTTTTCTGTGAGAGCGTGGTCCTTCCCCGATCGACCCGACCCATTCGTGCTACAACTATATTATTAATATAGCTGCAGCATGACTCTACCACGTAAAAAAAAACCGATAGTCAGACCTCAATCAAATGACCATAATAGTAGCACCAGCTTTCAAATAAAATAAGTCATCATCATCATATAATTACGCCTCTTTCCCGTAGGGGTAGGCAGAGACCACTTCATTCCACTTGCTACGATTCTTACATACTTGTTTCGCTTTGTCCACTTTCATTATTCTCTTCATACATGCTCTACGGTTTAGGGTGCTCTTGACCTGGCCTTTTTTCAAGACGTCCCTGATTTGGTCTTGAAATGTCCGCCTAGGTCTACCTCTTCCAGCATTTTTAATCACACTCACCTTATACACTTCTTTCGTCAATCGTTCTTCATTCATTCTCTCGACATGGCCAAACCATCTCAGCATACCTTTCTCAATTTATGTCACTACATCTTTCAAACCACAAAGTTTCCTTATCTCACTATTTCTTATCCTGTCACTCGGTTTAACTCCTATCATACTTCTTAACGCTCTCATCTCAACTGCATTTATTCTGCTTTTGTGTTTCTTCTGCCATACCCAAGTTTCACTTCCGTACATGAGTGTCGTAACCAACACCCAAACATGCACAGCCAAACGAGCCTTGTTAGACATATTCCGACTGCTCATAAAGGAGTGTAAAGCTCCATTCACCATGTTTCCTGCATTCACTCTTCTTTCGATATCACTCTCACACTTTCCATCTCTTGTAAACTTTGAACCCAGATACACAAACTCTTTCACCTGTTCAATTTGTTCGTCTCCAATCACGATATTGCAGTCTGTCACTGCCTAATCTCTTTCAAACAACATCACTTTCGTCTTCCTTACATTCATCTTCATTCCCTTCCTAACAAAAGCTCCACTCATAGTACTTACCATCTCCTGCAACTCTTCCGCCAAAGACGCAAGTAATACTTGGTCATCAGCATAGAGAAAACATTTGACGAGTAACTCATTCATTCTCAACCCGCTTTCATTCTCTTTTAAATCTGTCAAACAATTGTCCATGAACAGATTAAACAGCCACGGTGACGCTACACATCCCTGTCTAACACCTTTTTCGATATTAAACCATTCAGTGTATGCCCCGTTTATCCTTACACAAGCACTAGAATCCCTATAAAGAGATTAGAATGCTCGTATAAGGATACTGCTCACACCGTTCACGGACAGTGCTGACCACAATTCATTCCTCACCACTCTATCAGAGAGATATAAAATAAGGAACATCGAATTCGGTTCACCCAGTAAAAATTTATGAGGTAGGTAACACACATAAAAAACATACAGTCCTTTTTGAAGTCCGTAGAAAATTGGACATTTAGAAGAAAGATATATTCTGACTAAAGTTTGTCAGAACTTGATTTGCTTCTTTCAGCGTAATGAAATAAAATGACGCGTTCTGCCCAGTTTGAAGATCTCCCGCCCTCCCTCAATTGCTTGGACTATCCTCGTCACCACCAATCCCAGTACAATCGATAATACTACTCATATTTCTCCTCTATACGAGGCATCCTCAGGTGAAGTAGACTCTACGGTCGTTGACCGTTTTACCTCAGAGTCTACTTTGAGGTTTACTACTCAGGCAATTGAGGGAGGGCAGGAGGTCCTCCTCAAACTGTGCAAGACAAATCACTTTATTTTATTACGCCGAAAGAAGCAAGTTAAGTTCTAACAACTTTAATATAATGTAAGTCACAACGCTAAAGGCCACGGGTTCGAATCCCGCACGGAACAAGTATTTGTATGGCCTACAAATAATTGTTCCGGGTCTGGATGTTTGTTCTTGTGAAATTTATGTATGTAAACTATCCCCACGATACAGGAGAAAATCCTAGTGTGACGTTTTTTCAAAACAAAAAAAAAGTAACGCCTGATTCTATTAATTATAATCTGATTACAGGCAATCTTATTGAAAAACCCTATAGGAGCGTGATCGATTATCGCCGTGCTTACAAATCGGCCAGGCGCGAGACCTGTCTTTATATTTACAAATTCGCTAATTTATGTATTAATTATAATTTAGTACAGTCATGAGTCCAGCTGTGACAGTTAAAGTTCGTTGCGGCCCCAAATTTCTATAATGTTTCCATTACATACGGATAGAACAGCATGACGATATTACCCTTGAGCAAAAAAATAAAAAATTCTGAAATCAAACCGACTTGTTATTTCAAATTACATTTTTCTGAATTTCTTTAGGGGAAGATTGTTTGCAGGGATTCTTAATAGAAACGTAACATTGATATGAAAAGGAGCCATTCAATTACAGTTAAATCAAGCGATTTTGTGTTTTATGTACATGGTTTTAAGAAAATGTTAACTTTAAATATTACCGATTATATGTTTGAAATATTTTTTAGCTGAAACACGCAATTTAACACCTTATATCGTGGGCAATAAGGTTTTACATAAACACTTTATTTGAATTTATCGTGGTATCTGCTCTGACAGTTTTATTAATTTTCGTTTTTCACAAAACTCTTATTAGTTGTTTTTTTTTCTTGCCTTTCCTTTATTGTCCTTAGATTTCTGTGTTTCGAAAATCAAATTTAAATTCTATCGATTGTAGAATCAACTTGTAATGAATTCTGTTGGAGGCAATTTTTAACAGAACGTGAGAGATAAATAGATGACTTAACAAATGAGTATGCGGCTTTGACTAACCATGAACAACTGCAACACCAGTGGAACTGCAGAAGCGTTGTCGGCCTTTTAAAAAGGAATTGGCTCCTTTTTTTGAAAGTCCCTAAGGAATAATCGCTGGTGGTAGTCGATTCCACAAGGAAGTTGTGAGAGACAGAAAACTTCTTTTTTAAGTGGTAGAGCTACTCTGCAGCTATATTATGGTTGTAGCACGAATAGGTCCGCTCGACGGAATACCAGCGTAAATTAGCAGCTTAACACTGCTGTGTTTCGTATGGTGAGTGTAAATAATTTGAGACCCTAATGATTTCTTATATTTATGCGAACATTATACATTGAATAAAACTACTTTTACGGATTTTATCGCGTTTAATTTACTTATTTTTATAAATTCCCAACGTTTCGGGTGCTTTCCAGTAGGCATGGTCACGGGAGACTGAGGTGATTGACGTCCCGATGTCAGAGTTAACGCGGAGTACCTTCAGCTTTTTTAATTATTAATTTTGGTTCGATCTACGCAGAATGAACTTACTGTGTCTTGAAGTCTTGCAGTGGTATGCTTGGGTTTAGTTTTAATTTTATTAATTACAGGATCCCAAGCAGGTGGTAGTACTCCAGTCCCCCGTGACCATGGTTGCTAGAAAGCACCCGAAACGTCGGGAATTAATAAAAATAAGTAAATTAAACGCGATAAAATCCGTAAAAGTAGTTTATTCAATTTGAGACCCTTTTTACAGGAAATGTGGCATTCTATATTAATCCTCACGGGTGACAACCTGCATTTTAATTCTTAACACTTTATTGAGGATAGATGTAGATGTCTATGGGCCACAGCATCCACTTACCATCAGGTGGACTATGTGCTCGTTTGTCACCCGTATTCTATTAAATATATAAAAAAATAAGATTGCCTCACAGGATAAAGTTTGCCATATTTGGCACGCTTGTTTAAAAATAAATATTAATATAAAATTTACTAGATGTTTAGGCACTTTTTCTACTTCTGTCCGTCAGGGTGGGCACCTACCATCCTTTTACGTGTTTTTGCCGACAACTGTGCCTTTAGTGTAGCGGTTTGATGCCTACAGAAATAGAGAGTTGGTATAGTTAGGTACAGTCTGTGAGGCATTCCATCTTAGTCCTTACAGGTGACAACGCATCAGATGCCTCGTTTGTTTGGAGTTGGTGCAGTATTACAGTAGCCACTTACCATCTTTTGGAATGTAAACGTGATAGAGCCATGCTGCAGCTACCTATATTTGTAAGTAGTAGGTATAGTTGTAGCACGGGGTAAGACCACGCTCTCACAGAAAACCAGCGTAAAATAGCAGCTTAACGCTGCTGTGTTTCGTATGGTGAGTATAGAGAACCGGAAAACCTTTTTACTGGAAACAAGGTATTCCATCTTAGTCCTGACGGGTAACAACGCATCTGAATTTTATCTAATTCTTAAACGAGGATAAATGTAGATGTCTACGGGCCACAGCAACCACTTACCATCAGGTGGATATGTGTTCGTTTGTCACCTTTATTCTGTCAAAAAAATGTAGTAGGTAGGTAAGTATAATGTATAACTTTTTCAAGGCGAATGTCCGATGGCGCTTTCTTCAGAGGCTTGTGTCCAGTCGAAAACAAGGTTCATTAAAAGTTAATTAAACAAACCTTCATAACGATTCATGCATAATTTATAAACCAAATTTAATGGCTAATGGCCAGTAATAATTAAAAAAAATTGCTGGCCATTAGAGAAATAAAAAAATGCAAAATCAATAATATGTTTGTCTTAAAAAAAAACAATATCAATTGATGAAATACCGCCCGACGCGCGTAAACGCCACTAGATAGGTGTAGTTCGCAAATTTCCACAAAGCCCCCTCTGACAGCAATTCCGTTTTAAAGCCTTAATCCCGACTCCACTACGAATAAAAGGCATATTTCGTCCGCCGACGCTCGCAAAATTGTCATCGCAAATAGCTTTCGCCTTGGGCGTACAATTTGTACAATTCTAAAACTACGTAACTGCTACAAACTCAATTCACTTTAAATCTTAACACTGATGCTATAAAGTTAGCATTTCACTGCCGATTTTCGTATTGAGAAATGTAACAATGAAAATGCCAGCGTTGCTCGCATAAATAAGATTCTTCAAAATATTACTCTAATGGACTTTATAACAATGAAATAAAGCTTAAAATGTCGTGAAAGGGAAATCTGAACTTGAAACGTCGCTAGTCTGACGCTCGATATCAAATAAACATTGTTGCAGTTGCAAAACGCCTTAAGCGTCGTACACATATGAAAGTAACTTCATACTTTCGTGCCAATTGTTTAAGTTGAAAGTGGTTAAATGTGGGGTCAATACTAGGATTTTCGCCGGGGGAAATGAAGGAGATGATGTGATAGGCATTTTGAGGTGTGTAAAGGGGACAACAATATAGCTCGGAGCGCTGTGATTGGTCAGGAAGGCCGCAGGCTGTGAACAGTAGCCCGCCCTATGTCTACTGTATACGGTGACGCTCTTCACGAATAGAGGCGTAACGCGCTGAAAGCAATTTGGACATTAAGTTGTTATAAAAAGTTTTTGTTATCTTGATTTAAATATTTTATTTTTATTGAAATGTTAATTTATTATTAATTTTACAGCTTATTAAAGTCCACTGCTGAATATAGGCCTCCCCTTAGATGGCTTCACAGAGCGAATATTTTGTCATAGTTGCCACGTTTAGTAATCGCATATTTTTATTTTAGTCGTTACTTGGAAGACACTTTTTTATAAGATAGGGTGACAAACGAGCACACAGTCCACCTGATGGTAAGTGGTTGCTGTGGCCCATACACATCTACATCTATCCTCGTTTGCGAATCAAAATGCAGATGCATTGTCACCCGTGAGGTCTAAGGTGGAATGCCTCTTTCCAGTAAAAAGCGTCTCCGGTTCTCTACACTCACCATACGAAACATAGCAGTTTTAAGATGCTATTTTACGCTGGTATTCTGTGAGAGCGTGGTCTTTACCCGGTCGAGCCAACCCATTCGTGCTACAACGTAGTATACTAATATAGCTGCAGCATTGCTCTACCTCGATAGGCTGTTGCCCATCTCCTGATTTATTTCCCTCTGTCGCCTTTTACAATACGGTATATACCTGCCAAAATACCGTTTTTTTATTATTATTCTTAAAATAAAACGATATCTTCACATAAACATTAACTTTGCCTGCAAGTTGTCTAACTCTGATTTGGTGTTAGGTATATAGATTTTTGACATTCAATTTCTCCATACGGTAATGTCCTTTTCTTTTCTTTACGACGGAAACCTTATGCGAAATGATGCACGTAATAAATTTTCATCGTGTAGTTGACACACAGGCATGAGCTAAGTATAAACTAGTTCATAAAATGAAAACAAAATTATAAACGAAACCTGGAGGAGGTTTCTATGAATATTTTGTTATGTGTAGGTAAATTTGTATTTTCTTTGTCATTAATTAAATATGTGTAACTTTTGTGGATCCTAAGAGTTGTCGAAGAATATCGTTACTGAGCATCAAAAGTCAACCGATGGACGTATACAGATTGCTTATTGCAGCTTCTTAAACGCGCCAGCATTTTTAAATATATCTTTTACTTTTTATAAAATAGGTTACATATTATAAAAGATATAAAATGTAACCTCCACACTAGGATTTTCTCCTGTATCGTGGAGGCAGTTTACAAACACAAATTGCACAAGGATAAACATCCAGACCCGGAACAAATATTTGTAGGCCAAACAAAAACTTGTTCCGTGCGGGAATCGAACCCGCGGCTCTTAGCTTCGCAGCTCAATTCCTAATCAACTGCGCCACGGAGCCGTCAAATATACTGGTTTCTGTTCAATGACAAGATCTCTAAATCGACTTCTAGGTGACTGATTAATTTATTACCTTTTACAATGTGTTGAATAATACTATTCTTTACTAATTTAACTGTAGGTACCTAGACAAAAAGGCGACAGAGGGAACCTAAACAGGAGATGGTCATCAGCGTTTTTCTAATAACAACTAAAAAATAAAAACTGCGGATGCCAACTACAGTAACAGTAACAGTAAGTTTAATTTAAGTATTAATAAAACAATTGGACAATCTTAAAACAACTTTAATAAGATATCACGAGTTTTAAAATATAATAAAACTCACTTACCGCCATCTTCTCTTCCGTCGCCGCTGGCGACACCGAGGGCCAAGTCTTCTGCCGCTCGGGGCGTGGCGCACACACAAGCAAACCTGCACACAAACGAACAATCTCCCCTTGTATAGATGTACAAACGGGATCTCACCCTTATAAGTTTTCGCCTTTGACTTGCTTACCCCATGTGAGGTTTGTACGAGATTGCAGGGATATTTATTCTTAGAAGACAAAATTTTGTGCATATCAAAAAAAAAATGAAGTGTACGCCTGTTTTTGTAGAGAATTGTTAAAAATATTGTCTGGTATAGATTTTCAGTATTAAGACATAATGTGTTTGTTTTTTTTAGAAAATTACTAGTACCTAGTGCTATTAACATTAGTAATTTCCCGATAATTACTGCAAGTAAGCAAAAAGTTAGGACTCACTTCACATAACATCTAACATAGAAATCCAAGAAATCAAATTTTCTTCATAGGAAAAGTGTGATAAGCGAGCACACAGTCCACCTGATGGTAAGTGGTTGCTGCAGCCCACAGACATCTACATCTATCCTCTATTATGAATCACACTACGAAACACAGCAGTATTGAACTCCTATTTTACGCTGGTATTCTGTGAGTGCGTGGTCCTTCCCCGGTCGAGCTGACCCATTCGTGCTACAACTATACTACTAATATAGCTGCAGCATGGCTCTATCACGTAAAGTATCATAAAATATCAATGATATGGTGCACTGAATGCGAGATGTTTAAGTAAAATATATTATATATCTACTTAGACTGTTCGTTGTAAGATATATCTACTAGTTTCGGAGTACCTACCATAGATATTAACCAATACTTAGGATATTACAATATATCTATAAATCTAATCATACCAAAGTCGTCAAAAATCACGTAGAAATCACAGTTACATAGTTATTGAAATGTAAGTATAGATTCAATATCCGATATTAAAATATACAATACATAGATAAGATTTCATATAGAGTAACTGTGGTACTATCCATGCCTAGTCTCCAGTTCTCTAGACCCACCACACTACACAGCTGCTGCTATTGGGTACGATTGTAGTCCTTCAGTTAAAAAAAATCCAGTTAAAATTAGTTTTATTCAACCCATTGACCAAGTTTTACCGTTGTTTTGTTTGTTTTGTTTATTTATTTAACAACTTAAGTAGGTACCTACACAAAAAGTAATGTTACAATGAAAAATAAACAAAACATTTTTGCATTGCTTATTTCATATTGCAATTTCTTCCAGCAGACCCGTTACTGGACAGATTCAAAGGGAAACAGATTTAGTGTGCTTTCTTATAATTATTATAATTTTTAACAAAAAGTAAATTCTTTCTTAAAAAAATAATTATTTATTTGCTACCCTTAGGGATGGAATTCTTCCACAAACTTATAAAATAGGTTATACTTTTTAAAATCAATAAAGATATCATATGAAATTCCTTAAACAATAGTCCAATATGAAACTTTTCCCCTATTTTACACTCCTGGGGGCGTAATGTTTTCTTCAAAATTTAATGGAACCACTCTTGAGCATATTTAATAAAAAAATAATCATTAAAATCGGTTCACAACCTGCGAATGAATCGCGTAACATTCACCATTCAGAACCTTTGAATTTTTGGCGTCGGTTAGTAAATATGAGAGTGCACACTTAAGGTGTGTTTTATTCCGGAAGGAGCAGGACGTCAAATTTTGGAAATATCGTTCCATAGAAAATGTAGGATAGGACGGGAACGTGGCATGAACGGAACGAGAAAAATATCGTCGGCGACGATGTTTACCCCGCCCCGCCCCGTGCGTGCGATATTCCGTCAGTGGTTCCGCTGTGTACGCACAGTCGCTCCGCCAAATCTTCAAATGAAAAATCCATCTTCCACAACACTAGCACGTTAGTTTCGAGTCACTGTCACGTTGCATATGCATTAAACTCCTGTCCGTGTGGCGATACAATCACGTTCCGTTTTCGTCCCGTGCACGTGCTGATTCCGTCCTGTAAGCAGCGACCTTAAATCTGCTATTACACGTTTTACCTACATGTTAGTTTTTTGAAAAAGGTAGCTCTACACTAAGAATTTCTTTTGTATTGCGTAGGCATTTTACATACTTACATAAATTTCACAAGGATATAAAAATCCACACCCAGAACAATTATTTGTTGGCCATACAAATACTTTGTCTATGCGGTATTCGAACCCGCGGCCCCGCAACTTACTGCTAAGCCACTGTGCCGCGAAGTCATCACATCGTTTGTTCTCATCAACCCATATACAGTCCACTGGTAGATTTATTCTTATTCCATAGTAGTGCCACGCTAGCGGTATGTAGTTGCAGACCAACACCTTGATGCTGCTTCTCTTTTTTTATAGAATAAGTGTGTGAAACGAGTACACAATCCACCTGCTGGTAAGTGGATGCTGTGGCCCATAGACATCTACATCTATCTTCGGTTAAGAATCAAAATGCAGATGCGTTGCTATCACTGAGGACTAAGATGGAATGGCTCGTTTCCAGTAAAAAGGGTCTCCGGTTCTGTACAATCACCATACGAAACACAGCAGCGTTAGCTGCTATTTACGCTGGTATTCTGTGAGAGCGTGGTCCTTCCCCGGTCGAGCCGATCCATTCATACAATTATAGGTACCATTAATATAGCTGCAGCTTGCCTCTACCACGTATAAAATTCTCCATTGTTGCCTTTTACTCACGGGACGAAATGGGATGATGGATTCAATTACACTAACACCAATTGACAAACAGTGATGTATAATTAGACAAAAAGAAGAAGTGGGGTTGATTTAAGGTTGAGGGGCTTCCTAAGTTGCTTACTACTATATACTTGTGGCAAGAGAAGAGGTGGTTGTTGAAAGACAGAGTAAGTAGGTAGGTATAAGTAGCGGCACGAAAGTCTAGCGTTGACCGTTATTGCGCATAAGTCGCGCTCACTGGCTCGTGCGTATCGTTCGCATGCGCTGATTGGCTCTCCAGTCGTATTCGTGCAATTGAATTCGTGCGCGTCTCCTCCACATTCTGTTCAGCGCTAGACTTACGTGCCGCGATTGGGTCTCTTTATTTAGCATAGTTTCAGAGTTTAAACATGTTGCTTTCCAAATTAGATCCGGATATTTTTAACTAAATAAAACAAAATATATGAAAAGGGTAGATCGTCAAATTATAAAATTTACAGACGAGTTGTATATATACGTAAGTTCATTATATTATGCTGAAGATGGTCTGGTTTGAGTCGGAGAGTAAATTAAGAGTGAGTGAAATACGATGTGGAAATCCGCTATGCGGTGGCGGCGGGATATAATCCGCTATCATCTATGGATGTTGTAAGAGGAGATGGAAGGAAATGAAACAGAAATGGATGGCAGAATCTTCTTGGTAACAACTCAATTATAATTTAAAAAAATGCGCTCGCCAACCCGCCTGCCAAGAGTGGTAACTATTACAAATATTTCACTTGTGAGGCAGCTATGGATTAGCGATGTTCAGCATTGATTTTTGATAAACCGTAATAAAATACGATGCTGGAATTAATCATCGAAAACTTTATTGTTTTATTATTTTAGTTATTAAGAGAATGCATCATCTTATTTCGTCTCTTAGAACGTGGTAGAGCCACGATGCAGCTATATTAGTAGTAGGTATAGTTGTAGCACGAATGGGTCGGCTCGACCGGGGAAGGACCACGCTCTCACAGAATACCAGCGTAAAATGGCAGCTTAACACTGCTGTGTTTCGTATGGTGAGTGTAGAGAACCGGATACCCTTTTTACTGGTAAAGAGGCATTCCATCTTAGTCCTCACGGGTGACAACGCATCTGCATTTTGATTCGTAAATTTTCTTAAAAAAATCTTAATGTTTCGGCAAATATTCTCGATCCTTAGAATATGTAGGTATGTAAATTACAAACAAAAGCTTATTATATCATATAATTTATTCATGGGGCAATGTTAATACGCCTTTACGGAAATACCAGCAGGTGTTTAAAGTTAATTTGTTGACAAAGTTTTTAATAGTTTAAAAAAGTTGTTATTAGATGATTAATTAGTAACGTAGCAATCAAGAAGGGTTCGATTCCAACACGGAAAAAGTATCGACTGATAATAACTGACCCGTGTATGCGTATTTGACACAAAGATGTTTAATGGAGATACAAAGTGATTATTAGCCAGTTATTTTTAAAATATAACATACTTTTTAATTGTTTATTGTAAATAGAACATTATAATATATTTTTATAGTTAAATAAATAAACTCAGCTGCTTGCTAGTTTTACTAGGACAGAGGCCTTTTCCGTAAAGTAAATTAATTGCCTATATCTGTCTCTCTCGAGTGTCTTCAAGTCTCAAGACTTTTGTTAAGTCAGTGCACTTCACCATCTTCGGTTGCATCACCACTTACCATCAGGTGGCATAGTCGTTAGGCACTGGCTTATGACAGTAAAAAAAAGTGATAAAATATAATTTACATATATTTTTGTGGACTGAAGCACAACAAATATAGAGAATTGATATGCTCGTAAGTTGTAATCTTTATATATAAAAATTACGTGTCACGTTGTTTGTCCGCGATGAACTCCTAAACTACTGAACTGATTTCAATGAAATTTTGCACACTCTGTGCTGTTTGGTCCAACTTGAGAGATAGGATAGTTTTTATCCTGATAAGTGACACTCAATATTCTTTTATTACGAATTTAAGGATTATTATATGATGGGTCGTCGCAAAGGGCAGAACAACGTCTGGTCAGCTAGTTTACTATATGTTTTACTGCAAGTAATAGAACACTCGATATCATTTATCGTTACAGCCCTTTGAATTATAAATGGACTGTGGCAGCGATGGGCTATAGTAATGATGAATGATATATGTATATATAAATACATACACACTTATATATATATATATATATATATATATATATATATATATATATATACTGTTTTCTTCTTTCTTTTGTATCTATTCTTAATGGTGTAAGAAATTGGCTCACAATTGAATGTATGTAAACAAAGAAATAAAAACTCAAAGCTGAAAGGTAATCATCATCCTTTGTAATCTTGTTAGGCAAATGTTTGAAGGAAATAAAGATGCGTAATTATTTAAGAAACTTGGGGTCTACAAAGGGAAAACAGGGGCCCGCCCCCGTACTGTGCCGAAAGACAGCGCGGACCCTTGTTGTAATTATTTTTCCATGAAAACTTTTGCCCTTTGGTACTTTACTTTTGAGAAAAATTTTGGAAAGGTTAGTATGGACAAGTACTTTTCTTACAGAATATCAAATTATGTCACTCTTAGTTAGTGTCACTTTACTCGTCAATGTATTAACAACTATGTAATTTAGTCACATTTTAATCATATTATCTAATATATAACAATTAATTTTTGTTTGTTCGTATTTTATGCGAAACCATACCGTTCATCAGATTGCGCTAAAACTTTGTCAACTTATTTCTTGCACTTGTGCGAAGGTTATAGACACAATACAATTTAATTTACTGTAAATAGTGCGTGAATCGTACCGACAAATTTACTTGAAAGTAAGAAGAATACCAGCTAGTTTATAATAATCATAAAGGTTTCTAGACATTAATCAATGGTATCAGTTACTTTCAATGGCAGAGTCAAAGGCGTTTCTTGGGCCATTCTACAGATACATACGAGCGAAATAATGAATGAGTGGCAATAGATCGCTCGTTTGATTTGATGAATGGGGATTTAATGAAGTATTTGCGAGTGGTGGGCTTGTACACTAAGTGGAGTGTTGGTGTCCCACTAGATGGAGCAACAACCTGACAGTACATGCGAAGGAAGGCATTGGATGTAGTTAGAATATAGTCGCGTTTTGTGACAATCCTTCGCCTATGTTCAGCAGTAGATTTGTGACGAGATTGTCACGATGCATGAGTATATAATATATATATATATATATATATATATATATATATATATATATACAGGGTGTTTTTGGAACGCTCCCGAAAACTAAGACAGGCGACAACACCAAGTATACCTTTGATCATGGGTCACAAATAAATTCGATCCTGATGAAAAAAAAATCATCTTTTTACAAGGTTTTATTAGCTTTATTCACGCGCCATCATGTTAGTACAGCTAAATGAAACGATAATTTCATAAAAAATATCATGAAAATACTGAAACATAAAACCAGCAGTGGAATGACTGAATTGATATCACCTGACCTGAGCTAGATAAAGGTCAATGTACGCGCGAACACAAATTCGCGCGGCCCGCAACTAGCGGGCCTTCCCACAATACCTAATAATTTACAACACGTGTCTAAATACCTAACTTATCTACTTAACCTACTATTTTGCCACTGTGCTTATCTCCACGTAGCCACTTTAATCCGAATTTACAGGTTAAATAACCCAAATAACTGGTTCGATTCCCCGCTAATGAAGAAATACTTAAATGAAATGTAACCAAGGTTTGAGTCATGCGTTTTTATTCATCGTGTAGGTATGTTTATTATTCTCGTGTATTCAGTTATGTACCTATTCAGATTAGTCTAGTACTAAGTTTTTAAAAAAAAAATAGTTATGAAACAGCTTACTGCTCTAAATCCTCCGTGGTCTTATGAGATGCGGCTCAAATTGTGCTCCATTCATTTCAAGGCAGACTTGGGTGCAGGCGGGGCATCATCGTGTGGTCTTCGACACAGTCCGTACGTAGTTTCTCGAAAGCATCCACGATCCTTTGGCGCATTTCTTCAGCACTATCACATTCACGATTAAAAACCCTTTCTTTCACATACCCCACAAAAAGAAGTCTAACGGAGTCAGATCTGGTGAGCGAGGTGGGCAAGCGTGTGGTCCTAGTCTGCCGATCCAGCGATCATCAAATAGCTCATTGAGGCGCTCACGGACGAACCTCACGAAATGTGGAGGGGCACCATCATGTTGGAACTATGTGCGGCGATATTCAGCCAACGATAGGTCGTTTAAAATGTCAACCAACTGTTCAATTATAAAGTTTAGGTATCGCTGTCCGTTCAGTCGCTCTGGCAGAAACACTGGTCCCAGTATGCGATCCTTAAATAAACCTGTCCATACGTTAACCGACCATCGGGTTTGGTGCCCGGTTTGTCGAACAGCGTGCGGGTTAACCTCTGAATACACGTGTGTATTTCTTCGGTTCCACAGGCCGTTTCTGGTAAATGTCGACTCATCCGTCCAGATAATGTGCTCAATGGAACCAGGCACACGTTGTTGCTGATATAATAACCAACGGCAGTATAATAACCACTATAAACGTACGCGTTAGGCATTATTAAAACAAAAAAGAATCCAAAAACGTAACAAAAACTTTAATATCAACACGTAATCACAAGTAAATTTATTAAACAAAACGATTGAACTGTCGCTCGCGCACGCGTGTACAAAATCAACTGTCTCAAAAACTAAAACGAACGAACTGCGTCACAAGCGTGAGGCGACAGGGTTAGGCATTCTGCCGTCATAATAAAAAAGGAAGTAACTAACAAAAACGTAAAATGGAAATAAAAAATAAATCGATGAATTTTTCTTTCAGACCCCGTGTCTAAAGTATATTAAAAGGTATCTATATTGAAATATATACGTAGAGACATGAAGATTTTAAGGACGAACTTATTTTTTTTTAAATTTGTTTATTTATTTAAATAAAACGAATTTTCCTTTTCATCTTAGATTAAAAAATACACCTGGCAACACAAAAACATCGAAGGAAAGACGCATATAACTATTTGGGTCTTCCCAACCTAATAAATAAAACAAAACTACCATTCATTTAACATTTTTACATATTTTGGAAAGGTCATTTGAAGTTGAGAGGACGCTAATAGTAATTTACTACTTTTTTCTTAGTAAATATTAGAAAAGCATTAGTAGTGAGACACAAAAAATAACAACCCGCAACTCTTGAGTAATGATTTTAAAGGGGATATCATACAAGACTTACTACGATAATAATTAAAAATTAAAACATTTGTACAACCGACTTTTAATATAAATAATTAAGGATAACTCAAAAACTATTGGTCTGACCTCGATCAAATTTATATGGGACCACATGTGAAACACCAGCTCTTAATAATAAGATATAAGCTCTTAATAATAAGATATAAAATAATAAGACAAGAATAATTTAAATTTAAGTAATCGATGCAAATATTGTTAAAGATGACGTAGCAACTGGTTAAATAAGTCTTTTCTTTTATGTTGAATTTGTATAAGTCTTTTCTACTAATAAAATGTCATCTGTGATCAACAGCTACGTCTAAAATTCTGACGATAATTTCTAAAATATTGATATTAGTGAATATTAAAAAAATTTAGTAGATGCGTCTTCTTATCATGAGTCGAATGGTATATTTAACTCATTTATTCGAAAATTGTTACATGCGCCCTTTTTTCGAGTGAGTGTGGGTACAGTCGCGTTCTAAAGTACTACATGGTATTGGGCTATTGTTTTATAATATTATAGTAATTAATTGTTTTATTGTAGAATCATAATAGGTGTTTTACTAGCTACTTAGAACTTTGGAAGAGGTGGGAATTAAAAATAGATAATGTTTACTTGAGCATTGTTTGTTATTTCTATCGTAAAATATAAAGTAGTTTGTAACAAAGAAACTTAAGCTAAGGGTGACACGCCGTCCATTATGACGTCTTGGGTCACATGGAAGCCAGATGTTGATGGTGTGTTGGTGTTACTGGATGCTACTTCATCATTACTTTCATCTTCGCTTGAGCTTCCGTCATCAGGTCGATCACATGGTAATTTTTTCGGTATTCTTCCTCAACAATTTTAACTTTACTGCACAATTTTCCCCATTCACCTTCTCCTATCATATTTACCTTTTTGTTCACTAGTTTAGTCATAAAACAATAGATATAAATAATTTTTTTTCCTTCCTTTTTAAAACATCGTCGCGAGTCGCAAAGTAAGCTGTGTATGCGACTGTATTTTTGGAGCGAACAAAGCGCGGGAACCAATAGCATGCAGGCACAGTAATACTGGCCAATATGTGATAAATCGCTCAGTGCCCAAGTTCAAGGCCAGCGTTCTTTTTTCACCGTTCGCGCGTACATTAACCTCCATTAGTCAGGTGATATCAATTCAGTTTCCACTGCTGGTTTTATGTTTCAGTCTTTTCATGATTTTTTTTATGAAATTATCGTTTCATTTAGCTGTACTAACATGATGACGCGTGAATAAAGCTAATAAAACGTTGTAAAAATATGTTTTTTTTTTTCATCAGGATCAAATTTATTTATGACCCATGATCAAAGGTATACTTGGTGCTGTCGCCTGTCTTAGTTTTCGGGAGCGTTCCAAAAATACCCTGTATATATATATATATCCGTCTGGCTTCGCACGGGTGATTCTGGATCTCGACAATAGCGCCACCTATCGGGTCCAATTTTAAATCTAAACCATCCACGAACCCATTCAAACTCACACAAAAATGTTCATCAAAATCATTTTTGAATTTTAGCGAGACTAACTGACAGCATTTGATTTTTATATATAGATAAGTATATAAAATAATTTATGTATAAGTTATTGCGGTGATGGATATTTTTTGCTTTCTTTAAATACGATTTTGATATTTATAAATTTTATATTAACAGGAATGTCCATTATATTCTAAAGTTAACAAGTCCGCTTGTTATGAAAAAGTTTATATCGGACAAATAATGGCAAAAAGAACTGAGGTTTTCCCCGCAAACTTTGCGGTCCGTGACGCATTACAATAAACGTAAATAAATTCAGATTTACCATATTTTTATTTACAAAAGTTAACATAATATTCTATTTTATCATTTTTTCAAGTAAACTTCATATGATAATCAACCATTTAACTACTTAAGATTATGGATGAGTATACTTACTTAAAAATTATTAAATGCGAAAAATCTTAAAAAACCTACGACGAATATGCATTCGTCTATACTGATTTATATTGTCCTTCATTTCGTTTTGCACTTTTTCTAGTTCATGGAATGATATGGGCCAGTGGATTCCACATACAACATTGCATGCAATATATGTATACGACATTGGTATACCATCATCTATACAATGAGGCTATTCTGGCCGTTCCTATATAACCTTTTACGATAGGCTCAAATTGGGGTCGACGTATGGACACCCTTGCGCTACCACCACATGGCAGTGTAAAGTGTAGCACTGTCTAATTCGAACAGCGTGAAATAGATCGAAAGCAGTATTTAGTCACGGCCGCTTTGGCGCGCGGGGACTGGATAATGATCTGGTCAGCGATGGTACCTTTCAAATCAATTACTTTGAGGGTGACTTAATAAGTAGGCATCTTTGGTTATAATTGATACGTAATTAAAATGTTTACCAATTATATAATTGTTTTTAATTGTGAACTCAGCTTTTACTTTCCAATTTTATAGAACTTCTCAAACCCTTTCTTGTTTACTTCATCGTTCATAATGCGTACATCAATGGAGAGGAATATTTTGTGTCTGGGTCTACTGCTTTTGTTTCTGTCTGGTGTTATTGAGAATGGACCTCCTTCGAATATTGCAGAGCTTCGACATATAACGGCCCAGATCTAAGACAGGCCACGTAGAAGTTTTGGGAAAAAAAGGTATTTTTTATGTGAGACACTGGACAGTTATATAAATTGTTTTAAAAGTAAAAATACAAATTTTCTAATTCAAAATATTATTTTAAAAGTAAAAGTGCAACTGTTCTAATTTCAAATTTCTTTCGTACGAGCTGAACTGAAATATCGTGGTTCATTGAAAAATTAGTTTTGTAATGAGACTATGGGAGAGGCAATCATCTTTCAAAGTCTACTATTTTTAAACGATGTTTTTCTACAATTTTAAATGTCACTTATAACTGCTGGTGGAGATGAAGAAAGAAGCACTTTAACGGTTGTTACGGCAGGTAATGTGGTAGCAGTGAAAATGTAATTGAAAACAATACGCATTTTTTTTAGTTTTGCAAAACTTCCTGAGTGTCCACGCTACTTGCATCTACGTCCAGTCTTACTTCGGTTAAACATAAGGAATATTTTATTCTTTCAAATTAACAAACATTTCTTCTCCTTCTTTATCATCATCCAATAAAAGTTCACCCCTGGACATGGGCCTCTCATGTTGTACGAAGCATTTGCCAACATCGTCACGAATGCAGGGGGATTAACATTTGGAGTCTCAGAAGTCTCGTGATTTAGACGTCTTAAACGACCGTCGCCGGTCTGGGTGTATCAGATCTAGTGTGAATGAAATGGTATAAGGCCATCTATCTGAATCCATAAAATTATCTGGAATTTTCCTTAGGCCCTTTTACAAGACCCCACGGGATAAAATAAGGTGATGGATTCTCTTCCCTCGCTATCACACAACAAACAATTAACAATCTGCAAGCAATAAAATCATTCCAGGTAAGTTATACCTGGAATGATTTTATTCATCGTCATCATTATCATTACAGCCCTTCACAAGTCCACTGCTGAAAACAGGCCTCCCCCAAACGGTCCTGAGCCACCTGCATCCATCGAATTCCTGGATGTCTTACCAGGTCATCACTCCATCTAGTGGGGGGCCGCCCCACTTCGCTTACCTGTACAAGGCTGCCACTCGAAAATTATTTTATTTAAATATTATTTATTTTTTAAATAACATGTTATGTTTTAAAAATAAAAAATCCACGAGTTGGTTGCCTTATATAAGATTTTCAACAAGAAAAAAAAAACAAAATTCTCCGCCGTAAGTGAGAGAGTAAATCAAATAGTTAAGGCACCTGGCGCATCGGAAGTGGGCTTCATTGGCGGAAATGGAGCGGCCGACCGGAAATCGCAATTTACACGACGTCGCCGTTTCCACTTTGTTAGTTCATTTGATCTTGGAAATGCGGTTATTTTGGACTCTGTTAGTTTTTGTGGTTTGTAAGTTGGTTTAGGAGCTGAAAGTTTATTTACTTGATCTACAGAAAAATGTTTGTCTTGTTCGTCGTAAAAAAAGAATATCTGGATACTGGTCTGTGCTATAGACAGCCATAAACGCTGGCGCTCGACCTGGGAATTTTCGGGTAAGACTGACGAAAACGAGATGGTTACATTGAATAAAAGTCCCCCGTGACCACGGTTGCTGGAAAGCAACCGAAACGTCGGGAATATAAAATAAGTTAATTAAACGCGATAAAATCCGTAAAAATAGTTCTATTCAATGTGTAGTGTTCGCGTAAATATAAGAAATCATTACGAGATGGTTACGCTAGTATAAATCAAAAGTCATTTTTTAAGTGGTAGACCCACTCTCCAGCTATAACTGTAGCACAAATGTTTCGCCTTGACCGGGGTAAGACCACGCTCTCAAAGAATACCAGCGTAAAACAGTAGCTTAAGGATGCTGTGTTTCATATGGTGAGTATAGAAGACCGAGGACTCTTTCTAATGGAAACGAGGCATTCCATCTTAGTCCTCAGGGGAGGCTCATTTTGATTCTTAATCGAGGATAAATGTAGATGTCTATAGACCGCAGCATTCACTTACCATCGGGTGGACTGTGTGCACGTTTGTCACCCTTATTCTATAAAAAAAAGTCATGAGTTCTTTTTACCATTCATCATAAGTCGCCTCTGAATTCATCACCGCGTTTGGCTCCATGGGTGTCGGGGCCAAACGGCGTGATGAATTCTCTAACACTGTCACAACGACGGATACTTATACATTGCCGACAATAAAATAAATGGTCTACATAAATAAGCCGTAGTATAACCATCTTGTATATGCTAGATATAATATGCATATGATAGATTCGCCGTGTAAGGGCGGCGTGAGAAAATCAACTACACCATATTATTCCGTGTCGTAAGAGGCGTTAGAGAGAGGCTGAAACAGAAGATGAAACTAGCATTTGTTAATCAGCCCGCCAAGCATGGCAAGTATGGTAAATATCTCCCATATAGGCCATCAAGGAGAAAGCCCTCAGCTCAGCATTTTTAAGCGTGGTTGAGCCATGCTGCAGCTATATTTGTAGTATAGATTGTAGCACGAATGGGTCGGCTTGACCGGGGAAGGACCATGCTCTCACAGAATACCAGCGATAAATAGCAGCTTAACACTGCTGTGTTTCGTATGGTGAGTGTAGAGAACCGTAAACCCTTTTTACTGGAAAAGAGGCATTCCATCTTAGTGCTCACGGGTGACAACGCATCTGCATTTTGATTCGCAAACGAGGATAGATGTAGATGTCTATGGGCCACAGCAGCCACTTACCATCAGGTGGACTGTGTACTCGTTTGTCACCCTAACGTATAAAAAAAGCAGTAGACTTTGATAGGTTGTGATGATAATGATATTCCTTATATTGAATAACTTCGTTCCCAACGGGAAGCAGTGTCAAACATGTGAAAACATGTCTGCTAAGAAGTTCATATACAACAGTTGATTGCTATAGAATTAGAACAAGTATTTGTGTGGCCTACAAATAATTGTTCAGAGTCTGGATGTTTGTCCTTGTACAATTTATGTTTGTGAACTGCCTTCACAATACGGGAGACTTGTGTGGGAGGATACCATAAAAAAATTTGGCATAAGCCTAAATCTAATGGATAAAATAAAATATACAATAAAATAATTGTTAATGCTTTTTATAATTCAATTCAATACAAATTCACGACTGGGATCTGAATCTGGAAGCTAAAAACACATTTTCCTACTCCTTAAACAGATAAGTCTTTCGTTAATGCTTCCGGAAATACCTTATTAACCCATCCTTACAGTAAATGTTAAAGCCACCACTGCTGACCAGATCATTATCAAACACGCAGCAAGCGGCCGTGACTAAATGGCGCTCGCGTTCGATTTCACGCTGATTAAATATTTGTTGGATACCGCGTTTCGTATTTGTATAGTTTAAAAAAGTTTACGTGGTAGAGCCACGCTGCAGCTATGTTATAATTGTAGCGCGAATGGGTCCGCCACGATGGGAGCACGCTCTCACTGAATACCAGCGTGAAGTAGCAGCTTGATGCTGCTGTGTTTCGTATGGTGAGTGTAGAGAACTGGAGACCTTTTTTACTGGAAAATAGGCATTCAATTTTAGTCCTTAAGGGTGACAACGCATCTGCATTTTGATTCTTTATCGAGGATAAATGTAGATATCTATGGGCCATAGCATCCGTCAAGTGGACTGTGTGCTTGTTTACCCCTTTAGCAGATTTTTTTCTTTTCTGTAGAAGCATTTAACATACATAAATTGCTTATGGACAAACGACCAGAATATACACCTGGAAAAATAATTATTTGTAAACCATACAAGCGCTACATTCACTTGGTACTTGAACACGGTTCTTGCACCAGTGCACCCAAACGATTAGCGTTTCCGAGCCGTTTTGGCATTTATCGTATTGGGCAGGGTACTGTTAAAGAAATCTATAAAAAAATTAAATTTCTTAATGCTGCTGAGAAAATAATTCCAAAGTAAAGTTAAAATTATCTTCAATATTTTTATAAATGTTGATTAGATTTCTTATCACCCGAATCCGCGATGATCACTCTTAAAGGGTAGAGCTGTTATAAAGAAAATTGACTAGATTCGTCACCACATCATGTCATATTATGTTTGGATTATTACGCTTTTCTATTTAATAGTTACACTAGATGTCACGTTTAAAACACTTTATTAAGTTACAGGATTATAATATGCATGGGGAAAAAAGTAGAAAGCCATTTAAAACAATTATTAAACTGCCGTAAAAGCAATTCTTATATAGGTAAAATTGACGATTCGGGCTTTGAACTTCGTTAAGGACAATTTAAAATTCGAATAATTTTTCCGTTTACAAATTTCGTATTTAGGCAAGGCATATACCCATCCAGCCAAAAGGTATACTGTAGAGTGATCTTGTAGTGATTTATCAAATACCAACAATTCCACAAACATAGCAGGCTACAACAACGTTGTCATCTCTGTGGTCTAAGATGGAACATTTCGAAACTGTTAAAATTGTGAACTGTGTCGCCAGAGTAAATTATTTTTGCTTTTTATTTGGCCAAAAACTCTTAAGTTTCAATGTATGATGCTGTGACATACTACAATTAGAAAAATACCTTGTCTATAAATAATCAACATGTTACAATATATATCTTCCCCTTTTCGCAAATTAATTAATTATCTTTACTATAAAAACAAATGAGAAGTTTACTATACTTATTATTTTCTGTTCAAAACTACGCTGTATTTAATATTCTAACCTGATAGTTTTCAAAGACGCCGTAACAAAATCAAGTCAAACAACATCTCCACCTCATTACACGCAAGACTTTTCATTTCTCTGCCCAACAGGCGTGTACAATCGCCTTAACACATATCCATTTTATCGAGGCTTGCGTACTAAGTAAAATACACTTTAATATCATAAACTTAAAACTATTTTGATATGAAGTGAAGGGTCCAATGAAACTGGTTATTTTGGAACATCATCAAGCGACTTCGCGGTTATTTTGGCGCGTTAACGCTAGTCCCCGCCATGCTGTTGTGGGGTAATGGGCGAGGCGATGACGTTTTCCCGCGTTTGGCGTCGTCATGGAAACCGTGTGAGGTGACGCCGATCGATGACGTCCAGATTGATCCATGTACAAATATGTACGCGGTAACTGCAAACCGTTTACACTGAACATATTGCAAGTCGCTGAGTCAAGTATGCAAATTTCGTAATTCATTTTTCATTCATTTCAGCCTATCAGAAGTGTACTGCTGAATAAACTATTTAATTTATTTTATAAAACCGAATACCAGCGTAAAATAGCAGCTTAACACTGCTGTGTTTCGTATGGTGAGTGTAGAGAACCGGAGACCCTTTGTACTGGAAAAGAGACATTCCATCTTAGTCCTCACGGGTGCCGACGCATCTGCATTTTGATTCATTATTGAGGATAGATGTAGATGTCTATGGATCACAGCAACCACTTACCATCAGGTGGACTGTGTGCTCGTTTGTCACCCTATCCTATAAAAAAAAGACAAATGAACTTACAGTTCGCCTACTGGGGAGTGACAACTGCAGCCCATAGACATCTGCAACCAACGTCAAAATAATGAACCTCTGTAGCCTGTGACTGGTAGACCTTACAGCCTATAACTATATTGGCTCTCTATAACCTTCATCGGAACACAGCAGTGTAGGCGCTACTATTTAACGGCAGTAATTGGTAAGAGTGCGGTGCCACCACTCCCAACACCCTCTACTAAAACCTTCACAAATTGGAAGGGCTTCAAGGAGTCCCTAGCGAAAACTCTGGACTCACAGAACTCTCCCATCTCCCTACCGTCTGACTTAGACAGTCCCGAAAAAATCGACACCGCGGTCGATTCACTCTCCACCCTTATTAAAACCTCCCTTAAGGAGAATGAAAAGGAAGTCCCGGTTGCTAAGAATAGTGGGCTTCCCCTACATATTAGCAACCTATTAAAAGCCAAGAAAGCTGCTTTCCGGAGAGCAGCAAAATATCCCACGCCCGAATATAGGCGCACGGCCAATAGTCTTCAACGAGAACTCCGTTTCCGCCTCTCTGAATTTCGAGACCTCGAAAAGAGTAAACTCAGGGAGAATATATCTCCCTCTCATACAGCGTACTATCAGATGGCTAGAGCCCTCCGTATAGACGCTATAACCCACACTCTCCCTCTCTCCCGCCCCGACGGTTCGGTTGCCTTCGAGGACGAGGAAAAGGCTGAGTGCTTTGCAGACAGTATTGCCGCTCAATGCTCTCTTAGCTCTCAACCCGTCGACCCTTCACACGTCCAGGCAGTGGAGGATGAGGTCCGCCGCTGGAACTCACCCCCTACGGCCTCCGAACCTATCTCTGTGTCCAATGATGAGATTTCATCCCACATTAAAGGACTTAAACCTAAAAAGGCTCCGGGCGCGGATGGCATATTCAACCAAGCCCTTAAAAACTTTCCCGAGCAGGTGTTAACCCTTTTATCTATCTATTTATTATCTTCAACGCCTGCTTCAACCTTAGTTACTTTCCCACTACGTGGAAAGAGGCAACTGTGATTGGTATTCCCAAGCCAGGCAAGCCTCTCAACCTCCCCTCCAGTCATCGCCCCATTAGCCTCCTCAAGGCCATGGGCAAGCTCTTTGAAAGAGTCATCCAAAATCGCATGAGGCGCCATCTGTTTCCCACAGACGGTGACCCTCTTATCATTCCCCATCAATTCGGTTTCCGAGCGAAACACTCCTGCCCCCAACAAGTTCACCGTATTGTGGAATATATCCTCAGCGGTTTTTATCCCCGTCGTCATAAGACTATCGCGATCTTTTTCGACATCGCCAAAGCCTTCGATAGAGTCTGGCATACAGGCCTTATCTACAAACTATACAAAATAGGTCTCCCCGATCGTCTAGTACGTCTCGTGGCCTCTTATCTTAATCATCGTACCTTTCGTTTTAGACACGAAGGCACGCTATCTTCACAACGCCCCATCAAAGCTGGTGTCCCTCAGGGCTCAGTTCTTGCTCCTCTGCTGTACATACTTTTCACCAACGACATTCCCATTCCGCCGAAAGGTGTTCAGCTCTCCCTCTTCGCAGACGACACTGCTCTCTACTGTAAAGGTATCTCGCTACCTTTCATACGGAACAAGGTCCAAAAGTCAGTTGATGACCTAGGAGCTTGGTTCAAAAAATGGCGCATCGATGTGAACCCGGAGAAGAGCTCCGCCGTTCACTTCGATTATAAACGACGCCGTCTCAAAAACACTCCACCAATACGTATGCTAGGGACCCCTGTCCCCTGGCATACGTCTGCCAAATATTTAGGTGTCACTCTAGACACAGGGCTAACTTTCAGGCCCCACGTCAAAAGAGTAACCCGTCACGCACGTTTTTACCTGAATAGGCTCAACAGTATGTTGGGCCGACACAGTAAAATGTCCCTCAGAAACAAGCGTACCCTTTATAAGGTCTGTATACGACCAGTCATGTCCTATGCGGGCCCCATTTTCGCCCACTCTAACCCTAAAATTATTAATGAACTCCAAGTAGTTCAAAACCTTTTCTGTCGTCGAGCTGCGAACGCACCTTGGTACGTCCGCAATGCCGACCTTCATCGGGACCTAGAGCTCTCTACAATTCAACAATTCCTTAAAAAACTCTCTGAGAACTTCTTCAAAGCCTCAGAGTCGCATTCCAATCATTTTATTCGTGAGGCTGCTAATTATGCAGCCCCACTCCCCTCCCGCTATAGCGTCCGCAGGCCGAGGAACTCCCTCTCGGACCCGCCTAATAAACTTTCAAACGACCTGAACTGCCTCCTGGCGGCTCAGGCCAACTCTAATTAAGTTATTCATAATTAATTTGCCTTCGTAGGCACTCCCTCAGCGGCTAATAGCCGCCTGCGCCCTCTTTTCCCAAAAGAGGGTCGCTTCCGATACGGCATAAGAAGCTTTAAACAGCTAGTTGCCAGTCCCCAAAGGCGGTTTTAGTGGGTATCACTTAGGTTCCCCAGTAGGTAGTCACAGTGAGTCCCACATAACCACGATAGACCGGCTGTCGTGGTATGCGTAATGCATTTCCGCCTCCCTCCGGGGTAGCCCTTTTCCAATTGCTTCGGGCGCAAAAAAAAAAAAAAGAGTGCGGTACCTACTTAAAGTAAGTACTTTACGTGGTAGAGCCACGCTGCAGCTATATTACTCTTAGTTGTAGCACTAATGGGTCAGCTCGACGGAGTCTCTCACAGAATACCAGCGTAAAATAGCAGTGTAAGGCTGCGGTATTTCGTATAGTGAGTGTAGAGAACCGGGGACCCTTTTTACTGGAAACGAGGTATTCCATCTTAGTCCTCAGCGGTGACAATGCGTCTACATTTTGATCCTCAATTGAGGATAAATGTAGATATCTATGGGCCACAGCATCCACTTACCAGCAGGTGGACTGTGTGCTCGCTGCTACCTTAAATCTATAAAAAATCCTTCTCAGACGGACACCTAGGTGGTAGGACTAATTAGTCCTGCACCAAGTGATCCTAGTAATCCTTCTCGTCACTCACCATAGAAAACACAGCAGCATTATGCTGCTATTTTACGATGGTATATAGTGCAAGCATTGTCCTTTCTAGACAGTCGAGCCGACTCATTTTGCAGCCATAATAAACAACTTACCTCAAGACAGGGTAAGTTGTTACTTTCTGACTTGATGTATTGTATTAATTAATGTAAAAACATCTAACGACAAACGTTCCATAAAACCTTCTTTATATCATCGTTACATATATTTCCAGATTGTGATCTGGTAAAACGAATGCTACAGCTATTTATTCTTATGTAAATATTATGTTAAATCAAAAACGGAACTTTTAGCCCCGCTCTCCTCTACATTTCCGGCAGCTATTTATATTAGCGACATAACTGTCAGTTATGTGCTTCAGACCGATTTTGGTCTCGACGGCCAGTTCCAATTGAGACCGACTGGCCATTTGGGCAAAACCAAAGACGTATTAAGTACAAACATCTTGGGCAAAACAGGATTATAGCGCACGAGTGTTTGCACCGACTACTTTTCATTCTCATAGTCAAATGGAACGGCAAACGTCCGGAGAGGGATCAAGCGCAGGAACAACGGCTTTTTGTACTTTCTGAGACATGGTGATGAAATTCTTCCAACTTTCTGACTCTCCGCTGTTACTCAGAATTTTTTGACATTAAAAACGCAATAACAAATTTTTGCTCGATCCGGATTCCGAACCCGGACCACATGATCAGTAGACCACTGACTGGATCAATGAGGTATGTTTATCCATGCAGTATTTGAAACTTTAATTCAATCAGAAAATGTTTCTACGCGGGAGTTACTACAATGTTAGTAGGTAGGAGCCCGATCCGGCGTATTGTCATAGAATTGTTATTTAAACCTTGTCCTCTATTGATCCGTAACAAAAGCCCAGCCAGAGGGTTACCTACAGTCCGCGTAGGTTGTACTCATAGGAAACTTAAGTACGCTACTAGACCCGGACATTATTGTATAATTTTCTATACTTGAAAATGTTAAAAGTTATAAATAGGTATCTTTTGAAACAGGTAAATAATAAAATTATTTAGTTATCAAGGTTCGTCTTTCTTGTGTCTTTCTCTTTATAAATTTTTTTCATTTAATTTAACTAAAGTGCTGGAAGTTTTAAATTTATATTTTTTTTTAAAGAATATGGGTGACAAACGAGCACACAGTCCACCTGCTGGTAAGTGGATACTAAGGCCCATAGACATCATCTATTTATCCTCGACTAAAAAAGAAAATGTAGATGCGCTCTCACCCCTGAGGACCAAGATGGAATGCCTCGTTTCCAGTAAAAAGGGTCGCCGGTTCTCTACACTCACCATACGAAACACAACAGTGTTAAGCTGCTATTTTACGCTGGTATTCGATTAAACTTTACAACCCAACTTCTACAGAGGAATTATTTGTGAGTGTTGTGCATATCTACAAAGGTAGAGCACACTGTCTAATGCTACATTATGTAAATTATTTAATTGTTAATGTATTAATATTTAGTGTTTATATGAAAACACCCTCATTTTCCTTTTTTTCAAACCTTAACAGTCACTGCAGCTTCAACAACACTCCGTAGCGCAGTGGTTAAATGTTCGGTTGCGGCGTTGCGGAGTCGCGAGTTTGAATCACGCACAGAACAAGTGACTGTGTGACCTTTTGCAATTTATGTATCTACATATATAAGCCGCCTCCTCGATACAAGAGAAAATTTTATAGTGGAGGTAACGTTTTTTAAATAAATCTAATTTGCATCATTCTGAGGCTTACGGGCTTTTTTGTTTAACCTATATTGATCTCTTACGCGGCACCAACGAGACGAAATGGAGCGATGCGTTCTCTATACACACAATATATTATGTTAAGTTCTGTATTATAAGTAACTTTTGAATGATTACTTTGTTTAGTTAAAAATTTTTTTTATAGTATAGTGTGACAAACGAGCACACAGTCCACCTGATGGTAAGTGGTTGCTGTGACTCATATACATATACATCAATCCTCGTTTGCAAATCAAAATGCAGATGTGTTGTCACCCGTGAGGACTAAGATGGAATGCCTCCTTTCCAGTAAAAAGGGTCTCCGGTTCTCTACACTCACCATACGAAACCCAGCAACGTTAAGCTGCTATTTTACGCATGTATTCTGTGAGAGCGTGGTCCTTCCCCGGTCGATCCGACCCATTCGTGCTACAACTATACTACGAATATAGCTGCAGCATGGCTCTACCACGTACCTATAAAGAAGAATAGTAGAATACGTAGTAAAATACTTAAAATTTAATAACAAGAAAACAATTTCATGTATTTCATGTCTTGAGTACAACAAAAAATAAAAATAATAATTAGCTACAGTAATCTTGTGATATTTATTAGAGTTCAAAATAATCATTTTAAACATCATAAACATCATTACAGCTCTTCACAAGTCCACAGCTGAACGAAGACTTCCCCAAAGGAATGCAAACATCACGATCGTGAGCTATCTACTCCCATAGACTTTCTGTATCTTTAGGGGCCGCTAAACACTTTGCTTACAAGTACGCGGCTGCCACTCGATAACCATTATTTCCCATCGGTTGTCGGTTCCGTTGAGCTATGTTCATCATCTCAAACAAATAACACCTCAAATAGGTACATAAAAATTGAAAACAGGTAATGTTATACCAAAGAATCTCAGGTCCTTTGACTGTAACCGTCTAATCTTTTAAATAAAATTCAGATATATAACTATACTTGTTACAGAAAATTGTAAGAGTATCGACAATCATAACTGCCTAATAAAGCTTTATTTTTATCGTGTCTACAAATTGTGATTTCTATGCGCTGAAGGGTTAACCAACCCTTTCCCTTTCGATGTTAACAGCGGCCATAAGACCGTGACGCGCCGGAACTCTCTCAAAATCTACTCTATGCCATTTGATTATAGTTTAGTGTGCTCTAAATTCTGCTATAGATGTGTGGGTTTATGGAAAAGTAATTTCGCAATACATAGTAGTTTTAGTTCTTCTTTTTTCAGAATAAAAAGGAAATGAACAGATTGTGTAAAATCGTGTAGTGGCGGTGTAAGAATTTTCACTGCCCCATATCATTCCGTGGGTGTTGTAAGAGACAACAGAGGGAATGAATGAGGAGAGAATGATTACTAATAAGCTAATAACGTATAAAAATCATTAACAACTAATAAAATAAACTAAAAATAAAATACTGCCAACCCGCATGCCAAGCGTGTCAACTATGGCAAATATCCCTATGAGGCAATCTATGAAGGAGGCCTATGTTAAGCAGTGGCTGCAACGGTAATGAAACAGATTGTTATTTTATGAAATTAGTGTCAAACTAGCTAACAGTTCACCGGATGCCAAGTGGATGTGGCCCGTAGTCACCTACCATAGAGGTACCTTGATCGATTGGGTTCATATTCACATAACATATTACCTTCTGAACTATTTGGCCATTAGTCTAACAAAGCATAGAGTAGTAATAATAATTATTATATAAAAAACTAGCGATCCGCCCCGGCTTCGCACGGGTGATTTCTAGACCTCGACAACAGCGCCACCTCCTGGGTCCAAATGTGAACCTTAACCATCTAAGAACCCATTCAAATATACACAAAAATTTTCAATAAAATTGGTAGAGTATTTTTTGAGTTTTAGCGAGTTTTTTTTAAATATTTGTAATTAATATGTATTTACATTTACATAATGTTTTACTTTTCCATTTATTCTAAACAGGTGTCAACCTAGAGAACTAAACCCCTACTAGAGGGTTGAGGTTTTTATTATGCAATAAGGGTAACAGTCCACCTGATGGTAAGTGGGCCCTGTGTCCCACAGACATCTACATCTATCCTTGATCAAGGATCAAAATTCAGATGAAGAAAAAGCAGCTGCTTTTTTACCTACCCCGGTCAAACCGATTCATTCGTGTTATAATCATAATATAGATGCCGCGTGGCTCAACGACGTTTAAAAAAGTTATAAGAGTTTATCGATTCGGTTGATGCAAGAATTTATTTCAACGCTTCCATTTTGTTTTTAGTTGTAACACTTTCAGCTGTATTTAGATTATAGAAAAAAAGTTACACATTTAAAATATTATAAGCATGCAAAGAACTAATCCTTCTCATATGACGAAGATGTTTGTATGGAAAGATAAATTGCAATTTAACCTTCACTAACGACACGAAACACTTGAGATTTTACATCAGATATTTCGATTAGTAATTTCTATAATACGATTGCATTTTTATGCGCTCAAAATCGTGATATCGATTGGCGGGAATGCATGTACACTTTCTAGCAATAAAATTGGTAAAAATATGGTTGTAATATATATAATATGTACTAGCTGACCAGGCAGACGTTTTTCTGCCCTTACGACGATACTTTGTCTAATAAAAGAAAACTGTAAATTGCAAAAAAAAAAATTGATGGTCACTTAACGGGATAAAAACTATGCTATCTCTCAAGTAGGTCCAAACAGCACACAGTGTGCAAAATTTCATGGAAATCAGTTGCTTCAGTAGCTTAGGAGTTCGCGGACAAACAATGTGACACGTAATTTTTTTACATATAAAGATAAAGACACAAAAAGAAACACCCATGCCACGGAAAGCACGTAAAGCCGTTGCTCCTGCGCCTGATCCTTCTCCAGGTGTGTCGCTTTACCGTCCCATTGAACTATGAGAATAAGGGAATAGAGAGTGCACCTGTGCTTGCGCAAACACTTGGGCACTATAATCCTGTCCTGTGCAGATGTCTAGTCTCCGTTGCGTCTGGCCGCCGTGGTCGATATTCACGGTCTGGAGGACATTACTATTATTATCTATTAGGCAAAGATATAATTTTATGATATTATTCGTAATCATCATTACAGCTCTTTTAGCCTAATGAAACATAGGTAACCCATCGACTTCCTACATGTGTTACCAGATCGTCACTTCGTCTTTTGAAACATATTATACTCGTATTTGAAATTAAAAAAAAAAAATTGCCAACCCTTATAGAAACAGACCTTCTAAAAAAGACGCTTTTTTTTTAAAGAAGAGGGGCAAACGAGCATGCAGCTCACGTGATGGTAAGTGAATACCGCCGCCCGTGAACAACAGGAACACCAGGGGAATTGCAGATGCGTTGCCGGCCTTTTAGAAAGGTGTAAGGTATTTTCTTGAAGGTCCCTAAGTCCTATCGGTCCGGAAAAATCGCCGGTGGTAAACATTTCCACAGAGAAGTTGTACGAGGAAGAAAACTCCTAGTAAAACGCACAGTCGTGGACCGTCAAGCATCCAGATGGTGAGGATGGTATCCTGAATTTTGACACGATGTGCGTTCGTGAAATTTGGCGGTTGGAATTAATCCGAACAATTCCTCAGAGTTATAAAGTAAGTGATCAATTTTATGAGACCATTTCTCTGACTATGATTAGGATATCCGATAAAAATATTTAAATTTCGAACGCAGAACCAACGTTTAAAAAATAAAGCATTGTCGGTATACTGGGCGGACATGTACGGAGCCATATCCACAGTCCGGGTCGCGATGTGCCCGCGGCGACGCAAGCGCAGCTGCCGCAGTAATGAACGCACCCTGTGCGTACTCGGACGGCTTAGATGTCTGTGTATACGGGTGGATACCATAGACTATATTTTACATACTATATACGTCATATTCCCTCTTTTAATATAACTTTAGAATTTCTAACATTAATATGGAAACAAAGTTTCCCTTTAGGTTTAAGAAAACGTTACAATTTGAGTGATGTTTATTTCCATTTGGGTACGAGTCAGAACACTAAGAATTAATGCCAATACTTATAATCATTGAGTTATATGTACCACGTACTAGAGAAGCCATTCCGAACATTGACTATGTTCAACTGAACTGTAGTGCAATCCATACGAACTAAATATTGCGTAAATTGAAGATTTGTGAATTCCATAAAATAATTATTATTACATTTTATTTAGAAATATGTTTGTTTAGATTAAATTAAGATATTTTATATTAAATTCTTATATTTATTTTATATTAATATTAATATCTTATTTTATATCAAATTAAAGTCTTCGCGCATGCGCGACTACTACTCCCGCGCATGCGCGAAGACATAGAGTAGGACACAATTTTTGTTTGGAATGGCTTCTCTAGTACGTAGTACATATAACAATGGTAAGATTTTTAATAAGTTCTGGTACAATATATTCCTGCCTTTAGATACAGGGTTCTAGCGGTTAAATAACTTCCGGTGTGATGCTTACGATTTTGTGTGTTACTCTTTCTAGAGCGTTATGGTAAAAAAATTTGAGAGAAATTTAAAAAATTTGTTGGTATCACAATCTGTGATCCATTATCGCTTAAAAATTCTTCCTTTTTATAAAACAAATGTGACAAACGAGCATATAGACTACCTGATTGTTAGTGCATACCTTGCCCCATGAACTAAATGTAGTTATGTTTCCACTCCTGACGACTGTGATGAAATGCCTCGTAAAAAGGGTCTCCGGTTCTCTACATCTACACTCAACTTACGACCATTCGTGCTATAACCATTACATAGCTGCAGCGTTGCTCTACCACGTTAGGAACACACTGTAGGTTTTCTATTACATGTTGGAATTTGAAAACTATTTGGCATCAACCAATGAAATTGTTAAATGCAATTTTAAGTGCGGATTTACCGCGTGCTCGGCGGTGAAGGAAAACACCGTGAGGAAACACCGTTTACGTGGTAGAGCCATGCTGCAGCTATATTAGTAGTATAGTTGTAGCACGAATGGGTCGGCTCGACCGGGGAAGGACCACGCTCTCACAGAATACCAGCGTAAAATAGCAGCTTAACACTGCTCTGTTTCGTATGGTGAGTGTAAAGAACCGGAGTCCCTTTTTACTGGAAATGAGGCATTCCATCTTAGTCCTCACGGCTGACAACGCATCTGCATTTTGATTATTTACTGAGGATTGATGTAAATGTCTATGGGTCACAGCAACCACTTACCAACAGGTGGACTGTGTGCTCGTTTATCACCCTATCCTATAAATACGAGTAAAAAGGAAAACTGCATGTCGGAAAAATAAGAAAAAAAAATATTTAGAAGACATTTCAAGTTCGCCAACCCGCATTGATGTACTGAATCAAGAAATTCAACAAGATTTATGCATAAAGAAAACACGGACGTAACTTGCGTGTGTCAAACGTATTTTCCACAAATTTTTATAAGTTATTGCCAGTAAACTCATAATAATTACTCAGGTCTTCCTACAATCGATTAGGTAAATTATGTAATAGGCTTTACCTTAAAAAGATATACTATTTTTTTTAAATGAGCGTCCGATTTTTTGAATATCTTCATAACATCATATATATATATATATATATATATATATATATATATATATATATTAAAATCTTTATAAAATTTTTAACAATACTTAATGTTAGTATTATAAACATCTAGTATACAGTGATCTAAGCGAGCGGTACAAAGTGATTAACAATAATTTTTAATTTGTATGACAGCATACATATTCAACGACAATACATTTTGATTACTGTAAAATCAACCAATCATTATTGTCTAGAAATTTTGAACAGCCTGTATAAACTTATCTCAGCGCGCATTACATATGCGCGCGGCATAATAAATGTATCCTCTTAATTATTATTTTGAAAATATCCGCGCCCGCGGCCGCTGCCGGCCACGAAAAATAACCCTCTAGTTCCCTCCCGGAGCGGGAAGGGGGAAGGGCCAAGATAACCTTACCGTATTGCACGCATAGAATCGAAAATATAAATACATTATGTAGATGTTCTTGTTAATTTAAATAATAAAAATAATGCACAATAAGTCAACGAGTGTGAATGAAAGACCCATGTTACCTTCAATGTTGTTGCATAAATATTCAACATTGTTTATAATTTTATTTTCAATAATTGCGTATATACTTATTATAGACGCAATATATTATACGTATGAATAATGATTTTCAAAAATTTAAATCACGAATAGCTGACATTCACAGCAGTTATTTGAAGACTAAGATGGACTGCCACATAATCTGTGATTGTATTAGGTAGTTTCTATTCCCTTCAAAACTCCAACACATATGTAAATGTAATGCTTTTTTTTTTAATTGAACGCGACGTGAAAAGGTAAAAGTGCAAAAAGGCGGCCTACTATTAAGTATTTGCCAATATGTTACAACACATAATGATTTCTTATATTTACACGAATACTACACGTGGAATAAAACTAACTTTACGGATTTTATCGCGTTTAATTTTAGCTTTTTTAAATTCAAAATTCAAACACAAACCCTCGCTAAAGAGAACATTAACACTCATTCGTATTTCGTACCAAGGATTATTCCAGAGGCTATTGAAATTAAAAAAAAAACATCCTAATTTCAATGTAGAAGATGGCAGGGTGCTACCATCTGCTTGGGATCCCATAATTAATAAAATTTAAACCAAACCCAAGCATACTCCTGAAGACACTATACGCTCAAGATACTATAAGCTCGTTCTGCTTAGATCGGTCCAAAAAATAATAAGTTGAAGGTAGTCTTCGTTACTATGACATCGGGACGTCATACACTTCAGTCGCCCCCGTGAGCATGGATGTTGTAAAGTGCGGGAATTTAAAAAGTTAAAATTAAACGCCATAAAATACGTAAAATTTGTTTTATTCCATGTTACAGTACAGTTCTCATCACAAAGCGCATTTCTCGCAAAATACAAGCATAATGCGATTTTACGCTCACATGATTGTTTCTCAACAATCTATTCAATTGAAATACATTTTTACTTTGTCAAAACAAATATTTTTATGTATAAAATCAGGAGCACCAAATACTAGGTAATATGTTATGTGAATATGACTCCAATCGATCAAGGTACCTCTATGGTAGGTGACTTATACGGGCCACATCTACTTGGCATCCGGTGAACTGTTAGCCCGTTTGACACTAATTTCATAAAATAACAATCTGTTCCGTTACCGTTGCAGCCACTGCTGAACATAGGCCTCCTTCATAGATTGCCTCATAGGGATATTTGCCATAGTTGACACGCTTGGCATGCGGGTTGGCAGTATTTTATTTTTAGTTTATTTTATTAGTTGTTAATCATTTTTATATATACTAGAACCCAGAGCCGTAAAGCCAGTTTAAAAAAATGGCCAAATACTCAAACGCTACTCAATTTTAAGATGTCCTTAAGTCTCGTGTTGTCTCTATCACTTTAAGTCAAAGTGACTGTGACACCACGAGCCTTAAGTATACAAAACGGTAGGGTTCCTTTTCAGTGCAGTCTGTTTAGCTTGGTACCAGGCTCTCACTTTTTCTACCGCCGGCAGTAGTACACCAACAGCTGTTTTTCGGTTTGAAGTGTGATAGATGAATTATAATTGAGACATTTCAACTCAGTCGTGCTAGACAAGCCGCAGACAAGCTGAATACGGGTTACAGCAGTAAATTGCTAGCGGCTGGACTTACAGCTCGCTTGTCACTTTTATGTTTTAATCGTGCTGGAGCCACGAGTCATGCTGCGGCTATTATTCCACTCTCACAATATGCTAGCGTAAAATAGCAGCTTAATGCTGCCGTGTTGCGTATGGTGTGCTTAGAGTAAACCGTAGACCATTTTTACAGGTAACCAGGAATTCAATCTACGTCTTCAAGGGTGACAAAGCATTAAATTTTGATTCTTAATCGAGGATCTATGGACCATAGAATCCAGTTACTGTGAGGTGAACTATGTGACAAATAAGCTTGCAGTCCATGTGCTTGTTTGTTACCCTTATTCTATAAAAATACTGACAAGAGCAAGAAGGAATCGCGCCCTGAGTACTCCGAATAAACTTAATTACGTATCTACGGATATGTAGATAGGTCATCTATACTACGAATCGTGAGTATGGATGAATTTTATCTGTTTTCAATACTTATACAAATGCCGTAAATTAACAAAGATAGATAATATTCATTTATATACAATAAGTAAGTACTTATAGTAGTGAAAGAAGTTACATAAGTGCTTACTTTCAACAAAATAATTAACTTACTGAAATTCATAAATTATAGGCGAGACAAGCACTGGACATTACTGTAACAAAAAAGTAAGTTGGATTAAAAGACAAACGTAATTTTGCAGTGAAAATTTTTTCCACCATACGTCAGTGTACATTGCGGCCGATGTTCCAAGTGCAAATGAGACAGAAGCAGAAACTTTTTTATTCTATATAATATATTATAAATAAAACTTATTGGAAATCACTTTTTTCATTAATTTACTACTGATTCAGAAAAAAAAACCTCTGCCCTGGGAAGAACCAGCAAGAAACTCAGCGGTACTTTTTTAAATGAAAAAAAAAACAGCTTATAATCATATATGTTATATGAAAAACAACATAAAACGAATTAGAAATAGCTTGGTAGCGATCACCTCATTCCTAGGGGTTATTATTATCCAAAAAAATATAAATTCGTAATCGAATGATATAAATTACAAATTGACAATTTAGTTCTTTTCTCTTTACTTAGGCTGTGCCTTGCTTTTTGCTACGTTTTATGATTTTAGGTCAACGAGAAGTATCCAATAGATTTTGATTAGTTCAGTTGCGAGAATTAAAACGAGTGACATAATCATAAATGGCCGTATCTTTTATTGCTTGAATTTTTAATATATCCAAGAAATCTTAGTATTTTGCATTAATTTTTACTTGATACCTCTATTTGTTTTAAAAAAAATCTTAGACGGGCTACATAGTGATGTTATAAGGGTTCCGTTTTTTTTTCTTTTGAGGTAAATCCATTCATAACAACCTATTAAGTCAACTGCTGAACATAGGCCTTCCTCATAGTTTGTCTAATAGGGGGAATTTAGCCAATATTGGAAGGCGGGTTGGAAACAGTTTTTTATTATAATTAATTTGTTTTCAGGAAGATGTTGCTGGTCATCTCCTGTTTCAGTTTCCCTGTCGCTTCTTACGTCATTCAGGTTGACTTGGGACAGCCACAATTTTACACCGCCACTACACAGTTAACGAGACTTTTGAGGGATCCAACCCTAATAATAAGAAGTCTCAATAATTTTGCTGGTAGATTTTTTGATAAATAAAGAACGTACCCTCAAATAGATTAAAAAGTACTAGCGTATTTTACTGTATCTACACAACAGAAGATGATTGCAGCTGCCAACCTCTACCGAACACAACGCACCTACTAATTGAGCATTATTTCGCCTTGTCTCGCGGCAGTCATGAGCTAGCATCTTGAACGCACGAGGCGCCTCCGGCGGAAGGGTTATGCACGGGCGGAGTGAGCGCGTACTGCACGGTGAGGTTAATTTTCAGCCGATGCGTAATTTGATCATGTGTGGGCGCTTTGAAGTTTGGGGTTAGATATGGTGGGTATAAAATACGATACTTGGTAAACGTCTCCAATTGAAAATGAATTAAATATAAAAATACTGCTTTGTTTTTATAGGATTTTATGGTGCCCTTTATCCATACATAACACGTTTGTTACATATACAAAACACAGTGTAATTACTTTTAGATTTTTGAGGTTTTATACATACTTGTATTTATTTATATAATTATAACGACGCTAAAATACCGTGTGGTTGTGTTCAGAGTACTTGACCTATTGCAGATACTGTATTTACTGTTTAAATTCTCATCAGGTCATGTTTTAGTGGACAACCAGAAATTATTGTTTTTTACTATATTTCAGTCGCTGACCTTTTATTCAAGTTTATCCACAATCTTAGAATTAAGGCGTTGTTATGAGAATCTCTAGTTATTGAGTTTTCCTATCAAAAAATTCTCAATGGCAGCCCGATGTCAAGAAAGTGGCAGTATCATATCCCCGAGCCTCGGAAGGCACGTAAAGCAGTTGGTTCTGCATCTGATCTATCTCCAGTGGTTACGGATTGCCGTTCCAAAAGACTATGAGAGTGAGAGATAGAGAGTGCACCTGTGCTTGCTCACACACTTGTGCATTGTAATTCTGTACTGCGCGGATGGCTAGTTTCCGTTTAAACTGCTCGCCTTGACTAAAATTCGGTCAAGAGGACATTACGAAGACGTAGATTACGATGTACGACACGCTTTCCCAACAAATTTTAATCCTTTGTTTTGTAATCGGCCATTAGAACGACGTTATATACGTTAAGATAAGAAATATTTCTAGAAATTTATTCTTAAAAAAATTATCATTTTTAATGTAGTTTAAAGCTGGTAGAGCCTCGCTAAACAAGGCTCAATTAGGGAAGGATCACGCTCATACAGAATAACAACGTAAATTAGCAGCATAATGCTGCTGTGTTTCGTGGGGTAAATGACGAGAGCCTTTAATTAGTCCACATGGTCACTCTGCATACAATGCATCTACATTTTATTTCTTAATAGAGGATAAATGTAGATGTCTATGGGCCACAGCATTCACTTACCATCAGGTGGGTTATGTGCTCGATTATCACCCTTATTCTGTAAAAAAAGTTTATATGTATGTATATATGGGCCACTTTGCATCCTCTGCAATATGGTTGCCTGATAGTGGTCACTTCTAAGCAATAAAACCGCCAAATACTTTTATGTATATTTTCCTTTTTTTTTTCTTTTTATGGGTGTACAATAAAATATATTTCACTCATTCATTAATTTATTATATGTATTTAATTTAATTTATATTTGCAAATTTTATAATATACAATTTTGTTTCTGAAACAGAACATATCCCGTATTACGCCGAAATGTTGGGAACTTTAAATTCGAAATTTAAATCGCGGCAAATTCGAAACACGATCTCGCATCGTGATATCTCAGAGCGTTGAAATTTTTGACATTTTCCGTGATTTTTACGCGCGCTCCGCCCTCGGGCGGGTCATGGCGGACAATTAGATTCAAGCTTGAATTATTACTACGCATATCTGCGTCGAAAGGAACGTGTGAATGTTTCTTTTATTGGTCATGTTCACGAAATATCGTGACAGGATCCATATCATCGTTTAGACGTCAAATTACCATAAATTCAAAGGGAAAATTGTTGAAGCGGTTGCTCCTAATTTTAATTTACGTACTTTTTTGTTTGTTAATATGGTGGTTCTACGAGTATTGTAAGAGTTCTCTAAGAACTGCTTAGTTTTAAAATAGTAGTTCATTTGTCGATCATAATAATTTCTTTAAGTTTTGGTTTAAAAAAAAAACACACACAGCTCGTAAACGGATATTATATAGTATTCCATAATAAAATACATATATTGAAATATCTTCCTATACATCATAAAATAAGAAAGAAAAACTTATGACTTAAATCTTTGTTAAATAAATAGTATATTGTTTTGAATCTCGTAAAATTTTACTCCACTTAACAAATAAAAAGATGAGTTTTAAGTGATCAATCAGTTTTTTTTTTATTCATATATAAAGGGCTTTGTCGCTGATGCGATTATGCCGCCCTGGTAGTTACAAAGATCAATCAGTTGATGCACCAGTATTGCAGCGCGTAAGATATCCAATTTCACTATTAAGTCTTCTTCAAAAATGTATTTTAAGGTCAAAAGACATTGTTGTAATTTCAAGGATCCCTTTTCACCAATACAATAATTACTGGTTAACGGAAACTTGTGGTTTGGAGAAGTTATAACAATCTTTCCTTGGGCTACGAAATATGCCGCAACACTTGTTGCCTCCCTGTGGCTTTGTTCTTAAAAATGTAACGTCATTACGTAAGATACTATTCTATAGGTACTTATGCTAATTTCATTACATATGTAAATTATTCCGAGATTCGATATGAGCACGTTTGAAAGAAATAATTTTGTTTTTGTTTTTATTTTATTTTTTATTTTTAAATAATTGGAGTTTTAATTAAGTCCTCTCCCGAATTTAAAGGCCTATGGCCTCCCCACAGCTTGTGAAATAAGGGCCATAATTACCACGCTTGATACGCGGGTGAGAAGTCGCAGTGTTTATTTTCTAGTTGTTGGAACGAAGTTCCTTATCGAACGGTACGAATTTGGCGGATGGAACATAATAGAATAATGATTTATTATATTAACGCGAACACTACACATTGAATAAAACTACTTTTACGGATTTTATCGCCTTTAATTTACTTATTTTTCTTATTTTTATTAATTCCCGACGTTTCGGGTGCTTTCCAGCAGTCCCCCGTGACCAAGGGTGCTGGAAAGCACCCGAAACGTCGGGAATTAATAAAAATATATAGAGATATATCGAGATATAAGATATATAGAGAAACGGAGACCAATTTTCAACCGACTTCAAACAGGTGGAGGTACTCAATTCGACTGTATGTTTTTTTTAATGTGTGTTCCCTCATAACTTCTTTCTACGTGAACCGATTTCGATGATTTTTCCTTTATTTAAAAGCTGGTGCTTCACATGTAGTCCCATATAAATTTGATCAAGGTCTGACTAGTAGTTTTTGAGTTATTGTTAATAATTTATATTGAAGTCGGCTGTACAAAATGTTTAATTTTAAATTATTACTAGTAACATCATAGTAGGCATCAATCATAGTAATTATATGTTAAATGTAGGTAGGTGTTTATGGATTACAGTATCCACTTATCATTAGGTGGACTGAGTGCGCTTGTTCCATGACCCTTAATTTTTTTTATATACATAAGAACGACACCCTTACCTCTATAAAAAGTAAGGATATGAAGCCTTAAATAACTGATATGAATATTTGTTGACAAAAACATTTGCTGGTTGTTTTAGATATGAGAGGTTGTATGTAAAACTAAAGGTTAATTAATTAAAAAGAGAATAGTTTCAAAGAACTTACACGTCTTTGTATATAATTTTACTTTCTTTGAACTTTCCTTTTTACGAAAGAAAACTACAATCCAAGAAAGCGATTCTATATTTTTATATGCGTGAAATTATTTCGCAGAAAGGCGCACACTTATTGTTCCAGGTCTCATTGTGTGTTTGTGGGTTCCCCTTTATCTCCTTTGGTCGGCGTGCACAAAGGTTTTATAGTAAAATGATATGCCATAAAGTTTTGTATATTTGACATTTATTATTACACAGTAAACTTTCTGAATGATAAATTTATTTCACCGTAAATGATGTGTAATTGTTTTTTTTTGTGCAATTTTTTTTTAGCTGCGACTTAAAAAAAGACAAGTAGATTACATTTTTTTATACGTTGTTTTATATAGCCTCGTAATATGTCGGCTATTTAAGTTACAGAAACAGAAACAGGAACTTTTTTTATTCAATATATAGATTATAAATAATACTTATTTTTAATTACCATTTTATTTTGTTTAATTACCACTGGTTCGGAAAAAAATCTGTCCTGGTAAGAAGCAGCAAGAAACCCAGTGGGAATTCAAAAAAAAAATAACAGCTTACAATCATGTACCTATGTTACACAATTAACAACACAAAAAATAACTAGATAGTTTGGTACCGATCATCTCATTCCTAGGGGTTATTATCATCCATGAATTCCTTAATATTATAATAACCTTTTTTATACAAACTTAGCTTTACAGGCTGCCGTGTAGTGGTGGTGTAAGGGAATACCACCCCATATCCCGTGGGGTAGATGTAGTAAAAGGTGACGGAGGGAAATAAAACCACCCTACCACCTAAGTAAAAATTTATTTCATTTATTTAATAAAGGCGACAAATGAACATATAGTCTATATATATATCCCTTTGCATTTTCTTTCACATCTACCACGGTGAGTGCTCTGAGGAATTATTCGGATTAATCCCTGCCGCCAAATTTCGCGAACGCACATCGCGGTAAAACTCCCGATAACATTCACACCATCTGGACGCTTGGCGGTCGACCACTGCACGTTTCACTAGGAGTATTCTTCCACGTACGACCGTTCTGTGAAATAGTTTACCGCCGGTGATTTTTCCGGACCGATACAACTTAGGGACCTTCAAGAAAAGAGCTTACTCCTTTCTAAAAGGCCGGCAACACACCTGCAATTCCCTTGATGTTGCAGTTGTTCATTGGCAGCGGTAGTCACTTACCATCAGGTGAGCCGTATGCTCGTTTGCCCCTCTCCTATATTAAAAAATATATATAGTCCATCTGACCATCCACATTAACCTACGTTCATATTTATATTCGATTTAGAAACAGACAATATGTTGTTACTCCTTATAACTTAGATGAAATGTTTCGTTAGTTCTTCTCAGTCGTGCTAACTCATCTTATGTACTCGTAGATGTTGAGATGATGTAGTATTTACACCGATGAAAATTTTTTCATTATTACTTATTTATTTCGTTGTAAGTAAGAGTTACATACAAACACGCAGTTCACCTGATGGTAAACGGATGCTGAGCCCCATAGACGCCGACATCCATCTTCAATTTAGAACCAAAATTCAAATGATTTATAACCCCCGATAATAAAGTAAATTGAATCATCTTATTTCTGAAGAGTTATAAAACGATATTTTGCCACGCTCCACTGCGTGTTAGCGTAATTGACATATCCAAAAAATATTTCATTCATCAGTCATGCAGGTTTCCTCACGATGTTTACCTTCACCGCTAACCACGTGGTAAATTAGCACTTAAAATTTACATTAAAAATTTCAATGGTGCACCAATAATAAATCCGGAATGTAAAGCATTATATTATTATAAGATTCGCTAGTTCTTCACACTTGTTTTGACATTATGTATATAAGAGTACAGTCATAAACTATTAAAATCTACCGGAAGTTGTCACTATGAAATTTACTTAATATATGATTTAATACTTTTTTTCTTTAAGGTATCGCCTATTGGTTTATAGTTTAAAAACTTTGAGCACCAATCCAGACCATCCGTAATGCATAAGTTACCTTGAGCACAATAATGGGTCCACAATAATGCACCTTGCAAGGCGTGTTCTCACAACCTGCCACCGCCTTCAGGACGCACTCTAGACTTGTTTTATTTGAATATAGTAAAGGTATGTTCATACGCATTATAGTCACTTATATAAAATTTATCTCTTTGTCATTAAATACAAGAACTCCGCTATATTCTAAACTAATCCCTGCCCACGGCTCGTGAATATGGAAATTTGTCTTTTTTTTTAAAAAAATCGTTACCCCATTATTGTATTTTCTGCTGTATCGTGGAGGCAGTTTACATCCATAAATTGCACGAGAACAAACATCCAGGCATAATTATTTTTAGACCATATAAACACCTGTTCCGTGCGGGATACGAACCAGCGGGCCACAGTGCAGTAACTCATTGCTAGGCCACCACGCTACGGAGCCATCAAATTCTTTCATATAAATTTTCTTACAATAAATTTTGTTATGCTATGGCGCCTTTTATGTTAATCTTGTCCATTTAATTGTAATTAAGTATTAAACATTTAATTTTCATTAAAATACCGACAACGAAAAAGGTTTGTGACAGATATTCAAATGGCTCACGAGGAGGTCCTAAGTTAATTAATTAAAAATTGAAAAATAGTAAATACATCCACTTACTCTCTATTTGCAATATTATCGATAATTGTGATTTCACAAACTATTCCACTTCTGTTCCATGCATGTTACAAACAACTAAACAAGCTGTCTGGTTCGAATACGTGGACAGTTTTCAAGAGGTGGAGACCCTTGTCTCCCTTGACCTTGGTGGAGAGTCGCTATCATGCCCATAATTAAATCAGTGAGGAACATGCTAGGTGTAAACGCACCTTTGCAGTTGGCAGATTGAGTCTGCCCACAGGACTTTACCGAGCCGGGCAAGTTACTTTATAATTGTTTATATAAATTTATATAGGAAGCGTACGGCTTAAACTTGTTAGTAATATACAAAGTATATTCGGTTTACTTTATAAAAGTAAGAAAATTAATTCAATAAGAATTAATTGTTATCTATCTAATATCCAAAAAATGATTTTTGTTTTTTCGTATTTTATGCGGCGTTGCCATACCGTTCATCAGTTTGCGCTAAAACTTTAGTTTTAAGGTTATAGGCATAGTACAATTAACTTATAGTAGATGGCGCGCGTATCGTTCCGATAAATTTATTTGAAAGTCATATATCATTCAATCTTAATAAATGTATTATCACTGTTAATTATTCAATATAACTCTTCCAAATCTAAAACGATATTTCCAAAATTATTTCTTCTGCGGCAGCGACCGATTTTTTTTTAATTCAATAGCACCAGGTAGTATTGAATAAAAAAAATCGATTCTATATATTACTTAATTATCTAGTTACGTAAATTAACGTTTAACATTATGCTTCAAATATAAAATAATTTCTTACAATAATTGTGTAACCTGATATGAGAATCAGCTTCTGACGTGCACGATAATGATGTAGTCAGTATATAGTATTCAATTAAATATTAAATGTAATTACTGCATGATATTGTGCATGCATCAACTAATTTAGTTAACAGAACTTGAATTGCTTTTACTGTGTTTAACCTTCTTCAGTATTTCTAAACCGATAAGTGTGTGTCTCATAAAATCATTTAAATCATCCTATATATATACATTTCTATAAATGCAATTCTGAATGTTACAAAGTATAAAAATTGCCCAAAGCTTGTTGCAGCAAATTTTATTATTCCCTGGTATAACATTTTCAATTATATCTGTTGGCGACGCGCATAAAAATAAATAAGTACATTTATAATTATTTAAGATTAATCTTAAATAATTATAAATGTACTTATTTATTTTTAAAAGTACCGAACAACTTGAAGAAATAGTCAACTGAAGAAATCATCTGAAGAATATAGTGACCAACCGATAGTGAACAACCGATATAGAACAACCGTAGTTGAACAACCGTATTCAACAATTGTGGTTGGTAACCAATAGTCAGAAGATTTCCGCCGAACAGTTGAACAGTCGAACCGCTGACCACTGCGCTTTGCCATTTGTTCGGCAGTAGAAGTATCCACCAGAATCTATAGGTGTAGGACGTGATCGACTCGCGGAGTATCTTCGACAGCATTTACTCCCGTATTTCGCCCGTCCGGCACACACGTATTCTGACTGTTAAGAATTGTTTTTTATAGAAATCATGGTAACAAAAGAGCACGCAGTTCACCTGAGGGTGAGTGAATGATGATCTATTCGACTATCTACCGACTATAGCAAATAAAGCAATAAGCTCTTTAAAATAGTATTGGCCGCTTATTCAAGCAAATTATCAGCCGCTTACTTTCCAGTGGGGTTAGGCAAGTCGACTTTCTACGATTGTTATCGTTAATAGAAAACTACAAAATGAAATCATTCTCATATTTGCAGCTATAAAGGAAGGACCACGCTCTCACAGAATACCAGCGTAAAATAGCAGCTTGCAGTGTTTAGTATGGCGAGTGTAGAGAATCGGAGACCCTTTTTACTGGAAACGAGGCATTCCATCGTAGTTCTTAGGGGTGACAACGCATCTGAATTTTGATTCTTAATCGAAGATTGTCTATGGATGTCTATGGGCCACATCATTCATTATCTTCACTGAGTACTCGTTTGTCATACACATTCTAAAAAAACTCGTGACATAATTTTTAGTTTACTATTGATTTTACTATTGTAAGAAGTCAACATAACTAACAGCGCGGCCGAGACCTCGCCCTTAAATCAATGTTGCACTCTTTAAAAGTGTAAAGTAACAACATTTATTTCAGTTCAGAACATTTTCATTACTAAGATGATATTAGAGCAAGAAGGATACTGCTCCTTCTCATTCACTCACCCACTGTCTCAATGCGTGTTGGCGGACTTTACATGTTCTTGCAATAATTTATTTTTATTTTTCAAACATACAGATTTAACAATTTAATTTTAACTGATGGATCGGATTCAGTTTGCTCGAGTACAATGAAATCTTAAAGCAAGGCTTATCCCCTGATCCACCATTCTCCACCCTTAAGCTTATAAATGCTTAACGTCACATTACTAACGACGTGGAAAAACATACTTGCAGTCCAAAATTTGCTTGCTCTACTGTGCTTATGATTGCTTGAATGAAACTGCATCAACGACCCCCAGTGACATCAAAGGCTTGATGCTTCGCACCCTTCTAGGGTCGCATTTTATCGCAGTGCAGTGATGCGCAGCTAGTGATGGGACACGACAAAAATCCAACATAATAATACAAAATAATTTGACGTTGAAAAGTTCGTTCAAGAATCCAACTATGTACACTTGACTGTGGGTGGCTTGATGATGATAACTTTTCATATAAGTAATTATATCTATACACATAGTTATGTTAAAGTTTTAACATAACCTTCGTGGACATAATGATCTTTTTGATAATTTCTTGACTTCTCCGAAGTCTCAAGCAGTAGAGATTCGTTGATACGAACGCAACGTTCAAAATGTACTTTGTACCAAGTAATAATTTTAATAACTAATTTAAAAATAATACTCAACTGTAATTGCACCACAATAATGTCTACCAATATCGACAAATACAAGATTCACGAGAGTCAGAAAGCACCTCTCTTTATGAGCGCGAATGCATTCTGATAGAAATTTGTTTTTAATCGACATTAAATTGGGCGCGGAATTAGTTCGGACCCTCGCGGGTCGCTCGTAGGGCCGGAGACAGCTTCATTTAAATGGTAAATTAATATCTACTAGCTTTCATCTTTGCCGCGTTACTGTGGCGCTCTTTCTGGTTGCTAAGTAAATAAATTCTCATAATTATTATTTAGCTGTATGTTGGCGGGCCGTAACGGAATTCATAACCATATCTAGTTTATCTTATGACTACCAATAGATAGTGGTATATTGCTGCTGTTTGTTGTCTTTGAGGCAAGTTTATATTCAGTACTTGACTTGTGACTGTATTGATAATAATGAAATAAGTGTTTTTAAAAACCCAAAAAGGCGATGGGACGTGCTGTAGCAGTTGCCAATTCCCTCTGCCTACTATGAAAGAGGCGCAAGCCAGCTGTGGACTGCTTATAGGCTGAATAGGCAGAAAAAAAAGTATATTTTAAATTGGCAACTAAAACTACAGATATATAATTCAATTCTTTTCAAATTTTTTTGTTGCCAGAATGTAGTAGATAATATTTCAATGTTATTATTCATTAATGAGACCTTACATTCTACAATGATAAAAATAAAAATAACTACAAATTTAACGAGGTAAAATATTTAAGAAAAATAATTATGTACTTATTTAAATAATAGTCCCAATATATAAAGGAAAAGGATCACAGCAGGATTGTAAAAACTACCGTGGTATCATCAGCCTTCTTAGCATTGTGGGAAAACTGTATACTAAGGTACTAATTGAAAGAGTCATGAAAGAAACTGATGGAATAATTTGGGATGTGCAAGCGGGAATGGCAGGTCTTTTCCATGCGCATGGTCGCGGAGAAGTTTTTGGCCAAAAACGAAAAAGTTTTTGTGCGTTCATGGACTTGGAGAAGGCTTATGACAGAGTGGACTGGGATGGGTTATGGCAAACACTGAACTAATTTGGGTTGAGCGCTGGGTTGATTTTTTTTGCTTGTGTCAGGATCAACGGGACCTACTCGGACTGGTTTGGCATCCATAAAGGTGTCAGACAGGGCTGTGTGGCCTCCCCGTGGCTGTTCAACCTATTTATGGACAGTTGTTTGGAAAATTTGAAAGTGGTTGTGTTGTGTGAGAGTGGTGAGTTGACCGTCAAATGCCTTTTGTACGCCGATGATCAAGTCATATTTGCATCGTCGGCGGCCGAGTTGCAAATGATGGTTACATTAACGAACAGGACATTAAAAGAAAAGGGAATGAAAGTGAACGCAAGTAAGACGAAAGTTATGGTTTTTGAAAGAGAAGAAAGTAAAACGATATGTGAAATAAGAATAGAAGGGGAGTTGGTAGAGCAAGTAGATGAGTTTGTGTATTTGGGATGTGTATTTAGCAGGGATGGTAGATATGATAAGGATATAGAACGACGAGTGAATGCAGGAAATAGAGTGAATGGGGCTCTGCACCCTATTGTGAAAAGTCAGAATGTGTCCAAAAGGCACGTATAGCAATTCACAATGCTGTGTTAGTACCTACTTTAATGTATGGTAGTGAAAGTTGGGTGTGGCCGAAGAAGCACGAGAGTAGAATAAATGCTGTAGAAATGCGGTCATTAAGGAGTATGTTAGGGATGAATCTGAATGACAGAGTGAGAAATTGTTTAATAAGAGAAGAATGTGGTTTGCAAGATGATGTTGTGACCAGGATTAAGAAAGGAATGCTTCGGTGGTTTGGTCATGTAGAAAGAATGAATAAGGAAAGAGTGACAAAGCAAATTTATGTTGCATAGTTGAACGGCAGAGTCGGTAAGGGTCACCCTAGGCGAAAGTTTATCGACCAAATTGGCGATATATTGAAAATGGGCCAAATCAAGAGTACCTTTAACCGACGAGCGTGTATGCGTAGGTATATGGATGTGGAGGAAGCGAGAGAGGTGTGTCAGGATCGTGCCAAATGGAAGTCCATAGTCTCTGCCTACCCCTCTGGGTGACAGGCGTGAGTGTTTATGTTTATTAAAAATATTTCAGTGTCAAGTTTTTAAATTACAATAAATACATGTCAAAAATTGAATTAATTAGGTAATTGATTATAGAGTACGTGAGGGTAATGTGGTCATCCGGTTAATATGGTCACTTTCTTATAACTCAAAAATTACAGCCTAATTTGCATTGATGGATTTGTGATACGATAGCTCTTCATCAGTCATTCAAATAATAAAGGGTCAAAAGGCCGCCACTTTATCGACGCCATTTTGACAGTTGATACGAGTATTATAGTAAGTACGTGAGGGTAATATGGTCACCTTAAGCTTTATCGCTCTATAAAACCAAAATTTGGAGCAGAACAGAGACAAAAATACAAAGTCGTATACTATAACTAATATATTAAGAAAAAAAATAGCAAACAAGCTTTGGAAATATTTAGGAACACTTCGAAAAATCTACTTAAAAAAACTAACTACACTACTCAATACAAAAATCGACTAAAATATTTACAATAATATCAACTGTCAAAATGGCGTCGATAAAGGAGCGCCTTTTTGACCCTTTATTATTTGATCAGTCAAGAGCTGACATATCACATTCATCACGTTCGCATAGAACGTTTCTATGCAAACGACACTGTAGTTTTTCAGTTATAAGAAAGTGACCATATTAACCGGATGACCATATTACCTTCACGTACTATAGTTAGTGTTTTTTTAAGTTGATTTTTCGAAGTGTTGCTAATTATTGCCAAGGCTTGTTTGTTATTTTTTTCTTTATTAGTTATATTATACGACATTGTGTATTTGTCTCTGTCCTCCTCCTAGTTTTGGTTTAATAAGGCGGCAAAGCTTAAGGTGACCATATTACCCTCACGTACCTTACATAAATATCTAGTATCTAAAAAAAAATTAAAAAATTATATAATTTCATAGGCACCAGATACTTGAAAAATGGAATATATATATATATATATATATATATATATATATATATATATATATATATATATATATATAAACAGATTACAGTTTTAATAAGTTTCATTAAAGTCCCTTATTGTTCTACTAATTGGCAAATATATTTATGAATGGTTACTATGATTTTGAGTTAGCTGTTCGCATCTACCTACGTTGTGTAGAGCATCCACTACCCCATATCTTCTCATGGCTTGTGGGTGTAGTAAGACAGAGAGTATATAGGAGATGAGTAGCATCATCTTCCTGCTTGACAATAGCTCAAAGTAATAAAAGCCTAGCCTGCCAAATGCGGCAACTATTTTCTACCCCCCCCCCCCCCTCTCCCCCACAAACACACACATACACATATCAATGGGGCAGGACTATGTCCAGCAGTGGACTTTTGATGGGCTGTAATAAATGAATTAATAAATCTATATGACTTTGTTTCGCCAAGCTTTCATCATCATCATCATTGCAGCCCTTCACAAGTCCACTGCTGAATATAGGCCACCCCCAAGAAATGCCACAAAGCACGGTCCCGAGCCACCTGAATTCATCGACTTCCTGCATATTTTACCAGTTTATCACTCCAAGTGGTGGGCCACCCCAAACTTTGCCTACCAGTACGAGACTGCCATTCGAAAACCTTGCTTTCCCATCGGTTGTCGGTTAGTGGTTAGAAATGAGGTTATCCGCACTAGAACCAGAGTAACCGGCGTAGCCCGACGGATTAGTAAGCTAAAGTGGCAATGAGCCGGCCATATAGCTTGAAGCCAAGGTTTGAGACTAATTTATTTTTAATTAAAAAGCAATTCTTAATTTCCTGCTCAAATCTAACTTACCAGTACATTTTATTCTGATTGCTAGTGACAAGTGACAGTTGTTCAAATTGCAAGCGTTTTACAAATAAGTATGCGGTGCTGAAACTTGCTGGAGGGAATTATTGCCATCGTAATAGAGTATAAAATCGAATTTTTCATATCAAATTATATGTTTGTATTGAAAGGCGTTTTTTTTTGTCGTTTTGCGGTTAATAAGCCGTGTAAATGAGTTCTTTATCGCAGTGCGTTTCAAATGTATTGTTTGTGTAGTTTGAAATAACAAAGAGGGTGAATAAATTAAGTAAACATAGTTTAACCACTAAAATTCATTCATTCGGAAATTAAAAAGTGACCGGTCGCTTTTGTCAACGTATAAAACTCTTTTTTTTTGTACTCGTATTTAACTATAAAAGTTAAGTAGCAGCCGGTATAAGTCCAAATATTGGGCCCAAGCCTGTTTTTATTTTTGAGAGTGTTTTAGGCTATGGCTATTTTTGTCTAGGCGTTGGTTGTTTTTAATTGTTTTTTATTTCTCTAGAATATAGTTTTCCTCACGTTTTCTTAACCAACGAGAATGAATCGAAGTTCGTTTGATAAAATTTTTGGACTAATCTCTTCAGTAAATAAGGCTTTATGTTGGTTAATTATAAGAATGTAAAATTAATCTATGGATTTCAATCAAGACTCTTTATGTCACACTATTCAGTCAAAACTGAATAGACCCGTAATCGATCTGATAATAAATGTCTAAAGTGACAAACAAAAAAAAAACATGCATGAGTGTCGTGGAACACTCGGTTGGAACGAAGTTCCTTTCGTAGTATATTATTAATTATTTATTATTGATAAACATATTATATTATTGATGATTAAAAATTACAAATAAATGAATTAGTGACGTCTATTAAAATGAAGCGTCATTTAAAATAAAATAATATTTTTTAATGGCAATATAAGAAAAAGTAAAAAAGATATTATTCTATCTCGCTTCCTTATAGCCGCCAAAGCCGTCTACACTACGTCAGCAGGGGTCGTGACGGAAAAATCTTACACTTTTTGTCGCCTAGCCCCCATCCGCTAAATCCGTACCGTCCGATAACGAACTTCGATCCAAAAAATGTCACCGTTTATTTAATACTAGTATTCGCCTAGTGGTCGAAATTTGACCTAAATTCATCATATTTTAATGTTTGTATATTAAGCAAGCTGTATTTTACTTTCAACTGCAGGTTAAAACAAATATATATCTCATGTAGACAGACTATTCATGAACGAACATTTAAAATCAAACAAAAATTAAGTTGTAATATTTTTGGCAACATTTTAATTCTTTGCCTACAGTCTCTACTCTGTGCGACTGTTTAACCACAGACTAATATTTTATTTGTAACACATATTACACATAAATTTTAGCTTTCTGCACTTTTTTTCATACAAATTTTAACCAAGCCAAATCTCACACTACTCCGTGGGCATAATATGTTTAAAAAGTTTTCTCTTCATGTATTAGTAGTATATAGATGTTACGCCTTCACATGTTTAACAGCTATATGCGATGCGATCTACATTAGAACCATGCTGGTGCACGCGTATTTATGCCATGTTTTATTACATAAAAATAAATCAATATTTTTTTAATCTGAGGTAGTATTTGAAACAAAAACCATCTCTTGTTTTCTTTTCTTTGTCAGTGGGTGATTGGAATAACTATAGGTAGGACCTAATCCAGATCTAGTGCTTAATGAAAGCTCGCTGTTGTGCCCCAGCGAAGACGTCAGCGGTACAGGAGTCTTCATTTATCAAATTCGAATAATTTCTACTGCAACGAAGGCGCCCCCATTATTAAAGTTGTAGACGTACTTATATTTTTTTGTTCGTACATTGTAAATAGAAGTTGAGTATTTTGTCTGCAATAATATAATTCAATCATTCACTGTAACAATAGAATTACTTAAATTATTGGTATATGACGGCTAAGAGAATTGTGCCATTCACGTGTGCATAGCACTTATATAACGTAGAAGGCTTTGAATAAAAGTTAAGCGAAAACTGGACACTCGTATTGATTTCTTAATTCAAACAACTACTTTAGCTAATAATGAAATCATTGAAATAATAGAAGTATTAGTTCGGAAGTGCACAGGAAGTTAGAAGTCTTGGATATGTACACCAAGCTATCGAATACCATACCATCGAGTATTGAGTACTTTAGAAACAAATTATGTTATCAAAACATCTTCAATTTCAATGTTCATTTTCATAGTTAATAATAGAAAACTTTTATTTCTTCTTGTATAGGAATGAAATGACAAATTAAGCTACAGTCCGTTACGTTGTGTAGTTCCACATTTTTGCATAGATTTTGTGTTCTTAGAGGCTTGCTAAAGCTTTGTTTCTTAGTCAGCCAGATTCACATATCATCGTGCACAAAGACCTACGCAAGAATAAAATACTATTTAACAGCTTAACCACAATTATTTCCATTCATTTATGTATAAATGGAATGCTTCGATACTCACTGGTTACTCAAATTTGTTTTTTTTTTATATGATAGGGTGACAAACGAGCACACAGTCCACCTGACGGTAAGTGGTTGCTGTGACCCATAGACATAGCTGCATTTATCCTCAATAAAGAATCAAAATGCAGATGCGTCATCATACGTGAGGACTAAGATGGAATACCTCTTTTTCAGTAAAATGGGTCTCCGGTTCCCTAAACTCACCATACGAAACACAACAATGTCAAGCTGCCATTTTACGCTGGTATTCTGTGAGAGCGTGGTCCTTCCCCGATCGAGCCACAACTATACTACTAATATAGCTGCAGCGTGACTCTACCACGTGTTTTTTTTTTATTTCAGTTCGGAATAAGGCTAACCGCATCATTAATTTTAAAGTTAACGTGGTCAGTAGTAATGTTTCCTAAGTAGGTAAATTAGCTTATTAAATAACAAAAGAAAATATGAACACATGTGGCTTGACCAATTATGTAAAATTGCCATAAAATATCTACGCAAACGATTTTCATTCGCAGTATCTTTTCCTAGACTTTATGTTCATACACGTATGTTATGTATCCCTTGTGTAAAATATTAAAAAAAAAAAACTTTCGACATAACTTTTCCTATTGCAATTTTTGAATATTTATTTTTAATAGATTTTTGAAGTGTAATTAATTGAAAGCTTTAGTGAAATAATTAAACATAACAATAAATATTGTGTTTTAAAATAAATATTTAACAATTTAAACTCAAATAATAGTAGATATTCCAGAATGTTAGTCTTAGAAAGTATTCTCATCAGTACAACCCTTCAAAGTTTAAACAAACTTAAACTCTCACGCCCGTTACCAGAGGGATAAACAGAGACTACGGACTTCATTTTGGCACGACCCTTAACAGGTCTACTACTGATCATAGACCTCGTCTTAAGAACGTGCATCCATCATGTTCTTGTGTGTCTTACCAGGCTATCTCTACAAGTATTTGGGAGGGGGGGGGGGGGCGCCCTACGCTCCTTATCGGTACGATACTATAATTCGAGTAAGCATGCCCAAAAAAATTAAACACGTTGAATAAATAAAATTATGGGCCAAAATTACGAAGCATTGTAATAAAAATCAGTTTTATAACTTGCAAATTATTTAGTTAATGCAATTTAAAATTAATTTAATTAATGAAAAAAGAAAAAAAATAATTACGGAACATTTTCCGTGTATTATTTATTTGTGTAAATGTGATACAGACATTTTGAAAGATTATGTGGAATACTCAAAAATTATGTTTTTTTTTCACAAAGAACAACGCATGTCAAGTTACTTTTAGCATGCATGGATATATCGTATCTAAAAAATCTTCTTTGACCCGGAGCTCAGTTACCGAAGTGGCAGATCGCAAGCCGACCGTCGCCCGCAGCCATCACGACAACGCTCTGCCTTTCTACGCACTACACCTTTTGTTTCGGGCCAGCTCGTCCCTTATTGAATTGTTCCAACGCAGGTGCATCACAACAGTCCAATCGTTGTTATATGAACATAATTTAATAATTCCTATAAAAATAATACATTATCAGTTACAGAAAAAAGGCTAGTAAGTTGTATATTAACATATTGGTATAGGCGCGCTCGAGCTCTATTATGGCTGCAGGAAGAACTATCATAGCGTGAAATATTAGCATAATCTTGTTGTTTTTAATATCCACAGAAGATTATCCACTACCTTGTATCTTTCAGTTGGTGACATAAGATATGAGAGTGGAAAATAAAACAGGAGATAGGTAGCAGCATCTTCCTGTTAACAATAAATTACCACATGACATTAAAAACTGCATTAACATGAAATTGATTAAAAGTAAACTTAGGAAGTACGTACGCACAGTGTAATCTTTTTAATACATGGTACCTAATATGTATAAGTAAATAACCTAAGACTATATCACTTCCAGCACTAGAGGTAGATGTAATAATATTATCAAATAATAATAATAATTACTTTGTATATCATTATAAGTGAACCATTGTATGTTCTTATGAGAAATAAAATTCTTGAAACCTAACAATTCAAAACAATAAAAAACCGTATTTGCCAACCCGCCTACCAAGTGTGGCAACTATAGCAAATATTCCACTCTATGGGTAATCAATGGGGGGCTGCAATGTTCCACAGTAGACATTTAAAAGGCTGTAATTTTATATTGGTAACGAGGTTTGCCAATTTAGTCCTCACGGGTGACGAAGTGCGTCATGAAACTCAATCGAAAATAGATGATCATATTATCGACATACCGTAAGGACTGTGTGCTCGTTTGTCAATCCTACCAGCAAAAAATATATGCATATTTCCAGTAATCAGCCTCAGCTAATTTATTAATTAATTATAACATTTGACCTCGTATAATTTTTTATTCAAATAATTTAGACCTCAGCTTTAGACTAAAGAGAATGACAATTTGAAATGCGTTTAATAAGTTTTAAGTAAATATTGCAGTTACTAATAAATATTTCAATCACTAATAAATACGATCGTTAAAGTTCGTTATAAATAGAGATCTCTTTTAAATGTTATAATTTTTACACATTAAAGTAAATTTATAATTGATAGTTATGTTAAAAATATTGGTAATGATAAAAAATATTTAAACACCAGTCGCATTAAACTTTGAAGATTTTTTCATTGACCTCGGCACGCCTCTAGACGGGCATCGGAATTAATCATATAGCCCAATTTTGTTTTTGTTCTTGTAGGACATTTAATATTCAGTCTCTGAGATGCGACGATATAGAAAATGCCACAGTGTAAGAAATTTTACTAAACTATCACAAAGGATTTACTTTAAAATTAATTAAACTATAATCATAGATGTTTTGTTATTAAGCATTTTGAATGGTGAAATTTGGAAATGTCGTTAGTCATCAACACGTATAATCTAGTTTTTATGTATACTTATCGACGTTTTCAATGATTTAAATATGTTTTAGTATCTGTAAACAATGCGAAAGTAAAAAAGTGTTTTACTTTTATTTTCAATTCAGCGGGGTAATAGTGGAATAGTCTGCGAGTGGCAAAACGTAAGCCGCACGCGCCTCGGGCCGTCACGATAAATGACCCGGCCCTCGCCGCCCATAGACCATTTCACCGGACTGCGCTCTTGAAAATGTCTTTTTATTTTTTATTGTTGTGCTTTTTTAAAAAACGAACGAACATTGCTTTCAAAACTCGAATCTCCATACAGCTTGTGATGATAATATTATCACTTATATTAGGTACATACTCGTATTTCACTTTGTAGAGCCATGCTGCATTTTATGGTTGTAGCTCGAATGGGTCAGCTTGACCGGAGAAAGACCACGCTCTTACGGAATACCAGGGTAAAATAGCAGCTTTATACTGCTATGTTTCGTATAATAAGTGAGTATAGTAAGAGATGCGCAGAACCTTTTTACTGGAAGCGAGGCATTCCATCATTGTTAAGGATGAAACCCATCTGCATTTTGATTCTTAATCAATAATGTCTATGGACCATAGCATTCACTTACCATCAGGAGAACTATGTGCTTGTTTGTCACCCTTAATCTATAAAAATACATATTATATTGTGTATAATTCCTAAGAGCCGTGGTAGCTCAGGGTCTAAGCGCTCGCTGTAAATTTCACGTACTGTGAAATTTACAGCGAGCGCTTATGCGGGTTCGATCCTCGCCACCACCAATGAAATTGTTAAATGCAATTTTAATTTTAATTTTAATTTTACCACGTGCTTGGCGGTGAAGGAGACATTATAAGGAAACCTGCATATTTAAGAAATAAGAAAAAATATTTCGAAGACATAGGTACTATGAAGTTGATGTTTAGAAGATACTTGCCCTAAAACCCTCTCAGAAGTGAGAGGAGGCCTGTGCTCAGCAGTGGGGCATATATAGGCTGTAACTTTAAATTTCTATGAGATTTTTTAGTAAAAAGTATAGTGCCTTAATCGAAGATCTGACGTTCGAATTAAGGCTGACCATTATGTGCTCTTTTGTTGTTTGGATCTGCATCAACTGGCAGTCGTTCACACTGCATGTTGACTTATGCATGTTGAAGTGTTGCCGCCATATTGCCTGCTATTAAAAGAATTGCAGGCCTTTTCCAGAAGAATTTAGTTATTTCCTATGTTATGTTGTTTATTTTTGTAGTATACAAATAGTTATCCGTACGCACTTCACGTGCACACCCATTTTAAGCATTACTTGCAAAACCTGTATCACTGCATCCTGCTCGTAATGTTTTTTTAGTAACTTTTATTCACAACGGATACAAATATTTATGTCTATAGAACGTAGTAAAGCCATGCTCTAACTATATTATGGTTGTTGTACGAATGGGTAGGGTAGACCGGGTAAGGACCATGCTCGCACAGAACACCAGCCTTAGTGTTGCTGTGTTTGGTATGATAAGTGACCAGAGGCCTCTTTTACTGGAAATAGGGCATTCCATCTTAGTCCTCAGGGCTGATAATGTATCTGCATTTTAATTCTTGATCAAGGATAGATGTAGATGTCTACGGGCCACAGCATCTACTTACCATCAGGTGAACTGTGTTTTTTAAAAAAAAACGTAACCTCCAGACTAGGATGTTCTCATGTGTCGTGGGGGCAGTTTACAAACATAAATTGAATTTGGTAAAAATTACCTTGCGTACATCCGCTCGATAAAATAAAATGATGTGTCTTACCTAGTTTAAAGAGTACCTCTCGTTCTCCCTCAGTTGTGTACATTAACCCCATCACTACTAATCCCAGCACCACTACTCCCAACAGTGCAACTCGCAAGGTAATTTTTACCAACTTTAATATAATGGATTTCCGCAAAGTAACGCCTGATTCTATTAATTAGACATAAATTGCACAAGGACAAACATCCAGACCGGAACAATTACTCGTAGGCCATACAAATACCGTGCGGGATTCGAACCCGCGGCCCTTAGCGCTGCAACTCATTCGCTAAGCCACTGCGCAACGGAGTCTTATACTACAAATTTTATAGTTAAGTTTATAGTACACAATATAAAAATAAAATAAATATCTTTCTTTGGATTGAGAACATGAATTTTTATTAAAAAAAAAATAATTCTCAGATATTTATTCTAAAATTAACAAACAAAATACAAAGAGATTATCGCTGTCATAAGCTAAACCAAAAAAAAAAATAGAAACATCACAACGACCCTCAGTCTACACAGACCCCTAAATTACGCATCGACCGTCTATAATTACGGAACCCTATCGAGTTTTTTATCGCGCTCGTCCCCGCTCTATATCGGTCACAAATCTAATATAGCTAATGACGGGATTCGATGCGGATCTGTGAAGTGCCTATTACTTTTGGTAACATCCCTTATGGCACACAGCATGTTTATTCTTTTGTGGTTTGCTTGTTATTTTTTATAAATGGCCTGTAAAATACTCGTTGACAGTTGACTTTACTTAGCGTAAGTTTTGACATCTTCAAATAAAAAGCTAAATGCAACCACTAGAATTTTCCTCCTCGATATATACTGAAGCTATCAATTGCCCAGGATATTTAGTCCCTACCATTACGATCTACGCGCTAACACAATGAACACATTCCACCTAATTTGCTCGAGCTCGAGCCGATAGACTATTTGTCCCGCAAAAGACGAGTGCATGTGTCGTGCTGTCTAGTCTAAGTACAGAGGATTTCCTTAAATTTTCGCGGTACGTAAATTAAAGTATTATTTAATGAAAAAAAAAATACTTTAATGTACTTTTGAATTTAAAAAATGTACGCTTATTTTTTTGATACTTAATATAAATTATATTTATGCTAGAAACCTGTTTAAAGCTCTTCACATTAGCTAGAAAATAGCGTACTAGTAAATTTATTTTACTTGATTTGTTACCGTATAACTGATATCAATATCCTAAAATCTCGTAGGGACGTGCATATATTTATTTCAAGCTGTGCTAACTCAGGGGTTAACCGCTCGACGTAAATTTCATAGTACGCGAAAAATTCAGGTTCGATCACCGCCGGCACCAATAACACTATTAATTGCAATTTTAAGTGCTGATGCACTACGTACTAAACTGCGAAGGAAAACACCATGACAAAACCTACATATCTGAGAAATAAAATATATTCATGAAAATGTAAAATCCGCCAAGAAGCAGGAAAAAGATCGTAGAAGTGAGAAGATACATTGGGACGTTACATAGACTGTAACTTTGCTTTTACAATTATTTAACTTTGATGATTTGTTTAATTGAAAAACACTAATATCATTTTGGAACTCACTTATTCCAGCCTTAGTGAGGAACAGTGGACTACTACTGTATAACAGTGTAATTGTTGTACCTCCAAAAATTGATTGGTTGGAAATAGTGGACCAGATTAATTTAAGGAGTCGACTTTGCCCCATCTGTGAGACAATTGGCGGGGAAAAGTGAAATATTTCATTGAAGTATTACTTGAATTTGTCTTCCCACACGTATCCCCACGTCTGGGGCAAACGCAATATAAGACGTCTTTCGCGTTTGATGCTTAGTGCAAAGATTTGCGGGAAAGTTGCAACCACAATGCGGGACGTGTCTAAAATAAAAAGTCGCCCAAGTGCGAGTCGCACTCGCGCATGAAGGGTTCCGTACCATTGTAAAACACGTTTCTAGTAGGGGAGCTCCCTTTAAATTTTAATTTATTTTATAATTTTTTGTTTGATTCTGTGAAAATTTCAACTGTCTTTCTATTACGGATCATGAGACACAGCCCGCTAACAAACAGACGGAACAGCGGAGGCTTAGTAATAGGTTGCCGTTGGTTGTTTGGTTACGTTTTGGGTGCGGAACCCTAAAAAGCGAGATAAAGTTGTAAAAGTATTATTTTCATATTTTAAACAGTTTTTAACCAATTTCAAAAAAGGTTTAATAATCCAATGTATCTTTTTTGTATGTAGGTATGTTATATGATAACGAACCGATTTCGATAAGTCTTTTTTTAATTAACAGGTGATGAAAAAATTTCATCCCTAAGGATGGAAAAATAGGGGAATGAGGTTTTTATTGTAAGTATTTTGACGACATTCTAGTTGTTACTTAGTCCAATGAAAATGGGGAAAATAGAACCTTAAATTTTTTTAATAGAAAAAGGCTGACAAGCTAGCACACAGCCCACCCGATGGCAACTGTGACACATAGATAAAATTCAGATGCGTTGTCACCCCTAAGGACTAAGATGGAATGTCTCGTTTTTTTTTATAGGATAAGGGTGACAAACGAGCACACAGTCCACCTGATGGTAAGTGGTTGCTGCGGCCCATAGACATCTACATCTATCCTCTGTTACAAATCAAAATGTAGATGCGTTGTCACCCGTGAGGACTAAGATGGAATGCCTCATTTCCAGTAAAAAGGGCCTCCGGCCACCTGCACTCACCAAGCGAAACGCAGAGGTAAACCGCTACTTCACGCTGGTTTTCTGTGAGGTCGTGGTACCACCCAGGTTCGAGCCGGCCCATCCGTGCGACAGCAAAAGCTGCCGCGTGGCTCTACCACTGTTAAAATTTCTGTTAAAAAAGTGTCTGCGGTTCTGTACACTCACCATACAAAACACAGGAGCTTTAAACTTTTATTTTACGCTAGTATTCTGTGAGAGCGTGGTAAAACCGACCCATGCTACACCCATAATATAGCTGCAGCGTGGCTCCACCACGTGAAATTTTTGACCAATCCGGGTTTGATTCCAACCGACACATATGGATTGCTTATTATAATTTTAAGTACTGATTTATCACATGATTGCCGATGAAGGGTCACAACGTGAGGAGTCAGCAAATAAAAATATTTCTAAGATATGTAAAGTTCAACACTTTATCATTGGGAAAGCGCAGCGGACACTTATAATACGTGATAGAGCCATGCTGCAGCTATATTAGTAGTATAGTTGTAGCACGAATGGGTCGCCTCGATCGGGTAAGGACCACGCTCACACAGAATACCAGCGTAAAATAGCAGCTTAACACTGCTGTGTTTCGTATGGTGAGTGTAGAAAACCGGAGACCCATTTTACTGGAAAAAAGGCATCCCATCTTATTCCTCACGGCTGACAACGTATCTGCATTTTGATTCGCAAACGTGGATAGACACTTACCATCAGGTGGACTGTGTGCTTGTTTGTCACCCTATTTCTATAAAAAAAAAACACTTTCTTGCCTTAAAACTAATAATTTTACAAGATGATCTATCTTTAGACACGTGACTGCGTCTATGTTTCGATTCTTAATGGAGGTTAAATGTAGATGGATTTAATTCTTAATCGAGGATAGATGTAGATGTATACTATTGCAGCATCGAATTAGCATCAGGTAAACTGTACGGTACGGTCGTATTCTATAAAAAAAATAATTAAATAAATAAAATTAATTCTATAAAAATGTTTCCGTAAAACGTTCGTAGGAGGTTTTCGCGTGCCCTTGCCCCGTCGCTGAATTGCTGCTCCTGTTTTATAGTTTAAATAATAGTTTGAAGTGGTATTTGATCCGTAAAAGTGATTCGATTTTGTATATTAACTGCGTATGTGAACTATCAGTGGAAACGACGAAACAAGTGCTCCGATTTTGATATAAACCTTAAGTTATTTTGTCCGCTTAGGTGCCATAACAACTTGAGATACTGTCGTCATCATTGAGTTATATGTACTACGTACTAGAGAAGCCATTCCAAACAAAAATAGTGTCCTACTCTATGTCTTCGCGCATGCGCGGGAGTAGTAGTCGCGCATGCGCGAAGACTTTAATTTAATATAAAATAAGATATTAATACAAAATAAATATAAGAATTTAATATAAAATATCTTAATTTAATTATATTAAACATATTTCTAAATAAAATGTAATAATAATTATTTTATGGAATTCACAAATCTTCAATTTACGCAATATTTAGTTTGTATGGATTGTGCACTACAGTTCAGTTGAACATAGTCAATGTTTGGAATGGCTTCTCTAGTACGTAGTACATATAACTCAATGGTCGTCATTGACTATCTGCCAGCTTAGGTTGTCGTCAAAATCTTCTAAAAACTCCACAGTGCGTTATGTCAATATATTGTGTGGAATTTTTTTGCACAAATTATTTTTAATGATAACTTCCTATACTTCCTATTAGGTACTTGCCATTGGCAAAAATACGACCGACAAAATAGAAAAAAATCATTAGTATAGTAAAGTTACAACTTTTAAACGTCCCACTCCTGGGCACAGGCCTCTTCCCATTTCTGGGACATTCGTAAAGCATCCAGTTATTCCATGTCATCAATCAAAGGCGGATCAATAAACTAATTACGTCAATATTGTTCGGGAGCGCACTCGCAGCGTCCGCGCCGCGGGAGGCTGTTAGCGCCGTTGTCGTGCACACCACGACGCCATTGTTTTTGCTCACCTTTTTATTTCACCGCGGGAGGCAAAGGATTGCGTGTTATGCCTTTGTTGAATTTAACCAGATTGTTTACATATTATAATCTTTATAATAGGTAAATCAAATTGTTTTTAATATTAAATACTAGCGATCCGCTCCGGCTTCGCACGGGTGATTTCTGGATCTCGACGATAGTACCACTTACCGGGTCTAAATGTAAATCTAAGCCATCCATTCAAACGCACATAAAAATTTCATCAAAATCGGTCGAGCCGTTTTGGAGTTTTAGCGAGACTAACGAGCAGCAATAGATTTTTATATGCAGAGACTAGTGACTAGACTCGACCTGGCTTCGCATGCATAGAATGTATTAATGTTATTAATCTTATGCGGTATTTAGATTTAAGACAATCATCATAGATCATTTAGTATATCAAAAAAAAATCCTCTAACTTTTTTCGGATAAAATTTCATTAACTACAATCGGTTCAGCTATTCCGAAGATTAGCTCGGACAGGCAGACAGACAAACTAATTCAAATGGTTTTTTCTTTCTAAATAGCATCCAAACTGAGATTAATAGAAGCCAGTTATTTTAATATTACAGACAGACACTTCAATTTTATTTATATTTTATATGTATATAATTAAAAATTATTTAATATTAGAGAGCGTATAATAAAGAGTAGAGCGTATAATGATTCAGAAATCAATCTGAGTTATTTTCTTAATGGCTGATAAAGGAATAATTTAGGTAAAACTAATTTAAGAACGGTCCAATTATCCCAACAGTTATCCAAAAAATATACTGTTGCATTTACGGGACAATTTTAATTACCGTTATAAATTATTCTTCAAGATTTTACAATAGTTCACTAAACAATGACCTAACTCTAGCCAAGCGTAAATTTGTTCAAGCAATAGAAATGAGAACGGCTACTACACAATATAAAGTCTCGCTATAAAATATCAAAGTCAGTGTGGGAATTGATGGAATACTTACCGTGTAAATTTTAAAGCTTAGGTAAAAATGTATACAAAACGTAAAAGCTTTTACAAAAATTTACTTCGCAAATATCCGCGTTATAAAATAAAATGATGTGTCTTACCTAGTATGAAGAAGCACCTCCCGCCCTCCCTCAATTGCGTGCACTAACCCCGTCACCACTAATCCCAGCACCGCTACTTCCAACACCACTACACTAGGCAAGACACACCACTGACGATAATACGACACGTGTTTCGCCTCTACACGAGGCATCCTCAGGTGATATAGACTCTACGGTGGCTAACTAACTTAGCGGTTAGCCACCGTAGAGTCTATATCACCTGAGGATGCCTCGTGTAGAGGCGAAACACGTGTCGTATTATCGTCAGTGGTGTGTCTTGCCTAGTGTAGTGGTGTTGGAAGTAGCGGTGCTGGGATTAGTGGTGACGGGGTTAGTGCACGCAATTGAGGGAGGGCGGGAGGTGCTTCTTCATACTAGGTAAGACACATCATTTTATTTTATAACGCGGATATTTGCGAATTAAATTTTTGTAAAAGCTTTTATATAATGGATTTCCGCAAAGTAACGCCTGATTCTATTAATTGTATACAAAACGGTCAAATCTGCAAAGGCAACATTCTTGCACGAACGTTTTCCGTAACCCATCAACAACTTCAACTACCAAATTTGAATTTAGTTAGACTAATATTTGGTCATGTAGAAAGAATGAATGAGGAAAGAGTGACAAAGCAAATTTATGTTGTAGAAGTGAACGGCAGAGGTGAACGGCATAGTCGGGAAGGGTCGCCCTAGGCGAAAGTTTATCGACCAAATTGGCGATATAATAATAATAATAATAAGCATTTATTCATTACCACCAATAAAGTACATACAGAAATAACAAGAATTACATAATATAGTAATGAATGGGCTCTAGCTCAGCATAAATGTTGCAGTTGCCTACAACGCTGTTATTCTGCCAGCGCCCAACATATGAACAGTACAGTACGCGCGCATCCCTTTAATCACAACTATTCACATTAGGGTACATACCGTGGATCCCCGACTATTAGCCAGTTCAAATTAATTATCAAATATATATATTTTTATTACCATTTTTTTTGAATTTTTTTTAAATAAATAATTATTACAACAATATATCTAATAATAAGTAACATAAATTATAAAATAATATTGATATATATATATATATCGCGACCATGACTGCTGTAAAGCACCCGAAACGTCGGGAATTAAAAAAGTTATAATTAAACGCGATAAAATCCGTAAAAATTAGTTTCATTTAATGTGTAGTCTTCGCGTAAATATAAGAAAACATTATGAATTTTACCATGTTTTTTTTTAAATGAATGGTAACCAATGAGCACACAATTCACCCGATGGTAAGTGAATGCTGTGGCCCATAGTCATCTACGTGTCTCTTCGATTAAGAATCACAATGCAGATGCGTTGTCACCCCTGAGGACTAAAATGGAATGCCTCGTTTGTAATAAAAAGGGTCTCCGGTTCTTTACACTCACCATACGAAACACAGCAGCATTAAGCTGCTATTTTACGCTGGTATTCTGTGAGAGCGTAGTCCTGCCCCGGTCATCGACACATTCGTGGTACAACCATATATAACATGTTGTCTGAGATCCCGAAGTCATAGCCCTGGCTACCTTCATTGTTTGAAAGTCAATTAAGCTCGTTCTGCGTAGATCAGACGCGAAAATATATATAAATTTGTTTAATACAAATCACCCTCCCTCCCTCCCTATAACGTGAGGAGAACATATCTAGTGGACTTTAGGGGAAAATAAAAAAGTTTCCCAAGTAATTTACTTGTCGGGAAAATAGCACGGCCCACCAATTATATAAAAGTGTGGTAGGGTTTTCTACAAAAATAAATGGATACTTGCAAAAATAAATAATTATCTAAACAAAACACCAAACGAGCTAATATGAAAGAACCTGTCAAAATTAATAAAGTAGTGGTATCGAGTGTTGCCACGTGCTGGACAATGAGTCGGCTTTTTTATCCGTGCCCACCCCCTAATGGGTGACGCGTGGCCACCTAAGAGAGCATTGTCTCACCGCCCCAACGAGCGTTGGCGTTATGATATACCTATACAGAGTATTTGAGAAGTGCGCATTAATTTAATTTTGTATAAGTACGTCAAAAAGCTAATGTTTCAAAACGAATTAGTTCGATTTTTTATGTTTTTATTTTAATTAAATACAAACCCGACTTTATTTCACGGCTTAGAGGTCGAAGCGAAGAGGATTCAGAAATCTGGGTACCAATACCAGTCGGAGTCATCCTAGACATTTTTCGAGACAGATACGACCAGGGCCGAATTAACCTTTAGGCAGAGTAGGCACCTGCCTAGGGGCCTCGCATCGGGTAGGGGACCGCGCGCGCACAATATAATAATAATAATATAATGAAAAATGTTTCATACAGAGAAAATTTAATTGGAAAATTTGTAACTTCAGTGACAATATGTACTATTACGTTTTGATTTTGTATCCAAAAAAAGTTAGAAAAGTTAATATTTAAACTTTATGAACTTGTCAAAAATATTTTCTTTCGTTTATTGTTTTTTATTTCATTTAACAAGAATAAAGTTAAAATTAAAACATCCCCGTCTTATTTTTCTTTCTTGCTCCATAATGAGACGATCTTATCTCATATACATACTTTACCTAATTAGATCTGGATCATCACTTATATATAACTTATTCATTAAGACAATTTCAATGAGCCCAAATACAAATCTTTTACTGTAAGTTCTTGAGGAGTTAAGCATCAATCCGGTGATGCTACTCACATCCCTTTATGGTAGCTGCAAAGGGGCCCCGGGAATTCCATTGCCTAAGGGCCCCGATATGGTTAATCCGGTCCTCTTTCATATTGCTTGAGTTAAGTAGCATATCATTCACTGCTGCGTTTCTGTTGTGTAGTCAATATAATCGTTCCAAGTTTGAACTAACACAGCTCTTATTTTCATATATACATACATATGTATATTTCATATTTGCTCCAACATAGATAATATTTATATGTATTGTGTATATATTATATGTACTGTATGCATGTGTATGTGTATGTATGTGTATTTATATGTATATTTATATGTAAATGCAAATTTTTTTAGCCCTTTCTATTTTGATTAATTCTGCACCGCCTCTTGTTTGTCTATCGGTGTTTAGTCTAATGGTTGACTGGCATTAAGTCCGCCATACATATATATGTATGGCGTACATATGTACAACTTTGTGCATGAAATATTAAGTAAATAATAAATAAATAAATATAATTTCAAGCTTATTGAACTTAGTTTTCTTTAATGACAATGTATCTATGGTGCCTACTGTTTGATTTTTTTTTCATAAAACTGAAATGGTAAATGAACTTTCAGTCTACCTGATAGCAAGTAGCAATTGCATTCCATGGACACCTGCAGTCAATTTCAAACAAAGAAAGGTACAGATGCAGAAGACGGTGGTTGTTTACCTATATTTGTAATATGACGTGCCTTAAAGCGTGTATATAAGCATATATCATTGCAGAAAATTTATTTTATTATAGCAAAATTCAACATCTATTCACTATCAGGTAGACTAAATCATCTCTAGTCAATTTTAGTTTACAGTACGCTTACTTAAGACAATTGGGTCTAAGATTCCATTCTAGCTCCCAGACAGTTTCTATTTCATAGTTTCTTTTCTATAAAAATCGAAAAAAATCACTACGGTTAAAAAAGTTTACTGAAATGTGTAATTCACGGTCACCCTATTATTTTACGTGTAACCATGAGCGAAGCAAGTGCAATATGAGGGTGCGAAACGGAAGGGCACTGGAGCTTGAAATCGCATTCTACTCTCAATTTTAACAGATTTAAACAGGTATATTTGAAGTTGAACGCAATCTGCTGACTTTGTACTTTAGTTTTTCTTAGGGTGAACAAAAATAGCCTCCAATTTCTTCGTAAACAGTTTTTAACAATATATGAATGGGGTGAATAGTAAAAAATGAATGATGCCAAGTTTTGTTGTTGTTCATAATTGCTTGGTTTCATTTATTAACCTAGATAGACTCCTTGCTTGTTCTTATGTATTTCTGCCGCTAAAAATCAGTGGTCCAGAACAAATCTGAACGGTATAGAAAGCCAGTAGTAGCCTGTACACTGAAAACTCTGTGCTCCTCGCTGCTCACAAATATTTGAATTTCGAATGTTATATTTTTTAAAACATAAGAAAGTCATTTACTGTTTTAAAATTTTTTTGGCGGGAATTCGCTTGTCAATTGTTTGTTGTTCCACTTCAAAGTAGCCAAAATTTAATTTACGCGAAAAGATTTTGTGGTGTTGATTTTTTATGATTTGAAAAGTTGACTCTCCACAAGATTACAATCCAATTGATTCTACTAATTGATTTGGGGAGGGGGGGGGGGGGGGGAAGATTGATTTGAACACCGTAAGGCGTTGGTATGCAGAATTTAATCGTGGCCGTGTTTTCCTCCATGATGAAATTCGAAAAGGCTGACCCTCAACCGCAATCACTGAGGAAAATGTGGCTACAATCAGGCAATTAATCACCTTTGTATGAGCCAAATTAAAAAAAAATTGCGCTGGATTCTTCAGAAATTCTCCGCAGAACAAAAACGGACTCGAGTTGATTGTTGGTGTAAAAAAATATTGTTAAAGTATCATTACGGACTTCAAATATTATAACACATTGAGTTATATGTACTACGTACCTAATAGAGAAGCCATTCCGAACATTGACTATGTTCAACTGAACTGTAGTGCAATCCATACAAACTAAATATTGCGTAAATTGAAGATTTGTGAATTCCATAAAATAATTATTATTACATTTTATTTAGAAATATGTTTGTTTAGATTAAATTAAGATATTTTATATTAAATTCTTATATTTGTTTTATATTAATATCTTATTTTATATCAAATTAGGTAAAGTCATCGCGCATGCGCGACTACTACTCCCGCGCACGCGCGAATACATAGAGTAGGACACAATTTTTGTTTGGAATGGCTTCTCTAGTACGTAGTACATATAACTCAATGTTATAACAGGAGATGACACATAGATATATTGTTGTTTCGACACATACCGCGAACGATACAAAGTCATTTGTGGCTTCTGAAAAGGTGGAGCTCCTGACCCACATCCAGTGCAGATCTCGTTCCATACAATTTCTTTATTTTCAATCCAAAAATCAAAGATTGGATGAGAATTTTGACATTAACGGAGCTAGAAGAGGCCGTGGTAGCTTTCAACCAGCACGTGAAAAGATATGTCTTCAAACCAATGGTTCTTATATTTTCAAAATGGTTTGAACTATTGAAAAAAATGTTTACATAATATAATGGATAATACTTTGGAAAGCAGAAAGCAGCATAATATAGATGCATGGCTCTACCACGTATAAATATACGTACATGTATGTTTTATTAAATTTACGGGTAGATAAATCTACCTACCTTCTAAATAACAGGTCAAGTGCGTGTCGGACTTGCGCATGAAAGGTTCCGTACCATAGTAAAAAAAATCTAGTAGGGTAGACCCTTTTAATTTTTAATTTATTTTAATTTATATTATTTGTTGTTATAGCGGCAACAGAAATACACATTCTGTGAAAATTCAAACTGTCTAGGTATTACGGATCATGAGATACAACTCACTGACAGACAGACGGACGGACGGACGTAATAGGGTCCCGTTGGTTACCCTTCGTGTACGGAACCCTAAAGAGAATACTACCTAGTAATGCCTTTAATATTGCCGTTATTCAATCCAACTAAGCTTAAAGTGCTTGTGTCTTAGGTTCATGACAAAAGTCGACTATCGGATTCCAAACCACGACATTCCGCCATTAGGTTACTGTCGCTTTACATAATCATTTATATAATGCATATGTGTGTTAGTTATATAACAAAAAAGTGTGCACCTTTTATTTAAATAAAACCGCCTATATCGTAATGGTGAACTCTTATAATTGGATTAAAAAGCAGAATAAGAAATATCGAACACCAGTCGCTATAATTTTTAATGGAAACCACTTAGTTTTTTCTATATTCTTACGTGGTAGAGCCATGCCATGCCGCAGCTATGTCAGTAGGATTCTTTTACGCCGCCATTACACTATATCAGTAGTATAGTTGTAGCACGAATGGGTCGGCTCGACCGGGGAATGACCACGCCTACACAGGATACCAGCGTAAATAGCAGCTTAACGATGCTGTGTTTCGTATGGTGAGTGTAGAGAACCGGAGACCCCTTATACTGGAAACGAGGCATTCTATCTTAGTCCTCACGGGTGACAACGCATCTGAATTTTGAGTCGCATTGAGGATGGATGTAGATGTCTATACGCCAAGGCAACTACGTACCATCAGGTGGACTGTGTGCTCGTTTGTCACCCTATCCTATAAAAATATGCTATGTTCAGCGGTGGATTAAAAAGCAAAATAAGAAATATCGAACACCAGTCGCTGTAATTTGAATAGACTCTACTTAGTTTTTCCTACATTTTGTTTGCAGTTATACTTCATGCACTGACTGCACTGAGAATTTTTTTTTCATCTACCCGTCTTTCATCCGTCCATTCATTTCAGGCTATAAGTCCACTGCAGAATAGAGGCCTCCCTTGTATTGTCTCGTAAGGGGGTATTTGCCATATTTGCCACGCTTGGCAGGCGTCGGATAGATACTATAAGGAAGAGGCTGCTGCCCACATCCAACAACCCTCAATCACCTGTTACGATACCGATGGGATGATGACAATACAGTGAATTCTTTTACGCCGCGCCGCCATTACACTGCGAATATGATGAACTCAATTTTTCAGATTTTAACTACTAACGTAATTTTGAAATCCGTGAAGCTGGTTTTAAGAAATATGTGGCAACAAATTTATTAAAACATACTTTATAATTTTCTTTTATACTTAAAATACATTATAATTTTGTTAAAAGAACAAAAAATATCCCACGGCTTTAGGTACCTGTCGATTTCTCAACACACCTGTTCATGATAATTTTTGGAATCGATTTACATAAACGGTGAACTCACGCGATGTGCAATATGGACGAAATGTAATCAATAAAGTAAAAGCTTTGACGCTTTAGTTTTTTTTAATAAAATGCTTGAAGTAAATAATAAATCTATACAAATAAAGAAAATAGTAGTGTCTGTTTGTAATGTCGAAATAACTGCTTTTTACTATATGCACATGAAAGTATATACGATACTTATAACAAAAACACGATATTTAAAATTTTTGTCTGTCTGTCTGTTTGTTCCTGCTAATCTGGGAAACGGCTGGACCGATTTTGACCGGACTTTCACTGGCTGATAACTGATGTTATAAGAAGTAACTTAGGCTCATTTTATTTCAGAACAAGAATTAGGGCTCCACGCAAATAAAAAATTAAAACCCATGAAATCCAATCGTAATAAACTACGCGCGGGCGAAGTTGCGGGGAACAGCCAGTAATAATAACAAATATTTATTTCAAAACAATGGGTACATTATGTTATATTAGTGACCGTGGCCCCCTTTTAAACTAATAAGCCTGTATCAGGAAGAAACGCTTTTCCATTAATTTAGGTCGTTTTAGAAGAATATACAGTTTAAAAATAATAAATATTGGAGTTACATGATTTTTGAAGTAGCACGTTTAAAAGAATAATGAAAATAATTAAAACAAGTTTTTAAATTAAGCCCTTAGGGATATCATTATGTTTCGTAAAAAACATCAGCCTGTATAGTAATAGCCTACATACACATGAGTAAAGAAACCGTATTCTTTACTCATGTGCTACATAGTACTTATAATAGTGATGTCCCCTAAAGAGAATTTCGGTCACGGTGGCCAGTCTCAACAGAGTCTAACTATCTGCGCAGGACAGGATTACAGTGCCCAAGTGGCTTGCAAGCACAGGTTGCACTCTCCATTCTCTTACTCTTGTAGTCTGATAGGATGTTAATCCGACATGACCGGAATAAGATCAGACGCAGGACCAACGGCATTACGTGCGCTTTCCGAGGCCCGTTAACACCGCCAACTTCCTGATTCCGGGCTGCTAGTGAGCGTTGTTAGTCAGAAAAACCCAGTCAATAATTTTGGCCAAAAGGTGGGATTCGAACTCTGGACCTCATGAGTAGAAATCGCTTTTTCCACCACTAGACCAACGGGGCAATCAAGTTTTCTATTACTAGGTACATCATCATTATTATAGCCCTTCACAACTGGACTGAACAAAGGCCTCCCACAAGGAATGTCACAAAGCACAGTACTGAGCCACCTGCTTCCATCGACTTCCTGCATGTCTTACCAGTTCGTCACTCCATCTAGTGGGGGGTCGCCCTACACTTATCCCCCCCCCCCCATAATGAAAGTTACTAGGTACATATTTCCTCTTAATCAGGGTTATAGAGAAGTTAGTGAACAGCGCTGTTCCAATGAGTATCGTCGAACTTCGCAGACATGTAGATTTCCTCAGGACATATTCCTTCACCTAAGCTCGTGGTACATCAGCACATAAAATAGCAAATAATCATTTCATTGGTGCCGTTGGGATTTAAACTCATCAATCGTGACTAATGCCTATAGAACAAATTTTAGGCACTAACGTTTTCCTTCCGTAATCGACTAAAATTGTATTGAATTATGACCACCGGCCCAGGCCGACGTAATAGGAACTGTGTTTTGTCATACGTGGTAGAGCCATACTGCAGCTATATTATAGCTGTAGCGCGAATGGGTCGGCTCGACTAGGGTAGGACCACGCTCTCATATAATACAAGCGTGTTCTGTGAGAGCGTGGTCCTACCCTAGTGTGAATAGTTAATGCTGCTGTGTTTCGTATGGTGAGTATAGAGAACCGGAGACCCTTTTTATTGGAAACGATGCATTCCATCTTGGTCCTCAAGGGTGACAGCGCATCTGCATTTTGATTCTTAATCGAGGATAGATGTAGATGTCTATGGGCTTCAGCATCTATTTACCATCAGGTGGACTGTGTGCTCGTTTGCCATTCATATTCTATAAAAAAAGTCACTCAATGGAGATAGAAATTTAATACGATAAAAATGTTACACTCTCCTGTCGGGGCTGTAGGTGTACTTAACCCTTCACCTTTAATATGACTATATGTTCGTTTGTTACCCTGACTAACGTAAAAAATAGTTTCAGTTTCATGTTCATCTTCACTTGGTGGTAGAACTTTGTTTTGTCGGGTAGTCCGCTTGGGTAGGTATCTATTTCTCTCGGTAATCAGTAGTATATTTATTGTGGTGTTCCGATGGAGAAGGGTTAAAAGCTATTATCATTACAGGTCGTCAAGCGGCAAAAGTCTAATATTTAATGGTAAGGACTACGAAACTTAAAGGTCGAGGGTTCGAATATGCCATTCGAGTAATGTAAACCACTTCTAACAAGCATTTAAGGCTCACTTGTAGTGTTTAACGGGAATATCAGTGTTTTGTACTGTGTATACAGTTTACAAGATGAGTGTAAAACGAGATGTAAGTGAAAGTTAATATACGAAACAAACCCAATAAAAGTCGTTCTAACACTGATTTTATTTTAAAGGAATGTACTTTATATAATTGTATAATTATTATAAAAATTATGTATAAGCAGAAGTACGGAAGTTTTACATTAACAAACAATATTGTTTCTAAGTGACCTCAATTAATAAGTAATGCATGTTTTATTAACTTTTGTGCGGTAACCCGTACAGTATTATTTTTAATTAAAAGAGATAAGAAAAGAAATGCTGTGAGATATTTCATTTTAGAACTCAGCGTTCTATGACGTAACGGTATAAGATAATCCGCCGCCCCATTTCATCCCGTTAGTGTCCTAACATACATATATAGGATATTTTTAATGTGAATGCCTGAAAGAACTCACCGCTTCCGCTAGATGGCGGTAATACTCCGTGGCGCAGTGGCTTTGCAATCAGGTGTTGCGGTGGGGGCCGCGGGTTCGAATCCCGCACGGAACAAGTATTTGTATGGTCTACAAATAATTGTTCCGGGTCTGGATGTTTGTCCTTGTGCAATTTATGTTTGTAAATTGCCTCCACTACACAGGAGAAAATCCTAGTGTGGGGGTAACGTTTTTAAAAAAAAGATACTATTCGGTTTACACTAGTCTCAAAAATAGCTATTGATGACAAAAAGCAGCGTAAAGGTGCGAACCGTGATTATTACGATCGTTAATTCGTTTGCCAAGCGTGAGGATTAAACCAAGTCCTTCCTATAATGGGAACGGCTTATGTCCAGAATTAGACTTACAGACTGATAAAGAAGGAGGAATAGCGGTCAGAGATAACACCGCATTTAAAAAGCCTTTTTGGTTGTTGGTTGCATGTATACTGCTGGCCGTATGAAGCTCAAAGTCGCTCAGCGTGCTATGGAAAGGGATAAAGTCCGTAACGAGGATGTCCGCAGAAGAACAAGAGTAACTGACAGACCCAGCGGATCGGTAAGTTAAAATGGCAATGGGCCGGTCATATAGCTCGTAAAACCGACGGGGATGAAAGGTTTACAAGTGGCAGCCTCGCACTGACAAGCTTATTGTTGAGTGAATAGATGGAATGACGACCTGGTAAGACATGCAAGAAGTTGATGTATGCAGGTGGCTCGAGACCGTACTTTGTGGCATTCCTTGGTGGAGACCTATGTTCAGCAGTGGACTTGTAAAGGGCTGTAATGATAACGATGAACGTAAGTACGCGTAAGTATTATGATATTCCCAATGTACTACTACTATATATGTACTACTGACGGTACTAGTAATAGATGGAATGACGACCTTATACGCAGTCAGTCGATGGATGCTGGTAGATCAGGACCGTACTTTGTGGCCTATGTTCAGCAGTGAACTTGTGATAGAATGTAGTGTAGCGTGATCGCGGAGCAGGAAGAATTTCAAATTATTGCAATTCATACAAATGTAAACTTTAATACTTGAGAATAAATTCAGTTTTCGAATAACATATACTGTTTAAGAGGTCCTAAAACTATTTTATTTGCAATAGAAATAAAACTTATTGTGATGGGATTTAAGTTTAAAAATGCAAAGCAATAAAAAATTCCTGCTCCGCGACCTTGCTTTAGTATAGTATAAGAGTATAGGCTGCAGTAACTATTTACAATCAGAGGAATTTTTCACTTTGATTTTTGATTTATGAAAAACTTTTTAATATATAAAATATTTTTTAATCTCTGCAAACTAGTATATACAGATTAAACTCGTTCATTGGATCATCAAATTGCGTTTATTTTACATTCAATAAATCAAGCATAATCTTTATTGTGTGTAATCTTTAGATTTTAGCAGAAATGTTGTGATCCAATCACGATAAATCACCATTTTTCGAGAGCGACCAAATTGATACCACATGTTAGGATAAAGAACTTTTATACAGGGTATTTTGCAATAACCAGCCAAATTGGCAGAGAAGGTTCAGTATAAGTAATATAGGCAAATGGTGAAGAAAAATTAATTAAAAAACATCTCAATAATTCTGCCCTTTTTATCTTTTAAATTGAAAATGCGTGGTAATGCATTATTTTACCTGATTTTACTTCTCACGCACACATTGATAAGGGTCGATCGGTATGCAAAAACATTGTTGCCCATAAACCACATTCAATTTGGGATAATTTGCAATAAAAGTAGAAGAAGCCATATTTACTCGTATTTTCAAAAATCGCAATAACGTTACTTCATTATTTTTATATTTGAACTTAAGTTTAAAATTTGGCTACACTTTGAAAAATAACCCCGTAAGTATAGTTCGTTACCATGTGGCCTTGTAGTGTAAAGTTATGCATAAGTCTTAGTTTCGATTCCCAGGAGGATCTAGTTACATATTAGAATACATGGTTTTTGGTATTCGGGTCATCTTTTCGCATATTTCTTAGGTACATCTAGCCTAAAGAAACTTTCAGCATCTAGCCTAAGAAAGTCTAGTGTGATATTAGAGTGACAAATGATCTACAAATAGGTACTAACAAATCCATAAAACTTAAAGTGTATAATCATTCTGGATTACTTTCTCTTCAATATATAAAATTTGATCTGCTCAAAGTTCAAAAACTTTATTAAACTAAGTTTGTATAAAAAGAGTTGTTATAATATTAAGGAAATTATGGATGATGATAACCCCTGGGACTGAGGTGATCGTTACCAAGCTGTTTCTAATTTGTTTTGTGTTGCTAATTTTTTTTTTCGAACCAGTGCTAATTAAACAAAAGAGTGACTTTCAATAATTATTATTTATAATCTATATTGAATAAAAAACATTTCTGTTTCTGTTTCAAACTAAAAGTCTAAATTAAAAATTAATAATTAAATAAAATGTGATGTTTTATAGGATAGGGTGACAAACGAGCACACAGTCTACCTGATGGTAAGTGGTTGCTGTGGCCCATAGACATCTACATTTATTTGCGAATCAAAATGCAGATGCGTTGTCATCCGTGAGGACTAAAATGGAATGCCTCTTTTCCAGAAAAAAAGGGTCTCCGGTTCTCTACACTCACCAAACGAAACACAGCAGTGTTAAGCTGCTATTTTACGCTGGTATTCTGTGGGAGCGTGGTCCTTCCCCAGTTGAGTTGACCCATTCGTGCTAGAACTATACTACTAATATTGTTGCAGCATGGCTCTCCCACGTAGCCACTGAGAATTTCTTAATGGAAAGTCTCAAATACTGATGGTTTTTGGCCTACTAGACTAACGACGCAGTCAATAAGTATATATTATACATATAAACTTTCCTTAAATTGTTCTTTCTATTGATGAAAACCGCATTAAAATCCGTTGCCTAGTTCAAAAGATCTAAGCGTACAGACGGCGAGAAGCGACTTTGTTTTAAATACTATTTTTTACTTAACTATGTTATATACTATTATATATTTATGGTCATGGTCAACCATCCAATTGCCTTGAAACAGCTTAGCTTACAAGAAATAGTTTTCAATAAATTATTAATATTTGGAAGTACCAATTATTTTAATTTAAAAAGTAAAAATAACTTTTATATTTTATTCATACTATACTGCTATCATTTCGCAAACTATGCCAATATTTGTAATTAATATCTGTCTTGAAAAACTTTTAAGAGAATGAAAAATACAGTTTTATTTAAAAACGTTTAACGGAGCATTATCTCGGTACATTAGAGGGAAGCGTTTACATCAATTTAATCCGAGTCCACTTTACATCGCACACAATTGAAGGAGAAGTTTCGGGACAATTTGGAGCGATCTCTAAGTAGGGTTACCATATCTCAGGATTTGTCCTGAGATCTCAGGATTTTTGGACTCTTCTCAGGATTGCGGCTGGATTTTGGAAATCTCCTGAAATCTCAGGATTTTTAGAATTTTCAATACAAACTAAAAATAATCTTGCTTTGCTAATAATTGCACAATTAAAAATCAAATTTTATTTATCCAAGTAGGTACGTAAACAGTTTTATCATACTTAATATGTGAAGATATCGTTTTAAGTAAGGTTTTTTCTTTAAGTATTGATTTATAATATATTGCCCACATGTTACAGTTAAACTCTTCAAATTATGTATATTGAATTTAAAAGTATAGCTGGACCTGAAGACACCGTGTGTCGGTTTCTTTCATTCGACCATTGAGCCCCCATAATAGAAAAAAATCTTTCTACGTTTACATTCTGGGCTGTAATTGCAAATATATCTTGACAAATAGGCATTATATCTGGTAATCGTGATATACCTATTATTGTCTTGAAAACGTTAAAGCATATATTTCATTTTAAATTGAGATTGATTGATCATGATTTACTTGACTATGGTTAAAACAGTCCAATCTTCGCAATGGGGTGGAACTAAGTCGTGTGCGCAACTGCTGTCATAAAAACGATGCCCCTGCCTATAATGTTCACTTTTTTTTAAATTTTTAAGTACGTTGGAGAGAAATTTCTCAAACTGTAAAAAATCTCAGGATTTTTCACGGGAAATCAGGCTTTTTCTCCGGACTTTTGATTTTTTCATCTGGTAACCCTATCTCTAAGACAATATAATTCGAGTGATTGATCGCCGCGACGGACGCGTCGGGCTGCACGCGAAGGGAATCTCGAACGGAATTTTAAATGAGACGAAAAAGAACGCGGCCGTTTCGAATAAATGGGTGTAGTTACAAGACTATAGGTAAAGCAGAATAGGTTCTTTCATGCGTCAATATTTCTGAATTGTAAATATTATATAACAAATTAAATATCAACATATAAAATATTTATGGTGATTAAGATATCATGTGGCCCTTTTACATATTTGCTCACAAATAGCTTAAAAAGTATGTTTTTAAATATATGTTCATATTTAAGAATTTCATTACAGTTTAAAATAGCACTCTCTTAATTTGCAGGGATTCGGATTGATTATGCTTACCTTTTTTTATAGAACATAGGTAACAAACGATCACAGTCTACCTGATGGTACGTGGATGTTGTGGTCTGTGGTCCATAGATACCTACATCTGTCGCCGATTAGAAATTACCATATAGATGTGTTGTTCTTACCTGATCGAGTCAACCCATTCGTACCACCACCCATTCATTCCACCCAACTATAATATAGCTGCAGCGTAGCTATATCATGTTAACTTAAAAAAGTACTCATAGGTAATATAATAGCAGCCAATAAATACTTAGCTTAGAGTACAGGTCTCCTGTCATTTCAAAGTATTTTTAATTAATAAAAACTGTGCTTGAAAATAATAAACCGCTCTGTTTTAGCGTAACAAAAGCTTTCCACTCTTTTCTCGAAGACACCTAGATTGTAATTGGAGGGAAGACAGGCGTCGGAAAATTATTCCATTCATTATCCGTAAGCATTACGAAAGACAAAGCTAACGGTTTGGTTCGAATGAGTTAAGTATCGACATCGGGTGAACGCCTGCCTGTTGCTTCGTGGATCGTCTAAATACCAATTGTTCTTTAACATCCTTTCCTACATTATTTCGGCATTTTACACAGTCGTCACTTGTGACATTCACAGAATGAAATTAGGTGATGCGTTCTCTAAGGCCGCCACCGTGCTATGGCAGTTTAAATTGCAGTTTTAGAATTTCCTATCAATACTTCAGAGCTTCTAACATGAACCTAAAACGATGAACATACAAATGATCCATAAAAATCAATTAACTTAGTTTGTAGTTTTAGACAGTGCAATATAAAACATTTCATGCGTTTGACCCTTTTTATTTTGGACCTGATACAAACATATTGGTTATACTGCCATCTATCAAAAGCCAGATTAGATTTTATAGCCTTTCTCATTGTTGCCTATTAGGGTGTAACCACACTAATCGATCGATGGTAGAACGGATTATTCAACGTCGATCGATAGTTTCTACCACACCGATCGCTCGATGGTAGAATGGATTAGTTGACGTCGATCGAGCTGCTTGATTATTCGAGAACCCGCCCTGCCCCACCGACCGCTATTTAAAATATCGTTTAAATGTATTATGTCATCCCTGATCTTCTAAAATGGTCGCATTCAGAGTCTTCTGCGTTTGCGTCTCCGTAGTAATTATACGAGCAAGAGCGTACTGGCCAACAATAACGCATCCTCTTCTGAACAAATTTTGAAAGATACTGATGATTGAACAACGTTTTATCAGCTAAAGTTTCGTTCAGACTGAGGTGAATCCCTCACGGGACGCGTGACCATTCCATCGCGCCAATTGCGTCAGCCAACATGTATAGAGATGTTCACATTGGCGCGAATGTATGCGGGATGGTGCCTGATTTTTCGAATTGCCGTTGAACCTAGAATTATTTTTACAAAAAGTAAAAGAAAACAAGATTCTATACGACCTCAGCCACGAAGACTATAAAAATAATACGAAAACATATATTTTGTCCGATTCTTGATAAAAATTCGTTATAGCATTCTTCTGGCATACGAAAAGATATATAAAAATCTTTTTTATCTTTTCGTCACGTGGGTATCAAAGTGTGAAATTCTCCAAATTCTATGCGTTGAGTACTCAGCTCATGAACCATTTTCTTCTTTTCTTCCTCACATCTCGTACATCACATCATTGTAAGTGGTAGAGCCACGCTGCAGCTATATTAGTGGTATATTAGTGGCAGGAATGGGTCAGCTTAAACGGGGAAGGACCGCGCTCTCACAGAAATCCAGCGTAAAAGTGTTAGTGTTTCATACGGTGAGTGTAGAAAACTGGAGACCCTTTTCACTGGAAACGAGGCATTCCATCTTAGTCCTCAAGGGTGACAACGCATCTGAATTTTGATTCTTAATTGAGGATAGATGTAGATATCTGTGGGCCACAGCAACCACTTACCTTTAGTTAGACTTTATGCTCGTTTGTCCGCCTTATCCTATAAAAAATACATCTTGAGATTCTTCTTCAGTTAATTATAATAACAACAAAACCTCAGCTTTAATATCAAAATGCATGTTTTCCTATTGAGAAACCAAAAATAATGAATTCGCCTCAGCTTGGGCGAGCAAGGGAATCGCGCAGATTTTCGTCCCGCATCCCGCGCGGGATTCGCCTTCGTTCGAACGAAGCTTAAAGATATCACATCAATCCATCGACATCGATCGACGTCGATCAATAGCATCAATCAACGATCGATCGATTGGTGTGATAACACCCTTACGATACCCGATCATGATGAAAATGTATTCTACTAACGTTTTGTCTTATGACGTCACTAACCGGCAATATCAGTGACGTGTAAGTTTATTTAATTGTACATCAATTTTTTCAAAACTAAGAAAAAAAAGAACAAAATCGGATGTATTTTTTTTTTAATTTCCATACCCTTTCGTGAGAAGTTTATACTAATATTTCTTTTATCATAATTAATAAAAAAGTCTTTTCATCAAAAATGAAAGGGACGGGTCAATCGAGCGATTATCAGATTAGTCCGAGATGATCCTTTATTCGAATTATAATAATTTACCATCGCGCCGCCATTGTGGTTTTATTTCTTGTAACTTATCTAAAACGCTGTGATTTAAAACGTTTATGTAGTTAAGTGAGTAAATTTTGATTGATTGGCCCGCTCGTTTGCTTCGGTGTTAAAATAACATTTCGATTAACATTTGAACTTTTAATCTAAAAAGTAAAGACAATTTTATAAAAATCTCTACATACCTTATCTTCTGGGGAGAGGCGGATGAAACCAATTCTTACGTGATATTTAGAAATCTATTTCCATTTCGGATTCCGAATGGTTTTCTTCGTTCTATAACGCACACTTCGATTTATATTATCTTATTTTACAAATTTTTATTGAATTTATTATATTACTAGCTGTGCCCGCGGCGTAGCTCGCGTATATAGGTTTTACTTAAAAAATTTGACGTTTAGTTAAGAGAATATTAAACGATTTATATCATTACTGTATCAATAAGTGGTAACAAAATAAATCGATATGCTCAAAGTTCTAAGTCGTTTATAATAGAGCTTCTGTGTAAACGACGTTAGAAGTAGACTTAGCCGGGACGTACAGAAAAAGGTTACGGGGACTACTAACGCGGGAAAAAGCAATATATAGTTGGCCATGCGCAAAACAATCAGTACTGAGGTCCACTCCTGCAACGCGTAAAGTTTGACCTTGCGCTTTATTTACGATCATCGCATAACACACGCTGAGTGGGAAACACTTAAAATACATCCCTATTTTAAGCGTCTTTCCCACTCAGCTATTCGATGATCATCGATGCTAAAAATTAAACATGACACATGTCAAACATGGAAACAACGAAGTCAATGAAACCATAATCGATAATTGGGAACTTGCAAACAATGCGAACCCGCGAAATCAATATCAAATAAATCTTGCATCTGCTCTGAAGGTTAAAAATGTTGAATAATACGGAATTCCTGAACGCATCATGAAACCTAAAAAAATGTCATTTATGGTGTGTCAAACTTAATCGTCAAGTGTCACCTGTAATGTCACAATGGTCACTGCTTTCGCTTTATTTTGTAGTGTCGTTGTCGGTTATTGCATAATAACTATTCTACGTAAATTGATATCCAAGTTAATTGTAATTTTCCCTTGCTGTGTATACCCACATAATTTTGAAACAATGTGTAAGTATCTACACATATCCAAAAAACATCGATAATGGTCAACATCGATGTTTTGAGTAGGCTAAACATCGAACATCGATGTTGAGCTATCGATGCCAACATCGATGTTTCTGCAACATCGATGTCATCATCGATGTTTCTGCATCAGCAACATCGATCATCCCTATCTTAAAACTGAAAGGAAAGTTATTTTCTTTGTTAAAGTTAAGTATTAGAGGGATTCTGGGTATAAAACAATATCATTATATCACCACATTTTATTGCAATTTTGCTACTTTTAGTCGGGTTTTGTTGCATAACTTGGGCGTACGTAGTATTTTTCTTTCTGATTTTTGTTTCTGTTGATGTTTGTGATGTTAGCCTACACGGCTCTTACAGCTTTATCGGACTCATGGACATAAATTTCTTCAGTGAGTCTCAATACGATTCACCGGCGAAAAATCTTAATACCGCAATTCAGAAAAGGTTGCAATTTGTCCAACGCCATCTATTACGTTCTTTGTGAGAATACATCCTTTTTAATTTAAGGAAAACATATTTCTTTTTACTGTGTTTTAAGTATAAATATATTATAATAGAACGTTTTTTTTTTATACACGAATCTTTTTATTTTATTTCTGAGATTTTATGGCGCCATTAAACAAATTCGAACCTACATTTCAAAATAATAATCATAACTTTCGATAGAATTAACCAATTTTAATAAAACAAAGATTAAATGAACTTGATGATACGCTTTATGATTTTCTTAAGGATTTCATTGAAAATAATATGTTTACTCAAAACGTCATGCGTTCATAAACAAACAGACAGACCGTCAGACAGTACAATTCTAAAAATTATAAAAATGTACTTATTTAATGATTTTCAGTCTCCATAATGATTTTAGTCACAAATTAATATACTATACAATGTACAGTAACAGACACAACATGTTGTTATAACCATTTTTATTATATGTATAGATTTAAAGAGAGATGACGCTGTAAACATCAATTCTAAAAATAAGAGATTAATTAACGCGATTGATACAATAAAAACATAAAAGAACTTATAACGGGGTTATATCATATTATATTATATTATATTAATTAGGCACTGATGCCTAATTAATATAATATAATAAGAGCTATTAAAAATTTCGTTAAAAGAGCTATTAACGAAATTGTTAATAGCTCTTTTAAGATTTCATTTACCACATAGAGTACTCTGCGGTAAAAAATAAATGAGATTGTCAACACGCAGTAGGGCAGCGTGTAATATAAAGAAATATAAAGATTAGAAGCAAATGTTAAACACATCTACAGGAAAAAACCTTAAGCTGCCTTTTTGTATCACATTTGTGTAACATCACCGATCTATCGATGAAATTGGTTAACTATTGTACTATAGATTTAGATAAAGGTTAATATATTTTTGTATATATTTATTACGTTCTTTATGTAATACTTTTGTTTACTGCGTTTTAGATATAATTATATCATTATAGAACATAATTTTACATCATTTTATTATGATTTATAATATGATATTAGTTTAAAATATACTTGATGACTCAACGAACGCCACCATTGAACAAATTCGTACCTATAATTCGTAGCCATACTTCAGAATATTTATCATAACTTTTGATGGAATGAACTAATTTTAATGAAATAGAGACTAAATGTAACCTGAAGATACACTTTATAATTTCTTTAGCAATTCTTGTGATATAAATTGGTACTTTATACATGATACGTTAACAAAGAAACAGACAGATAGACAGACAGACAGAAAATTCTAAAATTGGTAGAAATGTATTTAATTACTTATTTTTAGTACCTCTCAATCACTTTTATTATATAAATCTAAAATGTACAGACATCTGCTATTTACATTTTTATTATATTTATAGATATGTTAAAAAATAAAAATCTTTCATTTACGTCAAACTGTGAGTTTTACTGTAACTGATCCTTGTCTAACAATATTTTATATTCTTTCGTAAGAAGAGGGAAACACTTACATGGGGATTGGGGGGGGGGGGGTAAATCATCGCCAAAATCATTCTCACGTAATTATGTATATTAAATATAAAAATTAATGGCCCCTAAGGCACTGAAAGCCTAATTCACTCTTGTCTTGAGGACATCCACATTGTAATCGGATGGAAAGACAAATGCTTGCAAATCACTTCACTCTATGCTACTCGTAAGTCACGCATATCGAAAGATAAAGCAAACCATTTGGTATAATGCGTAGTAAGCCGATAGCAAAAATGAGCGTCTGGTTCTCCGAAAGAATTAAGTCATGCAATACTTACTCAGTCATAAATTATTTAATGAAATTAATTATAACGGATGGAATAGCCTATGGGCAGCAGTCTCTTTCTAATCTATACAAATAAATAAACAACAGCTTTTAACTAAATGCATATGAAAGTATATACGGTACTTATAATAAAAACACATTTTTATTTAATCTGTCTGTATGTCTGTCTGTCTGTTTGTTCCGGCTAATCTCCTAAACGGCTGGACCGATTTTGATGGAACTTTCACTGGCAGACAGCTGATATTATAAGGAGTAACTTAGGCTACTTTTATTTAAGAAAAAGAATTAGGGTTCCGCGCAACAAAAAAAACCTAAATTACCCGCGCGCGAAATCGCGGAGAACAGCTAGTTTTAGAATAAAACTACTTTATGGATTTATCGTGTTTAGTTTAAGTTATTTTACTTATTTTTGATTCTTGATCTTTTAGATGTTTTGCAGCGTCCACGGTCTCGGGGTGATCTCCACAACGCGATAAAATTCTTAATGTTATGATTTCTTATATTTACGCGAACACTACACATCGAATAAAGAGCTTTTTAATTAAAAAGCTGAAGGTAGTCGGGGTTAACTCTGACATCGGGACGTCAATCACCTCAGTCCACCGTGACCGCAGGTGCTGTAAAGCACCCGAAACGTCGGGAAGTATAAAAAAATAGCGATAGAATCCGTAAAATTAGTTTTAATCTTAACGTTAGTTTTATTTAATGTCTAGTATTCGTATAAATAGAAAAAAAAACTTCTTTCTTTAGATATTCAGCTTTCCTCACGATATTTTCACATAATTAACCACAACATCCAGTTGTTTTTATGAAAAACTCTAACATATTATAGTATTTAGTTTATGAAGTACTAGCTGTGCCCCGCGGTTTCACCCGCGCTATCACGTGTCCGAGGTGCGCGACATGACCTAGTTCAAGCATTTTATAACGGCTAGGGTTTAAGCGTCGTTCGCCCGCCCAGCCAAGTATTGAATTGTTTTAATTTTACATTATCTCTTAAACTATGCGTCCAAATAACATGGTATAAAGAACAAAGTTTATCTTCATAAAATTGTCTTGATGATGAAGTAACTTTCGTTCGTAAGGATAAATAGGCCATGCCTAATAATAACGCTCATAAATCACTTTTAAATTTTCAATATTTTTTTGTCACAAAATACCGAATTATAGCTTATATATATATATATAAGAAATAGACATATGGTATCGCGGACTTTTTTTTAGACGGAGTAAAGGTCTATATTTTTCTAGAACATTGTATTTACGTATCCCTAACGATAACACCAGCGTACGCGGATAAGTCATTTCGGGAGTGCTTTTTCTTCTGACTTGTTTAACAAATATCCATATTCAAGGCTAGCTGAGTAATATAGCTTAATTTTAGATAGCCTATACTATTCCACGTGAATCTGGCTACAATATTATACAAAAAGAGTTTTTCAAATCGGACTGGTAGTTCCAGAAATTAGCGCGTTTGAACAAACAAAAAAACAAAAAAAACTCTTTCGCTTTATTATATTATTATATTATATTATATTAATTATATTAGTATTAGTATAGATAATGATAGGCTACGCGCACGAATATCGCTCATATTGCATATTATAATATTAGTTTTTAACCGCGACTTCGTCCACGTAGCGTAATAAAGTTAATAAAGACTAATAAAACGGTTTGTTTTGGGGAGTCACGTCCATCTTTATTGTGCTATTAGGCATAGCGCCATAAAAATGTAGCTCTGTTCAAAAATGTTTGATTACTATAGCTAATATTACAGAAAATCATTGTTTACCGGTATAGAATCAAAACCTTTATAATACATGTTTTGTACATTTAAAAAAAATTGATATATCTTCATATCTAAATAACATCCAAGTGACATCCAACCCCCTGAACTTAAAAGAAGGCAGTTATTTCGATATAATATACAGAAAATTCAATTTTATTTATATGAGTAGGTATAAATTGTGTGGGCCGTGCGTATTATGATTCCGTTTTGAGTTTTCATAGAATCTATTTAAAACATCTAATTCTAGTTCTTCCAGTTTTTATATAAATTAAGTTCATAGTTAAATTGTTTAAAGACTTGAATTTATGTATTTAAGCGGGACAACATTGATGAAAACTATATCGATGATTCAATATCACTCGACTGTTCGTTATAAATAACTTCTAACTGAACTAATCAAAGTTAATAAATTGTGTATACAAATCATCTTTTAAAATTATTTTTTTTTCTGTGATTTGTCAGATTTTTATTAGTATGCATAGTTCAAAGATAAATGTCTTCAAAAATATATAAAGTTTGGTCAAAAGAGGCTCAATATTTTAGGTTAAAATATGTTATATAAGATTAAATACAAAATGATAGTCATTCATTCGTGCGTTATTTATTAAGTTCTCCCAAATGTCCACTGCTGAACATAGACCTCCCACATAGATTGCATAAAAGGGGTGATATTCACGATAATTGTCGCGTTTATATAACATAATACAGGCGATATGTAACATAATAAACACTCGCCTGATGCAGTTTACGAGGTAAGTTAGCAATTGCAGTTTTTTACTACTTGAAGTTGTTTTCAGGAAAACAACAGTTTTAACAGTGGTAGAGCCATGCGGCAGCTTTGATGCGATGGGCCCGCTAGAACCGGGGTGGTACCACGACCTCACAGAAAACCAGCGTGAAGTAGAGGTTTGCCTCTGCGTTTCGCTTGGTGAGTGCAGGTGGCCGGAGGCCCTTTTTACTGGAAATGAGGCATTCCATCTTGGTCCTCACGGGTGACAACGCATCTACATTTTGATTTGTAATAGAGGATAGATGTAGATGTCTATGAGCCGCAGCAACAACTTACCATCAGGTGAACTGTGTGCTCGTTTGTCACCCTTATCCTATAAAAAAAAAACTATAACAGCCTCTTTCATTTCCCCTCTGTCACCATTTCGATACCCACGACATGCTATAAAGTAGTAGGTATTCATACACCGACACTGCACGGTTTTAATTCTATACGAATATATATTTCAACAAATTATATTCTGTTATTTAAACTGGTGCTGGTGATAAAAGGTCAGGTTTTCACTCTCAAACTCGAGATAAGAACCCAGCCTATAATGCTGGTTGCGTTTTTTCTCTGTTTAGAAATGTAGCAAGAAGCCATCCAGCGAAAAAAATCCAGCCAGAATTCATTGCACTATACCACTGGGAGTAGGACTCTATGATAAGGTAAGTTTTAGGTTTATTTTTTATTATGGTAATTAATATTGTATATAACATAATGTAAATAAAACTTTAAAATAGAGTTCTAGATTTTATTCTGTTTACTTAACGTCATGCAGCTATGTTATTATGGTTGTAGCACGAATGGGTCGGCTCGACCGGGGTAGGACCACGCTCTCACAGAATACCAGCGTAAAATAGCAGCTTAATACTGCTGTGTTTCGTATGGTGATTGTAGAGAATCTGAGACCCTTTTAATGGAAACGAGGCAATCCATCTTAGTCCTCAAGGGAGACAACGCATCTGCATTTTTAATTTTAATCGAGGATAAATGTAGATCTCTATGAGCCTCAGCATCCACTTACCATTAGGTGAACTGTGTGCTCGTTTGTCACCATATACTATAAAAAAATAACATCCTCAACCGCATATAAGCACAATGTTCATACTGACACATCGCTAACAAAAAGTACACCCAAACAATACGTTTACAGGCCATAAAATACAGAAAATGACTATGTTTTAGGCACAATTAGAGGTCGGGGACCGCTCCGTCGTGCATGGCTCTACCTTGCAATTATAAAACGTTTTGTGATTTACGGAATAGAAAAAGTTTGTCTTTAGGTCAGAGTGGCTACGTAATACAAATTCTTGGAAGACAAAACATTGTTATTTAATCTTTAAGTAAACATTTTTACTTTTCCGTTAATGAAAGTTATTAAAAAGGACACGTATAAGAATTGCATTGGCGTTTTTCTATCTGACACAGATTAAAGTTTGAAACGTTGATGAAATAAAGAATTTGAAGAAAATAGACCTCCCCCATAGATCGCCTAATATAATATTATAATACAGGATATTTGCTAAAGTAGCCGCGCATGGCAAACGTGGCAACAGCATTTTTTTTTGTTATTAGGTAGACGCTGCTGCCTATCTCCTGGTTGTTTTCTTTCTGTTGCCTCTTACGGTGTCAACGGGTCGTTGTATGGCAGTTGACATTCTTAAGCCGCCACACAGTGTCAAAAAGATTCTACTTATTTATATAATTAAATAAATAAAAACCCGAAAACCTACCGTGATAAAATGGATAAAACAATTAAGTTATGACGAAATTAAGATGTTTTTAGAATATGTTAAGTACTTTCTGTGTTTAATATACAAGTAGATAATGATATTTTTATTTTATTTTATACTATCGAACCTTTGCCTTGATAGGATCTATTAATGTTGGCGTAATTTAGATTTAAAACAAATAAAGACAATTTATTTTATAAATTATATATTTGTTGTTCTTTAAAAATATCTTCAAGTTTTTCAGAATCATCGATATATATGTACTACGCACTAGATTTCACATTCCGAATATTGACTATGCTCAACTGAACTGTACTGCAATCCGTACACAAATTGAAGATTTGTGAATTCCATAAGATAATTATTATTACATTTTATTTAGAAATATGTTTGTTTAGATTAAAAAAAAGTATTTTATATTAATTATTCTTATATATATTTTATATTAGTATTTTATATTAAAATCTTATATTTATTTTATATTAATATATTTTTATATTAAAAAAGTCTTCGAGTATGCGCGCCTCTACTATATCCCGCGCATGCGCGAAGATATAGAGTGGCGCACAATTTTTGTTTGGAATAGCTTCTCTAGTACGTAGTACATATAACTCAAAGTTCAGAATAAATATAGCCTCTATCCCTCCTGATACTGCTCTCTATCTGATCGTAAAATTTCATCACAGTCGGTTAAGCCCTTCCTAATATTAGCCCGGACAGACAGTGTCTGACAGATTTTTAGAACGAAGTTCTTTATCGGACGGTACTAATTTGGCGGATGGAGGGGCTAGGCGACAAAAGTGTAAAATATTTCCGTCACGACCCCTTCTGACGTAGTGTAGACGGCCTTGGAGGCTATGAGAAAGCGAGATGGAATAATATCCATCTCCCTAGAACTTTTTCTTATCTTGCCATGAAAGAAATATTACATATTGTATTTTAAATGACGCTTCATTTTATTAGACGCTAGTAATTCATTTATTTGTATTTGTTAATCAATAATATAATACGTTTATCAATAATAATATACTACGAAAGGAACTTCGTTGCAACCGAGTGTTCCACGACACTCATGCATTTTTTAAATAATTTATTTCGTTAAAGCATGCAGATATAACCTCCTGAGTTTAATATCGTTACCCTTATACCGTTACAGCCTAAGGTTCACTGCTGAACATAACACTCCCCCATAGTTATCCTCATAGGGGGGAAATTTGCTATAGTTGCCACGTTGTTGGCAACCGCAGTTTTTCAATTTTTAGTCGTTATTTGGATGACGCTGCTGCCCATCTCCTGATTTGTTTTCCTCTATCGCCTCTTACGACACCCGCTAGATGATATGGGGTAGTGGATATTCTTACACCGCCACTACACGGTAAATATGAAAGATTAATAGAAGCTAGTTATTTCAATATTGTAGACAGACACTTCGATTTTATTTATATGTACAGTTTTACCAGCATTGTCATTTACTATGAACAACCTATTAATTTAGGTAGGGATGATGGCGCGGATCTCTAAATTTTTAAGCAACTGGCACTTAATTTCAACAAGATAATGTCCTCCATACTGTTTGGTATGAATTTGCGACTTAATTAATTTTCAGTAGTGTCAGATATTTATTTTGAGTACGTTTTTTTTATAGAATAAGGGTGACAAACGAGCACACAGTCCATTCATACACTTCTACATCGATCTTCGATTAAGAATCAAAATGCAGATGCGTTGTAATCCCCGGAGGACTAAGAAACTAAGATGGAATGCCTCGTTTCTAGTAAAAAAGGTCTCCGGCACTCTACACTCTACCATACGAAACACTGCAATGAGCTGCTATTTATGGTGCTACGTCCCAGGCAGTTGATTAATACTAAAAATACATATTTGAAAGTCAAGATTGTGATTGAATCTTCATTATAGTTGCCGTTCACGTTTTGCCAAAGAGCAGACAAGCACTCGCCCTAATACTTTGTATCCGATGCAAGAAGAGAAAAAAAAAACATACGTGAGTGTCGTGGAACACTCGGTTGGAACGAAGTTCCTTTCGTAATATATTATTATTGATAAACGTATTATATTATTGATTAGCAGATACAAATAAATGAATTACTAGCATCTATTATAATGAAGCGTCATTTAAAATAAAATAATATTTCTTTCGTGGCAAGAGCCTTATAACCGCTAAGGCCGTCTGCACTACGTCAGAATGGGTCGTGATGGAAAAATCTAACACTTACCGTCCGATAAAGAACTTCGTTCCAATACTTCGTAATTGTCAGAGATATGTTAAGATAATAATATCCAGAACCAAACGGAACCAAAAATGTATACTTGAAATGGAATTTGAATCTAGAGTACACATCTTAACTAAGTCAAGCGGTTGAATCCTAAGAAAAATCAACAAAAAAAGAAAAGGAATGTGAACCAAAATTAGATCTATGGCACACAACTATTTCATATATTTTTGACCTGATACTTATAAAACACAATAATTAGAACTTTCCAAATATAACTATAACAAAACAAAAACGAATCAATATCGCATATCACATTCCAGAACGCCGCGTCGTCAAATCCGTCCTAATACATAATAAATGATAGATGAAGGTACAAAATTACACTAACTCCGTATAATGGACATGGCCATGCCTCCACTCTATTAAGGCTGTGCATATACGACTTTACAGCATGGTCATGATATGTTAAGAGACGGTAAGCGGGAGAGGAAGCGTATGTAGTTATCACAGTCTATGGAAATGTTATTTCGACCTAGCTGGTACCCGACGCGTTGCTGCCGCAAAAGAAATATGTGGAAATATCGTTTTATATTTGGAAAAGTAATATTGTTTAATTAGGTAATGACAATGAAAATACAATTATTGAAAATGAATGATATAAATCTTTCAAATAAATTTATTTAAAAAAAATACGCCTCCTGTAAGTTCATTGTACTACGCCTATAACTTTCGCGCAAGTGCAAGCATTGTATAAGTTAATAAAGTTTTAACGTAAACAACGTTAAATACGAACAAACACTAAATATAACATACATATTTTTTCCGTCATATTTTTGCGACATATTTTTTTACGTGGAGCTTCCGACATATTGTTTTACTTGGTAGAGCCATGCTGCAGCTATATTAATTGTATAGTAGTAGCACGAATGGGTCGGCTCGACCGGGGAAGGACCACGCTCTCACAGAATACCAGCGTAAAATAGCGGCTTATTGCTACTGTGTTTCGTATGGTAAGTTCAGAGAACCGAAGACGCTTTTTACTGGAAAGCAGGCATTCCATCTTGATCCTCACGGCTGACAATGAATCTGCATTTTAATTCGCATACGAGGATAGATGTAGATGTCTATGGGCCACAGCAGCCACTTACCATCAGGTGAACTGTGTGCTCGCTGGTCACCCTTATCCTATAAAAAAATACAAAATTAGATTTGGAAGAGTGACAAGGTTTTTGAAACATGATATAGGCAGTTACTAGTTATTTAAATGATTATTATTAATAGTTTATCACATTATCAGTTATAGCATGTATGATATACAGTCAAAATAAAAGAAAATGTATCTTTATTTTTTACACCAATGCTAAAAATATATACTAAAAACTAAAATGGTGCCATAACTAATTATGTCTTAGGTACTCATCAGAGAGATCACAACGCATTTGTAATTGGTGGTAAGTGTCCTCAAGCTCCGGTTGTCTGCTAGCTTATTTGCCATTGTCATTTTCACATTATAATTGCAGCCTGTCAAAAGTCTACTGTTCGCTTCTTGGGATCCTATAATTAATAAAATTAAATCCCAACCCAATCACACAACTGCAAGACTTCAAGATACTGTAAGTTCGTAATGCGTAGATCGGTACAATTATAAGTTTTGATTAAACATCGGTTAATTTAAAAATTTTCTACAACCAACTTCAATATATATTATTAAGGATAACTAAAAAACTATTAGCTCGACCTTGATCAAATATATATGGGACCACATAAGAAGCACCAGCTTTCAAATAAAAAGAATCTTTGAAATCGGTTCCCGTAGAACAAAGTTATGCGTTAACACACATAAAACATACAGCCGAGTTGAGTACCTCCTCGTTTTTGAAGTCGGTAGAAAACAATTAAATATTTTTACATTCTGAAGTCGGAGCTTCACTTCTCCTATATACACTATGTCTCAGCACTGACACCAAAATGTGAGATAATTTTATTATTTATAGTTAATTAAAGTCTGCTTTATTTTTTTTTATTAATAATATTAATAAAAGAAATTTTAATTTTTTAATCTGTTTTCCGCTTCCGCTTGCCATTCATTACTAAAACCACTCCCGATAAAGCTGGGTACCTAAGTATTAACTTCAAACTCGCGTGCCGGCCGCGCCTCGTGAAATTTGTCTCGTATAGACATACCAAAGTAATTGTAGGTACTAGATCTATCGGACGAAATGCTCGGAATTCCACCGAAAATTACTAGCGTTGAAAACGTCCCGCATTCCTAAACACTGGCAACGCTACCGCGGTAATCACATGATTCATCTGTGAACTGTCCGATACATCGGTGAAGTTCACTTCGAATTGTGTGAGAGAATAATTATATTTATTTATTTATTTATTTACTCTTTATTGTACACCAAAAAACAAAACAAAAACGAATACAATTAAATCTAAATTAGCAAATGTGCAACAGGCGGTCTTATCACTCTGAAAGTAATTTCTTCCAGACAACCTTAGTGTAGAGAACTGATGTAAACAATAGTCAAAAATAGAGGGGGGCGTACAAATAAAAAATAAAAAATATGAAAATACATACAAATAAAGGCAAGTGAAGATTATGTATGATATAATATAATAGATTAAATGAAAAGAGTACGAAAAAGGATAAGTGATTTATCTAATAGCGTTCTAAGTAATTATAATATAATTTAATATCAATTTAAGAAATAAATATAATATAAATAATTATAATATCAATTTAAGAAATATGAGTTATATCATACATTCTTTTTGTAAACTGAAGTGACAAAGAAACCTTCCGTCCATTCGATGTTAAGAATTTTTTGTATAGGATAGGGTGATAAACGACCACACCGTCCACATGATGGTAAGTGGTTGCTGTGAACCATAGACATCTACATCTATCCTCAATAAAGAATCAAAATGCAGATGCGTTGTCACCCCTGAGAACTAAGATAGAATGCCTCTTCTCCTGGAAAAAGGGTCTCCGGTTCTTCACACTCACCATACGAAACAGCAGCATTAAACTGCTATTTTACGCTGGTATTCTGTGAGAGCGTGGTCCTTCCCCGGTCGAGCTGACCTATCCGTGCTACAACCATAATATAGATGCATCGTGGCTCTACCAGATTAAAAATGATGACACCCCTCTATTTTTGTCGGGAGTAAAAACACTAATTTGAAGGTGCAATATGATACGTATGAGAAAGAAGAATGAATCAACACAATAACTATATGAAATATAAATATATAAGTATATATTACTTACATAATTATATATTCATTTTAAGAAGACACCTTTCAAACGAAACAAATTTCATCTCAAAATTGGTTCATCCGATCTGGAGCTGCGATTCCACAGACAGACACACATATACACAAATACACAGATACACACTACAAACTTATAACATTTTGTTTTCTTCGAGGGCTAAAAATCAAAATCTAGATGCGTTATTAACTCTGAGAGCTAAGATGGAATCCCTAGTTAACAGTACAAGTATCGGTGCGTTCATTTATTAACCTTATTTGAATATAAAAATGAAAAACTAAAACATATACGTGGTAGAGCCACGCTGAAGCTATAGTTGTAGCACGAATGCTTCAGCTTGACCGGGAGAATACTACGCTCTCACATAATACCAGCGTCAAATATCAGCTTAATGCTGCTGTGTTTCGTATGGTCATTGTAGAGAACTGGAGATCATTTTCACTGGAAATGATGCATTCTATTTTAGTTGTTAAGGGTGACAACGCATCTGCATATACTTATCGAGGATAGATGTAGATGTTTATAGACCACAGCATCCACTTACCATCAGGTGGACTGTGTGCTCGTTTGTCACCTATATTCAATAAAAAAAATCTACAAAAATCAAATTACTTTTTTTGTTTCGCTTATTAAAGAAATAATTTAAAACGAATGGCAATTTTAAAAAAGATACGCGCAAATGTTAAAAGATCCTAACTCCATTACTCATTTCCTACAAATCGTATCGGAACAAATTTCTGACTCCATCCTTCATAATGTCATTCGGGCGTTATAAAAAATGCCCATAACGTAAAGTTCCCGAAATTTATGTGAACCGTAACGGGACGCTCGAAGTTCGTAACAAATTAGGCGGTTAAACAAAACGTACCAAAAGAACAATCATTCATTCAAATTCGTTCGGTCAAAATCTATGTTGTTTATTTATTTCTTCATCAAAAATATTTCTTCCTTCAAAGTTGAAATGTCAGCAAAATATGTTTTTTTTTTATAGAATAAAGGTGACAAACGACAGTCCACCTGATGTTAAATGGAGGCTGTGGTCCATAGACATCTATATTTATCCTCAATTAAGATTTAAGTGCAGATGCGTTGTCACCTGTGAACTGTGATGGAACGCCTTGTTTCCAGTAAAAGGGACAACCTACATAATAATCTACACGTACCATACAATACACAGCAGCATTAAGCTGCTATATTACGCTGGTATTCTGTGAGAGCGTGGTCGTACCCCGGTCGAGCCGATCCATTCGTGCTACAACCAAGTGTAAAACGAACCCCCTTTACGTGTGGTTATACAAGCAGCTAAAAGCTTTGTTAGTGAATAAAACTACTTTTACGAATACTATCGCGTTTAAATATTTTTTTATTAATTCCCGACGTTTCGACCTCACCTCAGTCCACCGTGGCCATGGATGCCGTAAAGTACCCGAAACGTCGGGAATTAATAAAAAAATAGTTAATTAAACGCGATAGAGTAGGTAAAAGTAGTTTTATTTAATGTGTAGTGTTAGCGTGAATATAAGAAACCATTAAGCTTTGTTAGTATTTTCGCAACAACCACTCTAATCGTGTGAGACTGCTGCTGCTCCCTAACCACGCTTTAACATAAAAACAACTTAAAGCCGCGTCTCCACCAAAGTTTTGTTACCAACTGTTTTGTTGCCAACACGTGTTGATAATAAATGTTTCTGTATTTACCTAGTGTTGGCTACAAAACTTGAAACAATGTCGGAAACCGTGTTTCCATTTTCGCTTTCGAATACGCTTGTTGCAAAAATTTGTTCCCTCGGTGGAGACGCATGTTGGAAACATTTGTCGGCAACATCGGAAACAAATGTTGGTAACTTTTGTTGAGTTGTAAACAGTTGGAAACATAAATGTTGTCAACATTTTTGGTGGATACGCAGCTTTATATAGCAGCATAATGCTAAAGCATTTGAAATTGTAATTCGTTCGTCTATTAGTCGTAAGCGCAACTGTTGATCATCTGGTCCAGAGTTCGAATCAGACCAAAAGCAGTTATGTGGATTTACTGTCATGAAGTTCTTAGAAGCAGCAATTTTTTTTTTTTGTATAGGTACTTCATTGATTTTAAAAAGTTAAGTTTAAAACGAGATTATAATAAAAAACCATTGGACCTTATCACATGTTGTATAAAATAACTCTGGCACCATCTGGCACTAAGTTTTTGTCTTGTTAATATCTTGATCCACAAGCTCAAAGTCGCTCAGCGAGCGATGGAGAGAGCTATGCTCGGAGTTTCTCTGGTAGATAAAATTCGAAATTAAGAAATCCGCCGAAGAACTTAGAAGATTACTGACATAGCCTTCCGTGTTTGTAAACTGAAGCAATGGGCTGGCCACGTCTGTCGCAGTGGTGACGACCGGTGGAGTAGACGTGTTATGGAGTGGAGACCGCGTCTAGGCAAACGTAGTGTGGGACGCCCCCTGACCAGATGGAGCAACGATCTGCGCAAGGTGGCTCGTAGAAACTGGATACGTGTAGCCGAAGATCGGGCTAAGTGACGCGCCTTGGGAGAGACCTATGTACAGCAGTGGACTGCCGCAGGCTGATGGTGATGAAGATGATAATGATGAATCTTGGATTGATCGTGTAGTAGCGGCACTACCCCGTATCATACAGAGAGTGTTGTAAGAGGCGTCAAAGTGAGACAAAACAGGAGATGTGCAAAAGTGTCTTCCTAATAACAACTAAAAAATAAAAATGTGTTTGCCAATCTGCCTGTATATGTGGCAACTATGGCAAATGTTATAAGGCAGTCCCCATAGGGAAGGTATATGTTCAGCAGTGAACTTTTGACAGGCTGTTATGGTGGTCTCGGATAACAATTATGTTAACAAAGTTAGGTTTCAATATGTGGAAAAACTACTATTTTATTAAAACGTAACCACACATCCACACTAGAATTTTCTCCTGTATCACTGGGGCAGTTTACAAACATAAATAGTATAAATACAAATATCCAGACCCGGAACAATTATTTGGATTTATTAATTATTTGGATTCGCACCCGCGGCCCTTAGCGCTGCAACTCAATTGGTAAGCCACTGCGCCACGGAGCCACCGTATACATTATGTTACTAGTTTTTTTTTTGTACTTTCTCATTTGAATAAAAAAATCACATTCATAACCTTACACCATATCCATAGAAAGCCATGACCAATCGGCGGCTAAAACAAAACGAGGCGAAGACGGAAAACGGGAGAATTTATCAACAGGAACCGACAGTTTTAGTAATTTTTAATCGGCCGCGTACGGCCGGGTCACCGTGGTAAATTAACTTCGTATTAGTTTTTTTTTATTAAAAATATTCGTACTGGCTGCTAATGTTATACCGATTTATTTTTTACCGTTATTCTTATGGATACTGATCGGTAATTACAGTACTTTAAAAGATATTTGTAATTTTTTTCACTAATAAATAAGTTTAACTTACTTATGTATTGTATCTAACACCACACATACTCGTCCTCGTATAGATCGTATCAAAAATACTCGAAAATGTTAGATTTAATGCTAACTAAATATATGTACTCAAAAAATAGTTTCGCCTAACTAACAAAAGCTATTTGGCATCAGGGATAACAAAATGCCATAAACTAGAAAAAAAAACAAAAGCTATCATCAGTCATACGCAAATTGGCGCGCAAAACTTTCTTTCGGCTTAATGATGCACCGCAAAAGTTTTTCAACCCGCCGCCAACCAAATGTCCGACACCCCGGGGTGTTTATTAAAACACATAAGGAAATACGCATGCGTTTCCGCGCAGAATTACAAACTAAACGCCAAAAGACGATTTTCAATTCCGCCAACGCAACAGTAAAAAAAAAAATTCGGGACCACACAATGGTTTTGACAGCTGTCATTTGAGTTATATTTTTTATTAGCGGCTTGCCCGCGGCATTGTGAAAGGTTCCCTGCAACCTAGTCTGCGAAACGTGAAATGAATTTTCCTAACATTATGTACTCTGGTATTACTTTATCTACAATGACAAGAAAATTATACCAGGATTATATGCAATAGAATAATCTAGTTGGTATTTTATGATATGAAAGTAATAAGCGCGGTAATCAGAAAGTAATAAATTGTAAACGAGTAATAATTTAAATTGCTTATGAAATACGAAACGATTAAAGCGAGACAACAATATTAAAAGTAACGGTAATAAAAATATTTTAATATAATACAACATACATATTTGTCGAATACGCGTAGTGGCGGTTTAAAAATATCCACTACCCATATTGTAGCGCGGGTGTAGTTAGAGGTGTTAGAGGTTAAGTCGGCAATCTCATTATTAGTCATTGTTGACAGTGTGAAAAAAACTAATTACAAAACACAAAGACCTACCAGGGATTAGTGTAACATTTTTTTATTAATTAAATGTTAAGGTATTACTTTAATAATATGGTTTTTAACCCACGAATGAAAACAATGAAGAAAATCAATTATGAAATAACAATAAAGCCATCTTTGACTCCAACAATTGAAGATGGCCGCATTTGACACCAGTTCACGGAAAGATTGCCTTTTTTGTATCCAATAAATTTTGCCTTATGTTAGGGTTAGGTTTACTGGAAAAGAGCCATTCCATCTTAGTACTCACGGGTGACAACGCATCTGCATTTTGATTTGTAATCGAGGATAGATGTAGATATCCTTGAGCCGCAGCAACCACTTACCATCAGGTCCACCTGTGTGCTCGTTTGTCAGCCTATCCTATAAAAAACAATTAGAGGGTTATGGAGCAATTAGTCCGACGAGATGCTTCAGTGCGTGTTGGCAGATTGTACATGTCCATAAAATATTTCATTACCCACATATGCAGGCTTTCCTAAGATTTCTTACTGCCGAATATATGGTAAAGAAATACTTAAAATTATAATTAACAATTTTATTAGTGCCAGTAGAATTAAACTCGGGTTGCTTGTGTACTGTGAAATTACGACGTGCACTTAGCTCAAGCTACTACATCTCTATATGTACATGTGTAGCATTTTTAGTATCTGTAAAAAATGCTTCCCACAATAGACACACATAGAGTAGAAATGAAATGTAGAGTTGCTACTATACCATCGTTTTTGTATATTTTGGATGTCCAATTAAAATATTAAAGAGTGAGAATAAAAAAAAAACAATATTATGTTCTGAAATAAAAATTCATTTAAGAACCAAATGGTTTTATTTTTTAAACATGTTTTATAACTGAGTAAAATGAACTTTCAACAGAGTCTGAAATATAAAGACTTTTTTAACGTTAGCACATTGAATTTAAAATATCTGTAATAAAATTAAATTATTTTGTTTTTCTAAAAAAGTAAATAAAATTAATAATGAATATTTATCATTTAAAATCTAAATATTCGTATTTAAGTCATGTATACTGTCTAATGAGCGTATCATATATTTATTCTTACATTTATGTAGGGCCTTTATTCAATTCTAATAACTTTTCCTGATGTTAAAAGCAGCAAACATAATTAATAATAATCTATCAATATCCAATTATGTCTTTTAACAAACATAAGTATTTTACAGTTTGGAATCTAGCATCTGTAAAAGAATCCATACAAATACAATATATGTTGACCTACTTGACAATTTTTATGCCATCAAAAACTTGTAAATAGCTTGTAAAAAAAACTTAGTTCTACAGTAAAAAGTTGTGACATCCATGTAATATCAAGTCGGTTAATTTATCCAGTCCCTACTTAAGGGTCCTTCTGTCTTAAGTTATTACGTAATTAGCTAACCTAACATCTTATAGTTACCACATCAATACTAAAAATCTTTTATATTTTAAATAAATAGATTGACTTGGCCATCGCATGAAAACACAATGTATATCTCAAGTAATACATATTATATTAAATTAGATTGTTTAGTGCGATTGCCAAGTCAATTTATTTATTTAAAACTGTTTACACTGATTCATTCACTGCAAATGTAACTTTTTAATCCTATATATTTATATGGGATTACAAAGTTATTTATGCAGTTGGTGTATCTCGATAATTAGACCGAAATTGCAAAATATTTAAATTTTTCCTTAATTTATATACTAAACAATAATTGTATTTCAAATTTGAAGCCTCTATGTCTGCTAGAAGTGCCTTAGAGTTTTGATGATCGGTCAGTCAGTGAGTGACAAAATTAAGAAATTTTGACTAGTTATAATTCTTAAACTACTGGTTCAAATTTAATGAAATTTGAAATATACCGAGTTTATACAATGCTTACTTGGGAATTGAAAATTCAGGCTTCTAGTTTTATCCTCATCGAAGTTGTAGGGTTTCGAAAATGGCCTGAACTGCTTCGAGAAAAGGATGGCACGGCCGTGCCGCTTTTTTGCTCGACTTAGCGGGGGCACTGCCGTGCCCCCAGAACAGGCCAAATTAAAAGATTATTGATGTCAAAATAGTTAAGCTAGATTTTTCGGTTTGTAATATAATTAAGGTTAGAGCCACCACGGCCTAATCTTGATAGTTAACGGTCGCTGTAAATTTCACAGTACGCGAGCAACCTGGGTTCGATCCCCGCCGGTACCAATGAAATTGTTAATTGCAATTTTAAGTGCTGATTTACCACGTGCTCGGCGGTGAAGAAAAACATCGTGAGGAAACTTGCATGTCTGAAAAATAAGAAAAAAATTTTTGAAGACATGTGAAGTTCACCAACACGCGTTGGGACAGCGCGGCGGACATTTCCTTGCCCTAAAAACCTCTCGGAAATGAGGGGAGGCCTGTGTCCAGCTGCGGGACGTATATAGGCTGTAAGTTTAAGGTTTTTAGTTTTAGTATATTTATAATGGTATTAAATCACAATTTGAAAATCTATAACTGACTGCAGTAGTCACTTACCACCATCAGGTGAACTTTGTGTCCGTTTGTCGCTCAGTTTTATAAAAAAAAGACATCAACGTAGTCTGAAATGTAGAGTCTATAAAAATGATGAGTTTAATATTACAATGGGAGAGAACAATAACTTTATAAGAATAATTAAACCATTCAACGGAATAAATATAACTTCGTCAAAGGCTCGAACCGGAACAAACAAACCATTATGAACTGTATTGATTTTCCTTGTTAATTTTATAGGGGTCAAATTAAATGAAAAAGATGTCGATGCTATTAAAATATTCTATAGGAAAATTTTAACATAGGTAAAGTAACATTTTCCAATAAGTGTTTATAATTCTAACTCCAAAAAATCTCTCTACTATATCACAGAGATAATAGTTTAGGAATGTCACAATACATCTAGGCTCGATAAAAAATAGGTGTGTTTTTATTTTTCTGGAAATTGATTACGAAGGTATACATAACACAAATTACAATAAAACCTTGTGTTGAATTTACTACCTACTACTTCTATTATACCTAGGAACCCGTCTGAGTATGGGTTGTTTTATAGGAGAGGGGGCAAACGAGCTTGCGGCTCACCTGATGGCAAGTGACTACCGCCGCCCATGAATAACCGCAACACCTAGGCAATTGCAGGTGCGTTGCTGGCATTTTAGAAAGGAGTAGATACCACTCTCTTGTCTATTACTGCCAAATAGCAGTGCTTGCACTACTGTGCTCCGATCTGCAGAGTATAGAGAGTCAGTATAATTAGGTACAGGTTGTGATTCTCTCTAAGTGTCAACGCATCTGTGGCCTTCTTTGTTAGAAGTTAGTTGCAGGTGTCCGTAGACTGCTGTAACCACGTACCACCAGATGGACTGTAGGATCGTTTGTGTGTTTGTTTGTTATGGTAAATGGATGATGTGGCCCAAATACACCTACATCTATCATCGATTATAAGTCAAGATGACTAAGGATTCTAGTCACTGGTTACACGCTTTACCATTAACCATTAAGTAATCTGGGCACATTACTTGATGGGGAAAGCTTGCGCATCGCCGTAATATGAGGGTCTGAGAGATGACTACATATCTGTGCCATTTGCTGTAGAGACTATCGGTCCGTCGGGTCCACGTGCGGTGAAGTTTCTAAAGAAACTCCATCCGCGGCTGGTCGTTGCTGCCGGTGATAAGAGGGCTGGTTCTTTTCTCGATCAAAGTCTAAGTATAGCCATTTAGCGGGGAGTAGGACTGTATGATAATTAAGTTTCTAGTTTTAGTTTTTTTTTTATTATCTATAGTTTTTATAAAATATAATAAAATATAGTCAAGATGTAGAGGCGTTGTAACCATTAGGTAGAATACCTCCTTCCAGTAAAAAGGGTATCTGGTCCTCTGCACTTCGATGCGATTTTTGTTACACATTGTCGACTTTTTAGTAGAAAAAAATCAATCTAATTTAGACAAAGTAGGTCTACCAAAAATATATGGGTCTGAATGGAAAATTATGAAACAAGTGATAGGTTGACTCTGACTCATCACCTACACAATTACAAACTCATTATGCCATTATTATTGTCACTTTTTACGACATGTTAGGAAATTAACACAGTTGGTACATTCTTTTTGTTGCATGTAAGTCCAACACAAAGATAAAAACATGAGAGCTATAAGTCCCATACCAACATAGAACACTCTTTGCATTGACACTCATTTTATGCTACTATTCTGACACCATTATCACCATTAATAACCATTTGATTGATTCTAATACAAAATACTTCATAAAAATAATATCTATGTTTATATACACTCTACGTTACTAAAGTTCTACGTACCTACTACTAAACACACGAACTAAAGTCTCAAAAATTCTCTCATTTTGTTATACTTATTAGTTAATTGCATAGTAAACCAATTATTTCAATAAAATACGTGCTAATACCCGCTTTAAGTGCATCATAAGTTTTATTACGCCATGAGTTTATTGGTCGAAATTAATTTAAAAACAAAAAATAAGTTACTCAATTATTCCACGAAATAACTCAAAAAACAGAAAATAAACTGTTTTAAGACAATCAGTTTTAATCAATACATTAAAATATTATTTGGAACTATTTATACGTAAATCTATTAACAAAAGGGTTGCAATATAATATAGAAACTTTTATAAAGTTACTTTCAATACGGTTTTTACAAAGACTGGAACAACAATTAAGTACACGTTCATGTTGAATTGAACCGATATCTTTTATAAAACCCACACTTTATATCAACAACCAACAATTTACTTTCAAACTTCGTTGAATAGCACGAAAAGATTCCTTTGTATCATAAAAACAAACTCGAATAGAAATATAAACAGGTGCTGTAAAAAAATCGCAATTTCAAACATCCGCACACCCATCCTATTAAAAAGCGAATAATACTGGGATCGTTGTGTTCACAAATCTTAACACACTGCAATAAAAATCTATAAAATACAGCACACACTTAACCCAACAATAACCATAGACAATCACAATTAATCGCCGCGTCGAGAAATGCCACCGCGGCTAAAAAAACGTCAAAATATTGTCCACGGAGGCACAGCGCCCCCACTGCGCTCGGGGGCTTTCGGGTAGCCAATGGTAAAGCGCTTTGAGGTACACTGCCTCTTTTTGGCCAATGGCGCTCCCCGGGGCGGAGTTTTAAGGTACGCGTGGCGCTTCGCCCCCAGCGAAAACCTTTTCGCCTCTAGTCGTTTACAGATAAGCCCGCGGGATGGTCGATTATTATTACATCCGTGTATATATGCGATAGATTCGCCCCGGGCGTGTTCCGAATCGATAGTGATGTGCAAAACGATTGTGGAACTCAACCAACTGTTGTGATATACAGACATTCAGTGCCCTCTGTGATATGTTTGCCTTAGTATAGATAGATAACGGCATGAACCTCTATATGCAGTGTCATCGCGAGGTATGATGCCAAAATGCAATTGTATTGTAATTTATTTATGTAGAACAAGTGAGCGATCGATGTTGCCATATTGAATGTTTGATTTATCATAGTGCGGGTTATAACTGTGAGTAAACTACTGTTTTTATACTATACATAATTAGACTTAAAAAACATACGAAATAATTATAAATTTTTTAACACATATATTAGTAATATTTCTTTAAAAAATTTACCTCATTTTAATATTGATACAATTACAGTTCGTTTGACATCATAAATTATACAGTTATGAAAGTTAAATATCAAAGGAGTCCATTTCCACGGGTGCTATGTTTGCAAAACACGTAAGGCTCGCACTGACACCGCGATCATTATAGATAGATACCTGTGACACAGATATCTACACCTATTCTCAGTAAAAATATTTCTTTTATAAAATAAGGGTAACAAATGAGTACACTGACCAACTAATGGTAAGTTGATGCTGTGGTCCATAGACATCTACATACATCCTCGATTAAGAAGAGAGTTGTTATCTCTGAGGACTAAGATGGAATGCCTCGTTTCCAGTAAAAGGGTTCTTTGTTTCTCTACACTCGTAATACGAAACACAGCAGCATTAAGATTCTATTTAACGCTGGTATTTTGTGAGAGCGTGGTCTTTCCACGGTCAACCATAACATAGTTACAGTGTCGCTCTACCTTCTAATGTAGATGCGCTGTCACCCCTGAGGACTAAATCCCTGGATGAAATGCCTAGTAACCACTAAATATGGTCTCAGACGCTGTCACCACGTTCCCCTCGTCCCGTCATTTGAGCTGCAGCCATGATACTATTTCTGCATTCACAATAAAATAAACTGCGAGGTCTATTTGATATTATATTAATAAGTAGAGCGCAATTGTATGTAAATACATACAAGCCCCAGCAAATTTAGTTATAGCCCCACGAGGCTTGGGACTAGTACGTAAGAAAAGAAAAGGCAACTAAAGCTGGGAGAAAAAAGAGTTTTAGGTGTATTGGGTGCTATTCGACATTCTACTTCATACGACCCACAGACTTATTAGGTATATAGATCCTATATTATGTCTGTGAGGAGAACCATATTGTTAAAAAAAATCTTTCCAATATTAAATAATTTCAATTAGGTACCAACGTAGGTACATACAAATTTTTTTTTATAGGATATAGTGACAAACGAGCACACAATCCACCTGATGGTATATAAGTGGTTGCTGTGACCCATAGGCATCTACAGTCGTTTGAGAATCAAAATGCAGATACGTTGTCACCCGTGAGGACTAAGATGGAATGCCTCTTTTCCAGTAAAATGGGTCTCCGGTTCTCTACACACAGCATACGAAACACAGCAGCATTAAGCTGCTATTTTACGCTGGTATTCTGTGAGAGCGTGGTCCTTCCCCGGTAGGGCCGACCCATTCGTGCTACAACTATACTACTAATATAGCTGCAGCATGGTTCTACCACAGAAGATTCTAGAAGAATTATTTGCAAGCCTCAAAAACACTTGCTAAGTTCGACTCCGTGACCAAACCCTTAATAAATACTGAGCCACTGAGCCATCAAACAACCATTTAGCATGACCATTTAACCCCTTCTGAGCACAAAAGTAGGTACTTACAATATAGTTTCTGCACTTCTTTTTACATTTACCTCTTTTATCTCTGCACTACACTAAGGTAGACTGGTAGATAATGCCTCAGGCACTAAGTCCGCCTTACATTACAGTGCATATGAAGTTTTTTTTTTTTATAAGATAAGAGTGAGAAGCGAACATACAGTCCACCTGATTGTAAGTGATTGCTGTGGCGTTATGAACAATTAAATCTTTTTAATCAAAGTTAGAAGAAATATTTATAATCTATGAAAATATCATATTTAAAAGTTACAGTTTTCTTCTGAAGAGTTTATTTCTTCAATCTGTCAGAATACCAGACAAAAGAATTTTAGGCGTCACCTAATTTTTGTCCGTTTTCTTTCTGTTATAATAAATACCTTAATCAATAACTTTCACCACGTAATGTCCACCATAATAACATTGAATACGTGAATATAAATAACATAGTATGCCGCATCAATTCTATCACTCCATGAAACGTTGTCTCAAGTATAATTTGTACGCGGGACCGACAATTATGAAGTTTTAAAAGTATAACCCGATCCGCGCAGAGCTATTAATTATACGCTGTGTTGGAATGTTTTAAGCGCGAGGGATCTCTTTCTGTTTGTTGTTTGTTTGTGTTTTAGTTTTAATGTCTACGTGTCAGTTGACGATAACGCGGTTTTAGTCACGCTATAACTGCTCAGTGTGATATGTCACAACTAATTTTAATACGAGGTGAATTATTTGTGCAACACTCATTTATTAGGTTTCGCGTTTAGACCTTCATTTCATTGTATTTATGAATGGTATATTTATTTACTTTATTCGTGTACTTAACTTAGTCCTACAACTATACTATAAATATAGCTGCGGCATGGTGCTGCAGTGTAGCGCGAATGGGTCGGCTCGACCGGGAAAGGACCACGCTCTCACAAAATACCTGCCCAAGTGTTTCGTTTGGTGAGTATAGAGAACCGGAGACCCTTTTTACTGCAAACGAAGCATTCCATCTTAGAAGTCCTCACAGGTGACAACGCCTATGGGCCACTGCAACCACTTACCATCAAGTGGACTGTGTGCTCGCTTGTCACCCTTATACAATAAAAAAATACACATATAAATATTAATTAAAATTATTAGTTTTAATTTAGACAATATTAACTATTACACGTATAATTATTTAGCAACCACGCTTTATTGTGTGGATCGCATCACATCAACAGCCTTTTTAAGTCCACTGCTGCACATAAGTCTCTCCAAGAAGACGCCAACCGGCAAACATCACAACAGATTTTCAAGTGTGTTTCCATACAATACAATATGGGTCCCTGTTTTGTATAGAAGAGGGGGCAAATGAGCATGCAGCTCACCTAATGGTAAGTGACTACCGCCGCCAATGAACAACCGCAACGCAAGGGGAATCGCAGATGCGTTGCCGGCCTTTGAGAAAGGTGTAGGTAAGCTCTTTTCTTGAAGGTCCCTAATTCGCCTTCAAGACAAAAGTAAATAAGCGTAACGAGCTTTGTTAGTGCGCATTACCGCTTTTGGCTAAATCAATAGTTACCATTAGGTGTGATAGTGGTATTTTTTTATAGAATAAGGGTGACAAATGAGCACACAATCCACCACATGGCAAGTGGCCCATCTATCTTCATGATTTATTGTCTTTCCTGACGACTAAGGTGAAAAGCCTCGTTTTCAGTAAAGAGCGTCTCCAGTTTTTTACACTCACCATACCAAACACAACAGAATTAAGCTGCTGTTTCACGCTGGTATTCTGTGAGAGTATTGTCCTTCCCCGGTCGAGCTGACCCACTCTTGCTACAACTACAATATAACTACAACGTGACTCTACCACTTAGAAGTCATAGAGTCACGTTGCCAGGGCGTTTATTGTTTCATTCTGGAATTCGAATCATGTGCCATAGCTAATTGCTACTAGTTTAGTTATCAATAGAAAAGCTCTTTATAAATACTTCAATAATATATTTCATCATTGCAAGCATGCAAAATTTTATTAATCTTGCACAAGTATCAGCTGCAACAAAAACATATCAATAAATATAAAACATTCTTTTAACCGCGGCTTTGTTCGCAATAACTTCGCTTTAACAACACCATTAATCTGAGTTTTCCATGACAAAATTCGGAATCACCTCAATATCTGTCAGTATGGCTGTATGCCTGTCACACAAACGTTATTCTCCGAGGCTTGATAATAATACGTTCACTCCAATAATACGTAGATAACTCGACCTCAGCGCCACCTATTGGAACACGATATTTGTGATTTTCACTTTTGAAACTAAATCAAAACATTTTAACAATATGAATCATTTTGGTCCATAAATTTAAAACTAGGTAATAACTTGACTACAGCGCCATCTTTTGGGTCGTAGCTTAACTATGAAATATCGCCAAAATATATTTATTGTATAAATACGAACTTAATCGGTCAAGTCGTTTAGGAGATACACAATAATTAGGTAACAGACGCATCAACTATTATATATAAATAAAGATACAGATAATGCAATCGCTGAACTCAGAACGGTGATGATAGAGGGCAGCTTCAAAGGTTGGGAATATCTAATCCTCATCAACGGAAAAGGCCAATATCTGACGGTTGACTTTTACTGGCTTTTTTATAAAACTGAAGTGATAAACGAAATTTCTGTCCATCTGATGCTAATTGGCTACTGCTGGACACCTACAGATTCTCACAAACAAGGTTACAAGTTGTCACCTCTGAGGACTAAGACGGTATGCCTTACAAGATGTAATTATTGTACCAGCCCTCTGTACCCTCAGCCCGGAACACAGCAACTTATTTGACGGCAGACAAATAAGTAAGAAAGTAGTATAGTTATTCTATTACACGATGAAAGTTTCGCCTTGATTGTAGTAGTGACGTGTGCCGACAGGCGCGTTTGTGTGTGTAACTGCAATTTGCTCGACTCGCGACTTAGAGTATTCAATACTCTAAGACTCGCGATCATGACTGAGCGCTCCCGAGGCCTACGCACACTAACACAACGTATATGTGCACGGCCAACAACAACCAAAGTCAAACCTTCATCGTGAAATAGAATAACTATACCTTCCCTAAACGACACCTAGGTAGAGAAAGTAAAGTACCATTTAGTTGGTAACCTTCTCTACGTACAACGGTGGTAGGTGAAAAAACAGACGTGTTTTAACTACCAGTGGCGTAGCTAGGTGTGGGTGATTTGGACCCTCGCCCTCGGCCTCGCACTTAAAGTGTCCTTGCGAGGCCCCTTAAAATGCGATGCCTCCAGACTTCACCACAGATGACTTATTAATTTGATCACTTTTACACTCGAAAAAGAACGTCACAAATTTAAAAGCGTGTTCGTTTAGAGCCTTGTAAGAAGCCCCTCTTAAGTGCGACTGCGAGGTCGTTGTAAATACCTTCAATGACTACGAGATGGAATACGAGACTTGTCAGGAATTAATATTATAAGTGGGTATGTCGTGTCAAAGCATGCTTGGTAGGATAGATCTATTGGGTAGATCTGGAAACGAAAGAAAAGAACCTTCCTGATGCGACTTCTCGCACGTCCATATTAGTCTACGCTACGCCTCTGTTGACTACAATATAACCAATATTTTTGTTAATTAATAGCATTAGCTAGATAGCAGTTTAATGCTGCTGTGTTTCGTATGGTGAGTGTAGAGAACCGGAGACCCTTTTTACTGGCAAAAAGGCATTCCATCTTAGTCCTCACGGGTGACAACGCATCTGCATCTTGAGTCTTTATTGAGGATAGATGTAGATGTCTATGGGTCACAGTAACCACTTACCATCAGGTGGACTGTGTGCTCGTTTATCACCCTATCCTATAAAAAAACAAAAGCATTAGGCTTTACTTTGCGGAAATCCATTACACTAAAGATGTTAAGAGAAGAGTGTGGTTTGCAAGATGATGCTGTGACCAGGATTGAGAAAGGAATGCTTCGGTGGTTTGGTCATGTAGAAATAATGAATGAGAAAAGAGTGACAAAGCAAATTTATGTTGCAGAAGGGTACGACAGAGTCGGGAAGGGACGCCCTAGGCGTAAGTTTATCGACCAAGTTTGGCAAAAATAGGCCAAATTACTCTTAACCGACGAAAATGTATGCGTAGGTATATGGAAGTGGAGGATGCGAGAAAGGTGTGTCAGAATCGTGCAAAATGGAAGTCTGTAATCTCTGCCACCCCTCTACGTGGCAGGCGTGAGTGTTTATGTATATATGTACACGTAAAGATGTTAACTTACCTACTTTGTAGAACACGTCCCGCCTTCCCTTAATTGTGTACACTATCTCCGTCATACGGGGACACACATCAGCGATTTTATTTTATTTGAAAAAATTTTTTACCGTGTAGTGGCGGTGTAAGAATATCCACTACTCCATATCATCCCGTGGGTGTCGTAAGAGGCGCCAGATGAAAATAAATCAGGAGATGGCCAGCAGCGTCTAATAAATAAATTAATTTAATTTAATAATTAAAAAATTAAAAACTGTGATTGCCAACCCGCCTGCCAAGCGTGGCAACTATGGAAAATAACCCCCCTATGAGGCAATTTATGAAGTAGGCCTAGGCTGTAACGTAAACGGTAACAGAAGAGAATATATTAGTTTAGTAGTTTGGATCAACTACGAGTATTCCCATATTATCTCTGACATTAAATTTTTAACGAGGCGGTAAGTATGGGATATATATGCATCACTACTCAAAGCAGCCAAGTTTATCTTATTCTACTACATCAGCCTAATAAGTTCACTATTGTACATGGGCTTTTCCTGTTCTGGAAGTCTGAGAAAGTTTCGCATTAGCTTCTTTATCAGACCTCAGCACCTCACATTACAGGAAAGATTTAAAAATATCAGATCAGTAAGTGGACATTAGGCTTTTCTGCCATGTTCCAAAGACGTATTTAATGACAACTACGGAATGAATGAAAAAGAAAAAGAAGTCAAAGTCAAGTTCGAAATCTTCACACACACAGACACACTAACTCACTCACAAACTGGACTCGAAAGTTCTCATTCTTATTCCAACTATTACGGAATCATCTCTTACAGGCTCTAATATTATTTTTAATTTTAGTTGTGTAGTAAAATAATATCTCTTTGTTATTTGTATTACCTCCGATGTCAATCATGTTGTTAAAACTATCGTAAAGTCTTTACTTATAGTACGTGAGGGTAATATGGTCATCCGGTTAATAGATGGTTACTTTTTTAAAACTCAAAAAATATAGCCTTGTTTGCATAGATGGCTCTGTGATACTATAGCTCTTCATCAGTCTCATCAGTCAATCAAATAATAAAGGGTCAAAAGAGGGCTGCTTTATCGACGCCATTTTGACAGTTGACATTATAGTAAATATTTTTTCGATTTTAGTATTGTGTAGTCTATTTAGTTTATTTTATGTACACTTTTCCAATATTATATTAGTTATAGTACACAACTTTGTATTTTTGGTTCTGTCCTCCTCCTAGTTTTGGTTTAATAGGGTGACAAAGCTTAAGGTGACCATATTACCCTCATGTACCTTAAATGATGTCCAGTGACAAACCATTTTGTAATTATATTTATTTAAAATTAGCATTTACAAAATACTATTTAAAGTCCAATGCTACCATTGTATAAAGTATCATTTCATCAAAAAATTCCTACTGCGTGGACTCCTTGTGAGAAGAAAAGTAAGAAATTGAAAATAGACTATTTTTCTGCCAATAGTTACAACATTATATTATAAAATATAAATAAACAAAGGTCAAAGGACCATGCATTGTTATCTTTTAAATATTTTTTATAATTTGTAAAATCCTTTCCTCGTGAGATTTCTTTTCAGATATGCTAAAAAATTTATACAAAAGCAAATCAGTAATATTAAAAAACATTCTTGTTAGTAAATACATAGCCTGCACTTAAGTACAGCAAGCTTAGATTTTTTTATAGGATTATAGTGACATGCAAGCACACAGTCCACCTGATGGTAAGTGGTTGCTGTGTCCTATAGACAACTATATCTATCCTCGTTTGCGAATCAAAATGCAGATGCGTTGTCACCCGTGAGGACTAAGATGGAATGCCTCCTTTCCAGTAAAAAAGGGTCTCCGGTTCTCTAAACTCACCATATGAATCACAGCAGCATTAAGCCGCTATTTTACGCTGATATTCTGTGAGAGCGAGGTCCTTCCTCGGTGAAGTGACCCATTCGTGCAACAACTATATAGATAATGAATATAGCTGCAGCATGGCTCTACCACAAACTAATTTATTGCGCATGTTAAAATTATGAACATCGAACATTTTATCAAAGGCATTAAAACGGCTTCTTATATACATAATACTAACCACAATGAATAGTGATGTAACATTTAGGATGTTAGTTTCTTTAAAAAGGTCTCTGTGTGAGTCCCTAGGTCTTATAGTGAAAATGGTACGAATAGCTCTTTTCTGTAATTTATCTATATAACGCATATCCTTGTGAATTTTTGGTTTCTATGCATTATCGACGGATTCAACTCGGCTGGGCAGCGTTCGGGAAACTACGACACATCTTCTCGTTAGACATAACTCAAAACCTGAAAACGAAATTGTACAACCAGTGCGTGTTGCCAGTGATGACTTACGGATCTGAGACGTGGTGCTTCACTGCTGACCGTATGAGGAAGCTGAAGATCGCTCAGCGAGTTATGGAGAAGGCTATGCTCGGGGTGTCTTTGCGTGATAAACTTAGAAATGAGGATATCCGCAGTAGAACCAGAGTAACCGACATAGCCCAACGGATTAGTAAGCTGAAGTGACAGTGGGCTGGCCATATAGCTCGAAGAACCGACAACCGATGGGGAAGAAAGGTTCTCGAGTGGTAGCCTCGTACCGGTAGGCGAAGTGTAGGGCGACTCCCCACTACATGGAGTGACAACCTGATGAGACATGCAGGAAGTCGATGGATGCAGGTGGCTCAGGCTCGCTTTGTGGCATTCCTTGGGGGAGGCCTATGTTCAGCAATGGACTTATGAAGGGCTGTAATGATGATGATGATGATGCATTATAATTCTATAATAGTAACATTTATAACTCGCTTTTATTAAGTACTATTTATGTCCCAGTTTTCGCAGCAAATAACTAAAGAAACAAGCATAATATGTAGCAAATTCAAGTGACAATTAGCTGGTCTCATTAGTCGTAGAAGTGACAACCGTTTAGCTAGGTGTAATCAAGCATTCAATGTGAGACGCCCCTGGCTAGAGATCGACAACTTGCGCAATACAGCTAGAAAACACTGGATGCGTTAAACCGAAGATTGTAATAAATCTTAAATATGATTTATGTTGACTACCATAGAGACTACCATAGACTATATATCCAATGTTCATTTAGCGTTGTACAGATTTTTAACATTTAAAGATTTTTTTAGAATAAAACCAGTAGTTTTATGATCAACCTACATTATACCTACTTCTATTAATATTGGTCATATTAACATATTTTTTATAGGATAAGGGTGACAAGCGAGCACACAGTCCACCTGATGGTAAGTGTTTGCTGTGGTCCATAGACACCTACATCTATCTTCGTTTGATTATCAAATGCAGATATGCGTTGTCAGCCGTGAGGACTAAGATAGATGCATCTTTTCCAGTAAAAAGGGCCTGCGGTTCTCTACACTCACCATACGAAACACAGCAGCTTTAAGCCGCTACTTTACGCTGGTATTCTTAGAACACAAAAAATGCACTAATTGATCTTATATCTTTGTATCAATTTAGATTGTTTAGCAATAAACCTATTATTAACAACTAATTGTTAAAAAATATAGTAGGTACGTGAAGGTAATATGGTCATCCAGTTAATATGGTCACTTTCTTATAACTCAAAAACTACAGCCTTGTTTGCATAGATGGTTCTGTTATACGATAGCTCTTCATCAGTCAATCAAAATTTATAAAGGACCAAAAGGGCGCTACTTTATCGACGCCATTTTGACAGTTGACATTTTCATAAATATTTTAGTCGATTTTAGTATTGTGAAGTGTAGTTAGTTTTTAATAAGTTGATTTTTCAGTGTTTCTAATTCTTGCTAAAGCTTGTTTGCTATGTTTTTCTTAATATATTAGATATAGTATACGACTTTTTGTTCTTATCTATGTCCTCCTCCTAGTTTTGGTTTTAAAGGGCGGCAGAGCTTAAGGTGACCATATTACCCTCATGTACCTTACTATAAAATTAAATCTAACAAAAAGGTTACACACACAATATAAAAAAACGATAATAAATTAACACTAAAACTAAAAAATTTAATTGTCATACAGTCCTACTCCCCGGGGTATCGTGCCAAGAACGCTGGCTGCGTTTCCTGGATGAATGGCTATACATATACTTAGTCTTTGAATGAGAAAAGAACCAGAAATAAATAATTAAATAAAAATTTAATCTTCCATCGGTCTTATGTCCCTTATTTAGCAACCATGATTTAAAATCTAACTCTTATTGACCGTAACTCATCCCACCGCTAGAGATAGCTCAGTATTAGTGGCCTTTCTCACTAATTGCACCTTCTAAGAGAAATTTATTGCGATTACTAGTAAGGAAAGTTATGAACCATCCATCATATCTATATAGAGGTGTCGTTTATCTTTTAAGAAAACTAATTTTCCTTAACATTTACAAAATATCCTGTTGAGTGAATTAGTTACCAGTATCGGTTCACCTAGAAAAAAGTTCTAAGGTAAAACACATAAACTTACTTTTACACTTACTTTACACTTACTTTTACGCCATAATGCGTAGAAAAGCAGCGTCTCTCCTGCAGCGCTTACATACCAGCAACAACGGCATCCTAAGGGTAATTGCTGCCAGGCCCGACTGCCCCATACTGCACCACTGTATGACGGTAGCTATTGGGCGAAAAAAATAATTTGTACATAATTCACATTAACTGACAATACTAACTTACAAGTTAAGGAAAAATTGTTACTAACATACTAACAATCTACGGATGTTCCTTACGTCTGAAATAAACACTTATTATTATTATTATTATTATAAAAAAATACAGTCGAATTGACAACCTCCTCCTTTTTTGAAGTCGGTTGAAAATAACCTAGTATTGGTAAGTATTAGTACTTCATGCAATAAAAATCTAAATTATATGTTTATGCGATATGATACATACGTAATGTATCATATATTTTGTACAAATTTAACTTTTAGAAAATATAATTAGTTACATATTTTATTTATGTAAATTGACTTCTTAACTGAACTAAACTTTTAAAGTAGAAACTTCATGTCGTTAAAAGTTTTGCTTCAAATATTGTTCCTTATCTACAGGGTTATTTATAATATATGTTATAATAACTGGCCAAATTTGCAGAGAGGTTTCAGAATAAGTAATATAGGCAAATGATGAACGAAAATCAACTAAAAAAATCTCATACATTCTGTTCCTTTTTATCCCTTAAATTCAAAATGCGTGGTAATGCATTATTTTAACTGATTTTACTGCGCACGCACACATTCGTAAGGGTCGGTCGGTAGGCGAAACGAAAGTAGAAGCCTTATTTACTCGTATTTTCAAAAACTGCAATAAGGGTGTATCATTATTTACATAATTATTTGAACTTAAACTAAAAATTTTGCTACTCTTTGAAAAATAACCCTATAATAAGTACGTCGTTAATTCATTAATATTTTCTTTTTCTCTTCTTTTTCCTGCATCATGGATCCTGGGTTGAAAGTCAAATTGAACATCGGTATCAGTCACAAATTATTTTTGTGACTGGAACATGGTATTTATATATAACAAAAAATAAACCTCCCAGAAAAGAGATTAGGCTTGTGTCCAGGAGTGGACTGTAACTTTAACTTTAAGAAAAAATGTAAAACTACCGTCTATATGCGTCTTACTGCTGGGCACAGGTCTCCTCTCATTTCAGAGAGGAGCAGTGCAGTGGAAACTCTATCTAAGGCTAACTTAGATAGAGTTTCCACTGCACTGTCACAATGTATGCTGGCAAACTTTACATGTCGTGAGTGCAGGTTTTTTTATAAACCCTTTTTTTATAGAATAATAGTGACAAACGAGCACACAGTCCACCTGATAGTAAGTGGACTCTTAGACATAGACATTTACATTTATCCTTGATTAAGAATCAAAATGCAAATGTCATCACTGAGAACTAAGATGGAACGTCTCATTTCCATTAAAAATGGTCTCCGGTTCTCTACACTCACCATACGAAACACAGCAGCATTAAGCTGCTACCCCTGTTGAGACGACCTATTCGTGTGATAACCATAATATAGCTGCAGCGTGGTCCTACTACCTACAAAACGAAATTAATAGTATCTATGGAAGTAACGCGGTTTTGATAGAAACTGTGAAAATAGCAGCGTGTGCTTAACCACCTAAGCTATCACGGCTCTTCTTGATATTATGGAGTAAGGGTTAATGTATGTAGCATAAGAGAACATGAGAGATGAGGCTGATGAACAGTATTTCCAGTGCACGGATATTGACTGTGCGCTCACCAACACTCCGCCCAGCGTTAAAATAGTTATAAGCTAATCTGCCAAGAAATGCATCCCAGAGTAATTATTGTCGTGTTCTCCATTTCTTTCTACTTGTATCAAAATCAAAGCCAAAATTTTTTTATTGAAAAATGACCTTTACAAGGTACTTTTTGAAAGTCAAAAATACTACACCATCGATTCAAAAGGTCCCTATTGTGGGACACTTTGTGAGAAGGAGCAGAATGAAATTCACAAGTAAAGTTTTCGAAAAAAGTTACAATATAATACCTACATAAATCAAGAAAATCTACGAAAGTTCATTATGGTCAAGGATTATTATCATTAAAATAATATATAATTTATAATAACATTATTTTTATTAGATTGCTTTTAATATATGCCTTAAATATCAAGAAAGACAATCTGACATCTCGATCTGCTAGCTGAAATCAAAGTTAAATAAATCTTATCTTCGTTTTCCACTGAAACTCATTTTTAAATTTTATTATAGTTATAAGATTACACTTTACCTGTCAACTGGGAAATGACCCAAAATAAATTTAAATCAGTTTCAAGTAAACATGGAAAACATTTCTGCGCCACTGATTAATTGCAACTTGTAAATTAATTAATTCTTTAAACAAAAAAATATACTATCCACTCAAATGAAATGGAAAGGTTTATTTCTTTAAAAACAACCGGTGCGATCCCATTAAAACCCTGTCATCGCTACGTTGATAAGATTTAAATTAGCCGCGCAATAAAGCTCCTGTCAAATTCGCCATTAATTTCGAATCTCAAATTTTGAATTTGGAACGGGAGCGGTGTTACTAAAGGTCCCTATTCATACGCTTCATTCAAAATGGCGAGCGTTACCCACCGTGTGGTTTTGTCATGGTTTTATTGAATGTAATTTTGACAAATTAATTTTGTGACGCGATTTGTAAAAGACTCATTACTGTAATGTAACTACAGCTCTGCATAAAGAAATATACGCAGATCTTTGTAGAATTGCAATATTTGTTAAAAATTTAAAGGCTATCATCTAATTGTAACAAAACAACAAAAAAAGGTAGACGGAGCGTTAAAGTTGAACATGGTTTTGGCTTGGTTTCAGCGTCACTTGTAATGTACCTATTGCTCCGTTTATCTTTCTTATTGGTCTGAGGTAATAGTATATTTATTATATTTGTATGTAAAACATAGTCTAATATTATACATAGAGACAATTGCATAATTATACATAGATTTTCTTAATTAATCATTAAATGCTTACGTGATCATTCAAAAATGTCCCTAACTTATCCGCCCACAGACATTAGTAATATCTATTATCGAGTATATTAAAACGAACGAGTCTAATTGGTTATTAAAAATTCGATTATCAATAAACATTGCCGATATATTTTAATAGGCAATAAGAGCAAAGGAACTGGCCGTCTTTATTTTTATTACAATTTTTATTTTTTTAGTATTGTGTAGGGCACGAGGCACCTTACTTTAATGAGTGTGTCGTCTTTTTACTAAAAAAGTGATTTACTCCCGATGAATTGTGAACAGCAGTTAATGGAGTATTGAGTAATGTCACGCTATAACGAGCAAAAGGAATTTATTTATATATGTATTCTCTCAGATTGGAATTTTTTAAACATTTAATCTAAGAAATGAGAGAATTTACGTGGTAGAGCCATGCTGCAGCTATATTACTGGTATAGTTGTAGTACGAACGGATGGCACCACCGGGGAAGGACCACTCTCTCACAGAATACCAGCGTAAAATAGCAACTTAACACTGCTGTGTTTCGTGTGGAGAACCGGAAACCCTTTTTTACTGGAAACGAGGCATTCCATCTTAGTCCTTAGGGGTAACAACACATCTACCTTTTGATTCGTAATCGAGGATAAATGTAGATGTCTATAGGCCACAGCAACCACTTACCATCAGGTGGACTATGTGCTCGTTTGTCACCCTTATCCTATAAAAAATGAGTACCTTATATGTGATGTTCGTGTTGGTGCTATGACACGTATCATAGGTCCTCAGTACGTTGAAATGAAACCAGTTTTTCATAAGGCACGTGAGGGTACTTTGGTCACCTTAGGCTTTGCTGCCCTATAAAACTAAAACTAGGAGGAGAACAGAAACAAAAATACATAGTCGTATACTATAACTAATATAGATATTAAGAAAAAAAATAGCAAACAAGCTTTGGCAATAATTAGGAACACTTCGAAAAATCAACATTAAAAAAACTAACTACACTACACATATACTCTTTGCTACACACTACTAAAATATTCACTATAATGTCAATTATCAAAATGGCGTCGATAAAGCAAAAACCTTTAGAACTTTTATTATTGGATTGACTGATGAAGAGCTATCGTTTCACAAAGCCATGCAAACAAGGCTGTAGTTTTTGAGTAATAAGCAAGTGAACGTATTAACCGGATGACCATATTGCCCTCACGTATGCTATTATATTATTCATATATGAAGCATCTTTGTAACATGGTAGAGCCACGCTGCAGCTACATTATGGTGGCAGCATGAATGCCTTGTCTCCACCGGGAAAGGATCTTGCGCGAGAGATCCTGTGAAAAATACTTTGCTGGAAATAGCAACTTAATACCGCTGTGTTCCGTATGGTTAGTATAGCGAACTGAAGATCTTTTTACAGGTGTGACTAAACTTCTCCGTTTGGATTTTAAATAGAAAACAGACGGTGTCTATGGGCGATAGCATCTACTCACTATCGTTTGTCATCTTAGATGTACTCGTAGTACCACCATAGAATAACTCTATTTAAAAAATCCGTTCACTTACATTTAGTTGGAAACAACGTTTAACTGTAACAATATAAGCTATGAATATAGTAATATTTCATCGTCTATTCTTTCAAAAGACAATTTGTTATAGCAAATATGGACCTATAGTGTGGCTAACACAGAGGTCAGGTGCCTCGGCCGTCGGTTTCTCAACTCATAACTCGAATTTATATCTGACATTATTCATATCTTTCCGTCCGGTTGTTTTCCCCTAATTAGAAACCATTCAAGCGTACCCCATTAAAACTCGTCTAAATTAAAATTCAAATAACTTACTAACTAGATATATAAATCATGGCCGTACAGAAAGACAATAAAATATATTGTCCAGCCCGACAATCGGACGAAGCTCCAATAATTAATACAACAATACGCTCACCGAATAATTAAAATAAACTAATTTCTAAATGCGAGCGAGCCCGCGTTTTATGAATGGATAGTATGTGGTCTTTTTTTGAGGCTGGCAACATTTTTCATTCGCCGTCTTACGTACTGACAGTTCGGTTGATGATAGTGCTGTCAAAAATTGTTTATCGATAAATTGATGGCTAGTGTGCCTCGTAAGTAATTTGTTATGCTGATATATTTATTTTCAGATATTTCGTTTTAAGGTTAAGTAAGCCATCTGAAATGATGACCTCTATGTAGTAGCTTACGTGGTAGAGTCTTAACGTAAAACTGTAGTTAAAACGCATATGCTTTTTGTACCTTAATCGACGATAAATGTAGGTGTCTACAGGCGACGGCATCCACTTACCACTTACAGGTGAACTGTCCTCGTTTGTCATCTTTTCTTGTAATTCAAGCAGCGGGCTTGTTGTTTTGTGTTTTAAAAATTGAAAACTACAGTAGCTTAATGGTAGAGTGTGGCTGTGATTCAAAGATCGTGGGTTTGAATCCGCCATTATACTGTCTTGAACCACTCCTAAAACTTTTTATTTATTTTCCTAGCATTGCTTTTATTTTATTTTTAAAACAAAAAGTTAAAATTTAAATCATGGGATTCCACTGTTGTTTACTGTTTTCTAAAGTTAAATGCTACATTTTTCATTACTTTTTCTTCTTTCTTTATCGGTCTTTCTTCTCCTTTCTTTATCCATGCCGGGTCTCTTTTACTGTAGTAAAGATTTTTCGTCCCAATCGGCAGACGGATTAAGGATGGTAAATTTTTTCAGCGATAAAAATAATGAAATAATTAAGAAAAATAGACGTTGAAAGTCAACGCAACTTTAACAACATTATACAAAAAGTAACGGTTTGTGTTAAAATAATCTTCTATACAAACACAACCATTTGCAACTCTCAATAATAAGATTTTATTTTGCTAAGCTAAATTTTAACAGTCCTTCGCAATTACAGCCTCAAAGCGTAGTTCAACGCCACCCACATCAATCGTTTTATTCTGTATGTTTCATAAGTTCATCATTCCATACTTAAGATGAACTCATCCTGCGTTTGTCGATTTGAAAAGAATCTTTCGCCCCATTTTCTTGACTGTTATTAAAAAAAAAACTGTCGATATTCAACTTCCAGACATCACTAATGGAAAAGATTTTTTAAAGTGCGACCTCTCGCAGCGGGTTGCTGGCCGCCGGCGCATCCGTTGCGCGTTACCGCTTTAAATTATTTCTTTTTAATTTAAACATCGGCACTTACCTATTTAAAGTCGCTGCTGCATATATACAGTTGTATGAATCCAGATTACTGGATTCATACAACTGTAATACAATTATTTCAAAAATAAAATCATTAACATGTAAACAATAAAAAACTATACATTAATTCATCCTATACACTAATAAAACACTGCAATACCAAGGCTTAGAAAAATAGGCCGCTTCTCCGAAACTTCTCAATTCTTTCTCACGTGAAGCAGATAAATTCGGACTCCCACGAATTATCCGGCTAAAGGTTTTTATTTGTGCAACATCGAATCGAGATGGGCAAATCAGTAACATAATAACAACCCTGACGAGGAATTTGTGAGAGATTTGGACAACTGCCGCGTGCACGGTAGCAATAACGTGCAATTTAAATGTTTCGAATTTCGAACGCTTTTTTATTGTTTCTTTTTTGAGATTTGTTTTGCGTGTGCGAATGCGAAACTCATCATTTTGGGTCTTACACGAACGACAGTATCGTTATTATAAGAATAACATTTTTAAATACATATTTGCAGCTCTTAAATTCTTCATCTCTTGTACCCTAAAGAAACCCTATATGATTGGTAGTATTAACGATTTTAGAGAAGTTAGTAAACACAGTTTAAAGCTCACACATCTCTTGTCTAGATGGCTGATTCAATATACTTGAAAAACTCATTTAAATTAGAGAGGCATTTTACAAGAGGAATTCAATAAAAAGTGAGAATGAGTGTTTTTTTTTTTTGTGTTACCTTTTAGTACAATTATGATAAACTTAGAATGTCTTTTTGCTAAATTTAATACCCAATAATCGAAAATCGATGCTCGTAGGTTTTAAATCCTACATTTTGAGTTACAGCCAACGCAAAGGCGGACTTGTGAGCTGGGGTGTTATCTTGTTTTCTCATATAAATAAAGGTGGCAAACGAGCACACAGTCTACCTGATGGTAAGTGGTTGCTGTAACCCACAGACATCTACATATATCCTCAATAAAGTATCAAAATGCAGATGCGTTGTCACCCGTAAGGATTATCCTTTCGTTTTGCAACCATCATATTGTAGCTGGAGCATGCCCATTCCACGTAAAGAACAATCTTTGTGTTTTTGTTACGCCGTTACTGGCAGATTTCATTGCGCAATTTTTTTACTTTTTCTGCATACATAGTTCATGTAACAGTAGCTCCATGATTGAGAATATTCTATAATATATATAAAAGTGTCCATTATCTTAAATTTATTAGAAGTTAGAGATATGGCATTTGACAAGTTATAGACTGTAATTTAGTTCAAGGGTGGCAATGGTGAAGCCACGCTTTGTTCATTGTTGTTAATCGAGCCAAAAACGATCAGGGTTTTTTTGCCACAGTTCCGAAAATCCTCGGGAAATATTCAGTCTGGTTTATTTCTGCGCATCGGTAAGCATTCTGCATTTTAACGCGCTTGCGCTTCAGCTTTCTAGGTATTTTACAAATATGTATTCCAGTTTCACAAGCCAATATCAACCTTTTAAATTCCAAAGGGTTAGTCGCACACTCTTAGTTGTCTTTTGGACACTCCTCCACGATATAAAAGATACCTCCACCATTACGACCACGATACATTTTATTTACTATTGTCGTACAATTACCACAAATAATAGTTCAAATGACCCAATAATTATGTCAAAAATAACGTATAGCAATAAATCATAGTATTGTGATTTGTTAGGAATTCAAAACGCATTCTGATAGCAAGCAACCAAAAGCTACAATACCGTCGAATGGTTTAAAACAGGACAGAAATAGAAAATAAGATGAGATAGAACTAATCTATTAAAATAATTGAGGGTTGTAAATCTAGAGGTGTCAAGTCTTTCGATATCGGAAAAAATTAAAATAGTTAATGTTGATCGATAAAATATGTGAGTTGTCTTTAAAAAAACTGACGAAAAAATTCTTACCTCCGTAACTATACCGTAGGTTGAGTTCGAAACTTTAAACATACTGTAATTATAAATATAATATTATAAAAGTTATAAGTTATTTTCTGGACGTGAACATCTTAAAATATATAGGCAGGGGATCGAGTCCAAGGGGGAGGCGTTGGCCGTTAGTTTGGAGATAGCGAAGGCTTTCGATCGGGTTTGGCACAAAGCGCTTCTTTCGAAGCTGCCTTCCTATGGGCTTCCCGAGAAATTGTGCAATTGGATCACCAGTTTTCTTGCAGATCGGAGCATCAAGGTCGTAGTAGACGGTGCATGCTCCGATTACAAGCCCATTAACGCTGGTGTTCCACAAGGCTGCGTGCTATCACCAACGCTGTTTCTTCTGCATATAAATGATATGTTGCAAACCAGTAACATTCATTGCTATGCAGACGACAGCACTGGTGATGCTTTATACACCGGCCGTGCCAACATTTCTCGGGAAAACGTCGCCGAGTACCGGAACAAACTTGTGTCTGAAGTCGAGACTTTGTTGAACAAAGTCTCAGACTGGGGGCGACTAAATCTAGGCCAGTTCAATCCCCAGAAGACACAAGTTTGCGCGTTTACCGCTAAAAAGAATCCCTTTGTCGTATCTCCTCAGTTTCAAGGCACTCCACCACTGTGCGATTCAGAAGAAGTTTTCTCCCTCGCACAACTTCCTTGTGGAATCGATTACCACCAGCGAATTTTCCGGACCGATACGACTTAGGGACCTTCAAGAAAAGAGCCTACTCCTTTTTAAAAGACTGGCAACGCATCTGCGATTTCCCTGGTATTGCCGTTGTTCATGGGCGACGGTAGTCACTTGTTCATGGGCGACGGTAGTCACTTACCATCAGGTGAACCGCATGCTTGTTTGCCCCCTCTATTATAAAAAAATATTTTGACATATACACATTACTGCATAAACTGCAATTACCAACACATCTGACAAGACAACTATGGCAAATATCCCTTTGAGGCAATATATTGAGGAGGTCTACGTTCAGCAGTGGACTTTAATTTGCTGCAATGGAATGGATGGATTATGTTATTATATTATATTACATACATTAAAATTTACTGTACAGATTTTTAAAACTGGCCAAAGAGCATTAAAGTTATCAGCATAGAAAAAAAAAGTAAAAGTTGCCCATTTTATAGGCACCGAATGAAGGTAAAACCACCGCCCACACTGGCCGAATCGTTAAAAAATAATTACAAGCGGGCTGAACGATCGTTACCGTGTTACGAGCGAGGCGGGAACGTAACTCGGTGGTTAGCTCGTGCCGAGCATAGTCACGATTCCAGCACTCGTTGTACACACATCACAACGCAAGGTTTAAGTAATGAAATTACTGGCCAGTTTGATGAAAAAAAAAAACATAAACAAATTAAAAACATTGTTTTGCCAATTTGCTAATAACACGCATGTTTCGAACAACATTATATGTCAGAGGTTGAATTTGTTGAATCAGTATTTATGCATATTATGAATTTTGTTATTTAACCGTGTAGCGGATGTATAATAATATCAACTACTCTATATCGTCCAATGGCTGTCTTATAAAGCAACAGAGAGAAGCTGCACCAGGAGATGCGCAGCAGTATTTTTTTCATAACAGCCGAATAAAAAAAAACTGCATGTCAACCGCTTGCTAACCGTGGTAACTATGACCAATATCGTCCCTATGAGGCGATCTATGGGGGAGATCTATGTTCAGCAGTGGAGTTTGTGGTATGAATTTTGTTCTTCAGCTACCCTTAATGTATGTTATGCATCACAAAATTGCCCAAAATAACATAGGACGCAGTATTAAATAAAATACACACTTTATATTAGAGGTAGCAAATGAGTATGCGGCTCACCTCCTGGTAAGTGATTACCACCGCTCATGAACAACTGCAACACTGCGGAAATTGCAAATCCGTATGCGAATACTTCTCACCACGCCGAGTAGGTGGATTGATGAGATAATTCTACGACAGATTACCAGTCTCAGTGATTAGGGTTCAGTGTTGTAAAATTGATATACTACCTTTTGCAGGGCGCCAGCGTATTTCTAGTTAATAAGACAGAATGTACAGTGGAACTGGTAAAGTTAATATTTAAAGAAGAAAATTGTAACAAGCCTTTACATTTATCTCTCATTCTGAGGTGGTTATGATATTTCAGTAGTCTAATATCTATGAAAGAAGAAATATTTATATAGTTCTCTCTAGATGCAAGCTTACCGACCAAATTGGCGATACGTTATAAAAGGGAAAGATAAGTAGGTATGATAACCAGGAGTTGAGAAGCAGCGTCTTACCACTGACAACTAAAATATAAAATTATTTAAAATTAAATTTTTGGTATCGGTTATACAATTATATATAATTACTATGATGGATGCTTACTATAATGTTACTAGTAATAATTTAAAAATAAAAATTTTGTACAACCGACTTCAATATAAACTATTAAGAATACACATAACTCAAAAACTATTTGTCAGACCTCTATCAAATTTACATCAAAAGCAATAGCTTTCTAATAAAAAAAGAATCATCCAAATCGGTTCACCCAAAAAAAAGTTATGAGGTAACACACATAAAAAACCCAAAAAAACATACAGTCGAATTGAGTAGGTACCTCCTCCTTTTTTTCGGTAAAAAACTGCGGTTGCCAACTCCCCTATAAAGCGTGGCAACTATGGTAAATATCTCCCTTATGTGACAATCTATGTGGTATGCCTACGTTCAGCAGTGGACATTTGATAGGTTATAACGGTAACGGTTATTCTTTTTTTTAAACGTTAATACGGTAGTAAGATACATGACCAATATTTATTTTATATTACTTTACATTTTAAGAATAAGATAAAAACTACATATACATACAGCCAATGAAAAATTCACAGCCAATTTATATTTTACTAGTGATACACCGCAGTTTGACACGGGTAATTACCAGGTCCAATTGCGAATCTAAACCATCCAACACACCAACACACATAACAATTTCATAGAAATCAGTCTAGTCGTTTAGAAGGAGGTCAGGGACAAACACATGTACAGAAGAGTTATATATAAGTACAAAAATATCGGAAAGAAGTAAAAAAAAATATCTGGTTTATTCGTGGAGAAATTTTGTAGAGTCGTGTTAAGTAAATCGTTATCACGATTTAATACGTTACAGGAAAAATAATGTAGTTATATCCTTTTAAAATTAAAAAAAATAAAATAAAATAAGCAAAGGATAAACATTCTCCGTTCGAGCTTCCTTCATTAGTAGGTAGTTAAAATCGTATTTATTTTCTAACGTTTTCCTTACAAACGAATGGAACGGACCCGCGTCTGAAACAAAAATATAAAGTAGTGCCAAGTTTAAAATTACAATCTTATGATCCATATGGTCCAGGTAATAGAGTATATTCTACTTTATAACGATTACGTTTATAAAGTGGTGATTGTTTAATAGGGAGTCAAGCGTACAACAACTACGACATTCAATCTTGGGCTTACGCTGGCATCCATCATGCGACCACGCCCTCTGGCGGCATGTTTCGACAACGCAACATTTAACCGCGCTGTTCAATGATTTGAAGATGATTAAAATCTTTAAAGCTATCTTAAAAGCCTTCAGAATAGCCAACACCTTATAACCACTTCTCAATTTTTTTCGCAATAATCTCATGCATTTTATTTTTATTTTTGTAGAATAAGGGAGACAGTACACATTCCACAGACATGTAGCCTCAATCTAATAATTAAAATGTAAATAATGATAATTTAAAAAAAAAAAAAGATGTGTTGTCAGCCCTGAGGACTATGATAGAATGCATATTACCAGTAAAAAGGGTCTACTGTTCTTTCCACTAAACATACGGAACACAAGTTGAATCTAAGAATCATTAAGCTGCTTTTATACGCTTGTATTCTGTGAGTGCGTGTCCATTCCAGGTTGGGCCAAGACATTTGTTCTCCAATCATATTCATCCAATCATAATACAGCTGCAGCGTGGCTCTATCACTTCCGATAAGTGCTATTTTTGTACATGGATAAATACAATCATACTACTTACTTACTTTAATTTTATTTAATATATTCGCTATTACTTACATCTCTGCTTACTAGTTATTAGTTAGTAGAGATTAAAGGGTGTTAAAGGGCTAGGAACTAATTTAGAATTTTTTGAAAATAACGTTTCATTACTACAAAAATATAATTTATTTCGGGTTATTTAGAATATCTACTTCGTAGTATCATAGAGGAACTTTTTTTTAAATTTAGTTTCAATTTCGGTTAATAATTAACGCCCTTAATAACTTCCACTACTGGCACGTAACAGTAAAAAAATAAGAACAAATCGACTGCAATTTAATACCCAGAGTTAATACCAACCCAAATTTAAAAAGAGAACAGGCGGGCTTGGAATGTTGAAATGAACTGAGCTACCAATTTTGGATACGCAAACCAATACTTTCTTCAAATTTAAACATTATTATACTACGATATAAAATACAATTTTCTTCACTGAAATATTTTAACGGTCTTTATGAAATAAGTAAACAAGGTACATATTTCACTTCCATTTTACATAAATTTTAACGTTTATTAATTTCAAAACTGATCGAGGATGCTGCTCAAATTAATTAATAATAAAAAAAATCTTGTGATTTTCATTTTTAGATAATTAAATTATATCTTATTTTTGCACGTCATTTCATAATTTATCTTCGATATTTCTCATTTTCTGCTTTCGAATCGGTCTAGATTGTTTTATGCAATTACTTATTTGTGTGCTACCAGGTATGAGTTCATTCACTGTGTGTTCCACTTTTCGTTCACTTAAAGATCTACAGTAAAACCAGAGTAACTGATTTAGCACAACGTATCAGTAAGCTGATATGGAAATGGAAATGGAACTGTATGGCGTATTCCTCTCCCTCTCAAAATACAAGAGGAGACTTTCCCTCGTACAGGGACATAAATGCTACAAGAACGAGACAAAACTGGCTGTTGTGTTTTTTTATAAACTTTAAACGCCAAACATTATGTGTCACATACCCAAAAATAGTTCTAGGCATTCCTTGAGTCGTCGAAACACGTTAAGAAAACTGTAGAAATGAAGTTACAATCAGTTGACAAAAATTTGTTATAAAACCTGCCCTTTCATCCAAAACTCCATCCCAAAGTTTCTAAACTCGTAGAATCATAAACTAAGATTCGACTGCCAATTACTTAATGAGCACTCTCCAGGACCTTTCCACAGAATACCCTAATAAAAACCTACTCACGTCTGTTTTAGGCGATTCTTTGAGCCTAACTTATGTTTTAAGTTCGTCAATGTTGAACGCTTTGGTGAAGTTTAATACTTTGTTTGATATTTATTTTTTGTATACTGATAAAATTTCTTGCTTAATTTCGCCTCTCTAATGATAGATACATTGTATACTTCCTTGCGTTGCTCTACATTTGTGCTCTCTTTGTACTTAGGTTTTCATATAAAATACTTCACAAGACATGACTATTTTTAATATTTAAAGAAATTAAATTATATATTTTTGATGCGTTTTTAATCGATATTTTAAGATTTCGTCGAATTTTACTTTTTTTTTTATAGGATAAGGGTGACAAACGAGCACACAGTCCACCTGATGGTAAGTGGTTGCTGCGGCCCATAGACATCTACATCTATCCTCTGTTACAAATCAAAATGTAGATGCGTTGTCACCCGTGAGGACTAAGATGGAATGCCTCATTTCCAGTAAAAAGGGCTTCCGGCCACCTGCACTCACCAAGCGAAACGCAGAGGTAAACCTCTACTTCACGCTGGTTTTACTGTGAGGTCGTGGTACTACCCCGGTTCGAGCCGGCCCATCCGTGCGACAGCAAAAGCTGTCGCGTGGCTCTACCACTGTTAAAATAACTATTTTATATCCTATATAAACTTTAACAGAAGCCTTATTAAAATAACTGTTTTTCATAAGTTAACAATTGTGTATTAATAGTATTATAAACGACTATGAAATAATCGGTGAGTTCATATTCCAAATAATGTAGTAGGTACATTTCCTTGATTTGCATTCCATGTTTATTGTATATAGTAGTTGTCCCTAACGGGATCGACACTAACTACAAAAAACGGTTAGAGTAGAGCCATGCTGGAGATATATTATGGTTGTAGCACGAATGGGTGGGTTTGACTGGGGTAGGACCACGCTCTCACAGAATACCAGCGTAAAACTGCAGCTTAATGCTGCTGTGTTTTGTATGGTGAGTGTAAAGAACCGGTGAGCCTTTTTTACTGGAAACGAGGCATTTCATCTCAGTCCTCAGCGGTGACAACATATTTACATTTTGATTCTTAATCGAGGATAAATGGAGATGTCTATGGGCCACAGCATCCACTTATCTCAGGTGAACTGTGTGCTTGTTTGTCACTTTTACTCTATAAAAAAAATTAAGTATTTTTGAGGCTAGTGCAATCCATATACGCTTAAAGTCAACATCAAACAACGACGACTATTTGTTGTGCTGTCTCCTCTAGGGACCTAGCTGGAATGCCTACTCATAGGCTGCTCTATTTATCCTTCAGAGTAGAACACAGCCATACAGGCAGGCTATTTAGCGGCAGCAGTATTTGAAGTGGACTCCTGGATAGAAAATGGGTTCCACCACCTACTATCTAAGCATACTTCAAGATATTGTAAGCCCATTCTGCGTAGATGAATTATGACCGACTTACAATGACATCAAGACGTTCAACATCTCAACCCGTAACTATTTGTGTTACAAACACTCGAAACTTCTAGCGAATGAAAAAAATTCGAATATCGAAGGAGAAAAATTCTAGAAAATGAATTTAAATTAAGCGCAATAAAATATGTTGCTATAAATATGTCGTGTTCATAAAAATATAATAAATGTTAAAAAAGCGAAGAGAATGTGGCAAAGTTACTTTTCATCAGAACTTAAAATTATAACAAGAAAAATTTGTGGCATCAGCATCGGTAATCGGAAAGTTAGATATTATAAAAGAAGGTTAGTCTGAAGTATGATAAAAACATTAACGTGCGTGGTGCACCTTAAACCGCGAGTGATCATTACACCGTTGTAACGCCTGCTTCACAATAAGGCATTAAGCTCTTGAACGTCGGTGCCTAAGCATCTTTAAAAAAGCACGAGTCAAACCAAAATTGACTCAATTCCTTCGTTATAAAGTTGGTTATCCCATAACGCGTGATTTTTTATTTTATAAATCGGTCAATAAAAAACACTGGACATGGACGCATCGCCTCAGGCGTGGCACGGGCCGCGCTTTCTGCCTTCGTTCGATATTTTGAATGCCTAGAAATCTTCGCTTTATAATCTGTGCTCGCTAAGAATGTTTTGAAATTATTATTACTCAAAAATTACACATCAATTTTTATAATCGCTATGATATATATTGTTCTGTAGAAAACTTACAATTAATGACAACTTACAATACAGACACTTCTAATTATAAATATTTGTAGTGTATCATACTTCGACCATGCCAATATTTTTAAATTTTATACAATGAACCAGGGACTAAAATATAATGCGCAGGATAAATAACCTAATTACCTGGTTCAAACCTAGAATCCACAACAGGGTTGAAAGCAACGCTAACTCTTCAATATAACTAAAAAATTACATATTATTCTTATAACTTAGAGTATGTTATGTAGATATATATATTGGGCTTATAGATATTCGTAATTCGTATCATAATAAACATAAATAAATCATTTAAAATTTTGACCATATCTAAACAAGTGTAGGCCATTTTATCATGAAGCCTTGTTCTTATTTTTTGTGACAATTTAAAAATTACGAGACTTGCTTCAAACATTGCAATAGTTTTTTTTTAATACCTAACTAGCAAAGTATTACATGCATGAGTCCTCTGTGTATTTTTTACACGCACGAGAAAGCATTACGCTAAGTACACAAGCCCTTCTTGATGGACAGGGAATGATGATAATCGGCATCAATTAACCCGTCACTGCGTTCGCTCTATTAATCAATGTGCGTTTTAATGTTCGTAGTGCGGAGTTTAGGTAATGTATTCAATACGGAAACGTATAATTATGAGCAGTAACCTGTCAAAGCTCGCGGTGCGTTGACAACCGCGATGACGACGTAATGGAACGTGCACGGGTCATGAGGCTGCTTATAAATCTATTACAAGGCGTTTATGTTATTTTATCGCAATTTTATGTGAAAATATTAGGCATAAATACTTTTTGAAACTATTTAAGCTCTTTACTTCTATGAAATTATTGAGTATTTTTTTTTCTTATAATATTAAAGTAACAAACAAAATAGAGCCGTGGTAGCTCAGATGGTTAGCGCTCGCTGTAAGCTTCACAGTACTCGAGCAACCCGGGTTCGATCCCCGCCGGCACCGATGAAATTGTTAATTGCAATTTTAAGTGCTGATTTACCACGTGCTCGGCGGTGAAGGAAAACATCGTGAGGAAACCTGCATGTCTGAGAAATAAGAAAAAATTTTTTCGAAGACATGTGAAGTTTACCAACACGTATTGGGGCAGCGCGGCGGACATTTCCTTGCCCTAAAACCCTCTCAGTAGGCCTGTGCCTAGCAGTGGGACGTAAATAGGCTGCAACTTTACTTTACTTTACTTAAAACAAAATAAAAAAAAACCCTTGATGGTAAATAGGCTATTGTAGCTCACGAACATCTACAAGTTTAAACAACGTATCTAACAAATGTGTTGTAGATGAAATGCTTCACATGAATAGATACTTAATTCAATTCTTATACGTTTATAGTTACTACAAGCCAGTACTTTACGACAGTTCCATCTAATAGTGAGTAGGAATAAAACACTAGATGATGAATGCATTAGCCGTGCTGCCCACTCGCTCTACAACCTTAATATAGCAGCAGCCTGGCTCTACCTCGTTAAAAACCTCCAAACAAGTTTACAAATATGTTATTATAGACGAGTTCTAATAAAAAAAACGCCTTCTTAGCCTATAATCATACTAGTTGTGACCCTTAAACAACAAAAACATTATGTAAAGTAGTAATTTGATAGCCCAAGACACCTGCTAAACGTGGTATTTATCTTTATTTTTCTTTTAAAAATGCTTATGTACAGCAATAATTCCTAAAGTCTGATAATTTTAATATTAAATCTATAAAAGAAAAAACTAAAACTAGTAACTTAATTATCATACAGTCCTCCCCGCGGTATCGTGCCAAGAACGCTGGCTGCGTTTCCCCGCTGAATGGCTATACTTAGCCTTTGAGCGAGAAAAGAACCAGCCCTCTTATCACCAGCAGCAATGACCAGCCGCGGATGGAATTCCTTTAGGAACTTCGCCGCACGTGGACCCCACAGACCGATAGTCTCTACAAAAAATGGCACACATATGTAGTCATCTCACAGAGACTCATATTTGCGCCACTTACTCAGTTCAGCTGCCTCTGATGCCGCCCCGGCTCTAAACAAGGTACCCGTGAGATGAGAAGCCGCCAAAGAGTCTACGCAATTAGCATCCCATACTAGGGTTTTACCTCTCTCTCAAGGAACTAATGTCATACCGTCAAACCATCGTCTCTAAATATTCCACAAGGCTCTAAAACCGAGGCAACATTTATAGAGACAAGAACCTTTCAGATGACATAGTTCAAAGAACCGTGCCGTGAAAACCTACCAGCACGTTTCTTAAATGAAAGTCCGTGGAGCCCAAACTTGTCGACGTTGCTACAACAGAGGCACTGATGAGGTTGACAAATCGCCGCTCCTAGTCGGATTCCTACGGCGATGCGCAAGCTTTTCCCATCAAGTAATGTGCCGCAATTACTTGATGGTAAAGTATGTAACCAGTGGCTAGATTCCTTAGTCGAAACAGCTAGAAGGCATGCCTTATCTTGGTCACTATGGAAATTATGAAACAAATCTTCCTGTACGTTCTGTACCAACGGTATATTTTTGTTGGTTAACTTCCAGTGGAACATTTTCGCCGGGACAGACTGTTTGCCATGTCTGCCCTGCCTCCGTAGCAAAGCACAGGTCTATTATATTATTTAAAATAATGTTACATAAGTCACTGACACTATGCACGGAAGCAAAGAAAACAGGCAATGCAACGCTAGAAAGATTTCTCACACCAATACTACCAAATTTTACAGGTTAAGTAGCTTGAGTCTAGGCTGTTGTATTTAAATTTAGAATTTTTTCTATAGCTACTTTAAGATTATTATCAATATCTTTTAAAATATCCGAACATTTAATATAAAATGAATACCAGCGTAAAATAGCAGCTTAACGCTGCTGTGTTTCGTATGGTGAATGTAGAGAACCGGATACCCTTTTTACTGGAAACGAGGCACTCCATCTTCGTCCTCAAGAGTGACAACTCATCTGCATTTTGATTCGTAATCGAGGATATATGTAGATTTCTATGGGCTACAGCAACCACTTACCATCAAGTGGACTGTGTGCTCGTTTGTCACCCATATCCTATAAAAAAAAATTATCAATGTGGTTTAAAAACTGATCAAATTTTATTTTTAAATCAGGTTTAATGTTATCGAAAAACAACGGTGCACCTAGGAGGTATAGTGATTCCGTACTGACAGTTTTTATTCTTAGAGAAATATGATTGAAATTTTGAATTAAAATGTCTCTGTAAGAAGTAGATAAATTATTGGAAAAAATTATTTCACATTTATTGCTATTTGATTCAACACCAATATTTGTAAATTTCGAAAAATATGATTAAGATCACTGAGGACGTCATCTGCTCTACCTCCCAGTGTACCGTCGTCCACGTACCAGACATTCAGCTTGGATTTCAAATTTAGAATAATGGATTAAATTCCCAAACTGAAAAGTGCTGGGCCTAGTGGGTCACCCTGCTGAACACCGACAACAGAATCGATAACATGGTTTTCGTAAAACAAGTTAGTATTTTGTCTGTAACATTGCCAAACGTAATGATAAATTTCGGGGGTTAGCCACTTCTATTAGCAGGGTTACTATTGATAGAGCATTCCTGTCAACCTTCACAAGAACATCTGCATCAGTTTGTTAAAATTGTTCGCACAGAATGTACCGCCGCCTCACAGCCACCTCTAGTTGAGTAAGCTGAAATTTTGTCTTAAGGTTAGAGATTATGTACCTGCAAGCTAATTTTGAAATTAAGCGTCGTAATGTGAAACCCACGACAATAGAACGGATACCGTTATTCTTTTTTTTTGAAGGCAGATAATCTTACCCATTTATTAAATTAATTTGTTAAATGATAACATCAGTTTTGTCTTAAAATTTAAAACTTTATTGCATTACATTAAGGCTTAATTTACTAAGTATCTGTTTCCTTTGTTCTAGGTAAGCTGTGAGAAAAGTTATAAATAAATTGTGTAAAAACGCATAATAAATTCGTTACAATGACTTTTCGTTGTGTTCCCACATTCCAAACAGTCTCCAACGACAGTAACGCCACCTGGGTAAGTAATTCAAAAGAGATATTACTTTGTATCCTATTCGACACTAGGTGGCGCTAGTAGGTTAATATATGCAATTTTATTAGAGATACAAAATTACTGCATTTATTTTTTTTCGTGAACTTCAAATAAATATAATTACTTTTGAAACATTGTAGTTAAATTTTCATAGGGTAATATATTAGTTAAAAAATATAGCGCCACCTAGATTCAATGCTTTTACTTACGTTAAATTACATTTGATAAACTCGTTCCACAGTTCGCCGCTAGATGGCACTTTTTGGATGTGAGAAATCAAGATATAAATATTGTACATAAATATATAATTACTATATTTCTTTATAGAATAATAAATTTTTTTTATTTAGAAAGATTAAGTAATTATTTCCACGATATTATTTTATTGCAAAAAGTGAATCCTATCTGTCATCGAGATATTGCATCGCATTGCATCATCAACCTACATAGTATACAAATCTATTACAGGACGTGGTCTTTTTCAAGGATACTTTATCAGGTTTGCATTTATTGAAAGAGTTATCGATGTTCGCCATCTCGTCTCTAGTAATGATGCACCAGTCATAAAATTTCCGAAGAACCTAGATTTCTAGTCTAACAAATTTCGAGCTCTACAACATAACTCTTTGAATAAGTTAACTTGAGTTTTAGTTTGAACAACCTGATAATATACATAAAATACTTTTCTGTGAACATTTACTACCTTTTCCTTGATTTTATATTCTAATCTAATAGGTACATAAAAGTTTATTTTTGTTTGTTCGTATTTTATACGCTGCCATACCGTCCATCAGATTGCGGTAAAACTGTCAACTTATTGCTTGCATTTCCGCGAAGGTTATAGGCATAGTACAATTAAATTACGGTAGGTGGCGCGCGTATTGTACCGACAAATTTATTTGAAAGTAATATGTATACTGACACTGTACTTCAATAAATGTATTATCATTCCTAATTAAACAATATAAGTCTGCCAAATTTGAAACGATGTTTGCATAATTATTTTTTTCTGTGGCAGCTCACAGGGTACCAGCCAGTAATTTATAAATAATATATAGGTACTATTTTAAAATTCGAACTATTGTTTTAACGAATCTTTAAGTGACCGTTAGTATCAAGTACTTTAACAATTGAAATCTAGAGAGAGCATTCGTTTTTTTCCACCTAAAGAGCTTGTTAACATGTCAACGATATGATTTCAACGCCCACCACTTGTTTTATAATAGAAAATGCATGTGTGAAATATTTCTTTTCTGATACATTCTAAATTCATTTCCGTTATTGTCAATTTCTCAATAGCTATTATAAATATGGAAAAGTAATCTCTGTCCAAAGAATATTATTATGATTTCACTCCAATTTTTATAAGTACCTACACTCACTTCTTTTATTTTATCATCTCGTTAAAGAGGTCCTTGTCCAACAATGCTGAACGTGGCCTTTCCCTACATATAAGAATTGTAATGTAATAACGTCCAATTAAATATTATAACTACAGATTTTCTCGCCCTACTTTAGAGATCTGCTATGACCCAAAAATAATCATTTTTTTTAAACGTTACCTCCACAGTATGATTTTCTTCTGTATCGTGACAGTTTACATACATAAATTTCACAAGCATAAACATCCAGACCTGAAACAATTATGTGTAGGGCATACAATTCTTACTATCCAACCCGCGGCTCTTAACGCTGCAATTTATTGCTAAGCCATGCTGCGCCACGGAGTTGTCGGAAGGTAGGGGGCGATGTCGATCGCTTAAAAGAGAATATTGAAAAAAAAAGTCATGTCAAAAATATATATATATATATATATTGGATATTGAAACCGGCCCGTCTTCTACGTGCCGGTTTCAATGAAGTATTGACAGCCGTATAAGGCATTTTCGTCCAATTTAGAAAGTTTGAGCAAAGAACTGTTTAAACGCTAGTGTAGATTATGTGAATACTCACTGAATTTGAGGTGAAAATTTGGGTTAAGGTAAGAATGAGGTAATTCCCGTTGTGACTTAAGTACTCGACTTAAGTTCTGAAGTCATAGTTAATCGGAGTGAGCTTTTTTAAAGTTATTTTTTACTGATCACGCCGCATATCATTATTATTAGGGATAAGTCGGATATTTTCTTTTTAACGCGCTTTTATTAGCTTTCTTATGTATCTATTTGACGGAATATTTGAATGTGATTTTCATCCCCTTCAAAACGTCGGATTGATTTGAAACTCGGTATACATATCAAGAACCGATGACAATGTAATAATTTAAATAGTTTGTCCCATTATCCTTACTAGAATCCTCAGGATTTGCAAATAATTCATAAAACAGTTACGATTTCTGCCAGTTCCAATCTACGCCAATGTAAGCCGCGTAAAATAACTTCGTTAAAAAAATACTCTTTTGTAGTTAGCCGCACTAAAAACAGAAAACAAATTATAGTTTAAAAAAAACTAAGCAAACATGCTTTTGTAGATAACCGAACTAAAATGTAGAATATAATTTTCAAATTTAAAGTTTAAAATAAGAAAATAGAGATAAACGTAAAAAAATTAATTTTATTGTAAAAAAGCGTGGGGTGCTTGATGTCATTTGTTGTAAATATTTTTGTGGATATTTGTAAAATTAGCGTCATCATAAAAATATCTGAAAAACACCCCACGCTTTTTTACAATAAAATGATTTTTTTTATCATAATCACTATTTTCTAAAAAAATATTTTCACCTTTCTAGTTCGGTTATCTACAAAAGCGAGTTCTTTTAGTTTTTTTTTTAAACTATTATTTATATATATGGATACCTCTGTTTTTCTCGGTATTACTATTGACGCGAAACTTCAATGGGGCCCCCATATATCTAAATTAGCAAGCAGACTTAGTTCTGCAGCATATGCACTAAGAAAGATTAGAAGTCTCACAGATGTTGAGACAGCTAGGTTAGTGTATTTTAGTTACTTTCATAGCGTAATGTCTTATGGAATTTTGCTATAGGGTAATGCGACCGATATTGAAGCTATATTTGTTTTGCAAAAGAGAGCCGTACGGCCGATTTATAATCTAAATTGTAAAGAGTCCCTCAGAGAAAAAATTAAAGAAAAATAAACATATTAACTTTGGCATCTCAATATTAATTATTTTTGCATTTGGCATCTCAATATTATTATTTATGAAAATGTAATGTATGTACATAAAACATAAATAGCTTTAATAAGAATAAGGATGTTCATACCTTAAACACTAGGAACAAACATAAGCTTGTAATGCCACTTATTAGACTCCACAGAATTAGTAATTAATTTATGGGGCAATGTATACGCTTTTACAACAAAATCCCAGAACATGTTCAAAGTTTGTCAATAAACAAGTTTAAAAGTTTTATTAAAGAAAAACTGTACAAAAAGGGTTATTATAATATCAAGGAATAAACGAATGAATATAACCCCTGGGAATAAGGTGATCGTCACCATGCTGGTTCTATGAAAATTCATTTAAAATTGTATAAATAAAATTATTGTTAAATCAGGGATGTCTAGAACAGGTAAATGAAATTGTATACTTGGGGAGTGCTTTTAGCCGGGATGGAAGATGTGATTTTGATGTGGACAGCCGTGTCGCTGCCGGGAACAAAGTCAATGGTGCCCTGACTGCGTTAGTCAAAAGGCAAGGCGTAGTGAAGAGTGCACGCCTTGCAATACATAACGCAGTGTTGGTACCGACTTTGTTATATGGCAGCGAAACCTGGGTATGCCAGAAGAAGCATAAAAGCAAGTTGAATGCAGTGGAGATGCGATCTCTTCGTAAAATGTGCGGCGTTACCGTGGCCAATCGAAAGCGAAACGAAGAGATTCGCAATATGGCAGGTTTGAAAGATGACCTTATCACAAAAATTGATAAGGGCGTGCTTCAATGGTTTGGGCACGTTGAGCGAATGAGTTAAGACCGAATGGTGAAGAAAATATATAGCGCAAAAGTAAATATTAAAAGGTGTCGAGGTAGACCGAGACTAACTTTCGAAGACCATGTGAGCAAATTGCTCGAAGAGGGGAGGGTCAAGAGTACTCTGATACCTAGACGTGCATGTATGAAGAAGATAATGAATCTGAAAGAAGCCAAAGAGGTATGTAAGGACCGTGACACTTGGCGATCTGTTCTCTCTGGCTACCCCGTCAGGGATTGTGCGTGAAGATAAGTATAAGCATAAGTATATAATTATTGTTAAGTGAAATTATGTTTAAAAAAAAGTCCCGCTGGGTTTCTTGCTGGTTCTTCCCAGGACAGAGGTATTATCCGAACCAGTAGTAAATTAAAAATTACTTTCAATAAGTATTATGTAATAATCTATATTGAATAAAAATCTTTCTATTCTATTCTATTCAATAGAATAAGGTTCACAAACGAGCCACAGTCCACCTGATGGTGAGTGAATGCTGTGGCCATAGACTTCTACATTTATCCCCGATTAAGAATCAAAATGCAGATGCGTTGTCACCTCTGAGGACTAAGATGGATTGCCTCGCTTCCAGTAAAAAGACTCTCCGGTTCTCTACATTTACCATACGAAACACAGCAGCATTACGTTGTCATTTTGCGCTGGTATTCTGTGAGAGCGTGGTTGCACTCCGGTCGAGCCGACCCATTCATGCTACAACCATAATATAGCTGCAGCGTGGCTCTACCGTGTAAGTAACTTGTAAGTAATATCAGATCCGTAATCCAACAGTTTGTGTTTTTGCATTAACGATGGTTTGCGCTTGCCATGTAGTGGTGGTGTATGTTATTCACTACCCCTTATCCTCCCATGGGTATCATAAGAGGTGACAAAGGGAAACAACAAACGAGATGGGTAGCGGTCTAGCTAATAATAACTGTTATAGGCTGTAATGCTGATTATGATGATGATGGTTTGTGTTTTTGTAGGATTAAAACCAATTAAACTATCGTAACCTAAGTACAGGCTCTCAAACACTGTGGTTAGCAATAGTCGTAATCAATCCAAACCTGTAGGTTATGGGCCCAGTGAGTATGTAATATAGAAAAAAAGGAAATCTATCTGTACCTTCCTAACAATGAATTCGTAGCTCACAAAATGTGAATTTTCTAATCTTTTAATTTATTAATAATCTCATAAAATGTAAAGCATTTTCGCATTTATTCTGAAAATAAATTGTCGCAAGATGTCACTGCTCACTTGCTTTTCACTGGATATAGACTCTTACGATTATTAGTATTTGCTGTTTCAACTAAATAGAAATGAATGTTCGTCATGTGCTTAAAAAATTACTTTCAATATGTATTATTTTATATGTCATTCTTTTCTAATTCATTCGCAGATAGCCGACCCACCAGACAAACAAAATAAATTGAAAATTACACCAAATTTACATTGGACCACTTGTTTCATCTTTTCTAATCCACATGCGCAAATCGCACAAGTTTTTCACATCAAAATCCAATTAAATCTTTACTTAACTATTATATAGAAGAAAAGTTAGCGTATAGTGGCAGTGTAAGAATATATACTACCCCATATCATCCCGTGGGTGTCGTAAGAGGCGATAGAGGGAAACAAATCAGGAGATGGGCTGCGACTTCCTAATACCGACTAATAAAACACTGTGGTTGCCAACCTGCTTGCCAAAAGTGGCAGTTATGGCAAATATCCTCCCTACGATGCCATTTATGGGGGAGGCATATGTTCATCAGTGGACTTTAGTAGTCTGTAACCGTAAAGGTGTAGGTATTTGTTTGTCCTTAATTTGCACCTACCGACATTTTTATTTATTCCATCTTTATTAAGGTTGACTGGTAGAAAATGCCACAGAGCATTAAATCCGCCTTTTCTAAGCCCTAATTGAAGGTATGCTGCAATAAATGATAAATTAATAAAGGATAAAAGATTCATTAGCGGTTAATTTTCCGTCATAACTCCATATATATGCTTAGTACACAATTGATATACAGTTAAGATTCGATCCTAGAACTCCCAACTATTGTACGTGATGTAATGAACAAGTCACCAAGAATAATTACTCTCTTCTTACCTAAAAAAAACAATAATGTAATACTCCAATAGAAAAGCGCACTCTCCGAGTCATTGACACTGGAGCTCCTTGACACGCCAGTTGACCCCGACGCCTACGAACTGTTGAAAAGCATCAAGTGCTTGCCCTCTACCTTCTCACACCTTTTAAACAGTGTTAAGAAGCTGAGAAAAGTGGCATCATTACTAAACAAACCGATGTAATGTTGATCGCCACCGAGGCACATCAAGCTTTATTTTGATTACACTTATAGTGTAAGTAGAACTGTAGGATATTTTCATTATATTCTAGTACCTATTACCAGTACTAATACCTAGTTATTCTTATTACTACTCTTAATACTATTCTGAAAGCGCAGCTATATGATTTTTCATTGAGAATTAATAAAGGTGCATATAAACTACAGTGACGTAGTGACCGCTTTAGGAGGGTTCTATGGTCGTTTGACACGTTTGGTATAGGCAAAATTGCCCGAAAAATTTGACACCACTAAGAAGATCGAAATTGTTAACTCTCAAACTTTTTCTATCTAATTCGATCGAACACCTTTTAATCGAACAGAAGGACAGGACAAAGATATTAGTTTATTGTATCCAGTTTTGCTGTTAGGTACTTGTTAACTGAGTAACCATAAAAGTGGTAGAACTACGTTTTCGTGAGATATATTTATTGCTCCTTCATCATGAGACTGATTATAACATACTTACAAGAACAGTGTGAACGTCAGTATTAAGATGTATTAATAAATTATTACATATAAAACACCATTAGATGGTTTCAGTATTAGAAAATGTTGGTAAGCATTAAGTCGGACCTCTGTATCCGCTTATGATAAAGGGAATCCAATAAAAAAATCTAATTTTCCGCCTAGAATACCGAAGGAATTGAATAGAAGTGCCATTATTTCCAGATTTAATAATATGGAGCCAGTAACCAGTTTTCTTTTTAGCAGAAGGTGTAGACGCCGCAAAATTTCTGTGAAAATATAAAACTTTCAACTACTTCCTGTGCTGTACTTAATATATATATATATATATATATATATAAGACTAACACATACAGAACAAAAATAGAACAAATACATTTTTTGTATTTATTTATGCCATGTAACGGTGGCGTTACCAACCCGCCTGTTAAGCATGAAAACTCAAAACTTTAAAAATAAACCGACATTTATGAAAAGATTTAGGAGAGCCTATATTATTAAAACTCATGAGATGACAAATAAATCAAAAGTAGAGTTCTGCATTAGAAGTAGGTACTGGGTGTAAAGAAATGAAACACGCTAAAAATGGTAAAGTACAAGCAAATAGAAGTATTATGTAACAATATTCCATTAAAATGCCTTCTGAAATTGTCAGTTAACCGGATAACGACAAACGGCAGTTAAATTAAATAAAAAAAATCAAAGTGAGTAACCAAAAATCGTGCCGATATTTTTCCGAATATTTTTTAAGGAGAGTGACAAGATCGTAATGTCATCAATTTATTAACGAAATAAACTTGACTTTATAGTATTTCTTGTAAATTAATTATTTCTGATAAAAAAGTACTTATTAAGAATTAGAATTAAGATATTATCATAAACCGAAATAGCTATAATATAATATTATATTAATAAAGCCCGATGTTACAAAAAATACTTTTTTATATAGTATAAAATAATAAAAAAAAATAATAAAAGTGCTCGAATTGAATCAACTTATAATATTATAATCTTAACAATTTAAATCAACCTAAATTATTTTTAAATATTTCCGCACCCGTTGAAGTCTTTTGTTCTTGAAAAACATATTGTAGGTAAATCGCGATCATAATAATTATAGCTATTATTTGTTTTACGTATTTTAAAACAATACTTTTAAGCATTTAGCGTTGTTAGCTTTTAATTTTTAAGTGATATTATTATACTCATTACACAGATGCTGTGCTTGACTTGAAAAGCTGACTTGGTTTATGTGTAGTTATTGAAGTCTTTCCCTCATTTTGAAACGATCGTGGATTACAAAACACGTTGACGTTTGGCAAATGAAATTTAAATTTCCTACGTTGAAAAAGGAAGAGTTCATTCATTTCATTTCATTTGCTAAAAAGTTTTTGAGTCCGCCGCATTGGCGGACTTCAAATGTCCTTGATCTTTTTTTATTTGCAAATCTCTTCACGATGATGATGAGCTGCGCACGTGCACGAACAACTTACACCTAACTGCATTGGCTACCACTAACCACCACTGAAGCTTTGAGGTTAGCCATCACAGATACAAACAGTGGCGGTAGAAGTAGGGGTGTTAAATTCAGTGAACAGAGCACTGAGAATGAATAGTACGCATTTATGCAAGAGAGAGAAGTGCTCTTCAAACTAGGTAAAAGCAACCATTCCACAATTAAATGGATCCGCAAGTAACGCCTGAAACTTGTTATAAATAACTTCTTTCTAAAAAGAAAAAAGTAACGAAGAAGACAAAAAATAAGTCTTTCTAAAAATATTTATTACATTACAACATTAGTTTAGCGCTCAATTTTCATTTATAAATTGTGTGTTAAGTACGGACCACTACACGAGTGGTCACACAATGGCCGAAGCGAAATACCGTTCGATATTAATGAGCTTTCAAACATCGCTCTAGACAATAGCTTTTTAAGCTATTAACGTCACATGTAGTCCCGTATCGATATTTAAAGATAAATCGATAAAAGTAATTTAACGATGTATTACATTTGAAAAGAAGTCATCATCATCCTTTAAAATAATTAAAGTCCACTTTTGAAGTAAATCCCGGGAGCGTAAGAGAGAATAGGACGGTAACAATGTATTTATTTCTGTAATAATAATAATTATAACTTTTAACAAAAAGTGAAAACCGACTTCAAATTGCTAAAAAAGAAATTATTTATTTGCTACCCTTATGGGTTTTTTAGGATAAGGGTGACAAACGAGCACACAGTCCACCTGATGGTAAGTGGTTGCTTTGGTCCATAGACATCTACATCTATCTTCGATTACGAATCAAAATGCAGATGCGTTGTCACCCATGTGGACCAAGATGGAATGCCTCGTTTCCAGTAAAAAGGGTCTCCGGTTCTCTACACTCACCATACGAAACAGCAAGTTATGTGGCTTTTTTACGATGGTATTCTGTGAGAGCGTGGTCCTTTCCCGGTCGAGCCGACCCATTCGTGCTACAACTATAATTATATACAATATAGCTGCAGCATGGCTCTACCACGTATAAAAAAAATTTAGAATTTTAGAAATTTTTCTCCAAATTCATATTGGATCACCCAATTGTTGTTTCAAATTATTAATAAAAAAAGAATCATTAAAATCGGTTCCCAATCTACGAAAATATCATATGAAATTCCTTAAACAATAGTCCAACGTGAAACTTTTTCCCTTATTTTCTACCTTTAAGGGCGGAATTTTTTCTTCAAAATTTAGTGAGAACACTCTTGAGGTTAAAGCGTATTTAATAAAAAATAATAATCATTTAAATCGGTTTGCAATGTGCGAAGATATCGTGTAATATACATACAAAAAAAACATACTCTCGATTTAAGAACCTCCCCGTTTTTGAAGCCGGTTAAAAATAGAATGTGACAACTCCATTCAGTGTCAACCTCACCAGTACGTGGGTGCACTATAACAATCAACGAAGTAAGCATTGGCGACAGAATATTTACTTATTTAATTAATATTATGTTACCCCCTACTTTCTGGGTCTGTACCCAACAGTGGGGCGTATATAAGTTGTAACTTAAAATACGTAGGATATTAGCACATAAATGTTATTGTTTGATCCTGTCGAAAGTCTACAGCTGAACATATGCCTCCCCCATAGATTACATAGACCACCTTGAACTCCAGAAGATCGGCAGCGATGTTTTCCTAATAACTACTAACTAAAAAATAAAAAAAAACTACGGTTGTTACGCCATGCACTGTAATATACTGTAAGAGATCAGTAAACTGAGGTGCAATAGGCCGGCCATATGGTTCGAAGAACCGAAAACCGATGAGAATGAAAGGTGGTCGAAAGACAGACTTGTATCGGTAAACGAAGTGCAGGGCGGCACCCCAATCGTTGGAGCGAGTAACGATCTGGTAAAAAATGCACGAAGTCGATGGATTCTGGTGGCTAGGGATTAAGTTTCGTAGCATTTCTTAGGGGAGGCCTTTGTTCACCAGACGACTTGTCAAAGGTTGTAATAGAGTGACTAATGGGTACATTGCAATTACTGGATAATATGCTTATGAATTCATTACATGGCTGTTGTTAATCATACGATAATCAAAAAAAATATATCATTATATATACGAGTAACTATCAGAGTATATAAATATATATTTTATTTTTTAAATTTCAAACATATCGGGCGAATAAAAAAAATCTTAGGGTAATCTTATGAACATGGAAAAAATAATTGTTCAATTACCGAATGAAAAAACACTTCCTAATTCTTCGAAAAGTAGTTGATTGTTGAATAGCTCACAAATTCTGTTTCTAAATTAAACTAATACTATTCCAATAACATATGTTAAATACCATAATACGGGTATACATACTACTGAACATATTTCTTTTTATTAAATTCTTCATCAAACAATTTTTAATAGGTTTTAGAATCTCTTAGTTTTAAAAGAATTAATATATTTTCATGTTATAAAAGCACGCATTAACGCGTGTGCCCACGCGTATGCACATTTTTTCTGAATGTTGAAAAAATGTTACGTCAAAAAAGCTCAACCTTAAAAAGTCTTATAGAATTACAAAACGGTATAACAGCAGGTTGCAAGTATAACCAATTTTCAACCATAAAATATTGTTCTAATAACGTCTTTCAACCAGTCCTCAGTCAAAATATATGCACATAAATAATTACACGCACACATTGAAACCGACGTCGTTACATGACCTACTTGTACACACAACCACTGGTTACAATCAAACTGGTATATGAAAGAAACAATGTTATAGATTCGCGACGTAGTGCGAGAAGGAAGCTTTTCGTATAGTAAACCCAAAAACTGCAGATAAATCTGTCTAATATATATCTTTCTAATATATATCTACATAATAATATATACCTTGATTTACTGTTTGCGTTAGATGAAGTCTATTTATTTTAAATTTTTTAATATATAATAGAAATTTTAATAATAATAGAAATTTAAAAATTGTATATTATTTATTAAAATTTATAGCAAAGAATAGTAAAAGTATTAGAGACCTGGTCTACCAGTTCATAACCAAATTAAATGGTGCTTTGAAACCAAAGTTCACCAATATAATAATAATAACATATATTTTAAACCTATATATCATCTAACAAAGAATAAAAAAGTGGCGTAAGCTCGTCAACCAATTTCGTCCCGTAATTTAATTACTATATGTAAAAAAAGATAAATAATATACACTCAAGTATTGCTATTTTTTTCTTATTTCATCTGTCTCTTGGCGATATACTACGCACTCCCCATCTTTATCATGTCTCGACAGCGCGGCTGTACTGTACTTGCGCCCACTCCATGTGATAGCCTCGAGCGACGCGCGCTAGCTCACGTGGCAAGTACGGTGCGCGGGAACTACGAATTCGAAATACGAAAAAAATATTTTTGGATAAACTTTCTTTTTTATAAAATACTTTAATTTCTACTGGCAGTTTTTAGTGATTTTCTATGTAGTGACTTAATTTTTGTACATAAAGTGTTGTGAAATAACTAATTCAAATTAGTAATGCTCGAGTAAAATAAATCTGTTTATTGTTTGATGAAGTAATTTAAATAAACAACCACAATACGTTAAGGCTAATCATGTATTGGAGATGAGAGCAATTTTCCAGACCATCAGCAACGGGCAAGTAAACAATAACATCCTTAATCGATAAGCAGGATGGATATATAAGTTAGAATAGGAAAGCATAAGAATCTTCGTTTCAAAGAAAATAGAATTCTCATACAAAACGTAATGACGGAACAATAATCGTGTAAAAGTTCACGATATTTGCCTAACACTATAACAATAATCTGACCGACGAAATGAGATCTTAAACAAATTCGATTCCAGTAAAAATTGGTTCTGTAAAGACAGATCACGATACTGGTTGAGTATAGCGGTCATCGGCAGATAACGATCTGTCGATGATTTACGCTGCCTAAACCGACAATGGTTCAAGATAACCCCCAGTCGTTCTTCACAATGTGAGCAATTACATTAGTCAGTTTTAACGCCAAGATGACCAAAATGAACGGTACCAACATCCCAAACATGACGGAGCAAGAAAATCTATCAGTAGATGAGATTTTCAATGAAAATCTGATTGTTAAACGAAAGAAACCAAATTTTGAAGATTATATATCCATTGAGAGTGTTAATAATACTAGTTGTGAACCTACAAATATAAAATTTAATAACAATAACGATTTAAAGTTAGCAGATAAAACAGTTGAAGTGAATGTTAAAAGAAAGACCGACAAAATAGATAGTAATGAAAACAATTCAACCAATAATAGAATTTCTATGGAAGCTGACAATGATTTAACTAAAACTATAAGATTAGAATTAAGACATGCAAACGACTGTTTAACTGAATATAAAATGAATAACAGAGAACTCAATGATAAAAAAGCAAGAAACGAAATGAGTACAGTGCTCAGTCTGGAAAACGGAGAGCTTCTAAAATATTCTTTAAAACATAATAATGATTTGAGATTGGAAGCGGACGATAAGAATATAAGTAATGATGTGCAAGTGCAAAGCGACAGTAGTGAATTTGTTAATGGAAACAACACACACGACGATAAAGTAAGTATTCTAATTTATTTTGTGTAGTTAATTGTGTAACTATTTTAAATTTGTAAATTCTATACGTGGTAGAGCCATGCTGCAGCTATATTAGTAGTATTGTTGTAGCACGAATGGTTCGGCTCGACCGGGGACGGACCACGCTTTCACAGAATACCAGGGTAAAATGGCAGCTCAACCCTGTTGTGTTTCGTATGGTGAGTGTAGAGATCCGGAGACCCTTTCTACTGGAGAAGAGACATTCCATCTTAGTCCTTACGGGTGACAACGCATCTGCGTTTTGATTCGCAAACGAGGGTAGATGTAGATGTCTATGGGCCACAACAACTACTTACCATCAGGTGGACTGTGTGCTCGTTTGTCACCCTATCCTATAAAAAAACATCATTTAATTATAAACTGTTCTTTTTTCAAAAAGAATGTCCCGCCGACAGAGTTCTGGTTGTCCCCAGGACAGAGACATTTTCCGAACCAGTGGTAAATTACACATAAGAATGACTTTCAATAAGTATTATCTATAATCTATATTGAATAAAAAAGGTTTTATTTATATTCATTGTTTGATAACTGTAACACATTTTAGGAAATAGAGACCGCGTGGCTTAGTGAGTACCTTACTACTACAGCACGAGTCCTGCTTTCCAATTCCGTGAATCCTCGCTGAACACGTGGTCAAGCAAGACTTATAAATAAAATAAATACTTCTTTGTTATTAAGCATAGATAGTCTCAATAGAACCTCCAAAAACAAATGAAAGCTACCGTTAAGTAATATAATTTAAGAAAAGATACACCAAAGAATATTATACAAGGCAAATTGATGTCGTAAACCAGTCGGGTTTACGGGACAGTGTTGATTATGCAATGATTTTCCTTTAAAACTCGTCTTGCAATCTCAAAAATGCATACGGACGATGCATCAATGAACAAAAAACCATTGAAGACAGGTGACGTAATAGCACGCGACTCGCCCGTTTTGGCTTTAATAATTTATCTGCTGCAAGATATTCATAAAATAACAATTACAATATTTTTTTTTAATTTGTAAGTTTATGCATGTAGTGGCAGCATAGGAAAAATCATCACGCCATCTCAACATTCCATTCCATTTGTGTGGTATGCAGTGATAAGGTTAAAAAGATCGTATGACTACCGATTGATGGAGTCTTATCCATTTCGTGACAAAAGCGGTTTAGCCATTCTATAGGGAAACTCCATGTTCAGCTATGGGTTGATGATGGACTGGTAAGAAAGAGAGATTAATACCAAATACAAAACGCTACTCAATTTTAATATTTCTTTAAGTCTCTTGGTGTCACAAACACTTTAACTTAAAATGATTGAAACAGCACGAGACTTAACAGCATCTTAAAATTGTATAAAGTTTAAGTATTTGGGCATAAATCAATTAAATAATTGGTGTGCACCTACCTCAACCAATTTCAGAAAATTGCAATAAACTGAAGTGTAAATAAGTGAATTAAAATGCTTTGATTCTTTCTACATTTTTATTTCAATTTCGTGTCCGAACAGGTGACCTTGTGGCTAGTAGATCGAGTTCGTGGTTACTTATTACATCGCTGATCCTCTGTTAGGATCCTAACTGCGCTATAATATATGTTACAACGCTAGCATACGTGACAATAATTGATGTTTTACGAGTCTGGCAGCGTTGACATCACATCCTTTTCTTCCTTTTTATCTTGTCGCTCAATTACACCAAATACCTACAAGATACTTAAACTAGCAACATATTTTTTTACAAAATAATTAAAGCAAGTTTGCTTTAGGCTTAGAACAAGCGAGTGCTACTGTTGGCGCATCCAATGTTTAGCACTATAATATCTCCTACACAGTTGGTACCACCGTCATTCGATTAAAGCCAGTAATTCGTTTTTTAATATCTATTAATCATCATCATTAAAGCCCATTAAAAGTGGACTGAACCTATGTTCAGCAGTCCGTATCCATATTGCCTCATATGGGATATCTTAGGGGATATTTGCTACATTTGCGACGCTTGTCAGACGGTACTTGGCAAACGCAGTTTTTTATTATTATTAATAATAATTTCCTCCAGACCGAATTTTGGTCACAGCGGTCTGTCTCAACAGAGACTAGCCATCAGAGCAAGGCAGGATTATAGTGCCCAAGTGTATGCAGGTACACTCTCTATTCTCTCACTCTCATAGTCCGATGGGACGGTAATTCGACAAAACCGGAGAGAGGTTAGGCGTATTATATATATATATATATATATATATATATATATATATATATATATATATATATATATATATATATAATTATATATATATATAATTAATGTGATAATTATATATATATATATATATATATATATATATAATTATCACATTGTATGTCGTTGTAATATTATTTTTATCATAGTTAGGTATTATAATTTTCTACATTGCTACATATACGTCTTATGTTAACATCGGTTGACTGGTAAAGAATGTCTATGGGAATTAATGTCGTCCCTTTTATCCGGTGTTGATAAATAAATATCAATTCTGTCAAATTAATTGGTCGTGATATTAAATCTCAGAGTATAACGTAAGAGGCGACACAGGGAAATTGAAAAAGAAGATGGGAACAACATCTTAATGATAACTTAATAATAATAAGTCTTGCGCCTAACCTCTCTCCGGTTTTGTCGAATTACCGTCCCATCGGACTATGAGAGTGAGAGAATAGAGAGTGTAGAATATATATATATATATATATATATATATATATATATATATATATATATTAATAGATTGATATCTTTTAATCTATTAAAAATAAAACCTCACATAAATACGGAGATAGATATGCAAAATTATTTTTCAACTTATGTTTAACTTTTAATAGAATATGGGTGACAAACGAGCACATTGTCCATCTGATACTAAGTATTACTTTATAAGTATTATTGTATATACTCGTACATCTACATTTATCATCAATTAAGAATCAAAATGCCTATACGTTGTCAGCCTTGAAGAGTAAGATGGAATGCCTCATTTCCAGTAATAAGGGTCTCCGGTTCTCTACTCTCACTATGCGAAACACAGCAGTATTAAGCAAATATTGTTTAATAACAGGTGATATTTAATTTAAAAAATAAGTTCTCTTACCGCTACGCCCAAGACTCCAAATACACGAAAGAGGACATTTTATAACTTGCCGATATAACTTGTGGCCATACAATGCGATTGGCGATCGCCTGTGTAGATACGATACAGAATTCCGACAATCTATTCACTGACCTCACCGCCCGAATGTTTACAATAGAGCCACAATGCGGAAGAAGTGAATCGGTTAATCTCATTAGTATAGTTCCGGCATCGGCTAATTGAAGAAAACTTCAAAAATCTGCTTCGCGCTTCCAAAAAATGATATTAACATGATATTTAACAAAAAAATCAGGAATTAAACTAATAAAATTCATTAATACATCTTATATTTATATTATGACTACACTCTATTCTAATTCGACTGTATGTTTTTTTTAATGTGTTGTTACCTCATAACTTTTTACTGGGTGAACCGATTTCGACTATTCTTTTTTTATTTTAAAGGTCGTGCCTCACATGTGGTCTCATATAAATTTAATCAATGTCTGACGAATAGTTTTTGAGTTATTTTTAATAATTTATGTGTACGTGGTGGAGCCATGCTGCAGCTACATTAGTAGTATAGTTGTAGCACGAATGGGTCGGCTCGACCGGGGAAGGACCACGCTCTCACAGAATACCAGCGTAAAATAGCAGCTTAATGCTGTTGTGTTTCGGATGATGAGTGTAGAGAACCGGAGACCCTTTTTAAGCTAAGCTTTACTTTTTCATTTGCGGGATAGATTGGGTGTTATTATCAAAACCGAAAAGTTTTTTATTAATCTTTTTTGAATACCACTCCCTTTAAGGCTGATTTGAAAATAAGTCCTTCGGTTACAATCTTCCTATTTGGGTCCATTTTTGGTCGTTATAGCGGTCAAACCGCGAACTCACTTATTATGCTCATTATCAAACAAGCCCACGTATTGTGACGGGCAACTACGGAACCCTACCTCTACATTGTGCGTGGCCCGACACGCACTTGGCCAGATTTCATAAAAAAAAATCATTTGGCATTGTAGCATCGCACTTGGGTCGTGTGGGCGAAAAAAATTTAACACAACCAAGAGACACTTGTCTTTCTGTCAAATATTTAGAAAGTTGGAATCCACCGGAAACATTGACTGCGATAAAACAAGGCGTAACTTGACCAAACCATCCGATGCGATTATCTGGTTAATGAATGACGACTTTGCGATAGGCTTATTTGAACTGAAAGCAAAAGGTCCGATAAATTTGGTTGATAACATTTAACAGTAATACCGCTTAAGCACTATTTATTATTAAATTGCCAAATGCGTGCCAACCGACTTCAAAAAGGAGACGGTACTCAATTCGACTGTATGGTTTTTTTATGTGTGTTACCTCATAACTTTTTACTGGGTGAACCGATTTCGATGATTCTTTTTTTATTTGAAAGCTCGTGTATTACACGTGGTCCCATATAAATTTGATCAATGTTTCACCAATAGTTTTTGAGTGCAATGTATAAGTGCTTTTACAACAAAATCCCAGAACATGTTCAAAGTTTGTCAATAAACAAGTTTAAAAGTTTTATTAAAGAAAAACTGTACAAAAAAGGTTATTATAATATCAAGGAATACATGAATGAAAATAACCCCTGGGAATAAGGTGATCGCCACCATGCTGGTTCTATGAAAATTCATTTAAAATTGTATAAACAAAATACTTGTTATAAAAAAAAAGTCCCGCTGGGTTTCTTGCTGATTCTTCCCAGGACAGAGGTATTTTCCGAACCAGTGGTAAATAAAATAATGACTTTCAATAAGTATTATGTAATAATCCATATTGAATAAAAATCATTCTATTCTATGCTATTCTATTCTATTCTGAGTTATTATTAATAACTTATATTGAAGTCGGTTGTATAAAATTTTTAATTTTAAATTATATAGATGTAAGACTGACAAACGAGCCCACCTGATGATAAGTGGCCCATAGACATCTACATCTATCCTCAATAAAGAATTAAAATGCAGATGCGTTTTCACTCCTAAGAGCTAAGATCAAATGTCTCGCTACCAGTGGAAAGAGTCTACGTTTCTCGCCACTACAGTCTGAATTTTTTCACCGTCTTACCCATTTCTGTCGCCAAGCATTATTATAGACTTATGTATTCCTATTAAAAAGGTCAATATAATTACAGGCTACTAGGCACTTCATGTCCTAGTCCTCAGAGGTGACAATTAATTGCTGACGACGACAATTTGCACGTGGTAGCCATGCTGCAGCTATATTAGTAGTATAGTTGTAGTACGAATCGGTCGACTCGACCGGAGATGGCCCACGCTCTCGCAGAATACCAGCGTAAAATAGCAGCGCATTGCTGCATTGTTTCCTATGGTTAGTGTAGATAACTAGAGACCTTAGAAACAAGGCATTCTATCTAAGTACTCAAGGGTGACAATGCATTTGCATTTTGATTTATAACCGAGGATAATATATGTCTATGAACCACAGCATCCACTTACTGTAGGCTATGTGCTCGTTTGTCACCTTTATACTATAAAAAACGTATTTACAAGTCTTAAATCATTTTAAATACCTCGAAAAACAATGTAACGTCACCTGGAACAACTATTGCGTGCAAGTGGTTGACATTTGACATTCGAAAGCCGGTCTCAATTGAAAACGTTAATGCCGAATTATCCTCTTCAATTAGCCGCATAATAATTGCGCAAGAAATGTGCGGGCTCTTGGTACACCAGTTATGTCACGACTTAATTAGCCGTGTACAATAGCTGCTAAGTTTCGAAATTGATTTAAGGAAAGCGTATAATCCTTTTACAAGCATTACCCTTGTATTAATCATCTAGAACATACGTAAGTTTTGTGTAGTCGTGTGATCAATCGTGTATTTCTATCGAAGTTTTGACTTCGGTATTTTTATTTCTATTCATTGTTCCTTCATGCACTATTAATGATTGTCACTACAGCTGCTATGGCTTAGGCGTTATATCATATTAGGCCTAAAAGAGACTTAGAAGAGATGCTTACATTTGATTATTGCGTCAATTAATAAACTACAAGAAGACTTCATGTTGTTTATTAATTGACGAAATAATTATAATGTACTAATTGTGCCCGACATGCGTTACAGTGCCTCTTTTTGTAAAAAAAACTTCGCTGAAGCACGCACAAAAAATTACTAAAGTTTCATCGAAATCGAATGAATGGCATTGAAACGCATAGAAGACGAATAAACAAATATTTATTCTAATATATTTGATTTGATATATATTTCAGTGATGATAAACTCACATGTACATTATATTATACATAGGAATAACTTGCATATCAATCCCCTTAGGCCTCATGCCCACGAGACCGTTTTTCGCCGGAGCTAAGCCCGGCGTCAAACCGGGTCTACGTTCGGTTATCAGTATTGTACAACACTATGAAGCCAATCACACGACGCCGGCGCTAGCGCCGACTCACCGCGCAGCCGGGCACGGTGCTCGCCTCCATGAACCCGGGTCGTATACAAACCATCTTGTGTACACGCTCGGACTGTTTCTACCCGGCGCCAGCAAAAAACCGGGCCGTGTTAAAACCCTCTCGTGGGCAGGAGTTCTTAAACAGAATTTTTCTGTCTTACATGTGTCTTATAAGTATTGATAAAAATAAGGAAACCATCTCTACAATACAAGAGACCTTTTTCACATGAGGAGGCATTTCACCCGCCATGCTAGGACAGGCGGTGCTAGAATATCCACTACCCCATATCGTCCCGTGGGTGTCACAAGAGGCGACAGAGAAAAAACTGTGGTTGCCAACCCGCCAGCCAAGTGAGGTAACTAAGGCATATCCTCCCTATGAGGCAATGTATAGGAGAGTCCTGTTTTCAGCAGTGAACTTTTATAGGATGTAGTGCCTATCCAAAGCCTATAAAAGTCCTAGAACAAGAACCAGTGGGAGTAAATTGTACGAAAATAAATTGTCAGTTTCTAGTTTTAAATATACATTCCCCAATTGTCGAAAATATTCTGACTTAAAATTCTTATTCCGTTCACTGTGAACATAAGTTGCGATTAAGCAATTTACACAAAATTGAGTATCGACGTGTTTTTGCGCTCTGTTAAGCGAGCAAAGCTCCATACGTCGGACACATACGTCGGCTTGCCTCAAAGGTTGCCCGCAAGTGGGTCGCACTGATGACGCGGCGTACTAAAACAAGCAAGCTTTTGAAGTTGCGTTTGCATCGGTGAAAAACTTTCGATAAAGTAACTGACATTACACTCTTTAATTTTTTTTAAATAGCTATTTCATAGACATATAAAGTTTATGTTTAGTATATTTTTTATACTCCTTTCTATTAAAAATATAATTTAATATTTTTTCATATTTATTCAATAGATAAATTTATTATTATTATTATTATACTGTACAACAAGTGCGTGTTGCCAGTGATGACCTATGGAACTGAGACGTGGTCCTTCACTGCTGGCCGGATGAGGAAGTCAAGGTTACTCAGCGAGCTATGGAGAGGGCTATGCTTGGAGTTTCTCTGCGTGATAAACTTAGAAATGAGGATATCTGCAGTAGAACCAGAGTGACCGACATAGCCCAACGGATTAGTAACCTGAAGTAGCAACGGGCCGGCCATATAGCTCGAAGAACCGACAACCGATGGGAAAAAAGGGTTCTCGAGTGGCGGCCTCGTACCGGCGCACGAAGTGTATGGATGCAGGTGGCTCAGGACCGTGCCTTGTGGCATTTCTTGGGGGAGACCTATGTTCAGCAGTGGACTTGTGAAGGGCTGTAATGATGATGATTATTATTATAACTCTAATGAAATAAATAAGTATGTAAATTTGTAAAATATTTGGCAAGTACAATAAATAACTTTATATTAAGTTTAAAGATATTAAATAAGTTATTAAATCACAGATAAAGTAATTTTAGATACATTGAATAAAGGTTTTATTATTTTCCTCGCAAACTTGCTCTTGTAATAAAACTAAATATACGTTTAGAGAATTTTATATGAATCATCATTTAGACCATTACAATTGTCATCAAAAGTTATTAAGTTTTTTCTTACAAGAACATTAATCGCGAAATCAATTAGATGACACTTTGTTTATTTAACATAATGGAACGGATACCATCACTAACCGCACTAACCACTTTAACTTAGGGCACTATCTGTCAAAATTGACAATTGACAAATGGCACTTATGCGTGTGTGTTGAAATCATATAAGCTATTGTAATCTGCGAAGTTATTTTCTTTTTATTATTCAATGTCATATTATCAAATTAAAGACTGGCATTTTCGAACGATTGACGATATTATATTATTTTTCTATTACTGTAAATTATTTTTATTTAAATAATATATGTTGGTCTAGATATGGTTGGTCTACTAAATTAGATCAAATTTGGTGTTACTCTTTATATTTTATTTTAATTCAATGATATATTTTGTTTATTACATACATAGCGACAAATGATTTAAATTATTGTGTTAAAATAAACTGAGATAGACATTAATTTCATTCTTATATGATAGATATACTCATTATAAACCATAAATGTATCGTTTATATTTATAGTATACTGTTTAGTTAATTTCAGTATCTTTTCTATAGAGTGAAGGTGACAAACGATGTATGCTCGTCCACCTGATAGAAACAGATGCTGTAGCTATTTAAGCAAAACTACATCTATCCTCGCTTTAGAATCATAATGTAGATGCGATGTCACCCTTGCGGAATAATATGTTATGTGTCTTTTTTACTAGTAAAATTGGTCTCCGATTTTCTACACTCAGCATACGAAATACAGCAGCATAAGTTGCTATTTCACGGTGGTATTCTGTGAGAGTGCGGTCCTTCCTCGGTCAAGTCGTAACCCATTCGTGCTACGTTTATAATATAGCTGCAGCGTGGCGAAACGATGTATGACTTCGCACACATAAAAACACCAATATCAGATAGGAAATCACATCCAAATGTACGATTTCGTACAATATATTTGCTATGATAGCAATTTTCATGGCAACGGTGGCAAAAGAATGATGTTCAATAACGATAATAACATATAACTAACTAGAACAACAAACTGTTATCTTATTTAAGTGAACATTTTTACCAACATTAAATAATAAACATTTAAAATTTTAACTTTAATTTATTAACAACGAAATAGAAAGGTGTTTGGTGGAACCATGGCTAAACAGAACACCAAGCCTCTCTCCCGTCGTATCGTAAGGGTTTAAATCGAACTTAAATATCAGCATCGGTGAAAGAACATTAAAAAGAATCATACTGAACCCTTGAGTTCTATTCAGCATACACTCTTTTCTGCCTTTTACCTGCGACAAAAATACACAGTTTTCCTTTTTGTTATCATTTTGCCGCGGATTGTTACTCACTGTGTATATTATGTCGAAATTCATTCACGCTCTCCACGTTCTGAACGCTCGAGAATGACAATAACAAAATGTCATTCTTTATTTTTAATCTTATTAAAGCTTACTCGTGAAAACACATTCTATTATATTATATGATTAAATGTATGTAGATGTTACTACGTCCATTGTATTAATCAAAGTTATTATACAATACGTTTATGTATAATGAGGAATTTAACTTTGTAATTTTATAAGTGGTAGAGCCATGCTGCAGCTATATTACGGTTGTAGCACTAATGAATCGGCTCGACCGGGGAAGGACCACGCCTCACAGAATACCAGCCTAAGACCGGCCACATACATACGGAATTCCGTTTCGGGATTCCGTTTCGATATTCCAATTTGGAATTCCGAAGGCAGCAAGTCCATATAAAATCTATGACCTTATGATCTCTGAAATTTTGTGGGCAAAACGGCATTGCGTATGTGTGTGACTGACCCGTTCGGAATTCCGAAACGGAATCCCGAAACATAATTGGATATGTATGTGGCCCGTCTAAAATAGCAGCTTAATCGCATCTGCGCATCTGTAATGCATTTTTTTAGGATAGGGTGACAAACGAGCACACAGCCCACCTGATGGTAAGTGGTTACTGTGACCCATAGACATCTACATCTATCCTCAATAAAGACTCAAGATGCAGATGCATTGTCATCCGTGAGGACTAAGATGGAATGCCTCTTTGCCAGTAAAAAGGGTTTCCGGTTTTCTACACTCACCATACAAAACACAGCAGTGTTAAGCTGCTATTTTACGCTGGTATTCTGTGAGAGTGTGGTCCTTCCCCGGTCGAGCCGACCCATTCGTGCTATAACTATACTACTAATATAGCTGCAGCATGGCTCTACCACGTTAAAATATTATTATATATTTGTATATTTGTATATTGATTCTTAATTGAGGATAAATGTAAATGTCTATAGGCCCCAGCATCCGCTTATCATCAGGTGGACTGTGTGCTCATTTGACACCGTTATCCTACAAAATAAAAAAAAATAAAAATACAACGTTTGACTGTCCCGTGAGTCATATATGAATATTTCGATTATTTAACTATTGTGTCTTTTTCGCGGGCAGGCAAGTTGTTAATACATCTGTGATTAAATATTATACCTACTAAACTTATCCGATTTGTGAAAACTTTTCAAAATTAAATTAAAAGATTTATATATAGTTGTCATTTAATACGACTATATCAAATAGCATACAGACATAATAATGTTTTGTGCCCAATGAGCTTTCTGTTTTCCCTTCTATCCAGTAAAGGAATTGATTTCTAGTGTATGCTTTAGGTCAATGGCTTTATTAGGCTAGATTAGGCTCGATTCTTGGCCCATTCCTGTTCTTAATCTATATTAATGACTTACCTTATCTTGTAGGGGACAATCACGATATAGTATTATTTGCTGACGATACCTCTTTAATTTTCAAACTGAAACGGCAGTCAATTAAATATGACGATGTAAATAATGCTCTATCGAAACTAGTACATTGGTTTAACGCCAACAATTTGCTCTTAAACGGCAATAAGACAAAATGTATTAAATTTACAATACCTAATGTAAAACATTCGAAAACCAATGTGCTCTTAAATGGGGAGGAGTTGAGTCTTGTGGATACCACTGTTTTTCTCGGTATTACTATTGACGCGAAACTTCAATGGGGCCCCCATATATCTAAATTAGCAAGCAGACTTAGTTCTGCAGCATATGCTGTAAGAAAGATTAGAAGTCTCACAGATGTTGAGACAGCTAGGTTAGTGTATTTTAGTTACTTTCATAGCGTAATGTCTTATGGAATTTTGCTATGGGGTAATGCGACTGATATTGAAGTTATATTTGTTTTGCAAAAGAGAGCCGTACGGGCGATTTATAATCTAAATTGTAAAGAGTCCCTTAGAGAAAAATTTAAAGAAATAAACATATTAACTTTGGCATCGCAATATATTTATGAAAATGTAATGTATGTACATAAAAACATAAATAGCTTTAATAAGAATAAGGATGTTCATACCTTAAACACTAGGAACAAACATAAGCTTGTAATGCCACTTACAAGACTCCACAGAATTAGTAATTCATTTATGGGGCAATGTATACGCTTTTACAACAGAATCCCAGAACATGTTCAAAGTTTGTCAATAAACAAGTTTAAAAGTTTTATTAAAGAAAAACTGTACAAAAAGGGTTATTATAATATCAAGGAATACATGAATGAAAATAACCCCTGGGAATAAGGTGATCGCCACCATGCTGGTTCTATGAAAATTCATTTAAAATTGTATAAACAAAATTATTGTTAAGTGAAATTATGTTTAAAAAAAAAGTCCCGCTGGGTTTCTTGCTGGTTCTTCCCAGGACAGAGGTATTTTCCGAACCAGTGGTAAATAAAATAATGACTTTCAATAAGTATTATGTAATAATCCATATTGAATAAAAATCATTCTATTCTATTCTATTCTATTCTAATGATTGCACGAGTTGATAATCGATAATAAACCGCTATATACAGATTCTGTTAACAATCAAAAATAAAATGTATTTTTATCTACAGCGTTATAGAGTTACTGATTGCCTTTTTGGTCTATTGGTCATAAATGCGATTGACAATTATGTGGTTCCGGGTTTAGACCCCGGCCAAAACCAGTCAGTGTCTTTTTTTGTCAAGAAATTCACAGTAGCTACCCGGAGTCATGAAGTTGAAGAAAGAAGCCTTACGTCCTGCGCCTGATGTCCCTTGGGTCGTATTGGTATTCCGTCGGACTATGAGAGTGAGGGAATAGAGAGCTATATTCCTGTCCTCGTAGATACTGGTCTTAGTTGATACTGGTCGCCTTGGCCGAAATTAGGTCAGGGAGACATTGCTATTATAAATACAGTTGACAATTATGATGTGTGTCTAACATTATAGTATATACTTATAATAAGAAAGCTTAAATTTCTATATATTGAGAGTTTTGAGGCTGAGATCAAGAATTCTCTTGTTCCATGAAATTGTTTAAAATTTCATAAAAAATTAATGTGATAAACATATCTATTGTTACCTCTTTGTTAAAGAAAAGAAACTTATCTAGTATTGAAAAGAAAGTACACACCTATAATGCCTTTCACAAATTCCTATAATATTAGCAATATTTTTAATATGACTTGTGGTCAGAGTTTATCGACCTCGTGTCGTACGTAAATATGTCAGACACGGTTGACGAAACAGTTTTTTGTCGCATTGATACTCGGTAACTATTAAACCAGAATACCGTGAACTGTAATTTCAAATCATTCGCTTAAAAAAAAGAATCACTCGCTATCCGAATGTTAATTGACCAGTCGATCACATGATTGATTCGATGTTAATTTTAATTTTAAATTTTAAAATTAAAATTAAAATCGAAAAAGTAAACAATCGCATTTTTATTTACGTGTGAATTCTGCGATTTTTCGGAACATACTTAAAGTGATTTATTACATGTTTATTATACCCTTACATCCTATTAAAGTCCACAGCTAAACATGGCCTCCCGGAAAGATTGTCTCAAATGTATGGAGTGTAGAGTAGAAGGAGGACCATCTCTGTATATGAAAAGTGTCCCTAAAAACGCGTCCAATAAGGGTGGCGCTGCAGTAGCATAGGATAAATAAAAAAAGCGCCAAAAGTAATTAGAATAAGATGGAGAAATAAACAAGGACCGACCAATCCGCTTGGTTTAGTACTACGTAAATAGTTGAGGTTTTGTATACTGGCATTTTACTAACTACTCTAGTCATGAAATATTTTAAATATTTGAATTCATTTGACTTCACTCCGTCTACAACAGCTATATTCATATCGTAGTTTTTCAGACGCCAGCGCTATTGTGGTAGGTTTTGGAACCTCTATTTTCAGTATATATTGGGACACTTTTTCAACTTTCGCACCTTATAAGATGGTTCTCCTTCTACTCTACACTCCATACTCAAATGGTAGATATTTGCCACAGTTGCCACGCTTGGTGAGCGCGTTGCTAACCACATTTTTTTATTTTTAGTCGTTATTAGGAAGACGCTGCTGCCCATCTCCTGGTTTGTTTCCCTCCGTCGCCTCTTCTACGACACCCACATACATATGGTGTAGTGGATAGTCTTACACAACCACTACACAGTAATTATGATATATTTGTGATTATATCTATAATAGTGTGAATTAAAGTACCATAAAATTCTTGGAATGAATACAGACTTACTCATCATATAAATGCTGCAGCTATCCAGCTCCTCGACATCACAGATACAGTGAGAAGTTTGAAAAGAATGAGGGCTATTAATTTTCTGCTCACCAGATGTCGCTATTTGACACTGAAATAAAGTTTTTTATTACACATCATCATCATCATCATCATTACAGCCCTTCACAAGTCCACTGCTGAACATAGGCCTCCCCCAAGGAATGCCACAAAGCACGGTCCTGAGCCACCTGCATCCATCGACTTCTTGCATGTCTTACCAGGTCGTCACTCCATCTCGTGGGGGGACGCTCTACACTTCGCCTACCGGTACGAGGCTGCCACTCGAGAACCTTTCTTTCCCATCGGTTGTCGGTTCTTCGAGCTATATGGCCGGCCCACTGCCACTTCAGCTTACTAATCCGTTGGGCTATGTCGGTTACTCTGGTTCATTAATATAATTACACAATATCATTTAATTCAGAAGTTGGTTGTTAATAAGAGTTTATCTGTATCTAGACAATTACATTAATACACACAAAACACTGCGTCAGTCGTTTGCTCTTTAATTTTTTGCACATTTTTAATCTTATTTATATAAAATATAGCTAATAGTACAGAAAGAAACAATAACTTTTACATTTTCCGAACAAATTAATTTCCCCGCTATGAAATCTCTCAAATATTACACCTCACTTTCTACTGACGCCGCTCTGGTGGCAGAAAAAGTCGTGGATGACCTCATTAGTACGTAATGTAATGTTGGTAGTGCAGTAATGAAAGAGCGGTGATGATCAAGAACAAAATATCTTCCCCTTAATATACACAATGAGTTAAGTGAACACATTCTTATTATAATAAATTATATTCGTTTAAAAAAGTAATTTAAAGTTATAGCCTAACGTCCTATTGCTTGGCACAGGCGTGAGGAGGCAGGAAAATATCATACAGTACTGTTTTAAAATATTTTTTTATAAAAATTGTGTGAATAAAAAACTTACAGTATACCTGATGGTAAGCGGTTACTGCAGACCACGCACACCTGCAGCCAACTGTACACAAGGATACAGATGCATTGTCACCTCTGAGGACTAAGATGGAATGTCTCACAGCCTGCAATTACACTGGCTCTCTGTACCTGTTAGACCGGGACACGGTACGGTTGTTTGATCATTTATTTTTTTTCTTTCTTTTTCAAAAACTTAACTAGGATTTTCACTAGGATTTTCTCCTGCATCGTGGAAGCAGTTTACAAACACAAATTGCACAAAAACAAACATCCAGACCCGGGACAAATATTTGTAGGCCATACAAATACTTGTTCCGTGCGGGATTCGAACCCGCCGCCCCCAGCGCAGCAAGTCGTTGCTAAGCCACGGAGCCGTTGTTTGGAAGCAGAAATCGGTGAGAAGGTGATGCTTACCTAGACGGAGTCACACCACCTAGTAAATAAGAATAGTCTAATATTACACTGCTGGCCGTATGAGGAAACTCAAGGTCGTTTAGCGAGCTATGGGCTATGCTCGGGATTTCTTTGCGTGATAAACTTAGAAATGAGGATATCCGCAGTAGAACCAGAATAACCGACATAGCCCAAAGGATTAGTAAACTGAAGTGGCAATATTTTTTTTATAGGATAAGGGTGACAAACGAGCACACAGTCCTGATGCTACACACTCACCACGAAACACAGCAGCGTTAAGCTGCTATTTTACGCTGGTATTGTGTGAGAGCGTGGTCCTTCCTCGGTCGAGTCGACCCATTCGTGCTACAACTGTACTATTAATATAGCTGCAGCATGGCTCTACCACGTAAAGAATCGATGAACCGACAAACGATGGGGAAAAAAGGTTCTCGAGTGGCAGCCTCGTACCGAAGTGTAGGACGTCCCCCCCACTAGATGGAGTGACGACCTGATAAGACGGGCGTGAAGTCAATGGATGCAAGTGGCTCGGGACAGTGCTTTGTAGCATTTCTTGGGGGAGGCCTATCTTCAGCAGTGGACTTGTGAAGGGCTGTAATGATGATGAATGACGATTACATTATTAATAACAAAAAAAATCTATGGAAAATTAAAGTTAAATGGGCTTGGGTACTGTGCTTAGTTAAACTATGCAATTTCATTTCATTGACTGGCCACATTATATGATTATGACTGACTAGTTTACTCAATTACGGTTGATTCACATGGAATAATAATTTACGGACATTCTGTTTGAAATAAATAATATGATATACAAAACTGGCATATTGTAATCCGAATGTGAAGCAAATTAAATTATATTTAAAATTAAATTCTTTCTTTATTAATTTCTTTATTCTTTTTATTCAATAATTTCTTCTTCCTTAAGTGCATTTTCTGCTATCGACTTTACTTAATTCTGCTAACTATTCCGATATAAACAAGTGTTTTTTTTTAATTTTGCATATGACTATAATAATTCAAAATTCCAAGTCTCCAGCTAATCGGGAAGTACTCGAATTTGAGTTGCAAGATTCCACCCGGAACGAGACAGACAGACAGACAAACGAGAAAGTAACTAAATAAAAGCGTGATAAAATATCCTTATCTATTGAGTACTTTTATAAATATTGATATTATATGAAGTTAATAAAAATCTACGGAGTAAATTAAACGTTATACGTGATACTTTTTGATAGCTTGTTAAATTTATAGTTAATTACATTTTGGTAGTTTTTAGATCATAAAAACCAGTTTAAAAACGCAATGTTTTATGAATATTAAACATTCTTAATAAACTTTTTTGGTGGCAAAGGTGGTCGTGTGTTAACCACAAGTGACAAGCTAGTAGTGTAGGGTCTTAGTTCAAATTCAATTAGACAGCGTCAAATTGGGTTTCCTAACACAAGCTTTCTGTCACACCACTGTAAAATAAAATCAATGTCAATATCACAAGGTTCTCAAAAATAGCTCTTAATACGTTATACTACGTGACTTAATCGCATGAGAGAGGTGTATTAAGCTTTGCAGTTAATGGAACGTTTAGTGACTTGAAAAGGTCGCTTAGAGCTGGCGATGGTTTGCTTCAGTGTAAGACACCCACGTATGTGTACGCCTCTACTATGTTATAGGTTTCACAACACGAGTCGTTACCACTTGTTTTTAATCGTGTTTAAATTACAACTAAAATTATTTAATTACAACTAAGGTTGTTACTACACAAAAGTCGGCGTCTATATATAGACTATATATAATATAATAAATACACCCGAGTAAAATAGTAGCTTAACGCTGCGTTGTTTCGTATGGTGAGTGTAGAGAACCGGAGGCTGACAACGTATTTGCATTTTATTCGCAAACAAAGATAGATGTAGATGTCTATAGGCCACAGCAACCACTTACCATCAGATAGGCTGTGTGCTCGTTTGTCAGCCTAATTCTATAAAAAGCGATAATCAACGATTATAGGTAAGGTCGTAAGTGTGCATCTTATATTTCTAAAAATAACACAGTAAAGCCACGCTAGAGCTGTATTTTTCATAGGATAGGGTGATAAACGAGCACAGAGTCCACCTGACGGTAAGTGGATGCTGTGGACCCATAGACATCTACATTTATCCTCAATTAAGAATCAAAATGCAAAATCAAAATGTATTCTGTGAGAGCGTGGTCCTTCCCCGGTCGAACTGACCCATTCATACTACAACTATACTACTAATATAGCTGCAGCATGGCTCTACCACGTATAAAATGTACTATGTACTGTATTATGACTGCAGTACGATTGGATCAGCTAGACTGGGAAAGGACTACGCCTGCACTGGATATGATTGTTAGTGACAAGATCCTGAGACCCATCTCAAAGATAACTCCATCTTAGTCCTCAGGGGTGACATACATTATTGATCCACTTACCGTCGGTGGACTGCTTACTCGTTTATCAACCATGTTGATATTTTGGTTTCAAATAAAATTTTAATACAAAATTATTTTTATAATAATCGAGTGAATAATAATCGAGAACACATGGTATAACAAACCTGTTAATAGACCATTGGTCGAATAACAATAATAATATATGGCCAGTTCATTTCGGATATACTTCCATTGTATTTTTTACATATAGATAGACAAGTATTTGATAAATAGCATAGCAGTATCTCATCTAGTAGCGTTCCAATACAATGGTACTCCCGCTTACGGAATGTTTAAAAAACTTCAACAAACTAGTTTCACAATCTTATAATACAACTATTTGTTTATATATATGTTTATCTCGTTCTAAAATACCTTAATGATAAACATATATATATATATATATATATATATATACGAGGTATAGCAGCACTTAATTGCAATTAATGACGTCAAATTGTAAATGGATCCAATTCGGGTTGCTCACGAACTATGAAATTTAGGGCAAACGATTAAGACCTGAGCTATTACGGCTTTCATCATAGAAACACAGTACATATCCTTCATACCGAATTTCGGTCCGCTCAACTCAACGGAGAATAGATATTTGCGCAGAACAGGATTGTAATGTACAAATGTGTGCGTAAACACAAGTGTACTCTCTGTTACCTCACTCTCATAGTTTTTTTTTTATAGAATGAGGATGACAAACGAGCACACATTCCACCTAATGGTAAGTGGATGCTGTGCCCCATAGAGATGCCTATTACTTTTAAATATATATTATTAGATGTACATATATACAGTTATTCTCAATTAAGAATCCAAATTCAGATGCGTTGTCACCCCTGAAAACTCGGATGGAATGTTTCCAGTAAAAGGGATTTCCGGTTCTCTACACTCGCCATATGTAACACAGCAGCATTAAGCTGTTATTTTACGTTAGTATTCTGTGAGAGTGTGGTTTTACCCCGGTCGAGCCGATCCATTCGTGCTACAACCATAATATAGCTGCAGCATGGCTCTAGCACGTACAAAATTACAAAGTTAAATTCCTCATTATACCTAACAACACCTATACGTAATAACTTTGATTAATACAATGGACGTAGTAAAATCAACATACATATAATATAATAAAACATGTTTTCTAGTGTAACCTATAATAAGATTAAAAAAAAAATGTAAAATTACATTTTGTTATTATCATTCTTGAGCATTCAGAACATGGAGAGCGTGAATGAGTTTCGACATAATATCTACAGTGAGTAACCACGTTTAAAATAGTTCGATAGGACGGCAATCCCACACAACCGGAAAGAGATCAGATGCAGCACCAACAGTTTTCCGTGAGTAAAACACTGCCAACTTTCTGACTCCGGTAATACTGAGCATTTCTTGTCAGTAAAACAAAATAACTGATTTTGGTCTGACTCGGGCTTCAAAGCAAGAACCTTTTAATGTGCAGTACACGTCACCAACGAGGCGGTCAACACACAGTACATACATGATATCTAATGTTAATAAAACATTACACGAAGTGGCGTACGTTTTACACTGCGCATGACTCGCTGCCAATCTTCGCTGAGTACAAATCAAGATAGAGCAGAACTCTAATCGGTGCATTAATCCTGCCGCCTTCATTGTGTCAGTAAGCGACTCGCTCGTATCTCTTAATTGAAGTCGCGACGGTGGCGCAATGATTATGAGGTGATATTGGGACCGAAGCTTTAAGCTCTTTCGAATGTAGTTTTCTTTTAATTTTGTGTGATGACAGTGAATTTAATAATTATATTATCAATGTGTCATAGGCTAACAAAATCTCACACATTTTATACAAGTAGACTCAATCAGCCCAACAAAGAAAATAATTTAAAATTAAAAATGTTGTACAACCGACTTCAATATAAATTATTAAGAAAATATATTGATCAGACCTTGATAAATTGTATGTATGGGACCACGTGTGAAGCACCAGCTTTGAAATAAAAAAAGAATCATCGAAATTGGTTCACTCAGTAAAAAGTTATGAGGTAACATACATAAAAAACATACAGTCGAATTGAGTACTTCTCCTTTTTGAAGTCGGTAGAAAAGACGGAGCGTTACGCACATTTCTAGTGACGCAAAAACCAGACCAAAACCATGCTCCTAACTTATTGTAAGAATACAATATTGTAACAGAACAAATGCATCTTAAATAATTTACAAATAACATGGTTTTAGGGACATATATTTGCGTTCAGCAAATATCATTTACTACCATTATCATTTTCATTATTCTTCACTATCACTTCAAGTGCACAGTATAGGATTCTCCTGCATACCTGCATATACCACAAAGCACGGTACTGAGCCAACTGTATCCATCGTCCCTTGTGTGTCTCATCAAGTCATCACTATACGCCGGGTCGCCGTTTACTTCACTTGCCAGTGCAGTGTTACCTATTAATAAAATCAAAATTTAATCCAGCTCACTGATCCTTGGATCTGATACTGACCACTGATGTTTGCCATAGTTGTCACGCTCGGCAGGCGGGTTGGCAACCGCAGTTTATTATTTTTAGTTGTTATTAGGTAGAAGTTGCTGCCCATCCCTTGGTTTGTTTTCCTCTATCGCCTCTAACATCCACGGTATGGATATGGGTAGTGGATAATTTTAGACTGCCAGGTTAATACCATGCCATACAATAGCATATCATACATGAGTTATTGGTATATTACTCGCTCCTATTGGGAAATTCCAGAAAGAACACTTTTTAATTAAAGTTTTCTGTATTCTGCAAATATAAAAATATGTGGTTTGTAACGTTTTCACTCTTTCGATAGATGGCAACAGACATAAGCATATATTTTACGTCAGACATAATTTACCCAGGTACTGCGACTGCCGAGCGTTGGTGATTAGGGCTCCCTACAACAGGAGCGGGCCCATTTTCAGCCATGGATTTTTACGGGCTGATAAAAAAGAGAAGATGAAATAAGTTTTCTGTCCTGTTTAATTAAAATTAAAATTACAATTTTGTTCATATCTTAATAACATCTGGGGTCTACTTAGTCTAAGTTGTATCATAATAATTATTTAATTAATTTTATTTTAGATTAAGAGTAATTATATATATAAAAAAATAATAATAAACAATTTTATGTGAGAAACGATAAATATTTTCATGAAAATTCATTTAAAAGATCAACAAACTATTTTACTTGAAACACTCCTGTACTTTTCAAGTTGGTAGCTTATATAATTTTGGATAATGGCCCAAATTTAAATATGATCACCTCGTTAACACGACCCTGTACTTTAGGAGTCATTTCATTATAATGTGGTCTTGATTTATGACACGTTACATACAAATTTCGTCAGTCATTGCGTATCCCAGAACATGAGATCAATAGGGTAGCTATAAGTTCAATTAATCTAGGACTATTCCTCCGAAATAAGTACTGTGTAAGTCTAATTACTTTCGAATACATAGGAGCAAACACAATTCGATTGCGATCCTCGACACCGTTAAAATTAGGTAAAATTATAATTATTGTTTTATTATGTTTCGACAGAATCCCAACACTAAATTTTTAACTGCAATTTTAAATGCAGGTATTGTCCGAAAACGCATAACCAAACATAGTATTTTTTTTTCAAAACCTGAGGTCTAGCAACACGCTCAAGAGCACACTAAAGAACTTTTCTACTCACTAGTACCCATCGATCATTAATAAAAAACTATATACACAATCAGTGACAAAAAATGTCCTTACCGAATTAGCGCCCACTCGAATGTTTGGGTGCGCTTTTAATTTGTACGTAGCTTTGTGAATATAACTTTAGGCAATGCACTTAAAGTTGAATTTACATTAATGTATATTTCTTTCGTTTATAAAGAACTTTTGCATGGGATTGTGTATCTAGTTTTTTATTAATGATCGCTGATTTATTAATGATACCATAATATTGGAATTCATTACACTTCTTCGATACCGTTACCGTTACAGTCTATTAAATTTCCTCATAGGAGGGATATTTGCCATAGTTGCCACGTTTGATAAACGGATTGGCAAACAGTTTTTTTTTTTAGTCTTTATTAGGAAGACACTTCTGCTTCACCACTTCTTGAAGTTTAAAAGCCATCCTATAGTTGTTCAAGATACGATAAAATAATAGATCAAATAATATATGTGACACATGTTATATGATTAAACATATTATAAGTGCTTCCCACGGACTAATTCGAAGGCGGGCTTCATTTTTATTTAAAAATGATAAATGTATGGTCTAGTGTTTAATGTACATTGCTGCTATGCCGCTGGTCCTAGCTTCACTTCTTAACTAGCATGCCCGTGGCTCTGCCCACATTATAATAGAAACACCCCGGCATTCAATTTATTAAAAATAAAAATATATTATATGTAAACTCAAAATATGGTCTATCTTTCTGTCAAATTTCATACAAATCCTTTAAGCTAGTTATATTATGTAATTGAGTAATAAACATAAAAAAACTTTAACACATATAAAAACTTATAATTTTATGGTTATGAAATAAATTAGGTATTACTTAAACATAATTTATATCCCGTTAAAAATTAAGACGTATGGTCACGCGTACATACATACTTGTTTATACATATAGAAAGTTGCTCCCAAATCAAACTGCCTGTCAACATTGCCCAACATCTAAACAACGGATGTTGCCATCGTGAAAAATGTCTTTCGATCCAAACTAGTCTTTATATGCTAGTAAATTAAATTTTTAGAATGAGATTTTTGGCGGTAATTTTTGTTGAACGTCAGGTTCTTCATATTGATTGCGGTTTGGGATTGCGAAGCAAGTAATTCTGGCTTCTTTTCTAATATTATAAAACTCTATAAAACTTGGTATTTAAGAAAGTTAAGGTAGTGAAATTGAGTACCTGTCTTTATTTTTGGACGCAGATTTGCAATTAAGTTTTCTTTGTGAACCTTGATTATTTGTAATTCACTATCTTTTAAAAAAGGATCCTCTGATATGTGAATAGTATAATATAAGTAAGTAAGTGAGGAATAAAAGCATAATATAAGGGCTACATATTACCAACTAGATACAGATCTTTCAGGAACTGAATCATTTCTTATAACTTAAATACAAGTTAAGTTGGATCATAAAAACAAAAAAAAACAAGCAAATTTTACATCAAGAATAAGTAATTTAGTTTTATCTTATAATATTCGAATTACAAACGAGATAATTCAACTGATGATGATGACCTTTTAAACAAAGAAGGTCATAGATGCATTGTCAACCCGAAGACTAAGATGAAATCATCATCATCATCCATGAATACCAGTGTAAAATAGCAGCTTAATGCTGCTGTGTTTCGTATGGTGAGTGTAGAGAACCGGAGACCTATTTTACTGGAAAAGAGGTATTCCATCTTAGTCCTCACGGGTGACAACGCATCTGCATTTTGATTCTTTATTAAGGATAAATGTAGATGTCTATATGAGACACAGCATCCGCTTACTATCAAGTGGAGAGTGTGCTCGTTTGTCACACTTATTCTATATAAAAAAAAATCATCAAAAATCCATATGAGTCTCTTCCGTTGTAGGGAACTAGGGAAGATTTGCCTCGCTCTTCACGCTTGGCAAGCAAATTAACAATCACAGTACCAGGCATGCACTTATGACGCTGATCATCACCGGTCTGGGTGTTTTACGTCTGGTGTAAAATTGGTGGTTATACCGCCATATAGCGGAAATCATGTGCTCTGTGGTTTTTGGCACTCTCCATATCTATTTTGAGTTTTTATCGGGAAGATGCTGCTGCCCATCTCCTGTTTCATTTTCCCTCTGTCGCCTCTTACGACACCCAAAGGATGAAGTGGGTAGACTCTCTAACGCCGCGACTACACGGTTGTAACCAACTGGCTCTTCTTCACTTCAAGCCAGAAAGTTTGCACGTTAAACCAGGTATCAAAACATACATACACATAATCACGCCTCTTTCCCGTAGGGATAGGCAGAGACCACTTCTTTCCACTTGCTACGATCCTTACATACTTATTTCGCTTCGTCCACTTTCATTACTCGTATTCCCTTCATACATGCTCTTCGGTTTAGGGTACTCTTGACCTGGCCTTTATATAGGAATAAAAAGAGTAAATTACATTGAAAACGCTATAATTTCGTATAATTTATTAAGGAAATATCTTCATTTCAAACACACAAAACAATTACGTTTACATTAATATTTGGCTCAGCGAGAATCGTACACTGAACTTAGCAAGCACGTACGTCAACCACTAAACCTCACAATTGGTGATGAAACTAATATGTATATTTAACATGAATCCATTTTCTCGTGGGAGTATACTAAGTTAGTATTGTAAACACCCGAAAATCTCATGGCCTCTGACAAATGGCGGTATTCCATTTCATATATAGCAGATGTAAAATACTATCTAGTGGTGATTTAAGAAAATCTACTACAACATATCATTCCTTGGCGTCATAAGGGACTATAGAGGGAAGCTGAAACAGTATGGGCAACGACATTTTCGTAATAACAGCTTAATAAAACAATCGGGTGCTAACTCACTTGACCTGTGTCGCAACTGTGCATCTTTGAGGCAGTCTATTGGAGAGCCCTGTGTTCAGCAGTGGGCTCTTTTATATGTGGCTGTAATGGTTATATGATGAAGAGCAGTGTCAATTGTATGAGATATCTGAATCGATGTACGCGAATGTGTCTGCTAAGCGTTGTTATAATAGCAGTCTTGCATAGGAAAAGCCCAGTCCAGCACTGTTACATACACTAGATTTTACTTAATAATAAAGAAGAAATTCCGTACCGTGGCCATATAGTGGCAGTGTAAGAATATCCACTACCCCATATCATCTCGTGACTGTCGTAAGAGGTGACAGAGGGAAACAAACCAGGAGATGAACAGCACTGTCTTCCTAATAACAACTAAAAAATAAAAGACTGCGGTGGCCAACTCACCTGCCAAATGTGGCTTCTAAGGGATATATCCTGCGTATAAGGCAATTTATAGAGGAATGCTCTGCTAAGAAATAGGCGTTTAGTCGGTTGAAACGACAATAATAAAGGTTAAAAAAATAAAAATAAACACGATACTTATTATGATCCTTTATATTAGTAGCAAAATACTTTTTTTATAGCATAAGGGTGACAAACAAGCACACAGTCCACTTGATGGTTAGTGGTTGCTGTGACCCATAGACATTTACATTTATACTCGATTACGAATCAAAATGCAGATGCGTTCTCACCCGCGAGGACTAAGATGGAATGCCTCCGTTTCCAGTAAAAAGGGTCTCCGGTTCTCTACACTCACCATACGAAACACAGCAGCATTAAGCTGCTATTTTACACTGGTATTCTGTGAGAGCGTTGTCCTTCCCCGGTCGAGCTGACCCATTCGTGTTACAACTATACTAGAAATATAGCTGCAGCATGGCTCTACCACGTATAAATACTTATGTTAAAATCAAAAAATATTTAACTTAATTTACTGGCCTGGTTAGACAACACAAAAAGCCGCCTGTACTTGTAAAAGACAAAGTTATGAAAATCAATCAATGTGTAAAATAACTTGAATATACACACTGTATAGTAGAATAGATAGCTGTAACAAATTAAATCCGCGCCGTAATTTCCTCAGCGTCCAGCCGAAACAGCTGACCACATTGGGCGTTGCAGAATCAATCACGGCCTTCTGAGAAGTTAACGGGGCCCGTAGCGACGGGCCGGCGGCTTTGTGCTTTCTTATTGCGTTCCTTTTTCGAAATAACGCAATTAAATCCTTTTTTGTTGTTACATTAATATCGTATAGAACGGTTATAGTATTACAGTGATATTGAATATGCGTAACTACCATTTTACTGATAAAGAGGGACAGAGCAATGGCCACAACAAATATCTTTTTCCTGAACACGTTTGATTAATAAGTGACAACACCAGTGACTAGCGTAGAAAAAGTGTAAAACAACAGTGTTTTTTAAACTTTTTAGATAAAATACAATGACTATAAAAGACTTTTATAGATTTTAAAAATATTTGCGAAAATGAGCGGACGTGGATTTTTTGGCTCTGGCGGCCCCGGTAGCAATCCATGCCGCATACGCCACTGGTCTACACCACAAGTTTTTATCAATATATTGTATAAACATGTTATGAATAAAAATTCCCCATAATTAAAAATTAAATTATAAATCATAAAAAAGATTGTGTAATAAGAAAGTAACCGTACAAAAGAATTGAATTTACTAATATTTTTTTCGTTCCATTCGATATTGCGACGTATTTTTTGAACTGCACATGAAAAAAGGACGTTAGAATTAAATTGAAAATTACAATACTTTCAAATAATGATGTAAGTACATTATATTTGAAAAGTATATAGTTATAATTCATTAATCATCATCGTCAGCCTTTGTAAGGATACACATATTGGAAAAGCGTCATCAAATACATAATATGCATTTTTTAAAAGAGTTGCTCATACATAATCACGTCGCTGGGGAGAAGGGTAAGTGAGATCCAGTGAATTTTTACCATCCTCTTTATCACACTCAACTAGTTAGTTATTATAGTTTACAAAATCTTGGCATATTCTTGTACCTTATGCCTTACACATTTTTAAACTTCCCGCTTTGAAAATTAATAATTATCAAAAGTAGAAAAGTTATAGATTTCGATCCGACTTTGAGAATGCGAGTTTTCATCACATCGCCACGTTTTGAGGTCCTACGAAGCCATTCCGACAATTCCCGACTGGATGTCTGGCCGAGGTTGTGTGTATGTGTGTGTGTGTATACAAGTATGTATGTAGGTATGTAAATAAAATTTTGTTTTACGATATCTTTTGAACGAATCAACCGATCGAGATGGGCAACACGGCTTTCGAAAGTGTTCATTGAGACTTCTAGTTGATTAGATTTTTAAGTCACTCGGTTGAGTCGTTTCAAAGATTTTCAAAAAATAAAAACCAATAAAAAATTAAATAGATTTTCGAGCATTGCGTTCGAAAATAATCGAAAATTCCAGTGATGTCCTGCAGGGTCAACCGTATTTCAGATTTTTTTAAGTAACTATAAGCATAAAAGGTAATTTTATGCTTATAGTTACTTATAGGTGCGCGCGTATCGTACCCTAGCGTGAGAGTGAGAGCGTGGTCCTTCCCCGGTCGAGTCGACCCATTCGTGCTACAACTATACTACTAATAAAGCTGCAGCATGGCTCTACCACGTACCGAATGTATTTTATATGTATTTTATAAATAGGCATACAGCGCAATATAAATTTAAAAGTAAAAACATACCTAATGTAATGGTTTCAAATCGACCTTAGAATTTCAACGATATAAATTAAATCATAACATGGTTCATATAATAAGTAATACCAAGCGTAAGATACAATAGGTGCGTGCGCACGACTATCCCAGTGACCTCGGGACCCGCGGCTACCCGCCGTCCATTCTATAGGACTTATACAATATATCATGGAACGAAGTATTGGGTGCCATGAATAGAAACTTTATTCCTAAACTTTGGCCTTACAAGAGTTTTCCATAATGATGACAGTTTAAAGTCATAACTTAGTTCGGGATATTAGCGATTCGAAGCATAAATAATGATATTTCAGAGGAGTCGATATTGCAAAAGTATTCATGATATTTAATAAACCATGACATATCTATTTTGCTGCCTAAGAAGGCAAAAACAGAGGATATTAATAAAAGGAAATCGTCAATCCTCCAAAAAAAATAGTCAATTTCAATCTAGGCTAAACCAGTGGGTGTACTAAACTATTTTGTTTAAATGATAAGGGTAATAAACGAGCATATAGTTAGCCTGATTATAAGTGTGGATACTTTGTCCCATAGACATCTACATCTATCATCGATTAGGAATGGAAACGCATACTCGTATGCATTGTGAACCCTAAGGACGCAGACGGAATGCCTCGTTACCCGTGAAAAGGGTCTCCGTTTCTCTACAATCACCATACGAAAAACAGCAGCATTATTTTGGTGTTTCACGCTGGTATTATGTGAGAACGTGGTCTCGCTCGAGTTGATCCATTAATGCTGCAGATATGTACTCGTATAGCCTGCACAGTTATAATGCAATGCTGCAAGCTAAATGCGTGGTGGAGACATTAGTAAATAAATCGCCCACCATATTGGTCAATTAGTTGCATAGGAGAGGACTATAGGAAATGCCAAAAAATTATATATTTTCTGACATATAGCGATATAACCATTTTAGAAGCTGTATATATGTAAATAATATATATGTAATAAGTGTATTGTTAAAGGTCTACATGATGTGATAACGACCACATGAGACAGTGTCTGTCATTCTTTTGAAGTGGTTTTCTTTCACCGGACTTAAGAATTGCTGCAATAATAATGATGACTTATCATTACAAACATGGGAATTGTAATGTACATAACATGTTTGTGCGTATGTGTGCTTAAGGTATCAAAAAACCTTATGAGTTTATTAAAGTTTTTGGGTGTACTATTCTCGAAATTGCCCTCGAGTATGCTTACCGAAAACAGAATTCCGTTCTGACAATTTAAATTGACCAAGAGATATAACGAGAAACCTTGACAATGTTTAGAAAATTTTAATGAGAGAGAGGATTTAAGTGAGCGGAATGCGCAATTACAAATTTTTCGTCCAATACTCCTTAAAAACTTAAAAGAATAGTTTTCCACCAGTACTGTCAATGAAATCAAAACGCAGGTCCTTCATTACCAGCTGTATGTTAGCGACAACTTCCAACTTACCAGCAATCTTAATCGGCAAAAGACTGGTCATGTAGCATAAAAACCAATATCACTGACAAACCCCACCTAATTGGAAAGACATTTCATCAACTTTAATTTATAAATATCATGATATATCATGTATGAAGTTAATGTTTGCAAGCAGTTAAGGATCAAGTAGCCTTTCAGATTTGTTATCTTTAATATCACTAGCTTTCAAAATTCAAAGGATTAGTTGACATTCAAAGGACGGTTAGTAAGAAGATTTGAGAGACTCAGAAATGTATCTTAGATTACTTGAGTATATAATAAGGAAAAATAAAAGTTAAAAGCTACATTTGAACTATGGAGATTAAAGTTTATCGTACTTCATCAAAACGTTCAGAGCTCTGCATCTCTGCAATACGTTACTATCATTAATGTCATCAAAACACTCGTGTACGTGACTTTGCGCCAAGTGAAATCACTTAGTTTACATCTCAAATGATACATTATCTACACACTGATGTAGTTGATGAATATTATAACTATTATTAAATCTAAGCCTATCCCTATATCTTTTGTTGTATATAGTTATAAAACTTCAACCGTTTCCTTGTTCTCCATTAGAGTTTTTAATCAATTTATGGACATTGACCTTGTTAAGATTGGACTACTGAATAACTTAAATTATGAGCTTTACCCATCGCGCTGGGTAGGTGGGTTGGTGAAAGCAGCAGATGAGGAAGAAAGTGGCATTCTCATACCGGTAAGCAAAGTGTAAAGCGACCCTCAACTAGATGGTGTGACGACATGTTAAGAGATGCAGGAAGTCGATGGAGGAAAGCCGCTCAGGACCGTACTTTGCGGCTTTCCTTGGGGAGGCCTATGTTCATCTGTGGTATTGTAAAATGTTGTAATGATAATGATAATGCTCTGGTTGTTTGCCGGTTGAGCCGACCCATTCGTGCTGCAGCCCTCATGTAGCTGCTGTAGACTCGTTGATTAAAAGTTAATATTATTAATTTAAAAGTTAATATTATTTCAATTTATATATAAATATAGGAAAAATGTCTTAAAATAAAAAAATAAAACTTATTCTTTAAAGAATAGCAACACCAACAAAGTTTCGAACTTCATTAGACAAATAGAATTCGCATTTCCGTGAGAGGCTGTCAACATTCGGCACCCCGCCATCTAGCCCGAGGCGGAAAGACCAATTGGCGCACGTTCTTTATTCGAAAAACGCCACCGGCAATACTTTTTTTATTTTTCTATGCATTTACTACTTTTATTGTACTCATTAATTGGCCAGTGCAGACTATTTTGTTAAAGGGGCCATTCGTTTATTGAAATCATATTCATTTATAAGATGAATAATTTAGTGCAACTATTGTGTTCATCTCTTGCTTACCAATAATACAAAAGATTTTTTTCGATATAGATGTGGTATGTATATGGTAGAGTCATGCTGAAGATATATTATGATTGTAGCGGGAATGGGTTGGCTCAACCGGGGAAGGATCACGCTCTCAATGAATACCAGCGGAAAATAGCAGCTTGATGCTGCTGTGTTTCGTATAATGGGTGTAGAGAACCGGAGATCTTTTTTATTGTAAACGAGACATTCTACCCGAAACCTCAGGGGTGACAACGGAAGATAAATGTAGATGTCTATGGGCCACAGAGTCCACTTACCATCAGAAAATAACAAAACCTCTAAATAGATAAACTACTATAATATATATTACATGCTTCCATTTAATAACGAAGTTTTATTATAATGTTATTAATTCGAATCGATTTCACTCATCTTATACAATACCTTGACCGGTACATTACAAGATTCTCAGTCAGCCGACAACATAAATACGTAGTAATTTTTTTTTATATGAATCAAGTCAGTGCGTTAGTTACCATTTTATTTTGTTAATTGTATTTTAATAATTATATTTTTGTATTGGTTTCAATTTTTTTTTTGAAATATGTGGAAAAAACCTTAAATAAATGACTTATTATTAATATTATTAGAAGCAAATCTGTTGCGATATATGCACATAGTACAAATAGGAACACACACTTCCCCAATAACCCAGGGTTAAAGGCACTACGTGGAAATCCACTTTAGGGCGGCTAAAAACGGATATTGTACAAAGTGTGCAAATTAGGCGCGCTTGCAACTCACACAAGGGGAGAACTTGTGTGTTACCATAGTTGAATTTTTGTTACCATACTCAAAGTTCATTTTTGTCACTTGTTACCTTTATTTGTTACCAATATTGTTATCAGGAATAATATATTGCATGATAATAACCCCTGAAAATGAGGTGATCGCTACCAAGCTATTTCTAATTTGTTTTTTGTTGTTAATTGTGTCACATATATTATTGTAAGATGTTATTTTGATTTCAATGTTACTCTTTATTATCTCTTAAAATTTTAATTAATGTGCTATTTCACGCTGGTATTCTGTGAGAGCGTGGTACTTTCCCGGTTATCCGACCCATTCCTACTACATATATAATACAGCTGCAGCATAGCTGTACCTAAACAGCCTTAAATAGCCTGACCAGTAACGGAGTACAAAGAGGTAATATATTTGCTGGAACTTGGCTTTGGAACCCCTACAGAAAAGGAGTTCTAGCACCTAAGAGGATAATATCGAGTGATCCTTGAAATTTCACTAAACGTCACTACTCTTTAAGTATTACAATAAAAATACTAATTTTTGAAAATTACATATACCGTCCGTTTGTAATGTCAAAATAACAGCTTTTCACAAAATGAAAGTATATACAGTACTTATAACAAAAATACGGTTTTTAAAATTTTTATCCCTCTGTCTGTTTGTTCCGGCTAATCTCCGAAACGACTTGACCGATTTTGATGGGACTTTCATTAGCAGACAGATGATGTTATAAGTAGTAATTTAGGCTTTTAGTTAAGAAAAAGAATTAGGGTTCTGCGCAAAAAAATAAAAACCAAAATTACACGCGGGCGAAGTCGCGGGCACAACTAGTTTAACATGAATCAAAATCATAGTGAATCAAGTACCAGTACAATCAATGAAAATTTACATTTTATGGTATAAGGGTGACAAGCGAGCACACAGTCCACCTGATTGTAAGCGAATCAAAATGCAGAAGCGTCTTCAGCCGTGAGGACGAAGATGGAATGCCCTTTTTCCAGTAAAAAGGGTCTCCGGTTCTCTACACTCACCATACGAAACACAGCAGTGTTAAGCTGCTATTTTACGCTGGTATTCTGTGAGAGCGTGGTCCTTCCCCGGTCGAGCCGACCCATTCGTGCTACAACTATACAGTTAATACAGCTTCAGCATGGTTCTACCACGTTTAAAACTTTTACGAAATGACAACAATCGCAAGTATACGTTTTGTAATTCTGTTAGTAAGTTTTGCGCTAATTAATCCTTACTAAAAATATCAATTCCTAAAAATCTTTCGCCCATTGAACACTCTCTTTTGACTATAGCATTATGAAACAAATTATACAGATTACTTCAAATTTATTCCACCATATTAAATCTTAAGCACCGTGTTCATCAGACTGTGACTATTATCAGTATATTCTGTATATAAAGGCTATTGTACACTGCACAGGCGAGTAGTCACCAATCGGCGCGCGTCGCCCGTACCTACTAATTAACGTCATGGCACTAAGGGTGGGGCGTCAAGGCGTTAATACGTGTTCTCGTTGGAAAAATATTTGCTCAGTCAGAAACGAGTTCATTTCGAGTTAGATTCAGTCATTTTGGAACGTTAACTTATTTTAAAGTAAACTTACAGCCTATATACGTCCAACTGAGTAGTATGGGCCTCCTCCTATTTCTCAGAGGGTTAGGAAGCGCTTAGTCGCTCTGCTCCAGTGCATTGGCGTGGTTCACATGTTTTCAATATAATTTTTATAGTATATATAGGTGAAATAAAACAGTCCAGCAGAAGAATAAGCAGTCCATCTGATGGTAAGTATATATGCTTTGGCCCATTGACATCTACATCTGTTTTAGATTAAGAATTAATGTGCCTTATTTCTGATAAAAGGATCCCTCTTCTACATACCCATATACTAAACACAACAGCGTTAAGTTGCTATTTTATACTGGTATTCTGCGGGAGCGTGTTCCTTCCCGGGTCGAGTCGACTCATACGTGCTATAACCATAACATAGTTGCAGTGTGGCTCTAGCACCTGTAATCCTTATACGTGCAAGTCTCCTCACGGTGTTTACCTTCACCGCTCCAAACGTCGTAAATCAACGCTTAAAATTGCAATAAGCAATTCATTAAATCCATCGTATCCGGGTTGCTCCCTTACTGTGATATTTTTAGCCCCTAATCTGCCAGGGTTTCATTAGTACAGCACCACACATATTACAATCAGGTGGAAAACTGTAATACAATAGTATTAACGTGTTATTTATTAATTTATTTACAATTTATTTTATTTATTTAAAAAGGATTACAGAGAGCGATCTCAATTTCTCTAGGCAATCTCTCCCAGGTGACATTTGACTAGCCAACCTTAGTTCATGGATTTCCATAAAAATGGCATTCAAATGCATGGCAAAAAAAAAGCGGGACTCACCTGTAAAAGTATAGATTGACGAAAAATATTTTAATATAAGTGATTCTTGTAATTTTGCACATTTAAGTATTTTCTTATTCTTTAGTACGAAATCGTAACAACCCTTGCATTTGTATTTAAAGTTTATCATCATCATCGTCATCACAGATCACAAGCCACTGCTGAACATAGGCCTCCCCCGAGGAATGCCACAACTGTCCCGAGCCACCTGCATCCATTGACTTTCTGCATGTCTTACCAGGTCGTCATTCCATCCAGTGGGGGGCGCCCTAGACTTCACCTGCCGGTACGAACCTTTCTTCCCCATCGGTTCTCGGTTCTTCGAGATATATGGCCGGCCCATTACCACTTCAGATTACTAATCCGTAAAGTGTATGTTGGCCTGTAATTATGACTTAATATGATCCACGCTTAGCTTATATCTAGACTAAATCCAGACATTCCCATAGAGTAAGAAATGAATCTTCATTCGAATAAATAAATCTATTAGCAAACTATCTAGCCGTATACCATAAAACGGACAATTAAGGCGTCCCACGCACGTCTTTCTCGAGACGCTTACGCTGAAGCTCTAGCAACGGAATGTCCCTACTCTCGCGGGATGGTTGGCAAGTCTATTGATGAGTCTCTTATGCCGTCATCAGACTAACACCCTTAGGTCAAATAAAAAAAGCGATAGTATTTCCTTTTCTAGATTTAAAACTAGTTTCCTTTACATCGACACACAAAATAATTAAAAAAGTTAAAGTTACAGTATATGTCCCACTGCTTGGCACAGGCCTCCTCTCATTTCTGAGAGGGTTTTAGGGCGAGGAAGTGTCCACCGCGCTATCCCAATGCGTGTTGGCGAACTTCACATGTCTTCGAAATATTTTTTTTCTTATTTCTCAGACATGCAGGTTTCCTCGCGATGTGTTCCTTCACCGCCGAACACGTGGTAAACAGCACTTAAAATTGCAATTAACAATTTCATTGATGCTGGTGGGGATCGAACCAGGGTTGTTCGCGTACTGTGAAATTAACATCGAGCGCTAGTTAGCGCTCAATACAAAATAATTAATAACATTTAATTGGTTAATCACCTCTTCTTAAAATATTTTACATCTAATTGTAAAAAGAATAAAAACAACTTAATCTAAATGGGGGACAATTCGATATTTAAGATTGAGTTAGATAGCGATGGTCAAAGGTGTGGGTACAGCGTTTTCGTTATCGAAAATACTTTTCGTTTTATTTTTAGAAATTTAAGAAATCGTGTTAAGATTAGAGTTGATAAATCAAGGAGCTATTAACTTCAGCACCACGACAATTTAAAACGTGAATAATATTCTCAATTTATTACCAGATAAGAATGTGTTAGTACTTTTAAAAGTAGAAAATAAGAAGGATATAAAATAGATAAATCATTAATATCACAAAACAGATCTTATCAGCGGAATAATCAGTCTTTCTATTCAGTGACCTAGTTTTTCATTGTACTATATCTAGTTACCAGTAACAAAAAACCCAAACTTGTAACTTAATTCTCATGTTTCTTGAAAGCCTTATTTTTTAAAATTCCAATAACATTATTAAAAATATTTATACTCCCGCCTATCCAATTGGCTAGCCATTTCGGAGATTAGCCGAATCAAACAAATAGACACAAACATAAAATTTATAAATTGTGTTTTTGTTATAAGTACCGTATATATTTTCATATGCATTTAGTAATAAATTGTTATTTTGACATTACAAACAAACACTTTAATTTTATTTATTTGTATAGATAAATAAAGTAACGCAGACGAAAGTCATTATTATAAACAAAATATAATGATGAAAGAGAAAACAAATTGATCTCAGTGCGTACATTATCTGCATAACTTTTATACCAATAAAAAGATTTTAAAAGCAAAAATCACGGCGAAGGTTTTATGAATTTTGTCGTTACAAAATTATAACGAACGAAGTTCTCTGAGATTTTCTGAAACATTAGTAAGTTTTAGCAAAAAGGGTCATATGTGAAGTCAAGCCGGGAGCAAAATAGTACCCCGAGGGCGGTTCGCCCGCCCTCCGGCAGTTGCCCGCGAGACGTCAACGCGCGCGTTTGTTGATTTGCCGACAAAACCGATTCGCGGTCACGCGTTCACGCTTATCATAAATCTCAACTACTCGTTTTCAAAATGACTATAAATTAATGTTATTTGTAGTTTTACGTTTTAATAAATTTTTCAAAGTTGTTGATACAGACAAAAGTAGAATTTACTTAAGCAAAATTTTATCTCGTACACGGTGACGATTTTCATAAAACTTTGTACATTTCTTACGTTAAGCCAAAGTACACTACAGTTGGCTTTCTTTGATAAATTTGTAGTCAGCCTTTTAAACTTCTTATCTCCCATATTTTTTATAATTAATTATATTTTAAATAAAAAAAAATAGAATGTATAAACTTGCAATGAGCCATAAAACAAATAATCTTAAATTGACCGTGATCGAACCAATTAACAATTTTAAATATGTTTTGATCGCAGCGGTTTTTTAATCATAAAACAACCATAAGAGCATCCACCTACCGCAATAGAATGTAATAATAAAAATATAGCTGCTAATTAATATCTAAAATTCCTCTGAGATAAAACAATTTACTATCCATAGATTAATTATTTTCTGTACTCTTTCTAAAGTAATCGATTTCATACGCCATGAAGAATCGATTTTATATCGTTATTTGCATAATAATAATATAACATGTTAATTAACTTATGCGTTTTAAAATTTAATTACACGTATCAATTTATGAAGTTACTGGTCGCTACCTAAACGTTTTGGAACTCTTACGTATTGATTAAAAATTAAATTAGATTAGGATTAATTAGAATTGATAAATGAGGTGAACGTGATGTTATAATATAATCAGTTACAAAATAATGACAGGTAGGCTTCGAACCTCAGTATATCGTCGCGCACCCGGGGCATAAGGTGGCAATTTAAAAAGCAATCACTAACCGATCGCAGCTGGAATCGTCCGCCTTTCAAGGGACCGGTAATTGTCGAATGTCGATATTCGAAAACGATTAACATATTGTTTTTATAACATTTGCTTTCACCGCACTACTGTAATATGTGAATACTTCTATTGATACACGTGTAATCGATGTTTTAATTCGGTTGCTGCCGCTAGTGTTTAACGACATCGAATATTTAGACTATTTTAAATAAAATATTTTTAAACGTTCAGAAATGAAATTATTTATTATGTGTTGAAAACGTTAAGTGGATTGGTGTTAAATAAGAAATTTTATAATTTTTATCTGTGAATTGTGAACGAAAAACTGGCGCTGGCGTACGTGGATTTATCAAGCGTGATTGAGGTGCAGGTAAATACGTTTCATCTAAGTATTAATATTTTAAAACGCTATGTTGTTTATTTTCGAATTAATAAATTATCATCAAATATAAAAATTTGTCCTAGTACATATTGATAAATTATTCAACCAAATCAGGATTTTCAAATCGCTGATTTCTTAACTCTCTGTACATATCTGTCGGAAATAATATAATTATAAAATAAAATTGAAAACTATTAAAGACTACATCATTTTCTTTGGGTTTACATAATGGTGTTTTAAACATAGTTTTCATATGCTTTATTATAATACGGTGATACATAGAATCTCTATGGTATATGAGTATTTAATATTCATTTATCCATATATCCATCCATCCATTACTGCTTATAAAAGTCCACAGCTGAACATAGGCCTATCCCCCGTAGATTGCTCCACTTTAAGTTGTTATTAGGAAGATACTGTTGCCCATCTCTTGTTCCAGTTTCCCTCTGTCGCCTCTTACGAAACCTATGAGACGATATGAGTGGATGGATATTCTCACACGGCAGTACAATATTTAAGCATAATATTTTTTGCCACACGGCCACGGCTTAGTTCCAGTTCGATGCAACTTGGGAACCTTTAAAAAAGAGCCTTCTCTGGCCCAATTCCTCTGGTGCTGCAGTAAATCATGGGTGGTGGAGAGCAGTATGCTCATTTGCCTCCTATTCTATAAAAGTATAGGATTTTGTCCATAACCGTGTAGTGGCGGAGTAAGGATCATCCCGTGGGTTTCGTAAGAGGTGACAGAGGGCAACTAAATTAGAAGATAGGCAGCAACATCTTTCTGATAGCAATTCAAAATAATAAAAAGCTACGGTTGCCAACCCGACTGCCAAACGTGGTGACTGTGGCAAAATCCTCCCTATCAGGCAATCTATGAAAGTGACCTATGTTTAACAGTGTACTTATATAGGCTGTAATGGATAGGATTTTGCCTGAACACTGCGTATAGGAAAGGCCGAGCAACAGGGACCTTGTTTATAATTCATACGTTGCATCCACTAGAATTTCAAATCTGGAAACCGCAGCCAAATACTAGGTACCCTAAGTTTTTAATTTATTGTCTTTTTAAAAAACGTTAGCCCCACACTAGGATTTTCTCCTATATCGTGGAGGCAGTTTACAAACGTAAATTGCACAAGGACAAACATCCAGACCCGGAACAATTATTTGTAGGCCATACAAATACTTGTTCTGTGCGGGATTCGAACCCGCGGCCCCAAGCGTTGCAACTCATTGTTAAGCCACTACGCCACGGAGCCGTCAAATATAGTCGGTTATACCCTAATTGAGGCAAACTCAGTGTCATATTTAAAAGTTTAAAGGAAATCCTCTTTAACACACACAAACGCATTTCGATATAAACTAACGGGCGGAGTACATTTCGAATTAATTGAGAGACATATTATGTACCATATATCAAATAATTTATACGTCATTATAATAGTCTTTAAAGATAGTCCATACAGCGTTTATATTATATATTGTACTATACTATTGATTGATGAACGAACGCTAACAAACAACAGTACAATTTCAACATAAGAAGAAAAGAAATACTTCTTATCATACGCAAATCCAATCAGGGCCGGGTCAACCATTAAATGAACTTTATAGGCAATACATTAAAAAGCCGGCAGCGATAAAACAATCGTCCACAACACGCAAATGGCCTACCGTTATAACATTGTTTCATTCATTCATCACAGTCTGTACAATAGTCCACTGCTGAACTAAATGTCCATATAGATTATAGATTAGGGGCCGTGTAGTGCCAGTGCAAGGATAATCACTACCCCATATCATCCCGTGGGTGTCGTAAGAGGCGACAGAGGGAAACAAATCAGGAGATGAGCAGCAGCGTCTTGTTAATAACGACTAAAAATAATAATAAAACTGCGGTTACCAACCCGCTTGCAGAGCGTGGCAACTATGTCAAATATTTCTCCTGTGATGCAATCTATAGGGGAGGCCTTTGTTCAGCAGTGGACTTTAATAGGCTGTAGCGGTAACGGTAACAGTACAGATGATTAAAGGGAAAATTTGCCATACTCGTAGTTGCCACGCTTGGCAGGTAGGTAAGCGACCGCAATTTTTTATTATTATGAACTCTTACCAAAAAATGGTAGAGCCATGGTGCAGCTATATTAATAGTATAGTTGTAGCACGAATGTGTCGGCTCGACCGGGGAAGGAACTCGCTCTCACAGAATACCATAGCGTAAAACAGCAGCTTAATGCTGCTGTGTTTCGTTCGTATGGTGATTGTCGAGAACCGGAGACCTATTTTACTGGAAAAGAGCCATTCTATCTTAGTCCTCGCGGCTGACAACGCATCTGCATTTTAATTCGCAAACGAAGATAGATGTAGATGTCTATGGGCCACAGCAACCACTTACCATCAGGTGGACTATGTGCTCGTTTGTCACCCTAATTCTATAAAAAAATACACCCACAAGATAATATGGTGTAGTTGACTGCCTTGCGCTGCCACTATGTTCTATTTTAATTTATTAAATATAAAAATTATTTTGTATGAGACGACTCCACAACTCCACAAAGAGGTATAGGGGACCTCTTTGTGGAGTTTTCCCGCCACTCGCAGAAAGAGAAAAGTCTTGTATCCAGGAGTAGGACATTAGAAGGTAGTTATTTTACTTTTATATTTAAAACATAACGTATAATGGCGAGCTTAGAGATTCAAACCGTGTCACGTGTAATTTATATTTATTTATTTAAATCTTCATTGCATTACCTTTATGAAAAGATACATAGACGTGACTTAATTAATGTCTATAGGGATTTTCTACCAGAAAATCATGGAGTAGTCAGAATATGATGTAGGTGTATCAAATTAAAAAAAAACTTAAAATGATTAAAATCTAAAATAATCATAATATAGCAAAGGATATATAATAATAATAATAATAATGTAACTTTATTTCAGACATAATTAGTCCATATTAAGTGTAAGTATATTAGTAACAATTTTACTTAATAATATAAAATTAATATAATATCCTTTATTATATATATAAGGATATATATATATATATATATATAACAAAGGATATTATGTTATATAATATCATGAATATAATAATACCTACACATAACAAAATCAGCGCTATTCAGAAATTAATTCTGTGTCTTTAAATCTAGCTTTTGTACAGAATCTTATAGCGTATTTAAATCGCTTTCAAGAAACTACAAAATAAATTTTTATTATTATCGTTAACTAATAATCTAAAATAGACGCAAGTCATAACATTGTAAAGGAATATAAATAAGCGAAATCAATCACGCGTTTATTCAACGTTTGGAAAGCTTAGTAAAAAATCGCTGAACCACTTTTTTGAACAATCTGTCAGCCACATAATATAATACTCAAACAAATTTAACTCTTAAACTCTCAACAATTTTAGCGTTCAGAGATTTTTTACTTATCCTCTTCCTTCAGTCGTGACCGCGTCACATGGTACACGTGAGTCCTTAGTTAGTAATCGCTAAGATTCACTACTTACTATGTTTTACTACAAAACTACTAGTGTTATATGATAAATTATTAAAACTTATTTACGTATAATTAATATATCTTCTTTTTTTTAATTGATTTGAATTAAATGCATGGTTTTTATTTTTTCATAACAAACAAAATAATCATACACAAAGGCCGTTTCTAACAACTTTAATTATGTGCATTAGTAGAAACCGGTTTCACTGTTTTTTTACTGACTACTGCTCCGGAAAATTGTTTTTTCGGAAAATGGTTTTCTGGTTTTAGCTTCAATTTAATGGCACTTACTTAGATTATTGATAGGTATCCTATCAATAATCTAAGGGCACTTATTATTTTATACTAATATATTATTTTTGACGATATTTTAAATTGTCTCAGCGATCAGTTTATTTTTTATAAAAAGGAAATGACAAATAAAGACTTCGCAAGGCAATTCAGTTTATTAGTCCACCTAACGGCACATTTGCAGCCAATGAGGGCTAATAATATTCCGCCCACCAGATGTCGCTAGTTGAAACTGAGGTGTAAAGTGTTTTGTTACACAATATCATTTAATTGAGAGGTTAGTTTTAAATAAAAGTTAATCAGTTTCTAAAGTAATAAATTAATACACAAAACAATGCCTCAGTGGTTTGCTCTTTAATTTTTTTGTACATCTTTAACTCTTTTTTTTTTCTACTTTTATTAATATTCTGGGGTTTGGTTTATTTATTTTTAATTCGAAAAATTTTACATTTTTCGAACAAATCAACTTTCCCGTTATGAAATCTGTCAAATATTTTACCTCACTTTTAAGTGGCGCCGCCCTGGTGGCAGAAAAAGTCACACAACCTGTAATTATACTGGCTCTTTTTACTCTTCAGACTGATCCTAGAGGGTGGAGTTCGTCGTGGATCAAGCTGATCTAAGATGGTTTCCTGGTCAGAAAAAGTTCTACCAACTAGTGCAAATATGAACAGTTATATTATTAATTATTATAGTATATTACAAATGGTAGCACAGAGCGCACGTGTTTCGCACGTCACGCACACTCATTTAATGTGATCTGGCCTTAAATACTCGAATAGTGGCATTTTTGACGTGGTCTTCTCTCCAGAAAATCAATGTTAAATGTCAGTCTAGTCGATGAATCGGAAACTTCGGAATACTAAGAAGTAACAATAATAATTTTATATATTTAAGTACTTTACACTCTTTACCTCTACGATCTCAAAATAATCTCCTTCTCAGTACTCCTAGACATTCCTCTTACTTCTATTCTAATTCTTTTACGGTTACCGCTATACGACTACGGAATTCTCTCCCCTTACATATTAAAGAATCTAAATCTCTTCCTATATTTAAAAATAAATTAAAACTCTATTACCTTTCCTCTTAAGTTACTTCCTGTTGCCTGTCGTCATTCACTTTTTTTTTCCTTTAATCGCTTATGTTCTTCTATTTATCTTTCTATATTATTACTGTACACCCCTTCCGCTATCTTTTAAAAATAGTGTCCTCTGCCCTAAGGTTGCCTGGAAGAGATCGCTGTTTTAGCGATAAGGCCGTCTGTTGTACCAATGTCCCTTTAAATATATAAATATTGTAATATGTTCCTTGGTGTACAATAAAGTATATTTTACTTTTTTTTTTACTTTACTTTAATTTTTATTTTCTCCGTTCAATAATTCTTCTTGATTTTGAACAATGTTCAATGCACCGCAGCATATTTTTTAGCCATACATAAGCCGCTGCTCGATATTAATCTCTTAAAATAGCACTAATTGGAATGCATAACTTAATAGATTTACTTCACACCATGTTAGGAAATGGATCAGCGCAGAGGCGACAACCCTAGCACGTGTGCTGCTCCCGATCATATATAGTCTGTGTAATTTGTGTAATGTGTAATGATTATTGCCCATGTAGGTAAAAAGTGTCCTGGTTAATAATACTGACAGTAAAGAAAAACCGCGTCTCTAAATTAAAAATAAATCTGTACCCTGCATCGAGACATATATCTATACTATATAGAATGTTACTTTATTCTTTTTAAACTAGAGTGTTAAATGTAGGTAGCTAATTATAGGCAATCTCCACAGTAGTAACTAAATTACTCACCTACATTGAATAATTCGGACAGGTTATAATTTTCACTTAGCATCCGGTATAGAAAGCATTGATTAAAAAAACTCGATCCATCATAATCGATTATTCGTCAACGCGGTAACTCGAGATAATTTTAAATTTGGCAATTGATCCAGATTGATACGGTAGATTTATAAGGTAGAATATTCGGGCCAATGTACGTTAATTAAAGTAACATGTATTTTATTACACAAACATTAATTCTGCTAAATTTATTACACAAATTAGCTTTTTAAAACAACGTGCGACCTTTTTAACTAGACCGTCTACAAGTTCTGCCTACAGGTTGTTTAAAATAGGTGTGGCCATTTTTATCAGATTTATGTAACAAAACGTTCATTTTTAAGTAAACTTGTTCTCTTGAAAAGCCGTGGCAGCTCAGGGACAGGTTGCTTGCGATTGATAACCAGTGCTGGCAGCACTTCAATTTAATTAAAGTTTTAACTTTTTTATAGGATAAGGGTGACAAACGAGCACACAGTCAGGGGGACGATGGTAGGTGGTTGCTGTGGCCCATATACATCTACATCTATCCTCGATTACGAATCAAAATTCAGATGCGTTGTCACCCGTGAGGACTAAGATGGAATGCCTCATTGCCAGTAAAAAGGGTTTCCGATACTCACAATACGAAACACAGCAGCGTTAAGCAAGCTGCTATTTTACGCTGGTATTCTGTGAGAACGAGAGTGGTCTTTCCTCGGTCGAGCCGACCCATTCGTGCTACAACGTGTTAGTGGTATACATTAATATAGCTGCAGATTGGCTCTACCACGTAAATAAAAAGTTCTAAGTTTACCCTTTTTTCGCGAGATATAGAATCATCAGAAGCGAAACCTGCATGTCTAAAAATTTGAAATATATTAGCAGGATATATTATGAACTCGTCTAACCTGTACAGTGTATGGGACACCTCTCTCATCTATAGCTCATCTATCAGAAAACGGGTGGAGCTATATTGAGTTAATGGTGTATCTATGGCTTTTATATGTGGTAGAGCCACGCTGCAGCTATATTATGGTTGTAGCACGAAAGGGTCAGCTCTACCGGGGTAGGACCACAGTCCCACTGAATACCAGTGGAAAATAGTAGCGTAATGCTGCTGTGTTTCGTATGGTGAATGTAGAGAACAGGAGAGCCTTTTTACTCGAAACGAGGCATTTTGCATTTTGATTCTTAAACGAGGATAAGTGTAATCAAGGCTGCGTGTGTATTTTGCCACAGCATCTACTTATTATCAGGTGGTCTGTGTGCTTCTTTTTTCACTCTTCTTGTACAAAAAGATGACTAAGGAGTAAGGACTATCATAAAATCTTTATTCCAAATTGCAAAAAATAATTTCGTACGTGGCTTTTAAAGTATACAATAAGCTACTAGATCGGTTAAAAGGTTAAATTTAATAAATTATCTTAATTTGTTTGAAGAAGAACCTATTGTCTTTTAATTAAAAAATGTTATAATAAAAAAAACATTTTTAGAGTTTTTAAAATAAAAAATATTGGCACATCTAAATGTTACAATACTTATAAATATTGACATTCATAGCATTAATAATAATAACCTTTCACTTTGTAATAAATTATTAACACAGAATATAGAATAACGGTAACAAACAAGCACACAATTCACCAAATGATAGGTTGACGCTGTGATCCATAGTCCATAAATATATACTAGAAAACCTCCCCGGCTTCGCACGGGTGATTTCTGGATCACGACGAAAGCGCCATCTACCGGGGTCCTATTGTGAATCTAAACCATTCCAACCATTCTCAAATCAACTTAACACACACACACACAATTATTAATTATAACTATTAATCCACATTATTCTCACATACAATATTATTGAATCATAGTGACACAACAGTATGATATTGATTATATCCTAATGATCAGTAAATTAATTATAGTATTGTGAAACAATTTAAGGGTATTTATGACGTTATTTTAATTATGTAACACCATTGTTAAACATATATTCTACGCAAATAAACTATTTTAAATTTTAATTTATGGGTGTGTGACTGTGTTGAATTTGTTTGAGTATGATCAGAACAATATACGCGATTAAATCACGATATGCAGTGATACTGGTAATTTCGACCTGCATACATACCACACAAAATTTAGTATACCTAGTTTAAAGGTGACAACTCACCTGTAATCTTCTTCGTTAGTGTTAAAAGTAATTACACTTTGCAGACCGCCTGTCATTGAAGCTCAACTCTATTCTAGTTTTTTTTTTTTAATGTATAGAACAAAGGTAATCTACACGTACTGACAGATTGACGGCTTAAAACAGTTTTAACACGTGCCTTATTAGTTGATTGCATTTATCAACTAATTACGAAATCAACGGCAGCCGCTTATGTGATATAAAAAGTCAATTTCATACACGAAATTACACCATTGTATTGTAACAAATTAAGCTTCGGTTAACGAGTGTGTAATAAAAGATAGCGGCCTCTCTGAGGTTAATTATACTATATACATGCTGAATGGATTTACTGTAATGATGTTCTATCATAGCTGTTGGCACGCGAACTTTGAATTAGAATCGATTTTAAGATATTCTCTTAACCTTCTGATTAGAATAAAAATAATGAAGTATAGTCTTACTCATGCTGGTATAGTTTGTCATCTACTAAATCAGAAATCGTGAATACGAGAATAATTTCGGTCAAAGCATAATCAAAGAGAAGAGGTACTCATTATATTTTTTTACTCTGCCCACTGACATTCGACCTCTGAGAGAACAATAATAATTTGTATCAGGTTATTGTTAACGTTGTCAGAATCTAATACTTTAATAGCAGTTAAGAAAAATTCCAAGGAAAAGATATAATATTTTGCAATTAAGCACTGCACCCATTGATTGCATACACATGGCAACGGAAAGTGAAAAACGTAGGTCGATCGACAGTCTATGTGGTAGAGCCATGCTGCAGCTATATTATGGTTGTAGCACAAATGGGTCGGCTCGACCGTGGAAGGACCATGCTCTCACAGAATACCAGTGTAAAATAGCAGCTTAACGCTGCTGTGTTTCGTATGGTGAGTGTAGAGAACCGGAGACCCTTTTTACTGGAAACGAGGCATTCCATCTTAGTCCTCACGGGTCACAACGCATCTGTATTTTGATTCGTAATCGAAGATAGATGTAGATGTCTATGGGCCACAGCAACCACTTACCATCAGGTGGACTGTGTGCTCGTTTGTCAACCCTATCCTATAAAAAAAAAGTATACGTTCATCATTATTAAGTACTCCAGTTGAAGGAAGGGAAATTATTTTGTTTGCTGCATGAATAGATCAGATCGACCGTAAAATCACCCGCATTCTCACAAAATACAAGCTTTCAATAGTATCACAGTTCTGGCTGTAATTTGTATAGGTAAGCGTTCTATCTTAGTCAATGCATTTGCATTTTGGTTGTTGATCGAATATGTAGGTATAGACGTAAGTTTTTTATGGGCATGCAGTATCCAATTATCAACAAGTGGACTTACTTGCGTAAAATGATTCAATTGCGTTTTATGAGTCTCCGAAGGAGGCCTCAGCTTTGTTTATCAAGATTTTGAAACACTATAAATATATAAAATAACAAGCAGTTTGTACTTTTATCTTTGATTTTTTATCTTTATCACCTCGTAAAAACTACTGATGGACATGGGGTTCTACCGTTGTAAGGAGAATTTGCATTAAACGTCACACTTCGTAGACTGATTGAAGATCGCAGTGCCAGACGTCTCGCAGATTTAACACTCTAAATGAGATGATTACGCCGCCATCTAGCGGAAGCTATAAGATTTTTGTGTTATTCTTTAAAACGCCGTAATAATCAAAGATGGAAGATTCACTAGGTGGTAGGACTTCTTTTCTGCCTAGGTGTCTATCTAGATTGGTATCACCCTCTTTCATATTTGTGGGGCCAAATAGCAGTACTTGCATTGTTATGTTCCGGTCTTAAGGCCTTTATAGAAAGCAAGTATAATTACTTGCTGTGAGATAATCCATTTTAGTCCTCAGAGATGACAACGCATATGTAGCCTTCTTTGTTTAAAGTTGGCTGCAGGTGACCATGAACTGTAATAGCAGCTCCAGTAGAAATTAGTTCTTCACATAATTTAAAAAAAATTATGGGATTTGGTTTTCCACTAAAGCCGTGTGAGAAATCGATCAGGTAATATGAAACGTTAACTCTTTTGAAAAAGCTTTGAGAGGAAGTTGAATTGTAAAATTAAGAGGACAGCGAATTAACAGAAGTTTAATCCACATCGCTCTTCGTACTCATTCTTAACTCCTATCCCCATCTCCCACGCGTTTTAGGTTCAAAGACCTCGCTCCGCTTAGTTCTTTTCTAACAGAGCTACTCTATGTGAAAAGACGAAAATGGCGCAACCCTATTGGTGGATTTTTCTGGCTCACATCTCATCTTTATGGCACAGCTCATGTAGAAAACTAGCCTTGTTTGATTAAAAAATGTATAATATTAAATATATTTATAATTTGATTATTTATTAGGGTTGATTTTTCAATCATGAAATAAAACTTATTCATAAGATAAATACAACGTAAACAAATTAAAAATTACAGTTGTATGCATAAAATGTTTCAATTGTTTCATTTTTAAAATCGGGCAGGTTATAATTTATCTAACGGATAACTTTTATCTGAAGTTTACAAAATCCACCCTTATTATAAAAACTAGATGTTACTTTTCTTGCGTAAATTTTGCTATTTTTAACACGATTTTATTAGCTTTGCGTGTATCATCTTATCTATCCACATAATGTAAACTTTCATGCGGACTTTTTCATGTAATTTTCACCAACTTGTAGACAGCCATTTGACTTAAAAGATTTGCACCGATGACAATACAATAATTTAATAACTTTATTTTAGTATCCTGACCAGGATCGCCAGGATTAAATAAAATAATTGTACGCACTAAGTTTGCCGTTTTAATATATTTTCCTTGGTGGGTCTACTGGAAAATATTTTAGCAAATTTTGGAATAAGTAGAACCTTTGTACAAAATCACTATAAGACTGTTTCTGTATGTTGTTGTGTGTACATAAATAAATTAAAAAAAAAATTGTAAGGATAATCACAGCTCATGATCAGTACGTGTCGTTTAAATTTAAATTTTTAATACTTATATTATTTTCAAAAGACAGTATTTTGTACAAATTCTTCTAAATTCGCTTTTAACCACAGGAGCGCCTAGGCGGCGGAGGGCTGGGGCTTGGCGGCGGCGGGTTCCGCGGAGGCGCGCAGCCCTCGCTGGCCGATTTCCAGCCGCCATACTTCCCGCCGCCCTTCGCCCCTACAGCACACCCAGCCAGCCCGCATCATCAACAACAGGTAAGGATAAAGGAATATACTCGTACATGATGATAATAATTCCCTTCTAATATTATAAATGTTTAGAAAGTGTTTATGTAATGGATGCCATACACGATCCAGTTTACCATCAAGTTTGCAGCGCGTTTGAAGCGGTGTCAAGTTTGCAGTGCATCCATATAGACCACTCACGTTCAAGTTCGCCGTCAAATTTGCATGATGCTGCATCAGTTGAAACCATGGCGTCTCTCGCTTATTTGCTCCGACTACCGTCCTGCATACTTGACCACTCATACACACGTTCAAGTTTGCATGACGCTGCTAGCTTGATCGAGTCGGCAGAATCAAAATTCAATTTTTGCTTCAAGTAGACTTGTCATGCACACTGATAGACATACACCGTCAAGTTTACCGGACGCCGCTTCAAGCGCGCTGCAAACTTGACGGTAAACTGGATCGTGTATGGCATCCATTCGTTTGTCCTTCTTTCACACAACAACAGGTTTAAGGATCCGCATGATACATTGAAATAGTTTATATGCCGAAGTATAACATTAAGCCTTCTTTTTCTGGTTTGTTTTTAGACAACATTGAGTTAATAAATTATCTCTGCCTACAGAGCCATGGGATGGAATATGGCAGCGGGGGCGGTGGGGGTTCAGAATACGCGCAACACTATGCCCCACAGCAACTACTCCCACGTCACCACGGACACCACGAGCCCCACGCGCATCTACGACACCACCGAGACCACCACGACGCCATACACACGCATCACGTGAGTATTTCTTTTTTAAATAAATGACTACGATTATGATCTCCTGGTACGAGGTGGAATTTAGAGAACAAAGTAAGATTTATTATCATCATCATCATCATAGCTCCTGACAAGACCACTGCTAAATACAGACCTCAACCCTAAGCCAAGTGCATTTATCGACCTTTCACATGTCTTACCAGGTCGATCTAATGGGTCTGCACTCCGCGTACGAGACTACTTAGGAAGAACATTCTTTCACATCGATTGTCGGTTCTCCAAGCTACATTACCGAGCTGTTGCCACTTTAGCTTTTTTATAGGATAGGGTGATAAACGAGCACACAGTCCACCTAATGATAAAAAAAAACATTTGTTAGAGTTTTTAAAATAAAAAATGCTCGTTTGTCACCCTATCCTATAAAAAAACTACTAAAAACTAATAAAAGAATAAAAACTACGGCACTAAAATGAGACAAACATATACATCTATGTGATTTAGCTTGCGAGAGAGAATGAGATAGAATACAGTATACTGTGTTTATTTTAAAAATATTTATATTTTAATTACATAAACCCTACATATAGACACTCAGCATTCGTCTCATTCTCTCGAAGTTTAGTTTTCTGAAGGTTTCACTTTTACCGCGTGTTGCTTGATCTTGCTTGATTGCGTGCCGCAGTTCGCACACATGTTTTTTCATTCATACTTAAGTTTATAATATTAGTTTCGAATTGTCCACTCTAAAGTCTCAACAACGATAAAATCTTAAAGTAGACATTAAAATGACAAGGTTTCATAATATCTAAGTATTCGAGTGAGTATCGATTTATAATCAAAACTCTGCAACTATTCAACCCCTCGCCATGGGAATGCGTGCAGCCTTTATAACAGTCTTCGAATAGTTTCTTAAATTCACCTCGACCTAACGGTGAAATAATTATATTATTAAATTTATAGGGTATGTTTCTATCATACTGAGATAATTAAATTACTGATTATCTAAGAAATAAAGCAGGCACCAAATTGTTTTTATTTTTATTAATCATTGCTATAAAACCTTTTTTCATGTATTGGATAATTATACGTAGTTTGTTGCATATATAAATAACTAACTTGCCAGGCAGACGTTGTTCTACCCTTTCCAACGACCCTTCCTATAAAAATCCTTAATTTCGCAATAAAAATTTTTGCGGGTCATTTATCGGGATATAAAAAATCCTATCTCTCAAGTTGGACCAAAATTCACAGTATGCAAAATTTCATTGAAATCAGTTCAGTAGTTCAGGAGTCCATCGCGGACAAACAACCTGACACGTAATTTTTATATATAAAGATTAAAAAAAGGTTTCGTTCACTAGTAGTCTGAATGTGGTTATTTACCTCTTATATTATGCTTGTTTGTCACCTGCATAAACATATAGCAAAAAATAAAATTATCTATGTAAATATATCACGAAGACTCAAATAAACATGTTACACAAAATCAATCAAACACGCGCTCTAATTTAAAAAAATAATCTCCATTTAAATTTATTCTATAAAGTAATATACATAAATGTTATTTTAATAAATCATAAATTCTTAAATGGTTTTATTTTTTTACATTTGCAATCACTACTAATTGATCAAAAAGGCGGCAAAAACTCGACCCATTAATATTAATATTTTCGATAGTTATCGACATATTAATATTTTCTATATTATTCATGTCTCTTATAGGCTAAGCTCAATTAATGATCCAATTTTTTTTTAAATTCATTCATTTTACAAAGGTTCACTGTGAAACATAGCTCTCCTCCCCCGAATATTACCTAATAGGGATAATATTTGCCATAGTTGGAACACTTGCCAGGCGGGTTGGCAAAAGCAGATCTTTTATTGTTATTATTTAATCAGGAAAATGCTGCTGCCCATCTCCTACTTCAGTTACCCTCTGACGCATCTAATACTCCCGGCATGACATGGGGCAAATTATTAATAAATTAGACGCGGAGATTAGGAAAAATAAAATGGTTTCCTAACTTCTGCAACTTCAACTCTGAAAGCAATGAAGTTATTTATCAAGAAATATCAATAAAGCAAAGAGACCCTTTCTTATAGCAACAATAGGTTATGAGTAAGATGCTAGTGCGGTCCCTCCCACTTTAAAAGATTAGCTGCTCTAATGTTCCGGACCCGGTTTTCGAACGGAATTCTCTATACAATACTCTTTTAGACGGAAACTCAATGACATTTTATGATTTAACGTCGATTAACGTAAGCAACGAGTTTTAATAATGACATACGATTGATTTTTTTTTAATTTGTAATGGCGATTCATTCGAGCATGACACATTTAATATCGTATTATGAATTTATTTTACAAATATCAATTCTTTTTAATAGAAGAATAGAATGATAATAGACCCACAAAACTTTATCTTACTATAATATTTAATTACAGACATTATAATTTAATTATCACAGTTATTATAATATTATGTGTTATGATGTTAGCAATACAAGTAAGATTATTTTATGTAAATGTAATTATCACAAATTTCCATTCTAATTATTGAAAAAAATATGTTGTATTTAATTAGTTTGCACACCGGAAGGTAGAATACGGCTGTATTTTATTAAGTTTTTAAATTCTCTTGTAACCCATATATTGCAAACGAATAAATGGAATTTAACTTGATCTTGATCGATCCGTGAGAGACCACTGGTATAAAAAGAAGGAGAGGCTCATGTCCCGCTACGATATCACTATCTCTTCTTGTTTATGGAGGAAGTGCTTAAATCATCACGCTTGGCAGGCGGTTTGACAATCGCAGTACCAGATATCTCGTACCTTTGCGCTACTGCCTGTCACTGGTCTGGGTTTCGATAGTACCTTGCAGTGGCGGTGTAAGAATATCGACCACCCCATATCATCCCGTTAGTGTCGTGAGAGACGACAGAGGGAAAGAAATTGATAGGTAGCTAGCAGCGTCTTCCTGACAACTCCGGCTCCAGCCCGTGAAGCAGTGGCTTAGCAATGAGTTGTTGCACTCGGGGTCGCGGGTTCGAATCCCGCACGGAACAAGTAGGTATTTGTATGGCCTACAAATAATTGTTCCGGGTCTGGATGTTTGTCCTCGTGCAATTTATGTTTGTAAACTGCCTCCGTGATACAGTAGAAAGTCCTAGTGTGGTGGTAACGTTATTAATAAAAGAAGAAATAGAAAATAACGACAAAAATTAAAGAAACTGTTTTGCCAACCCGCTTGCCAAGCGTCACAAATATGGCAAATATATAATATAAATAACAATAGTTACTCAACGTGGTAGAGCCATGCTGCAGCTATATTAGTAGTATAGTTGTAGCACGAATGAGTTGGCTCGTCTGGGGAAGGACCAGCGTTCTCACAGAATACCAGCGTAAAATAGCAGCTTAATGCTGCTGTATTTCGTATGGTGAGTGTAGAGAACCGGAGACCCTTTTTACTGGAAAAGAGGCATTCTATCTTAGTCCTCACGGCTGACAACGCATTTTAATTCGCAAACGAAGATAGATGTAGATGTCTATGGGCCGCAGCAACCACTTACCATCAGGTGGACTGTGTGCTCGTTTGTCACCCTATCCTATAAAACATAGTTAAGCCGGCTACAAGTATAAAATTTGGCTTCTTAGTATACTATGGAGATCAAGCAACCGGCGGACCTTTATTACCGTTTTATTTACTAGGTGATTCCACTCCTGGATAGCCAGGAGTCCGTCTAGGTAACCACCCTGTTACCTATGTCGCCAAATATTGTAGAAAGTAGTATGTTACAAAATCAGAACATTCTAAACAAAGTTGACGACCCGGCTTAATAATGAGCTGCGGCGTTGAGGGACGCAGGTTCGTATCTCGCACGGAACAAGCATTTGTATGTAATTGTTCCGAATCTGGATTTTTGTCCTTGAGTAATTTATATATGCAAACTTCCTCTACGAAACAAGAGAAAATCCTTGTTTAGGCGTAACGTTATAAAAACGTACAAAAAGTGTCCCTGATTGATATCGAGCATGTAATAATATTTTTTTTATATAGAATAAGGATGACAAACGAGCACACAGTCCACCTGATGGTAAGTGATTGCTGCGGCCCATAGACATCTACATCTATCTTCAGTTGCGAATTAAAATGCAGTTGCGTTGTTAGCCGTGAGGACAAAGATAGAATACCTCTTTTCCAGTAAAAAGAGTCTCCGGTTCTCTACACTCACCATACGAAACACAGCAGCATTAAGCTGCTATTTTACGCTGGTATTCTATGAGAGCGTGGTCCTTCCCCGGTCGAGCCGACCCATTCGTGCTACAACTATACTATTAATATAGCTGCAGCATGGCTCTACCACGTAAAGAAATCTTAAGGCGAATTATAAATATTGTTGTATTCCAAACAGTTATCGCATGGCGGGTTCGGTTATGGTGGTGGCGAGCGACGCGCAGACTACGGGGCGAGAGAACAGCATGAACTGGCCTTACACCATGCATTACATTCCACGGATGAGACACAGGTAACTTACACAACAGTATTCTGTTTTAAATTAATTTTCTTTCTTCATCTACTTCTCATCAACTATGTATACGTAGTTTCATGTTTTATTCGTTATTTAATTCCTGCATACCTTAAACTGCACAATTAATAGCAGAAAAAAGTGTACTCGAATCAATTTATATTAGATTTATTCGACCATCGATTAAATCTAATATAAAATATAAAAAGAAAGAAAATATTAAAAAAATATAAAAAATAATAATAAATTAAAATTAAAAGTCGTCTTCAAGGACCTAAAAACAATAAAATAATTTCCAAACAATAGCTTCAAAAGTTGAGGCATTAACTCTTCTATACGCTGTGTCTTAGCACCGACTATTTGAATCGGCCGTTACTTTTTAGGGTTCCGTACCCAAAGGGTAACAAACGGGACCCTATTACTAAGCCTCCGCTGTCCGTCCGTCCGTCTGTCTGTCTATCAATGGGCTGTATCTCATGATTCGAAATAGGTAGACAGTGGAAATTTTCACAGAATATGTATTTCTGTTGCCGTTATAACAACAAATAATAAAAGTTAAAATTAATCAAAAATAAAAAGGGGCTCACCTACTACGGAACCCTTCATACGCGAGTCCCACTCGCACTTGGCCGATTATTATTATTAGTTTAAATTTTTGACTCTATTAATTGGGCTTAGGAATACGAAGAGCTCAAGGTAACACACCAAATAGCAAGTCGTCTAAATAGTTACAGGTTTAAAAAAAAATCATCACCTATTTTTCCACCCTCCTAGGTGCAATCTATTCTCTAAATTTATAAGGGACTACCACCAAAGTATAAAAAATAAAACCCTTTTAATAAAAAAAGTCATTGAATTCGTTTCACGGTTGACGAAGATATCGCACAACATATACATAAATAGTATAATTGATAAATCTCCTTTTTTGAATTCGTGTTATAAAATAGGATATTTTTTATTCAATATATGTAGTATAGATTATAAATTGTACTTAATGAAAGTCACTTACGCTTTTACATTATCATGCAGTCTAACATTAGTCCTCAACTGAACACAGTACCTCTTATTATCTTTGGATTAACGATAACATATATTTTGACGGCTTTTTTGACGGCTCCGTGGTGTAGTGGCTTAGCAATCAGTTGTTGCGCTGGGGGCCGCGGGTTCGAATCTCGCACGGAACAAGTATTTGTATGACCTACAAATAATTGTTCCGGGTCTGGATGTTTGTCCTTGTGCAATTTATGTTTGTAAACTGCCTCCACGATACAGGAGAAAATCCTAGTGTGTGTAGTTCGGCAATGATATTTTTTTTTAAAAAAACAATAAACAAAAAAAAACAATAATATTAATTGCATTCAAGTTTTCGAATATTTAAGGATTTATTTATTCACTAAGTATACAATATCACAATATACACGTATTACACAATATTAACATTTTAACGACGTTGCAAATAAAATATTAAGTAAGTATAAATTAACTACCTAACAAAAAAATATGAAAGCTTTTACAAAAATTTACTTCGCAAATATCCGCGTTATAAAATGATGTGTCTTACCTAGTATGAAGAAGCACCTCCCGCCCTCCCTCAATTGCGTGCACTAACCCCGTCACCACCACGTGGTTAGCGGTTAGCCACCGTAGAGTCTATATCACCTGAGGATGCCTCGTGTAGAGGCGAAACACGTGTCGTATTATCGTCAGTGGTGTGTCTTGCCTAGTGTAGTGGTGTTGGGAGTAGCGGTGCTGGGATTAGTGGTGACGGGGTTAGTGCACGCAATTGAGGGAGGGCGGGAGGTGCTTCTTCATACTAGGTAAGACACATCATTTTATAACGCGGATATTTGCGAAGTAAATTTTTGTAAAAGCTTTTATATAATGGATTTCCGCAAAGTAACGCCTGATTCTATTAATTATATAAAAAAATATGAGAAATATTTTTACTAAATATATTAAACAAGGCTAATAGACAACATAACATTGGAGATATGTACGAGTATATCAAATTCTTGGTAGAAGAAAATAATATTAAAAATATTAAATTATTGATTGTATGTAAATACATGTGAATAAATATTTAACAAATATTTCTGCTACCCTTGCAGGAATTTAATAAGCTATGGAAATTAAAATATCCGATCGGCATTCACTCTTATTATTGAATATTTTCTGAATATTGCTTGTCCATTCTTCCATTTAATAAGGTAAAAATAACATACCCATATAAAAATACGGCATTATTTACTTATTGTATTTTCTTGTTTAAGAATGCCGGCATGGACGACACAACGGGCTTCATGACGGATCTACCATTATTAAAAAGTAAGTATGCATATTATGCCACTCCAATTATTTTTCAACTGTTTTTAAATTTTTTAACAGGTAAGGGTAACAAAATAAGGACACAATTCACTAAGGATAATTAAATGCTTTTTTTTTATAGAATAAGGGTGACAAACGAGCACACAGTCCACCTGATGGTAAGTGGATGCTGTGGCCCATAGACATCTACATTTATTCCCGATTAAGAATCAAAATGCAGATGCGTTGTTACCCTTGAGGACTAACATGGAATGCCTCGTTTCCAGTAAAAAGGCTCTCCGGTTCTCTACACGTTAACAACACTCGCTGTAAATTTCACAGTACGCGAGCAACCCTGGTTCGATCCCATCTAGCATCAATGAAATTGTTTATTGCAATTTTAAGTGCTGTTTACCACGTGTTCGGCGGTGAAGGAAAACATCGCGAGGAAACCTGCATGTCTGAGATATAAGAAAAAATAATTCGAAGACATGTGAAGTCCGCCACGCCAACACGCATTGGGGCAGCGCGGCTGACACTTCATCGCCCTAAAACCTCTCGGAAGTGAGAGGAGGCCTGTGCCCAGCTGTGGGACGTGTATAGGCTGTAACTTTACTTTACTTTAAGACTTAAAATGCAGTTACGTTGTCACCCCCAAATACTAAGCTAGAATGCCTCGACCAGTTTAAAAACACTTCAATTTTCGTCACTAACTATTACAAAGGTTGTGTTGCTAAATTACACTAATATTCTGTGCGAGTGTGGCGCATCAAGCTCGGCTGACCCATTTGTGTTTCGCTCGTTAACATCTGCAGCGTGACTCTACCAGGTAGAGAACCCACGCTTTTCGGCGTAATAAACTTACATAAACGTATGCACACCAGTTATAACACCTGGTTTTGAATGATTTTAAAATGTATAGCAACGTTTTCTTTATATAGGATAGAGTGACAAACGAGCACACAGTCCACCTGATGGTAAGTAGTTGCTGTGGCACATAGACATCTACATCTATCCTCGTTTGCGAATCAAAATGCAGATGCGTTGTCAGCCGTGAGGACTAAGATGAAATGCCTCTTTTCCAGTAAAAAAGGTCAACTACTATACTACTACTATACTATTAAAGGGTATACTACTACAACTATATCTCTAACTATACTACTAATATAGCTGCAGCATGGCTCTACCACGTATAAAACGTGTCTTTAAGTTTTAGTTTGTGTACACCTTACTTTCTTTTGAATTATATTTTAATATTTTATTTAGAAAAATATGCATAATATTATAAAATTTTATACGTGGTAGAGCCGTGCTGCAGCTATATTATGATTGTAGCATAAATGGGTCGACTCGACCGGGGTAGGACCACGCTCTCACAGAATACCAGAGTAAAATAGCTTAATGCTGCTGTGTTACGTATGATGAGTGTAGAGAACCGGAGATCCTTTTTACTGGAAACGAGGCACTCCATCTTAGACCTCAGGGGTGACAACGTATCTGCATTTTGATTCTTAATCGAGGATTAATGTAGATGTTTATAAACTGCACCTACAGCGTCTACTTACCATCGGGTGGACTGTGTGCTCGTTTGTCACACTTACACTATAAAAAAAGGTTTAATATATTATTATTTCGCATACAAAATGTCGCACATCGCTTAATTTTTTTCTGTGTTTTTACTTATCAAGTTCTTTAAAAACAAGATAACTTTAATCGACTAAAGCAAAAAGCTTGGTAATAAAAACCTTCATTACAACACAGTAAATAAATAATTACTTTTGAACACACCGACGCGGTATGAGCAAAGTGATATCGTATCGGTTATTTCTGTCGACTCATACAAAACGCGAGTTCAAAGTAGCGTCAGCAACAAAAATTAATTTCTAATTATGACCTATTGCTCTTTGTATGTTTTGTGTAAATAACAATTCCATAGCTTTAGTATTTTGAGGTCGAACAGATGGTTGTTCGATTTGAAGGATAAGAGAGTCATAATGACAGGCTGCGAGGCATTCCATTTTAGTCCTCAAAAGTGACAACATATCTGTTACTATGTAGTAAGACTCCTTTTGTGCACAGAAATGAGTGTGGGTAAGCCACCATTTGTAGATGTATTTATAGGTCCTGAGGCATTTCATCTTAGTCCTCAGGGATGCTTGCTTGGCCGTTGTTTGAAACTGGTCGCAGGTGCACTGCAGAAACCGCTAGCTATCAGTGGGGGCTTATACGCAATTTTATTATTTTATCAAACACTACGCGTGTTAGTAAGAAACAGGAATACCAAAAGTTAATTCTAAAAATCGATTCATCATCATTGTCATTATTATAACCTATCACAAGTCCACTTTTGAAAATAGTACTACTCCCCAGAAATGCCACAAAGAGATAAAAAACGATAGTTACTAAATAAATTGTGATTCTAATTTAATTAGCCTATCCCAATTTTCAAAAAGTTATTTTCATTAAAATAGCCGTAGTAGAGAACAACTATTTGATGTTTTACAGTATGCAAGCAAATGGGTTCGATCTCTGCTGATGCGAATAATATCGTTGATTACAATTTTAAATGCTGATTGACAACGTGTTCGGTGGTGAATGAAAACATCATGAAGGAACCTGAGGAATAAAAATAGTCTAAGGAACTTGTCATTGGAGTATTTTTATTTAAGTCCGCCAAAACGTACTAGAGCAGCGCAGCGGAGCATGCTCAAAAACCCTCTTACGAAATGAGAAGAGGCCAACTGTTCGACGCATATTCTTTACTTTTTCCGATTTTTAAAATTTGTATATGTTCGTTTCTTGTTTTCGAATTAAAATTTAATTACGTAATGCGAAAATTTAAACATAATTATAATTTAAACCCACTTGTAATCAGTCATACTTAATGTCAATTTACTTAAATGACTGACGCCAATGGAAACATACTAAGTGGGCAAAAACTCTTCGTGGTAACTGATCTATGTTTTTGCCGCTATTGCTTGTTTGCTTGGAAACTGAATTTATAAATTACTCCAGTAATCTGGCACTAAGACAACGGACGCCGGAATACCACTTGATATCCCAGTCCCAGAAGAATTTTTGCTCTTCTTTCTTCTTTCTTATGGAGGTTCTTTCTACTTTCGTAAACGCCTAAGCACATTTTTGAAGTGAAACTTCTTTATCGACGTAATGGAGGCAGTTTGTCCGGTATCGAATAAATGATTTATCTATGTATTATTAGGTACACACTACAAAACGAACAAAGAAATAAAAACAACAAACAAAACAAAAAATTATAATATGCACAAATACATATTTTTATACGTGGTAGAGCTAAGCTGCAGCTATATTAGTAGTATAGTTGTAGCACGAATGGGTCGGCTTGACCGGGGAAGGACCACGCTCTCGTAGACTACTAGCATAAAGTAGCAGCTTAACGCTGCTGTGTTACGTATAGCGAGTGTAGAAAACCGGAGACCCGTTTTACGCATCTGCATTTTGATTCGTCATCGAGGATAGATGTCTATGGGCCACAGCAACCACTTACCATCAGGTGGACTGTGTGCTCGTTTGTCATCCTTATCCAATAAAAAAATACATTGGGTTGCAGCATTCAAAAGGGATCCGACTCAGCATGATGCTAGAGCAGTGTTGCCACGGCCACAGCACTAGTATTAAAAATCAAAACCGTCACGTTTTTTGGTTACGTCTTCTTGTAACGTTTCACCGCCGGCGCTGAATGAGAGTATTATTATTTAACCTACATAAGTAAAATATAAAAAGAATGAAATTTCGTAAAGTAGTTTCACTTCGTACGTGTACACACAATAACACGCACAGTTTTTTTTTTTTAATTTAAAAGTGAGGATAATAAACACATTTAATTTGATGATAAGTGTATAAATAACCCTGTATATGTCTAAGACACACAAGGCCATAGACATATACAGGGTTATTTTGTATTAACCGGCCAAAATTGCAGAGAAGGTTCAGAATAAGTTCTCAATAATTCTGTCCTCTTTATCTTTTAAATTCAAAATGTGTGGTAAGGCATTATTTTAACTGATTTTACTGCGCATTTGTGCAAAGTGTGCACATTAGTAAGGGTCGATCGGTAGGCAAAAACGTTGTTACCCATAAATCACATTCAATTTGGGACAATTTCAAATAAATATAGATGTAGAAGCCTTATTTACTCGTATTTTCAAAAACTGCAATAACGATATATCATTATTTATATATTTGAACCATAGAATAATGATAAGTCTGATTGAAGATGACTGCATTGGTTCGGCCTTACATGGAATACTGTTCCCATCTCTAGGCAGGGGCTCCCCAGTGCTAGCTCCTTCCACTTGATCGCATCCAGCGCAGAGCTGCTCGAATCGTTGACGACCGAGTTCTTTCCGATCGGCTCGATTCATTGGCACTGCGAAGAAAATGCAAAGGGATGCAACATCTCTTCACAGTGCCAATGAATCGAGCCGATCTGAGGAATCGTTCGGATTAATCCCAGCCGCCAAATTTCACGAACGCACATCGCGTCAGAACTCCCAATACCATCCACAACTTCTGGATGATTGGCGATCCACCACTGTGCGATTTTTTGCGACTTCCTTGTGGAATCGATTACCGATACACGACTTATCATTAATCTATGATTTGAACTTAAGTTTAAAATTTGACTACTCTTTCAAAAATAATCTTGTTCCATTAAAAATAATAATTCAGATGAGTTGTCGCTCCAAAGCTTGCACTCCTCATCATAAACTAAACGAAACAGCATTGTTATTCTGATATTTTAAGGTGGTGTGAGAGCTTAGTCGTTCCGCAGTCTGGTCACCCTATTTTTAACATCTCAATTTTCGTGGTAATTTATTCCTGCCATTATAATCAGAAAAATAACGCCATAAAAGACTTTAAAAAAATAAACTACGAAGTTGTTTCGCTTGTTACTGCATAATATTTTTTGTAAAATGAAAAATTTACCCATTTTAGTTCAATGAATTCTGAAAAAATTCTGAAAAAGAATTCCCTCCCAGTCCGGCAAACTTATATCTTCTTTAGTGCCGTATTTTTTTTATGAAACTGAAGTAACAAGCTAACTAAAAGTAACTATATTTTGTATTGTGGGTGTAGAGAACCGGAGACCATTTTACTTGTAATGAAACATTCCATCTTCATCCTACGGGGAAACAATCTATCAAAATTTTGAATCTTAATCGATTATAGATAAGTGTGTCATAGGCCACAGCATCCACTTACCGTCGGGTGAACTGTGTGCAAGTTTGTCAACCTTTTATAAAATAATATGGCTTTAAAAGCTTTGTTACGGTCGGGCGAAAATAGCGCTTATAAAGAATACCTCCGTAAATTAACAGCATAAGCACGGCTATGTTATACTAAGTTTCGCATTACTTGTCGTAAGAACCGGATAAATGGGGACGAGACATTCCATTGGAGATTATATCTTATATCTATAAGAATAATAGACGGACAGCAGAGCTCCCTTACCATCTACGAAACTGTATATACAAATTTACTCCAATAAAAAGAAATAGACCGTTTTCCAGACTGTAACTCGTGTACCCAATTTAAATCGCACGAACATCAGTCTGATAAGTACATGTTATTAACTTATCAAATATTTTTATTGTTACTCTCATACTGATGACCCGCCTAAGATAACGCAGTAATTAGGCCTCATACCGAACTTATCGTATAGGTGTATCGATATTTCTAAGTAGATTGTAAAAAAGGCCCATCTCATTCAACGGCTGAATAAATCAATATCAAAAAAATAAAAGAAACGATCAATCATTCCATATTTAAATTGTATGTTCGGATTTGAAAATGAGAGTCGTTAAAGCATCTCGCCTACTAATATCATAACTTTAAAACTCGTTGCGGTTTGTGGCTCCGCCCGCATAGTAATGGAATTTAATAAAAATATATTTTACAAAAATATTTAACAGAAAGGGATAAAATAAAAAAACAAGTACATTTCAAGATATATATTTAATTTCAAGCACTATGCCACGTTATTTAAACTCGACAATTATTGATTTTCTTGGCAATAATTTAAATTTAATGTAGTGACAACCTTATTTACATCTCACAGCTGCACACAGACCTCCTTCTACTCGTTTCTAAGAGGGTTTTTAAAGCAATCAAGCATCCGCTGAGTTTATTCAATGCACGTTAGTAGACTTCACATAGTTTTCCTCGCGATATTTTCCGTAACAGTTGAGAAAGTGGTCAACCACGTTTTTTCATTTAACAATTTTCATGGAGCCGTAATATGAAATTTTAAAGTGAACTAGTATCCTCTGATATAGTTAGATTTACAGTCTACATACGTCCCACTGCTGGGCATAGGCCTCCTCTCATTTCGGAGAGGATTTTAGGGCAAGGAAGTGTCCGCCGCGCTGCCCCAATGCATTTTGGCGAACTTCACATGCTTAGAAATATTTTTTTTATTTCTCAGACATGCAAATTTCCTCACGATGCAGGTTCCTTCACCGCCGAGCACGTGGTAAATCAGCACTTAAAATTGCAATTAACAATTTCATTGGTACCGGCTGGGATACTCTGGTAGCAATAAATTTCATTAAATCCCAACTTTGAATTCGTTTTGCTCTACTAATTACACTGAGATGAAAAAACTGATTATTTACTAACATACTTCGAAACAGATTGATCTGTATTATTTTAACATAATCTGTAACAGGAAAAATAAGTTAATTTTATTTTAAAAAGTATTATATTGTAGACGCTGATTTTTTATTTGAATTCGTTTTTATAATTGGCTGGTAATAAAAGCGTTTTTAAAAACATCTTACGGTGTGAAATAAGCAGTATGGTGCTATACTAATGACATAGTAATGTTTATTGTATTAGGGTTGCCATATAGAAATATTACAAATGTGAATAGAGATCACGCTGAGCGCATGTTTGGGGCGTGGCAGTGATTGTTAGCGTTGCCATTGTTGATATTCGAAGCCGGGTATTTTGTAATCATACGTATTCCAACCGACTTCGAACAAAAAATAATTTCAATTCTTTCCTCAAACGTATATAAAATCAATAGTGAATAAAATATTCAATAATTTATTGATGGTGATACACACGAGAAATAGAATGGTTTCTTATGAAACAAATGATAAAACCTATTATGTTCTTAGCTTTTGCCGCGGAAATTAAACACTTCATTAAATAGTTTCTTGGGGTTTTAATGGTAAAAGTATACAAATTAGTATCCATTGCATTGTGGTCATAAAATGTCAATTAATTTTTATAAAAGACTAGGGATCCGCCCCGGCTTCGCACGGATGATTTCTAGATCTCGACAACAGCGCAACCTACCGGTTCCAATTGTGAATCTAAAACCATCCAAAGACGCACTCAAAGACACACATAAAATTTATCAGAATCGGTCCAGCCGTTCTCAAATGACGATCTTTCATACATGCGGCAATTGATTTTTATTTATATCTATTATTCAACTTTTTTTTAAAGCAATGAAAGGGCGCGACGGACTGGGCGGCACTGGCTCGTGTGCACCAAACGACGTGTTCTGCTCTGTACCTGGCCGCCTGTCGCTGCTTTCTTCCACCAGCAAGTACAAAGTAACAGTCGCCGAGGTGCAGAGGCGCTTGTCGCCGCCCGAATGTTTGAACGCGTCCTTATTAGGAGGAGTGTTGCGACGGTGAGTAATTATATTAAATTCGTACTATAAATCCATAGCCTCCAACGGAATAATTTCTTAGAATGTAATATTTTCAATGCTTACCTAGCGAAATTGAGTACTGCATTCTAATTAGAACGCTATCACACTTTAAAAATTATACCAAATTTAAGGGCGCTTATACAAGCGACACTATGTCGACGGCAGTAACTACAGCCGTTGGCGATTGTCCGCGATGGTGTCAACTCACCAACGTAACAGTTTCTATACTTGATTTCGGCGTAGTCCAAGAAAGTCAGTAAAACCTTGAAAATGGAGTAAACAAAAAACAGGTGAACAGGATACCAATGTTTTACTTTTTATACATGATTATTTTAGAATATGCCTTACTCACTCATGGTTTATTTCTACTCAACTGGAAAGATGGTGCAAGCAACACTAGCACTGAAAACGTCACTTTTAGTAATTACAGTTAACGCGTCAGCGGCTAACATTAAGATAGATAGAGATTATAACTACCATAGTTACCTGATAAAAAAAAAACTTTCGCAATTGCCGGTGATACATTGAAGTTCCGTAGATACTTCTGAATCTTTTTAAATAAGAGCAGCTAAAGATAACACACAGAGACAAAAACATAATATGGACCGTATAGGTAATTGATGCATATGCACACGTTTGTAATTTTCATCGAGTGTCAAAGGACCACAATGTTGATTATTTTATCCATTCTACTTGTACCTTACACCGTTCTATAATATCCTTTAAATTATAATACCTTTTCCATAATTTTTTATTGCATGTTTTGTTGTTTGTCTTTGAGCTTTCTCGATGAAAACTCATATTTATTTGACGACTCATCAGCGCACCGCTTAGAGATTGGCTACGACGCCGCGTGTTAGAATTCCCGTGAAAACTATTTGTAAGACCATCTAATTATGGTTCCTAGTCTTGATCCTTAGGTAACTTTTTAACGACAAAAACGGTAATAACAAAAAATCACGATCCTTCACAAATTCACTGCTGAAAATAGGCCCTCAAGGAATGCCACAAAACACGGTCCTAAGTAGATGCATTCATCATTTTCAGTACGTCTTACCAGGACGTCACTAAATCCCTACACTTCGTCGCCCGGTACCATGTTGCCTTTCAAGATCGAATAGCGAATATATAATTAACAGAATCAGGCGTTACTTTGCAGAAATCCGTTATATTAAAGTTGGTAAAAATTACCTTGTACCTCTGATATACGCAAAGTAATTTTTACCAACTTTGAAAGCGAATATAGTCTACACAAACTCTCAATGACACATTTCTACAATACTTAGTTTATATAACTACGAAACGCAAATTATTTCCCTGCACAACTATCTCATCATGACTACTAAAACCCAATTATTCTACAAAAGGATCCCGTAATGAGTAAAGCACGACGCTTAGAACAGTCTGAACGTGATTAGATTGCCTATAGTGCATTATAAAGACTTTAAATGTCTTGTATTACTCAATTGTGCCGGAATTGAGATCATAAAAATATTACTGTATAACGGACCGGGTTAACTTCCATCTGATTCATTTGAAATTTGAATCAAGCGTATTACATGCACGATTTAAAATATAATTTCACTTCGCAATTCTTGGACATACATCTAACATTAACAATAGGGCAAGCTATTTGAATAACCTTTGTTATTCATAAGTAGCACTAATAACCGCCGTAAGCAGCATTAGTACTTAAAAATTAACTTATTAAATTATAGTTGTAACACGAATGGGTCGCTCGACCGGGGAAGGACCACGCTCTCACAGAATACCAGTGTAAAATAGCAATTTATTTCTGCTGTGTTTCTTATGATGCGTATAGAGAACCGGAGACCCTTTTTACTGGAAAAGAGTAAGCAGGTGATACTTCACGTTCATTAATAGGTTGGGCATTACCCTTAGAGATGTTTTTTTATGGATAAAGGTGAGAAGCGAGCACACAGTCCATCTGACGGTAAGCGGCTGCTGCTGCCCATAAACATCTACATCTATCTTCGTTTGCGAATCAAAATGCAGATGCGTTGTCACCCGTTAGGACTAACATGGAATTTTACTACCAGTAAAAAGGGCTTCGGGTTCATAACACTCATCATACGAAACACAGCAGCATTACGTTGTTTTCCTCAAGGTGATACGCCTTACTCGATTGTGCCGAACCATTTGTGCTACATCTATAATGCACTACAGTGGCTCTACCACGTACTCATAAATACTTCTTCTTAGGCTGTGTACTCTACTTATAATTTTTTTACAGAATTAGGGTGACAAACGAGCACACAGTCCACCTGATGGTAAGTGATTGTTGTGGCCCATAGACATCTACATCTATCTTCGTTTGCGAATTAAAATGCAGATACGTTGTCAACCGTGAGGACTAAGATAGAATGCCTCTTTCCCAGTAAAAAGGGTCTCCGGTTCTCTACACTCACCATACGAAACATAGCAGCATTAAGCTGCTATTTTACGCTGGTACACTGTGAGAGCGTGGTCCTTCCCCGGTCGAGCCGACCCATTCGTGCTACAACTATACTATTAATATAGCTGCAACATGGCTCTGCCGCGTAAAACATACTCTATTTTCTCTCTCTTTCTCGTTTTTGTAAATACTCTGGCTATAACAAATTGCCTTACCTGGCTATCCTGTTACTCTCGTTAACTTGCCCTTTGCGACTCACAAGTTCTTTGTTTAAAGCATAATTTACATGTTAGGTTGTTGAGTTTGAAAGTGAGAGTATGATATTTAACATATAGGCCAGGTTTACTATACTATATAATGTATATAATACACTTTAAAATTATTTTCTTCTTTTTCATATATGGCCATCACTTTTTTAAACCAGTTTCAACAATTATGATTTTATCGTGCCTTGACATAATTTCAAATATTTTATACTTAACGACACTCGACTTTATCTAAGGTAACCAATACAACATATCAAATGAATGCTTATTAAAGCCCTGCAAAGAGTGCAGTAGCATTTTAATATCGTCGTAGCTCGGCCGTCAATGTAACCATCTGTTGTGTTCTGAGATCCAGAGATCAAAACCAGTTGTGGTCAATTATTGTTCAGTGTAGCTATTGTTTATTTTTCAATTATAATTGCAGTATTTTAAACAGTTTGCTCGGTGTTATTACACAAGATTTTTATTTCCTTTTTAGAATAATTAAATTAAATAACATGCTGACATTGCCCAGATAGTCTAAGTGGCTACTGCAAACCCACGTATACCGGGTGACCAACTTAAAACAAAATAGGCGTTCACCCCTGAGGAATAAGATGGAATCTTCCACACCTTGTGGTATATGTTTTGAACAACAGAAATACGTAGGGAATACTTAGGCGTAAAACTAGTGCTTGCTCCTAGTAATTAGTGTTTTTAAGAATACCATTGAGTTATATGTACTACGTACTAGAGAAGCCATTCCGAACATTGACTATGTTCAACTGAACTGTAGTGCAATCCATACAAACTAAATATTGCGTAAATTGAAAATTTGTGAATTCCATAAAATAATTATTATTACATTTTATTTAGAAATATGTTTGTTTAGATTATGTAATATAAGAGTATTTTATATTAAATTCTTATATTTATTTTATATTAATATCTTATTTTATATTAAATTAAAGTCTTCGCGCATGCGCGGGAGTAGTACTCGCGCATGCGCGACATAGAGTAGGACACAATTTTTGTTTGGAATGGCTTCTCTAGTACGTAGTACCTACATATAACACAATGAATAATACAAATATTTAAGATCGGAGTACATATGTTTTGACTCATGTCAACCACTAACCTTGATGGGTAATAATTACAAATAAAATTTTTTTTAGAGGCGAATTCAATATAAGTTATTAAGAATAACTCAAAAACTATTGGTTGGACCTTAGTCAAATTCATATGGGACCACATGTGAAGTACTAGCTTTCAAATAAAAAAAGAATCATTGAAATCAGTTCACCCAGTAAAAAGTTATGAGGTACCACAAACAAAAAAACATGCAGTCGTATTGAGTACCGTCTCATTTTTTAAGTCGGCAGAAAAGCTATGGACTGACATATGCATGGGGAAAAAAGTTCTTAGCCTCGTACCGGTAAGCGAAGTGTAAGCCAGCCACGCCATTAAAGTGACGACCTAGTAAGAGATGTAGGATGTCAATGGATAAAAATGACTCAGGGCCGTGTATTGTGGCATTTCTTGTAAAGGCTTATGTTTAGCAGGGCTATAATGATGATGATGTTGAAATCTTTAGTCTTAAATATTTCGTTATACACAAGTAGTATAGCCGTGGTAGCTTAGATAGTTAGCGCTTGCTGTAAGTTTCACAGTACGCGAGAAACCCGGGTTCGATCCCCGCTGGCACCGATGAAATTGTTAATTGCAATTTTAAGTGCTGATTTACCACGTGCTCGGCGGTGAAGGAAAACATCGTGAGGAAACCTGCATGTCTGACATATATATATATATATATATATATATATATATATATATATATATTTCGAAGACATGTGAAGTTCGCCAACACGCATTGGGGCAGCGCGGCGGACCTTTCCTTGCCCTAAAACCCTCTCAGAAATGAGAGGAGGCCTCAGGAGAGGAGGGCCCAGCAGTGCGACGTGTATAATATAGGCTGTAACTTTTTTTTAACTTTAAGTAGTATTACAACGTATATTATCCGAAATATGTTACAAAAATTTTGGACACGGTACGAATAAAACTCCGTCTACACACGCAAAGAAAGCGCAACGGTATCTTTACCTTATAATTATCGCACCAAATCAAACTCACATTCCTGATTGATAATCTCTTTAATCGGAGAGTGAAACGTTCGAACCGATCACTTGATATCTCACTCATTAGTTCTTTCCAACATGTCGATTCATTCGATTTAGTTTTCCATTGATACTAAATTTATCATTGTTTGGCTCGTTAACCGCGAATGAATCTCGTTTCTTTTATCGCTGGCCAAACGGACGTGTGAAAATATTAATCGGCACAGATAACAGTAGAGAAGTAACATTCTTAGATCTGTTTGTGACTTTTTCAATGCAGGTGTATAGAACCCATTTCTACACAATGAATGGGTAATAATGACATTGTATTGATTTCAAAGCAGAAATATTCAACTAAAAATCAATAATTACGTATAATTAAATTACAATTATATTATCATTCGAAAATAATAATTATTAAATCATTTCTGTGAAGCTTTCATTGATACAATGGATTCTAAGCTTTTTCTTTGGAGTGTTGTTTGGTATAAAATAGTAGCTAATATAATAGAATACTAAACAGAATAAAAAATAAAAAGTAAGAAAAATGTATGTGAATGTGATATACGTTTAATCGGTTTTTTTTTTCTCGCTTCATAAGCTGTCAAAAGTTAGATCAATGCAGCCAGGTTCTTGTTGATTTTATTATTAACAATTTATTAATATGTTTTGAAATAAAAAATAAATTTTAAAATTCAATCAACACCGATAGCAAAATAAATCCAATCACTCACAGGACAGTCTCTCGTTATTATAACAAAATGATAATGAGTGTAAATATGTGAATCTCATTTGCTCCCTGATTAAGAAAACATTCCAAACTTGTTTGATTCAATCAATCAACGTAACCGACAACCTTCACTTTGTATAGAAAACTCATCATCGAAGAAATTTATCGAAAACAATTTCGTTAACGAGCCTTCGTTTCGACGGTTAATACTGGTAGCCTGTTTCGGACGCTACCCTGCCATCACAAAGCTACACTATCGTCTCGTACACTCCAAATTCGTTACAATTTTGACTTTATTCCAAAGCAATAAAGCTACTGATCTAATTTAACAGCGCCATTATGACTGTTTTCTTGCAACTTTCTATGCGTCAATCACGAATTACAATTTTGACGGTAATCGATAGGTTATCTGTTGCTCGATCTCGCGGTCAGTAGGCAGTAGCACTACTACTCGCATGCCGCCTTACGAATTGTGCGGCTACGAGTGCTTTTTTTCTTTTTTATATTCATAAGTAATATGAAGTTTTTATACGTGGTAGAGCCATGCTGAAACTATATAGTTGTGGTATGCATGACTCGGCTCAATCAGAAAACGACCACGCTCTCATTCGTGTAAAAAAAATAGCAACTTATTACTGCTGTGATTCGTATAGTATATCAATACATCAATACAAATAAATAAAATTGAAGTGTCTGTTTGTAATGTCAAAATTACAGCTTTTTACTAAATGCATATAAAAGTACATACGGTACTAATAACAAAAATACAATTTTTAAAGTTTTTGTCTGTCTATCTATCCGTCTGTCTGTCTGTTTGTTCTGGCTAATCTCCGAAACGGCTAGACCGATTTTGACGGGATTTTCACTGGCAGATAGCTGATGTCACAACGAGTAACTTAGGCTACTTTTATTTTAGAAAAATAATTAGGGTCCCGCACAAAAAAATTAAAACCCCAAATAACACGCGGGCGAAGTCGCGGTGAACAGCTAGTAGTATATAAGTGTAGAGAACCGGAGACACTTTTCACTGGAAACGGGGCCATCTTAGTCCTCAGGGGCGACAACGCATCTGCATTTTGTATTAGACTATACATATGCTATGGGCCACTGCATCCACTTACCATCAGATGGACTGTGTGCTGCTTTTGTCACCCTTAATCTATAAAAAAAAATGAAGTTAAACAATTACAACTTGAAAATAGATTTCAAAACGTCAGTTATATAACTAAATAACCTTTTATTTCAAGTCATTTGCTTGTATAACACAATAGGTATGTTTTGTGTTATCATCATCATCATCATTACAGCCCTTCACAAGTCCACTGCTGAACATAGGCCTCCCCCAAAGAATGCCACAAAGCACGGTCCTGAGCCACCTGCATCCATCGACTTCCTGCATATCTTACCAGGTCGTCACTCCATCTAGTGGGGGGACGCCCTACACTTCGCCTGCCGGTACGAGGCTGCCACTCGAGAACCTTTCTTCCCCATCGGTTGTCGGTTCTTCGAGCTATATGGCCGGCCCATTGCCACTTCAGCTTACTAATCCGTTGGGCTATGTCGGTCACTCTAGTTCTACTGCGGATATCCTCATTTCTGAGTTTATCACGCAGAGAAACTCCGAGCATAGCCCTCTCCATAGCTCGCTGAGCGACCTTGAGCTTCCTCATCCGGCCAGCAGTGAAGGACCACGTCTCAGTTCCGTATGTCATCACTGGCAACACGCACTGGGTGTACAGTCTCGTTTTCAAGTTTTGAGGTATACCTGACGAGAAGATGTGCCGTAATTTCCCGAACGCTGCCCAACCGAGTTGAATTCGTCGATTGACCTCTCGGTCGAAGTTGGACTTACCTAGTCGGACTATTTGTCCCAGGTAAACATACTCGTCAACAACTTCGAGCTTAGTGTTCCCAACAACTACCGGCATAGGTGTGACATGGACATTAAACATGATCTTTGTTTTGTCCATGTTCATCTTAAGACCTATCCGTTGGGAAACACTATTGAGGTCATTGAGCATAGTGCTTAGGTCCTCCAGCGATTCTGCCATAAGGACTATATCGTCGGCAAATCGAAGGTGAGTGATGTACTCGCCATTGATGTTGATACCGTATCCTTTCCAGTCCAGAAGCTTGAAAACATCTTCCAATGCAGCGGTAAAGAGTTTCGGGGATATGACGTCACCCTGTCTTACACCTCTCTGCACTAGGATAGGTTTCGTACTCTGGTTCTGTACTCGGATAGCCATCGTAGCCCTACTGTACAAGCACTTCAACACTTCGATATACCGACAGTCAACTTGGCATCGCTGAAGGGACTGCAGCACCGCCCAAATTTCGACGGAATCAAAGGCTTTCTCATAGTCCACATACGCCAGACATAGTGGCAAATTGTACTCTTCGGACTTCTGTACAATTTGCCGAAGGGTATGTATGTGGTCTATGGTGCTAAAGCCCTTTCGGAAACCGGCTTGTTCGGGAGGCTGGAAGTCGTCAAGTCTGCGCGCGAGACGATTCGTAATGACTCTCGAAAACAGCACGTAGACGCGGCTCAGAAGGGAAATCGGTCTGTAGTTCTTCAAGAGAGCGTTGTCGCCTTTCTTGAAGAACAAGACCACCGCACTTCTGCTCCACGCCTCCGGTGTAATGCCACCATGGAGGACGGAATTAAAGAGCTTCTGAAGGACTTCAAGTACCGGTTTTCCACCCGCTTTCAGAAGCTCCGCTGTAATTCCATCCTCGCCTGGGGCCTTGCCGTTTTTAAGGTGCTGGAGAGCCATTCTAATCTCGCTCAGACTGACGTCCGGGGTATCATCGGAATAATGTCGGATAAGACTCGCTCTTGGATCGTTACTCACACTTGCGTGCGGCTCCAACGATGACGTGTACAGCTGCCCATAGAACCTCTCAATCTCACTCAAAATCTCAGGTGCCCCGGAAACGATGCTGCCACATTCTGTCTTCAGCTTTGACAGTTGGCGCTTTCTGGCAGACAGATCTCTGGCAAAGACTTTGGAGCCTTGGTTCCGCTCGATCGCTTCTTCAATACGAGCTGTATTGAAGTTGCGTAAGTCCCGCCGCATGCATTTGGAGATCTGTCTGTTCAGTTGCCTGTATGCTGTCAAATCTGTTGAAGAATGTAGCTTCATCTCCCGTCTAACAGCCATGAGATTAAGAGTGTGATCGGAGAGTTTTTGTGTTCTTCTGCGGCGGGTCTTGCAGAACTTAGCTCCGACCGCATGGACAGTTTCCACGAGCTTGTCATTCAAATCGTCCACTTCATTGCAGTCTTCTAGGCACTGAAAACGGTTTTGTAACTCGAGCTGAAAGGTTTCGGGACTTTGGATTAGAGCACGAGGGGGACGGAGCGTTGACTTCATTAGACGAGACCTCTCCAACTTAACGTTTAGGTTCAGTGTGCCTCTAACCATTCGGTGATCGCTGCCGGTTTTCACCCTCGCGATCACTGAGACATCACTGAACAGTTGTCGTCTGGTCGTCATAATGAAGTCAATCTCATTTTTTGTCGAACCGTCGGGGCTCGACCAGGTCCACTTCCTGTGGGGCCGCTTCTGGAAGAAAGAGTTCATCATAAAGAGTCCCTCTTTCTCCATGAAGTCAGCCAACTGCTCGCCCCTTGGGTTCCGTTGCCCTATTCCAAATTTCCCTACTTTCAGCTCACCGTTCTCTCTTGTGCCTAGTTTTGCATTGAAGTCTCCCATTAACACCGTATATTGGGTTTTGGAGGAATGCATGGCTCTAGATATATCCTCATACATTTCCTCCACCTCGTGATCGGGGTGTGCCGAGGTTGGTGCGTAAACCTGTATGACCTTCAGCGAATACCGTTTGGTGATTCTGAGTATAAGGTACGCAACCCTCGTCGACACACTCTCAATCTTTACAACGTTGTTAACGAGAGACTTGTGGACGATAAATCCGACACCTCCTTGGGACAGATGGTCGCCCTCCCGGTAATAGAGCAAGTTGCCGGATTCGAGGATTACCGTGTCCTCCCCCTCTCTTCGGACTTCGGATAATCCTATAATATGCCAGCGTAACTTGTCTATCTCTTCTTCCAGCTCCACAATCTTCTCGTCAGTCCTCAGGGTGCGTGCGTTGTATGTTGCCAGGTCGAGTCGTCGTAGGTGGCAACCGAACCTCCACCGGAGATTCTTAGCACCCCCTGCCCCGCCGTTACCATGGTCGCCACCGTAGCCAGGAATAGCGGGGCCGCCGGGGACTGGGGGCCGTTTATTATTGTCATTGCTCATGGGGGGTATATTGCCATAGTTGCCACGCTTGGCGAGCGGGTTGGCAACCGCAGTTTTTTTATTGTTATTTTGGCTATTATCAGGAAGATGCTGCTGCCCATCTCCTGCCTGTTTCCCTTTGTCGCCTTTTACGACACCCACGGGAAGATATGGGGTAGTGGATATTCTTAACCGCCACTACACGGTTTTGTGTTATAGGTAGATATAATATGTACGTCTCTCTGTACTTGGGAGAATTTTCTGTAATCACCACGATCGGTGGTTAAATATCGAATGCCTCAAATGTAACAACTCTGAACGGTACATTTAAATGCTAAAACTTATTTTTATTACCACTCCATTTTGATAAAGCTGCGGCGGCTTGACAATTAACTTATGTCCAGAAGTTTAAAAAAAATAAACTAATCTGATTTTATTTTGTATAGGCAAAATATATAATAATTCAATATCGCAATTACCTGATTTAGCCAAAGGACATAGACCAAGAACTGAATTCAACTTTGTACAACATGTTCGTATAATGAATAAATGCTGTAGAAATGCGGTCATTAAGGAGTATGTTAGGGATGAAGCTGAATGACTGATGAGTGAGAAATTGTTTAATAAGAGAAGAGGGTGGTTTGCAAGATGATGTTGTGACCAAGATTAAGAAAGGAATGCTTCGGTGGTTTGGTCATGTAGAAAGAATGAATGAGGAAAGAGTGACAAAGCAAATCTATGTTGCAGAGGTGAACGGCATAGTCGGGAAGGGTCGCCCTAGGCGAAAGTTTAACGACCAAATTGGCGATATACGAGATTAAAAATGGGCCATATCAAGAGTACCTTTAACCGACGAGCGTGTATGCGTAGGTATATGGATGTGGAGGAAGCGAGAGAGGTGTGTCAGGATCGTGCCAAATGGAAGTCCATAATCTCTGCCTACCCCTCTGGGTGACAGGCGTGAGTGTTTATGTATGTATGTATGTACAACATGTTCGTTACGTAAGTTAACCTTAAGTTGTTAAATATAACTACTATAAAGTTTTTTTCATAAAAATGTACATTTTGTATCTCAATAAGTTTTTCGACGCCGGTTCACCACTGTTAAAATAATTTCTTTTATTTCAATTCGTTTGATTTTTTTTTCGCATAAGGTGATCAAAGCAAGATTAGATTTATTGTGAAATTCGTTTTTATATTTACCGAATATTAGAACAAAATAAATTAGGAAATCTGTATATTGGTAATTGATGAATAAGTATTGAGCAATATTCCCTACAAATGGAAAGGCCTCAGTCCAGCAGTGGACTTTTATGAGCTGGTAAGGAAGAACAAGAATAATAATAAGAATTTCAAATACACCGATGTCCGTAACATTGCTTTAATAATACACAGTATCAACATCATCTCATTTGTAATCTGTATAATTAATAATAACAATTGAAATTGCTACCGCGGGGAGTAGGACTGTATCTTAATTAAATTACGAGTTTTAGTTTTTTTTTTTTAATATAATTTTTAATACTGTAAATAAATAAATAATCATAATGCCAGCACAAGTTTAAAAAATTGATAAAAAAAATGTTTATTGTATTGTCATCCGATCTGAGCTATATTCAAAATTTAATGTCTCCAGCTCATCGGGAATTTAGTTTAAAATCAATTACTAAATTCCACCCGGAATATACCCGGAATATATAATAAAATCCAACGGAACAGACAGACAAGAAAGTGACTTAATAAAAACGTGGTAAAAATATACATATATTTTATAAAGTCCGTTATGTTGACAAATGAGTACACAGTCCACCTAATGGTAATTAGATACTGTGGCCCGCCGTAGACGTGTCTAACATTGATTAAGAATCAAAATGCACGTATGTTTTTAACAGTGGTAGAGCCATGCGGCAACTTTAACTGTCGCACGGATGGGCCGGCTCGAACCGGGGTGGTACCACGACCTCACAGAAAACCAGCGTGAAGTAGAGGTTTACCTCTGCCTTTCGCTTGGTGAGTGCAGGTGGCCGGAGGCCCTTTTTACTGGAAATGAGGCATTCCATCATAGTCCTCACGGGTGACAACGCATCTACATTTTGATTTGTAATATAGGATAGATGTAGATGTCTATGGGCCGCAGCAACCACTTACCATCAGGTGGACTGTGTGCTCGTTTGTCACCCTTATACTATAAAAAAAATATGTTGACATTCATGAGGAATAAGAGGAAACGCCTCGTTAGTATCGTAACGAGTCGTTACCAGTAAAAAGGATCTGTAGTTCTCTACACTCACCATACGAAACGGAGTAGCATTATACTGTCATTTAACGCTGGTAATCTGTAAGAGCATTGTCCTTTCCCGGTCGAGCGGACCCATCTATGCTGCAACCATAATATACATAATATATATATAAGGGCAGGAGACAATTTTATCGCCGGGGAAAGGAGGAAATGTTTATTACCTCGCTTAGTTTTATCCACCCTTCGAGCATGGGCACACCGGTGGATATAATATCCACAGTAGATAAAATGGGAGATAGACTTATACTTAGATATATTTTTTTTTTGTATGAATATTAACTTAAACTCACGTCCAATGAACTAGGACAGAATTGTTCCTTTCAAATGTCAATGAAAAAACATAGGTAATTTTGGAACGAAGTTACTTATCGAACGGTACGGGTTTGGAGGATGGGAGCTAAGCGACAAAAGTGTAAGATTTTTTCGTCACTACCCCTTGTGTCATAGTGTAGACGGCCTTGCCGGCGAAACAAGGAAGTGAGATGGAATAATTAATCCATCTTCCTCGCACTTTTATTATCTTGCCTTGAAAGAAATATTATTTTATTTCAAATGACGCTTCATTTTAATAGACGCTAGTAATTCATTTATTTGTATTTGTTAATCAACAATATAATACCTACGTTTGTCAATAATAATATACTACGCAAGGAACTTCGTTCCAACCGAGTGTTCCACGACACTCACGCATTTTTTTATCTTTCATTTGGCTCCATGCTACGGACGGAGGATTTTATGTCTACTCGTTATGTCTAAAGGGGATATACTTCTCCCCGTTGCCGTGCTTTGGCATATGGACAAGATAATTTTATCTCTTGTCGGTGGATATAATCGGAGGATAAAATTTTGTCCCCAGCCCATGCTAGTCGTGCTGAAAATGGAACTAGATAATTAGTTAATCTGGGGGCACGGCAGTGCACCCGCCAAGTCGAGCAAAAAAGCGGCACGGCCGTACCATCCTTTTCTCGAAGCAGTTCAGGCTATTTTCGTAACCCTATAACTTCGTTATAGATAAAACTAGAAGCCTGAATTTAGAATTTATCAATAGATTTAGCCATCGCATGAAAACACAATGTATCTCTCAAGTAATACATATTACATTAAATTAGATTGTGTAGTGCGATGGCCAAGTCAATCTATTTATTTAAAACATAAAAGATTTTTAATATTGACATGGTCACTATAAGATGTTGTTAGGTTAGCTAATTACGTAATAATTTAAGACAGAAGGACTCTTAAGTAGGGACGGAATAAATTAACTTGGTATTACATGGATCTCACTACTTTTTATGGTAGAACTGAGTTGCGAGACTTGGTTTTTTTACAAGTTATGTTTTTAATGGCATTAGTTATACTAAAATCATTAGCGTAGTTGCCACGCCTGGCAACCGCAGTTTTTTATAATTTTGAATCGTTATCAGGAAGATGCTGCTGCCGATGAACTGTTTCATTTTGCCTCTGTCGCCTCTTACGACACCCTTGGGACGATATGGGATTGTGTATATTCTTACACCACCACTACACCGTTTATCTGCCTTAAGCTACTTTATTATCATAATTGGTATTTATAGGTTAATTCATTGATGTTAGTCATCAGGATGTTGACTATCATCAATGCACTAGCCTGTAATTTATCAAAAAAAAACTGTTTTTAATGAATAAATTTATTGACTTATCAGGGCGAAAAGCAAAAACGGCGGCAGGTTATTACGTGAGAAGTTAGAAAAGATTGGACTGAACTTGCCAGCGGGGAGGCGGAAAGCAGCCAACGTCACATTACTCACTTCGCTTGTTGAAGGTAATTTGTAGTCTTTTGATTTTTTTTGTTATAGGATAAGGGTGACAAACGAGCACACAGTCCATCTGATGGTAAGTGGTTGCTGCGGCCCATAGACATCTACATCTATCCTCTGTTACAAATCAAAATGTAGATGCGTTGTCACCCGTGAGGACTAAGATGGAATGCCTCATTTCCAGTAAAAAGGGCCTCCGGTCACCTGCACTCACCAAGCGAAACGCAGAGGTAAACCTCTACTTCACGCTGGTTTTCTGTGAGGTCGTGGTACTACCCCGGTTCGAGCCGGCCCATCCGTGCGACAGCAAAAGCTGCCGAGTGGCTCTACCACTGTTATGCTGTTATTTCACACTGGTAATGTTGTAGTCACAGAGCTATGTTCTTCGCCGGTCGAGAACACTTATACGAGCTGCAGCCATAATACAACTGCAGTCACACCTACCACATTCTCAACTCAATTTGATTTTAATGTCTTTTCTTTCTTCTTTTATCAGCCCGTACAAGTCTACTGCTTCGAAATGGGTATCTCCCGTTGTGGGGAAGATTTGCGTTACGCTTTACAGAGGGGTTGATTATCGCAGTACCAGCCGTACCATTACGTGGTAGAGCCATTTTGCAGCTATATTACTGGTATTGTTGTAGCAAGAATGAGTCGGCTCGACCGGGGTAGGACCACGCTCTCACAGAATACTGTGGTGCTTAATGCTACTGTGTTTCGTATTGTGAGTGTAGAGAACCGGAGACCCTTTTTACTGGAAACTAGGCATTCCATCTTAGTCCTCGCTGGTAACAACGCATTTGCATTTTGATTCGCAAACGACGATAGATGTAGATGTCTATGGGCCACAGCAACCACTTACCATCAAGTGAACTGTGTGCTGTTTTATCGCCCTTTGCCCATAAAAAAAACCGTGTACGCTGCTGCCTGTCGCCGATCTCAGTATATCTTTAAACGAAATTGTTATACCCCCATTTATCACGAAGCTATAAGATTTTTCTGACATTTCCATAGTCGTTTCTTACAACACCCACGAGATAAAATCGAATGATGGTTTCTCTTATGCCACCATCACACGACATATAGTTTTTTTAGTTTGCTCCAGAAATAAGGTGGTAACTACCAGAAATATGGAAGGAGAAACGAACCCAGTAAATTTATATTTATATATGAACACTGGTTTCTTCATTGTAGAACTGGTCGTGGGGGGAAAGTGAAACGTTTTGTAAATAGAGAAACAAGGCATTAATGCCTTGGTTCTTCATCTGGAAGACTGTTAAAATATTTGCTCTTGATGAAAAATGTTTCTCACCCACCAACAACAATCACCATCCCCTAAATAAAAAATGGCATACCCTACCGTGGAACAATAAAATACAAGAAACAGGCGACACATCCAAAACCGTTGAAGCGGAATCTATTGCCGGACTGACGCGAGTGAAGCATAATTTCTATAAAAACTTCAAAAACGCCGTCATAAGGTCTAAAATTGCATAGCGTCCGCGACAATTCAGATCGCTCAGAAATCGCTTAGAACCTAAAGATATTTTTTAAAAATTATTGATTTTAATAATCAAAATAATGAGCAAGCAAATTACCCATATTGATGTTATGAATGTATACGAGTGATTTCCAAGCATATAGATTAAGTAATTTCGTTGTAATTTCAACTATAGTGATTTTTTGGAGGTGTTTTCGCAAATAATTATGATCGAGTCAAAATTTTACAATCGTGTTTTTGTACAAGCAAATTCAAGATGAAGACATGAATTTCAAAATTCCAGTTTCGTTAGTCGTGTCATACTCCTATAATATTCGTTGAAAGAAAGTGCATTATTTCGCGGTGTCGCCTTAATAAAAAGGTAGGGTGACAGCCTACATACGTCTTCTTACAAGACATATAGGCCTTTTCTTAAATCTGAGTAGATTTGAACGCAGGAAAAAGTTGGCCGCGGTACTGCAATGCAAATTAGAAAATTTCTGGCCTTGAAATTTTTTTAATTTAAATCAGGAATTTATTAATGCCAGCAGGGTTTAGGGCGAACGTTTACCCATAAGTTACTCCGGCTCTAATTTTAACAATTAATTCAAAACAATCACATCAATTTAACTTTTATGTGGAGAGTTCATATAAAATCATAGAATCATAGACAATCGTTTAATGTAACCGGCGCGCCCCTTTTCGCGCCTTGAAGAACCGCCGGACATGTCAAAACTGCCAAAACGACCGCCGCCATATCAGCGGTTAACTCTAAAGTACTTACTTTTTATTTTCAGCGGAGGCAGTACATTTGGCGAGGGATTTCGGTTACGTGTGTGAGACTGAATTTCCGGCACGAGCACTGGCTGAATACCTCGCGAGACAATATGCGGAGCACGACGCAAGACGCCGACGAGACCTATTGCAAGCTACCAAACAGGTAACTTTTTTTCCTACTACAATTTGTTAAATATATGCTCCATAAATACTGATTGATAAATAATTAAACTGGCAACCAAATGTGTAATTATCAACAGTAAAAATGTCTTTATTATTTTAATGGTTCGTATTTCGCGCATTGTGTTTAATTAATATGAAGTTGATGTGTTAGCGAATGGTGTGCTAGCTTCGTGTGTTCCAGTCTAGTTTCCGTAATTCCACGTCTAAATGCGTATTTTCCGTGTGGTTAAGAATTTAAACCCAAGCTATTAGAGTTCTTTGACGTATCTTAGCAAATTTTTCATACTCAACCACTTTGGGGAACGACTTCAGCCAAGCGAGGTACTTAGCTCTTTTGCAAGTGCCGGCATTCATGTAGGGTAGGACAGGGATTCCCTAACTGTGCGTCGTGACGCCCTGGGGCTGCGCTCATTCTCATTCTGTTCTGTCGATCGCGGGGGGCCGGCCGGCGCCGGCGCCGACCTCCCTCCGTGTATTTCCCTTTCCCCCGCGTATACATATCGTTTCAGTTAGTCAAGATTTTGTTTTAATTACGCACGCGGAGTTTAAATATTGACTATGCATAATTTTATTCAAAGAAATAGAAAACAAAGTGAAGACTCAGGAGAAAGCAGTAAAGAAACTTCAGGAAAACTGAAGAATTATAGAAAATATGACGACCAATATTTGGATTTCGGATTTACCTACATTACTAAAGGGAATGTAGAACTTCCTCAATGTGTTGTTTGTCATAAAGTGTTGGCAGCTGAAAGTATGCTTCCTAATAAACTAAAACGTCATTTGGAAACAACTCACAGTAATTTACAAGGTAAGCCCAGAGGCTTTTTTGTTAGAAAATTTCGAGAACTGAAACATCAGTCCACGGTTTTGCTTTCAAGAGTTTCCCATCAGTTCCTACCAAAGCATTGCTTGCCTCCTACAAGGTTGCCAAATACAAGCTCACCGTGTTGCCAAATGTAAGAAGCCACATACAATTGCTGAGGAACTGATTTTACCTGCAGCGGTTGATATGGTATCGGTGATGCTTGGAGAATTGGTGGCTAAAGAAATAAAATAAAATATGTACCTCTTAATAAAAAATATACCTCTTTCAAACAATACGATTAGCCGCCGTATTCATGACATGGCAGAAGATATTAATGAGCAAATTGTGGAGAAACTTTCAGGCTTATTTGGCATTCAACTTGATGAAGTGACGGATAGTAATGACGATGCTCAATTGATATGTTACGTGCCGTACATACAAGAAACAAACGTGTGTGAAGATTTGTTATTTTGCAGAAAAATATGTAAAAGTGGTAAGGCTACTGATCTATTTGAGATCTTAAATTAATACATGATCGAAAATAATATTAAATGGGAGAACTGTGTGGGTGTGTGTACGGATGGTGCTCGAGCAATGTCTGCACAGTATGGAGGACTACAAGCTCTCATCAAAACCAAGGCTCCAAATGTAAAATGGACACACTGTGTCATACATCGAGAGGCTTTAGCTGCAAAGAAAAATACACCTGAATTAAATTTTGTGATGGATATAATTATCAAAGTGGTGAACTACATTAAAAATCGACCTGTGAAAGCGAGATTTTTCCATAAACTTTGTGAAGAATTGAGTGCCGACCATAGTTCTTTAATTTATTATTGCAACTCTCGTTGATGGTCCAAATGCAATGTACTCGCACGTCTATACGAACTACGAAATGAGTTCTATACTTATCTACAGACAGAATCACACAATGATGCGCAAAACTTTATTAGTACAGAGTTTATAATAAAATTGGCATATCTCTGTGACATATTTCACAAATTAAATGATCTTATAAGTCCTTGCAGGGAAACAATACTCACATACTGCAACTGGCAGATAAAATCGCTGGGTTTCAGAAGAAGTTGCTCTTATGGAAGAGAAAATTAGAAGAAGATCATGTACATACGGACTGTTTCCCTGCTTTACAATGCATTCTACAAGAAAACTCGATAGAAAGCCTTGATGCCTCCCTAAAACTAATATTTACACAGCACTTGTCATCACTAAGTGAAAATTTTGAAAACTATTTTCTCGAAAATCTGAAGCAATATGACTGGGTTAGAAACCCTTTCCAGTCGACCTCACCATCAACACTTTCGACAAAGGAAGAAGAACAATTAATATAATTGTCCTGTGACTCCAGCCTTAAGCTCCAATACGACAAAGACAAACTGCTTGTATTTTGGAGCTCAGTTTCTCACGAATATCGTGCCATCAGCTATGCAGCATTGAGGGTTCTATTACCATTTGCGACATCGTACTTGTGCGAAACAGGCTTTTCTGCAGTTGCAGTATTAAAGAACAAGTACAGATCGAAAATAAATGTAGAGAAAGAGATGAGAGTGGCAATTTCCAAACTTGAGACACGTTTTGAAAAGCTATGCTCAAAAAAGCAAGCACATCCTTCTCATTAGTAGCCAGCCAACAAAGTATCTCTTTTCATTTTTGTTCTTGTTTTTTTTTTCTCATTATTTAATAAAAATTATAAAAGTTATTTGCAGTAGTTCTGGTATCTTGTTACTAGGCAAAAAAGTGGCAAAATTCCCAAGGGCGTCACAGTAAAAATAAGTTTGGGAAGCCCTGGGCTAGGGCATAAGTAGGCTCTACACAAAGGGCCTTCTGTAACACCTATAATAAACAGATGTTTAACAATAAACCGTTTCCTGTAATGGTAAATGGTAGCTATTCTAATTTGAAGTTTGTCTCTTAGTTCAGTCTGAATAACCTTCTAAAGCTGAAACTTGAAATTATCGTCACGTGAGTTTTCCTGGTCTGCCTAAATTAAGCTACGTGGATAATCCAAACCAGCGTAATATATTGTTCCTAAATGCGATTATATACTAGTGACCTCGCATTCCCAAAGGAGAGTGGAACAATGGGTTCGGATCATACTGTTGCATAATGGGGTCCGGAGGATACTGTGGTCCATAGATACCTACATGAATCCTCTGTTATGAATAGTCTGTCAGAATGCAAATGCGTTGTCACAGCTATGGACTAAGATGAAATGCCTCTTTACCAGTAAATAGAGTCTGCGGTCCTCGTCACTCACCATACGAAACACAGCATTAAGCTTCTTTTTAACGCTAACGTTTTGTACGAGCTTGGTCTTTCCCCAATTGAGCAGACTTATTCTTGCAACCATAGTTACACACTGGAGCATGAAGCCATTCATAGTGTATATATATTAGTGCTCTAATGCACAATGATTGGTGAATCAACTTAAGTACATTGTTAACTTATCTCCAGGTGACAAAGGAGCTTATGGACCTTCTTAACCAAGATAGATCGCCGCTGTGCAACACCCGGCCGCCACATTTACTAGAGCCAGCGATACAGCGCCACCTCACACACTTTTCGCTCATCTCCCACGGCTTTGGTGGACCAGCTATAGTGGCCGCGCTCACCGCCATTCAGGTAACAACTTACTCTGTTATGTTTACTGTAATACTTCTTGTATATCTCCTATTTTAATATTTCAAGCGCTGGTGGGATTACGCAAAGTCCCTTCAAAGTCATAGTTTTTAATAGAATAAAGGTGATAAACAAGCACATAGTCCAGCTGAAGGTACGTGGATGCTGTGATCCATAGACAAATAATTAAAAACTAAAATGCAGGTGCGTTGTTACCCCTAAGGACTAGGATGGAATACCTCGTTTCCTCTCTCTCGTCTCGTCTACACTCACCATTCGAAACACAGCAGTATTAAACTGCTATTTAACGCTGCTATTCTGAGAGGGCGTGGTCCTTCCCCGGTTAAGCCTACCCAAGCGTGCTACAACCGTAATATAGCTGCAGCATGTTTCTATCACGTAAAAAAATAACTTTGTGAAGTTGGTGTTTAAAATGGTTGGAATATTTACCCACACCAGTGGTAAATCAGGTCTGATAGAAACAAAAAATACAAATACAGGCGCATCAGGAACACACGCCTTTCTCAACGGCCTCCAACTCCAGCTGCGTAAATCCCTCCCTCCCCTCCACCCCCGAGTCCGATAAGCGAAGGCCATGGGGCCAGGAAAATCGAGCGCTCGGTAGTACCCTCTTTCCCGACCCCAGCGGCGGATCTAGATCCTTGGCTACGCCGCGGGTGACCAAGCCACGGCTACCAAGCCTTTATACTGGAAACGAGGCATTCCATCTTGGTCCTCAGGGGTGACAGCGTATTTACATTTTAAGTCATATTCGAGGATAAGTGTGGATGTCTATGGGCCTGAGCATGTACTTATATTTAAAAAAAATACTGTAAAACTTAGACCGGTTGATGAGATAAGATAGGATGACTATCTAACAAATTGAGAGCGATCAAAACATCCACACTGGTGAAATTTAAGAGCGTTCGAGCTCAAAGCATTCGGGGCCAGCGAGCTATGTGCGGCCAATTACTAATATTCAATTTCTAATATGTGAGAGGAAGCAATTTTTTCAGCTGCCTTCAAAAAAAGAAGAAGTTCTCAATTCGACAGTATTTTTTTATTTGTGTTACCTGAGAACTTTCTAGGTGATCCGATTTTGATGATTCTTTTTTTTATTTGTAAGCTGGTGCCAGTAGTTTTTTAGTTATCCTTAATAATGCATATTTAATTGACTTCGACTACATTGATGATGTTCTCATTTTATTTTTATTTATATTGAAATACGAAATTTTTAATTTTACCACTTATGTCTGTAGTTTAACTAAGCGAACGAAACTAAAGATGTTTCTCTTTAACTTTATTATTTTTCTTTATTACAGAACTTCCTTAACGAATCTCTCAAGCATTTAGACAAATTATATCCTCAAACCGGTATGGTATCCTCATCGATGGACAAAACGAAAATGGATCCTGACATTAAAAAGTAACATAAGAACAAATACGGCGTCGATGGTATGTACAGAAAAATCGTTCACGCCTCCGAATCACATACAAGTGACAACTTCCGTTCGAAATTGTTGCCAGTTATGAAGACAGCCAATGAATTACTTTTGTTTATATTAATAACGAGAAATATATTGAAACTACACAAAATAAAGTATAACTTTGTTAATATGATCATTAAAAAATAAATATCTCTAATAGTTTACAATAAAACCTAAGTCACAGACGTTGACGTTCATCCCTAATTTGTTTGTTATTTAAAAGCTGCTATTAACTGGAATGTATGTAATGTATGGAGATTGCGTATTTATTTTTATGGTGACGATAAACCGCATACAAATAAAGTGCAATTATAATACTCAAGATTGTGAGAATATTGTATATATAGACTTATGAACAACCGTAGTATTATTTGAGCATTTATTTACTGTACGTATTACCTTAAGTCGCGTCAGGAGCCGCAGTATAATGTATTTTTTTTTAAATAAAACATGACTCTACTAGCTACCGCAATAAAGACACATATCAGAATTCAATTGTAAATATTAAAACTATAAAATAAGTTAAATAACTTTTTCACTTTTAGTCTGCGAATATAGAAATGTACTTAAGTATAATAAAATTTTGAGCCTCTTTAGTTTGTAATTAATGATTAGGTATAGTTTTGCTAGTGAATGTGAAAGTGTGCCAATTAGGTTATAACTGGAAATTACCGTTGCGTATTTCCTTTCAAAATATTTAATATGTATCTATTTATTCTTATTTCGAATTGTATATAAGATAGATTTTAAACTACAACGACTATGCTTTGTATAATTTAATACCCATTTCTTCAAGGTTTTCTAAGTTTAGTTTTTTTTTTATTATAAGAGCGCAGTAAAATTATTTCAACAACATAAAAATATAACAAGACATATTGAAGTAGTATTTTTTATGAAATTAGTGTGACAAACAGTCCATCTAATGAAAAATAGTTATTGCAGACAAAAAGCCACAGACACATTGTCACCCTTAAGTACTAAGATCAAATGCCATACAGTATGTTACACATTATTACGATAATAATATACTGAAAAATTATGTATGTATAATATACATAACACAATGGTTTAAATTATACATACACTTGTGTTACCCACTCATTTGAAAAACTTATTTATGTGATCTAAATTATGTAATGACTTTGAGTTGCACATTTGAATTATTTTCATAAATTCTCTGTATTAAAAGCGGATTGTAAACCACAAATATAGTGTAACACCGCAATCTCTTACTCTATTTATGATGCATCAATCTGCTTGACACTGGACACTAATGGTCTAATAACTAATTTATTGTCCAAACATAAGTATTAAATTTGCATATTTTCATTATGCAAAAATTTCTATAGAATTTTAAAATACCTTTAATTACCCTAAGTGCATACTTACTTTATTGGATCATATCTTTATTTTTTTTTCAACAGCCTGTAACAGTTCGCAGCTAGACTGATATACAGATCCACTGATAGAGGAAAGATTTTCCTTGTGATGTTTAGCAAGCGGATCAAGTTGGGCGTAAGACAAAATACATCATAGCCTCCTGTTAATAGCAATATATGATCTCGTATATGCCAGATTTAAGATAACCAGACCGAAAACTAATATGGAAGCCTTATACAGAGTGGCGATAAAGTTATCACATTAAATGAAAAGACTTATCCTATATAACGTTCTTTGAACATACACAACTAAAAAAATATATAACAATTAACATCCTAGTCGCAGTAGCCCTTTTTTTAGTTTTTTGCCTAATTACCTATGAATGGGAAAGTGTAGGTAAATAATTACCTATGTCGATGCCGCGTGAGCACTGCGCACCTGCCGCACCGTTGCCGCTTTTGCATGTCACTTCTGCTCAGTAAACTAATATTATCAAGGTAATTTATTTCATGTCAATTTTTAAGCTATTTATTTTCTTTGAAAGATCCATTTTTTTTTATTTTTGTTAATATGAACTTGTATATACCGTTGTGTTATTTAATGTGATAACCTAATCGCCACCCAGTATATTAGTCCTCAAGGGCGACAACCGACAACACATGTTTGTATTATCATCTACATTTTGATTCTTAAGCCGGCGATACATGTTGCCCAAGTTTCAGCCAACGCGAGCGTAGGCAAATTGATACAAGGCGATTGCTAGTCTACATGTTAGCTAGGTTTGTATGAGTGAACATACTGACATGGCAAACTAACATGTGGAGAGACTTGCCAAGTGCTGGCGAGCGCCTTTGATTTGTGCAGAAAAACCGACATTGTTCCGAAGTGAGACGAGTCGTGGTGAGCGATCCCGAGTGGTAGCAAAGTGCACCAAACGAACCGTATACACGTTGGTTCTCGCCGGACTCGGCCAGCTAGGCGAGCCACGACGAGCAATGACGAGGCTAGACAAAATGTTCTGTCTATACGTTGGTACTCGCCTCCATTCGGCCAACATGTATAGCCAGCTTTAATAGAGAATAGATGTTAGTGTCTATGGAATACAGCATACACTTACCAACAGGTAGATAGAATATGCGCTCGTTTTCGCCCTTATAATAAAAAAAGAACAATTTTATGGATGAGCTCCATACCCAGCGGTAAACTTTTAAGCACTGGTAAAGTAAAAGATCTGAATCTTAGAACTCATCATAATATTCATAGACGTGCGGAATTAATGCTACACTAAATTTATTGATCGGGTGATCTGAAAAATTCTGTTCATTTTGGTACCGATACACATTTTGGTAGAAAAAATAATTAACGGAAAGTTTGAAAACATACTGCTATTATATTGTCATATTTTTATTTTACTTCAAGCTTGTGTTCCAACACAATTGAGATTTTTCCTATAATGTGAGAGCTTATATTATAAAACCTACACGATCTAAGTGTGAGAGTGACTTATTTTTTTTTTTTCTTATTACCTCATTGATATTAGACTATTGTTTTAAAGCTTTTTGTATTATGTTATTGTAAGATGTCATTTATTTCATTCATTCAAGGTTCATTCTCCGTTATTTCACTTTAAAAAATGTATCGAACAACTGTGCTGTGCTAAAATGTCATTACAGGGCTGATAAACCTAAAACTGCTTGGTTTTAGTCACTCCAAGTCACAAAAAACAAATGTACTCGAATATCTGTAAGAAAATAAAACTGTAAACAAGTTTATTTTATTTAAAAACAACGATTGATTGTTTGTATTCAGTTATTTAAGCCATAATACGATAGTTTTTTTTTTCATTTTGAGGAGTAAATGAGCATTGTTATGAAGATGTGTACCATTATTTCAACAATATCATGTGTAAGACAAATTCCTAGTATTCTAAGTAAATTTTTATACAGAAAAGTTAACAACTAGAAATGAAAATAGAACACAACACAACATAACCTACACAGAAGTTAAGTGTAAACAGCACTATATTACGTATTTTTTTTTAAATATCCAGCCAACGCTAATAACACACAACGCAAAATTTGTTTAATCTTTTTTTAATCTTTATCGTACATTAATAAGGTAACAAAGAGCTGACTTAATGTCAGTTTGTATTCTCTACAATCAATCCAAGGTGTGGTGAAAATAAAGTCGTAAATAAGAATTTAAAAAACATGTGTGCAGTTCACACGCGGTAGAAGTGAAACCGTCAAGTGAAATGAAATATATAACAAAAACATTTCACAGCAAATGACTGATTTAATTTGATAATTTTCAACCACAAGTGCGGCATAGATAAAAGTTTAATGTTATAGCAAATAAATGTTATGAGTTTTTGTAATGAGTTTTTAGACATGTAGAGCCTAAAGGAGAATGCCAGATTCTCAATAGAACTTTGCCCCACCCAAAAGTGTACACGAATGCCGTATGCAACATTTTTTTTCTACTTTATTACTTCATCCAAATTGTATAACTTGAAGTCTCTAGAACTTGCGATTTTTTTTTAAAACTGGACTTTAATTATTTTTAGAACAGCATTCGTTGCAGTTCATTGTAATTTCAGAATATAAATTATCAGGCGCTAATGATATATATAAATAAGAATTTTAGAATTTAAGGAGCATAATAATATCAGTGACATTGGAAAAAGGGTTCTCTTGCATAAGATCTAAAAGGTCCTTACACCATAAGACTAGCACCACCTGTTTTTCATAAAATCTAAATCCTAGTCATGTAAACGAGTTATATTATTTACAAAATTATTTTTCAAGATACATATTATTATGACATTTGTCTGAAGAAGGTGTAAATATTTACAGATTATAAACTAATTTTACGACAACGACAGGACCATAAATTATCAACTATATAAAAAGCTACAAAACTAAATATATTTGTCGCAAAGATCTCCATGTTGAAAGAAGAGTTAAGATTGTAAATCGAAATGAGGACACAAGATGCCCCTGCATCCTATCGACGCAAATGTGACAATTAGTGCAGCTCAACATAGTGGATGCAATTATCAGGATGTAATTAGCAGTAAGTCAAGAAGTAGGCGTGATTGAGTCCGTATCAGTGGCGTAGCGTGCCTTAGATGGGCCCTGTATCAAAATTTGTTGGGGGGCCCCAATGAAGAGTAAATATTTCATAAAAGGAAAAAAAACGCTTGCATTGAATTCAAATTATTATATATTGATTTTAAGTTATTCATCATCATCATTACAGTCCTTTACAAGTCCACTGCAGAACATAGGCCTCCCCCAAGGAATGCCACAAAGCACGGTCCTGAGCCACCTGCATCCATCGACTTCCTGCATATCTTACCAGTCACTCCATATAGTGGGGGGACGCCCTACACTTCGTCCGCCGGTACGAGGCCACCACTCGAGAACCGTTTTTCCCCATCGGTTGTCGGTTCTTCGAGCTATATGGACGGCCCATTGCCACTTCAGCTTACTAATCCGTTGGGCTATGTCGATCACTCTGGTTCTACTGCAGATATTCTCATTTCTAAGTTTATCACGCAGAGAAACTCCGAGCCCTCTCCATAGCTCGCTGAACGACCTTGAGCTTCCTCATCCGGCCAGCAGTGAAGGATCACGTCACAGTACCATAGGTCATCACTGGCAACACGCACTGGTTGTACAGTCTCGTTTTCAAGTTTTGAGGTATACCTGACGAGAAGATGTGCCGTAATTTCCCGAATGCTGCCCAGCCGAGTTGAATCCGTCGATTGACCTCTCAGTCGAAGTTGGACTTACCTAGTCGGACTATTTGTCTCAGGTAAACATACTCGTCAACAACTTCGAGCATAGTGCTCCCAACAAATACCGGCATAGGTGTGACATGGACATTAAACATGATCTTTGTTTTGTCCATGTTCATCTTAAGACCTATCCGTTGGGAAACACTATTGAGGTCCTTAAGCATAGTGCTTAGGTCCTCCAGCGATTCTGCCATAAGGACTATATCGTCGGCAAATCGAAGGTGAGTGATGTACTCGTCATTGATGTTAATACCGTATACTTTCCCGTCTAGAAGCTTGAAAACGTCTTCCAATGCAGCGGTGAAGAGTTTCGGGGATATAACGTCACCCTGTCTTACACCTCTCTGCAATTGGATAGCTTTCGTACTCTGGTTCTGTACTCGGATAGCCATCGTAGCCCTACTGTACAAGCACTTCAGCACTTCGATATACCGACAGTCAACTAGGCATCGCTGAAGGGACTGCAGCACCGCCCAAATTTCGACGTAATCAAAGGCTTTCTCATAGTCCACATACGCCCGACATAGTGGCAAATTGTACTCCTCGGATTTCTGTACAATTTGCCGAAGGGTGTGTATGTGGTCTATGATGCTAAAGCCTTTTCGGAAACTGGCTTGTTCGGGAGGCTGGAAGTCGTCAAGTCTGCCCGCGAGACGATTCATAATGACTCTCGATAATAGCACGTAGACGCGGCTAATAAAGGAAATCGGTCTGTAGTTCTTCAAGAGAGCGTTGTCACTTTTCTTGAAGAACAAGATCACCGCACTTCTGCTCCACGCCTCCGGTGTAATGCCACCATGGAGGACTTCAAATACCGGTTTTCCACCCGCTTTCAGAAGCTCCGCTGTAATTCCATCCTCGCCTGGGGCCTTGCCGTTTTTAAGGTGCTGGAGAGCCATTCTAATCTCGCTCAGACTGACGTCCAATATATCATCGGAATAGTGTCGGATAAAACTCGCTCTTGGATCGTTACTCACACTTATTACGTGTGGCTCCAAAGATGATATGTACAGCTGCCCATAGAACCTCTCAATCTCACTCAAAATCTCAGGTGTCCCGGAAACGACGCTGCCACACTCGGTCTTCAGCTTCGACAGTTGGCTCTTTCTGGCAGACAGATCTCTAGCAAAAACTTTTGAGTCTTGGTTCTGCTCGATCGCTTCTTTAATACGAGCAGTATTAAAGTTGCGTAAGTCCTGCCGCATGCATTTGGAGATCTGTCTGTTCAGTTGCCTGTATGCTGTCAAATCTACTGAAGACTGCAGCTTCATATCCCGTCTAACAGCCATGAGATCAAGAGTGTAATCGGAGATTTTTTGTGTTCTTCTGCGGCGGATCTTGCAAAACTTAGCTCCGACCGCATGGACAGTTTCCACGAGATTGTCATTCATATCGTCCACTGCATTGCAATCTTCTAGGCACTGAAAACTGTTTCGTAGCTCGAACTAAAAGGTTTCGGGACTTTGGATTAGAGCACGAGGGGGACGGTGCGTTGACTTCATTAGACGTGACCTCTCCAACTCAACGGTTAGGTTCAGTGTGCCTCTCACCATTCGGTGTTCGCTACCGGTTTTCACCCTCGCGATCACTGAGACATCACTGAACAGTTGTCGTCTGATCGTCATAATGAAGTCAATCTCATTTTTTGTCAAACCGTCGGGGCTCGACCAGGTCCACTTCCTGTGGGGCTGCTTTTGGACGAAAGAGTTCATCATAAAGAGTCCCTGTTTCACCATGAAGTCGGCCAGCTGCTGGCCCCTTGTGTTCAGTTGCCTTATTCCGGAAATTCCCTACTTTCAGCTTACCGTTCTCTCTTGTGCCTAGTTTTGCGTCTCCCAAGTCAAGTCTCCCATTAACACCGTATAGTAGGTTTTGGAGGAATGCATGGCTCTAGAGATATCCTCATACATGTCCTCCACCTCCTCATCGGGGTGTTCCGAGGTTGGTGCGTAAACCTGTATGACCTTCAGCGAATACCGTTTGGTGATTTTGAGTATAAGGTACGCAACCCTCGTCGACACACTCCCAATCTTTACAACGTTGTTAACAAGAGACTTGTGGACGATAAATCCGACACCTACTTGGGACAGATGGTCGCCCTTCTGGTGATAGAACAAATTGCCGGATTCGAGGATTACCGTGTCCTCCCCCTCTCTGCGGACTTCGGATAATCCTATGACATTCCAGCGCAACTTGTCTACCTTTTCTTCCAGCTTCACGATCTTCTCGTCAGTCCTCAGGGTGCGTGCGTTATAAGTTGCCAGGTCGAGTCGTCGTAGGTGGCAATAGAACCTCCACCGGAGATTCTTAGCACCTCCTACCCCGCCGTTACCATGGTCGCCACTGTAGCCAGGAATAGCGGGGCCGCCGGGGACTGGGGGCCATCTCTTCGTTACTTTCATGGGGGTATATTGCCATAGTTGCTACGCTTGGCGAGCGGTTTGGCTACCGCAGTTTTTTTATTGTTGTTTTGCTGTTATCAGAAAGATGCTGCTGCCCATCCTCTGCCCCAGTTTCCCTCTGTCGCCTTTTACGATACCCACAGGAAGATATAGGGTAGTGAGTGTTCTCCACTGCCACCCGTGCCACTACACGGGTTTTTGAGTTATTACTTACAATTAATACTCCTAGGAACTAAGCTAGTCAAACAATTCAAATCAAATATACACTTTTCGTGCCTTTTGTCCGGCGAACACAGCTGAAGAAGATTCGGCTGCATTCATAGCTGAAGACGATTTCATTTTACTAAATTCTTTACTTCTATAGACAATAGTGATAGCCTTTCCTGTCCCATAGAAGTCCTTGGAATTTTTACTCACACACGTTTGGGGCCCCTGTAGCCCGGGGGCCCCGTATCATTGATACGGCTGATACGGCGGTAGCTACGCCCCTGGTCCGTATATTAATAAAAGCACAAGTCGTCAGCAAAAGCAGGATAAAGTGCAACGATGAAGAAAGTGGGGATCAGCACAAGCAAAAATGTGATATAATCATAATCAATATATTTCACAAGCCCAAATTAGTCAATGTGTGAAAATATTCGACATTAATTTGACATACGTACTTACGATATTGACATAATGACGTGTATGTATCACTTCACAAAATGCACGAAAATCAATGATTGTTATTCACTAATTATCTAATGCAATTCATGATTATTATCAACTTATAATAATAATTGAAAATAAAAATTGATAAGTAACATTTTTATATGACTAAGACTTATATTATAATATATTTTAACAGAAATATGTATTGTTTGATACTTTATGCGTACGTATGTACTTATTCGTACAAAGAAATGCAGATGTTATTAGAAAAGACTCGAAATGTAAATATTAATCGATGAATTCCTTTTTTTTTTAATAATATTTTACCGCAAGTTGTACAAAATAACGATTTATCACAAAAAACTTCAAAATTCATAAGATTATTTTCATATTTTTACCTTTTTTGTACAAGGTGGGTCACGATCTGGTATTCTTCTTTTAGTTTACTAAATCAAAAGAATACATATTTTCATTCGACTAAAATTGCTTTGTAATAGCGACATCTACTTCATTCTATAGGTAAAATCATTTTTTATAGAACCAAAATTGAATGACTCTCAGGGTGGTCAGTAAAATAGACACTAGATGGCCTAAACACGACTAACCAATATATATATATATATATAAAAGGATGTATGTCCAGTCTTTTCTCCATAACCACCCACTGCCAACCGCAAATGGGTACTTGTGATTGCAGTGGTAGGAGGTCCCACGTGTGCACTTGCAAGCTAGGGAGTGTGGTTGCTGTGGGTTTTTTTAATAGGATAGGGTGACAAACGAGCACACAGCCCACCTGATGGTAAGTGGTTGCTGTGACCCATAGACATCTACATTTATCATCAATATAGAATCACAATGCAGATACGTCATCACCCGACTAAGATGGAATGCCTCTTTTCAAGTAAAATGGGTATCCGATTCTTTACACTCACCATAGGAAACACAGCAGTGTCAAGCTGCCATTTCACGCTGATATTCCGGTCGAGCGGACCCGTTCGTGCTACAACTATACTACTAATGTAGCTGCAGGATAGCTCTACCACGTATAAGTGGGTGAATGTGGGTGGTAAAAATCTGTAATGCGATACTACTATACTTTACTAACACATTGTATGACTCATATTAGCTCAAGACTGTGCCGAATGAAAACAAAAAAAGAAAGAATGGCGTAAATTACATTTATGCGTGATAATATCGAGAACTTTTCTATAATATTTCAGATTTTTTTCAGAATGTTCTAGAATATTCTACAATTTTTAAAAGGAACTATGAAAATGAGTGATTGTAGTTGATCCATAATGTTCTAATTATTCTCAAAATTCCACGAATGATCTAAGAAATTCCATCATATATTCAAACTCTGAAAATTATTCATCATCATCATTACAGCCTTTCATAAGTCCACTGTTGAACATAGGCCTCCCCCAAGGAATGACACAAAGCACGGTCCTGAGCCACCTGCATCCATCGAATTCCTGCATGTCTTACCAGGTCGTCACTTTATCTCGTGGAGGATCGCCCTACACTTCGCCTACCGGTACGAGGCTGCCACTCAAGATCCTTTCTTCCCCATCGGTTGTCGGTTCTTCGAGCTATATGGCCGGTCCACTGCCACTTCAGCTTATTAATCCGATGGGCTATGTCGGTTACTCTGGTTCTACTGCGGATATACTCATTTCTAAGTTTATCACGCAGAGAAACCCCGAGCATAGCCCTCTCCATAGCTCGCTGAGCGACCTTGAGCTTGCTCATACGGCCAGCAGTGAAGGACCACGTCTCAGATCCGTAAGTCATCACTGGCAACACGCACTGGTTGTACAATTTCGTTTTAAGGTTTTGAGGTATGTCTGACGAAAAGATGTGTCATAGTTTTCCGAACGCTGCCCAGCCGAGTTGAATCCGTCGATTGACCTCTCGGTCGAAGTTGGACTTACCTAGTCGGACTATTTGTCCCAGATAAACATACTCGTCAACAACTTCGAGCTTAGTGCTCCCAACAACTACCGGCATAGGTGTGACATGGACGTTAAACATGATCTTTGTTTTGTCCATAATATAGGACATTTCTATAAATATTTAATAGTATTAAATAAAGTTGTAGGTATATTTAGTATTTATAGGTACTTTAAAATTCTACCCAATACACTGAAATTCCAAAAATTGTTGAAACTCTGCAAGAACACGGAATGACTTTATGTATATTCCAGAATAGATTTTTCTAAATTATTCACTCTTCAGGATTAGTTTTTGAGCACTTTGTTTAATGATTATCGCCTATGCGTGGAATTTATAGAAAATTATTAATTAAGAATAATTGTTATCGATCTAGAATATTCTAAATATTTCTAGATTGATCAGGAAAGCTCTAAAATATATTGAAATATCCGATACTATATAAAAAAAAATTTAGACACGTTACGAAATTGATGATGATGGATTAAATATAAAATTATTATCTATACAAATAAATAAAATTGAAGTGTTTGTTTGTAATGTCAAAATAACAGCTTTTTAATAATTGCATATAAAGGTATATATGGTACCTATAACAGAAACACAATTTTTTTAATTTTTGTCTGTCTGTCTGTTTGTTCCGGCTAATCTCCGAAACGGCTGTACTGATTTCGACGGGACTATCACTGGTAGATAGCCCATGTTATAAGGAGTAACTTAGGCTACTTATATTTTTGCAAAATAATTAGGGTTCCGCGCAACAAAATTAAAACCCTAAATTACACGCGAGCGAAGTCGCAGGAGCAGCTAGTATTATATATAAATGTTCAATAATATTTGCAAATATGTTTTTAGTAGGTCTATATATTTAACAGTGGTAGAGCCACGCGGCAGCTTTTGCTGTCGCACGGAAGGGCCGGCTCGAACCGGGGTGGTACCACGACCTCACAGAAAACCAGCGTGAAGTAGAGGCTTACCTCTGCGTTTCGCTTGGTGAGTGCAGGTGGCCGGAGACCCTTTTTACTGGAAATGAGGCATTCCATCTTAGTCCTCACAGGTGACAACGCATCTACATTTTGATTTGTAATAGAGGATAGATGTAGATGTCTATGGGCTGCAGCAACCACTTACCATCAGGTGGACTGTGTGCTCGTTTGTCACCCTTATCCTATAAAAAAAATGTTTAGATAATTTTAACCTTTTTTTAAATAATTTAAAAAAATATTTAAATGTTCTATCTAAGAGATCTTAGGGTCTTCTCAAAATTTCATGAATGATCTGCAGAATTCCGTCATATGTCCATACACTAAAAATGATTAAAAATAATTATTATCGGTCTAGAATATTCTAGATTATTTGAATGTTCAAAATTATTCATAAATGATTTTAGACAGTTTGCGAAAGAGAATAATCTAGCTATTCTGGATTATACATAACGTCAAATCATGCAGTTTCAACAATTGTTTTTAAATTTATGTTTAGTAGTGTATTTTAGAAACTTTTGGCACTAGAAATTTTGATTACTGACAATAAGCGGGAGTCAAAGTTTTTTTTGTCAGTTAGATTTTAGCCACGCATAGGCAATAATCAATAAACAAAGTGCTCAAAACTGATCTTGAAGAGTGAATAATTTAGAAAAATCTATTCTGGAATATACATAAAGTCATTCCGTGTTCTTGCAGAGTTTCAACAATTTTTGGAATTTCAGTGTAGTGTGTAGAATCTTAAAGTACCTATAAATACTAAATATACCTACAACTTTATTTAATACTATTAATTATTGACCAGTGTACTATTTTAACTTATAATACCAGTAAAACTACTAGATAATCGCTTTTAGTTTGTTTCTAGGTTATTGTGTTATTCATATTTTAATTATTAATTTCTTAATATTCCCGTTAAATACGGTAAAACTAATATCACTTGCAATCTATAGGTTACAGGGATACAGGGAATAAATTGACATGTATTTCATTAACTCACGCCACAATTTGTAGTGGGCCCATTCTCCATACAAAAAGAAATTGTAAACCAAACTAAAATTACGTCAGGCTAGGCTGTGTGGGCAAGGATCCCTTTGCCTATAAATAACTTAAAAAAATGTTAAGTTTACTTTTCTAGGAATAGAGAGTAGAAACCGCACTTTATAATAGTCTTGGGCATAGTCGGTCGCCATTGGGAGCGCTCAATTTAGTTCGTAGTCCTATAGCGAACTAGTTCGCTCATTTAGTTCGTTAGTTCCTTTTTAATTTTTCAGTAGATCTTATTAAAAAAGATGAGTTTATTAAATGTCAGTAAATAAAAATTAATTAAATTTACGTTAAAAATATTAATCATTTAATTAGTATATAACATACTACATAATATATAATATATGCACGATACTTATCAAGAACTATTTGATGATATGGAAATTAAAATAAAATATAATATATATTTAATATATAAGCTAAACACGTTTTTATATTTTTGAAGTGCATTGAATTAATGAAAATAACGCAACACTAATTTATAGATTACATGTCGCTAATTAATGTAACATTCGTAACACAGTGTAACCTTGATATAACAAACCGCAATATAAAGAATTCCTCTGTTTAACGAATTTTTCAAAATGAAGCATAGTCCACAATGTGCACTATGGCCCCAATCTGCGCGCATAATACAGGTAATAGTATTGCGTAGATTGCACGTGTAGTTTTATAAGGGACGTTTCTGAATCCAACACTCTCTGCGGCGATGCCAGTTGAGAATTGGGGAAAAAAGGTTCTCGAGTGGCAGCCTCGTATCGGCGGACGAAGTGTAGGGCGTCCCCCTACTAGATGGAGTGACGACCTGGTAAGATATGTAGGAAGTCGATGGAGGCAGGTGGCTCAGGACCGTGCTTTGTGGTATTATTTGGGGGAGGCCTATGTTCAGCAGTGGACTTGTGAAGGGCTGTAATGATGATGATGATGAGATTAATAAACAAGTTTTCTTACCTTGTTAAAACGAATCGTATTTCCACCTAACCTCTATATAACACACATCATTATAACGAACTTGGTATGATAACGAATACTTTACAGTTTACAGTTTCGTTATATTGAGGTTGCACTGTATTCGAGTATTTATTAAAATTAGTAGAGATAGAAAAGTAAAATTTTAATTTTGTATAAACAAGCAAAACAAGTATGTAAGGATCGTAGCAAGTGGAAAGAACTGGTCTCTGCCTACCCCTACGGGAAAGAGGCGTGATTATATGTATGTATGTATGTATGTATAAACTTACCGTAAAATGGAATTGAGAAACATGCGGTATTTATGTACTGTTTACTATCACTTTCACATTAATATTGTGAGCCAGCAATATTTGTTATTTGTGGTGAATTGTGCACTAATAAAACTTTAAATATAGACTATAAATTAGATACGTTAACAAGAAACTCTGGTAAGAACGGTAAGAGTAAAAATAAATCAGTCGGTTAGCCATGCAGCGCCACTCCATAATAGAGCGGACGCCAGAAAAATAAATAGTTAAAGAACTTAGAGCCAGATTGTCGACGAACTAGTTCGCATAGTTCACCTAAAAGAGCGCTCTTCCCACCTAAGTCGCACAAATTATAAAGTTGTATGTACAAGATAGGTCGTTCGCCCCTTTAGGGGTAAATATGTTCTGTGGTCGTAGGGTATTAGTGTTCTGTGGTGTTAGGCTCAGAAGGGCTAGAACCCAGAGCCGTAAAGCCAGTTTATAAAAAAAGTGTTCTGTGGTGGTCGTTCGCGAACTACCCACATTTATCTATGACTACTTTATAAGTTTTATAAGTTTATACCCAAGACTATAAGTTTTTGATTTTTTGAGGAATACCTATATTATGTTTTGTTTTTATGATGGAAATAGAAGAAAGCATAAAAACCAATCCTAAGTGTTACAAATGTCACCTGCGGTTAATGGGAGCATTAAATATTGAATATAATACATCAAGCTCAACGTTTATTTTGTGGAATAAATATGAGATATTTGTTTATGAGAATCTTACTTTTGGAAGTGCATGTAAAGTGTTTGTACCGGAATTTCAAATTTATCATTTGATTTCATCTAATAATTTCATTGTTTGCTTAGATTATACTGGTAATGTGCACACGATATCTATGAAATTTAAACATACAACACAAAAATATGTTAAAGCTAATTTTTTACCTCGAGAACAATTAGTTTTGATTTGTGTACCTTACACTGCTGATAAAGTATTATGTTTAAAACTGGAACAGAATATTTACTACTTGTGTATTCACAATTTTAATTCGGAATTCGAACTGGTAAAAAAAGTCAAAATTGTATCCAATGTTGAATTCTCCCAATATGATATGAAACTCCAAAAATTATGTATTTTAAAGTGCCACAAAATACCACTACATCAGTTGGAAAACGTAATTCAACTATTTAATATAAATAAAAATATTTGGAAAGATTATTCATTAATTATTATTAGTTTCGATAGAAGAAATTTGTTCGGATGTTTATATTCATCAAAAATGACAGAAGATGAAATATCATTAATAAAACTATACACAACTCCTTCAGAAATCTGTGATATAAAAATAACTGAAGAAAATCAATTATTACAGATTATAATTGGTTTAATAGCTGGTACTTTGATTAGATTAACTGTTGGCAGTAGTTGTAAAGCTACAGATATAGTTCATTTAAATGCAGCTATATCAAAATGTGCAGCATTTAATGACACTATTATATATACAGATGGAGTTTCTATGTGGAAGTCTGAGAATACATTTGTGGCTGATATAAAATTTCAACAATTAGTTGTGTGGCAAGTAAAAGATTTTGTGCGTTTTGGTGATCAGATACTTTGTACTACATTTACAAATTTAATTTATTTATTGATGCTTGATGATGAGACTTCATATTTAAAAACATCTGTAAATGAATATTGCGAAGCTGGAAATGTTTTAGATAATTCTGGATATTTGTACAAAATCTTAGAGGAAGTTGATAGAAATGACAAACTTGCAAAGAAAATTAAGGAAGAAAGCAATTATATAACAGCATTATCCTTATCAAATCGTCCTGATATATTGGATAAGGTTATAGGGTATTCTGTGGTTGTTTATGAAAAATATGAAGAAGTACTTAAGGAAGGTGTAGAGTTAACTTTGACAGAGAATATCAATGAATACTTTGTGAATAATTTGTTTTATTTTTTAATAAAAATCAATGTTTCATTTGAAAAACAAAAAATAAGTGATGTTTTACTACAAGTATTAAAGGATTTAATGATTCATGTGACAATGTTGTCTGGACAAAAAGTAATTAAAACAACAAGTATAAAGGTGTTGGATGAACTAAAAAACTTTAATATACTTGTTCCATTAAGTAGTAGAATCATAAATTCGACTGTGGATGTAAATATTAAGATTGTAAAAAGAATACCAGGAGCATTTGCCGAGGAACAAGTATTATGGACAATTATGCATCAAAAACAAATATCTCTTAATTCTGAGCATTTCATAAAATCAAAAGTTATTACAAAAAATATAATTTTTTTGAAAGAACCAGAATATTCTGTTGAAGATACAATTCATCATGTTTCATACAATCACAATAAGCATTTGTTTAAATTTACTGATATATCAAATTTAAGACAATTAGATGAGTGGTCTTTCTACATGAAACTGCCAAAGAATTATGAAGAAGCATTTAAAAATGAAACTTTCTATAAACAGAAGTTTAGTTATAATAAAGCAACACAATTATTACAAGAAAACACATCGGAAGAATTTATCAAAGGATTAAACAACATTAGTTTTGAAACAGGAAACAATAAAGTAAAAATTGAAGTCATCAATGATGGATTCTTAAGCACCTCACTTAAAATTACTAGCAAAGATATGAAAATAGGCTTAGACTTAAGAAATTTCTACAGTGATCTGACTTATAACAATTTCAAAGAATATAGACCTGGCAAAGAGTTTGTCAGATATACTTTATATACTACAGTTGAAGTAAGTACCATTTCACCTCCTAGCTTAACTACATACTAGCTGCTTGGTTGAAGTACTATGTAAAGATATGACACAAATGAGCTTAACTAAGTTGTGTTACAACTGTAAGCTTTTATTAGTAACTCACCTGATGGTAAGTCACGATGAAACAGAAGATGGCAATCACACTGACTTAGCTCAACAATTATTTACTCAAAATATAGGATAAGGGTGCTCGTTTGTCACCCTTATCCTATAAAAAAGCAAGTTTATAAAAAAAATCTGGTGGTAATAATAGAATGGAGCAGGAGGAATTAAGTCATGCAATTCCTGCACATTCTCCGAAATGTATTCTGTATAACATCTAAAGGCTGGCTCCAAACAGGACCAGACTGATGTCTATATAAGAGCTTAGAAGCTATCTTGACATGAAATACAGCTACTCCTTTACTAGGACACTTAGCTTCTTTGTGGCTACTTTAACCTTGGACTCAATGAACTGCCCAAAGTTTAGCTACAAAGAACCCTAACAACTTAAGCCTGACTGTGTTCCCAAAGACACATGCCAAAAAAAGAAAGAAAGATAAAACATACAGTCAAATTAACCGGTTCAGTGCGGGTGATACGCCAGGCGTGCCATCGATTACTTTTCGCGAGTGAGAGTCGTTTCTTTTTAAAAATCGTTATAACTCGCTCTAATTGCTTTTTTGGAAAATTTATCCGGAACAAATTATTCATTATTTTGCGAGTAGTTCATGCATGCAGCTTCGTTTCTGGATATTTTGAAAATTTGAAATTTTTAGGGGTTGACAACCTTTTTTTAATGTGTACATGGTACTATTTTTACTTTTTGGGTTTTAAATCATGTTATGGAAAAATTGTCTAATAAGTAACAAATAATAGCACTCATTGCGATCGCTCACAAACTCAAGTTGTAAATAAATTTCTGGAAAACAAGTCTCCTGTTAAAAAAAAACAATACGTTTGTCTTATTGTTTAATTTTGCTTAAAATGGTTGAACTGCCGTCTTATCACTATCATATAGCCGAATAGACCTACGAAGTACCATGTGCTCTTGTGATATGGTATAAGGTTTATTTTTGCTTGAAACAGTTCGAAACTGTTCATGTATAAAAGAAGTTCGCTAATAAATAGTCTTTTGTCAATCCGCCGCCGTATAGTGCCGGCGTTTTCTTCCTTTTGAAAACACTTGTTTTGCTATTCTTACTAGTTAGACGTTTTCAGATCAACTTTACTTTTACATTTGTATAACATTAAATAATATTTAACATTAGTAAATATCAATGAATGATATCCATTTTTTTTTTTCAAATTAAGATTCTTCATTGTTTGATATTTACAAATGTTATTATTAGGTGAAAATTTAATTTAATAATAAACAAGGTTTCCAGGGTGATTTAGCTGTACCTACTTATATAAATGATTTTTTTATAACAACAAAAAATAGTACAAAAGGTTTGTAATCTCTTCATAAAAAAAGTCACTTTCTCTCAATTTCAAAGAAAACGCGTAAAAAAAACACGTAGTTACCCACTAAAAACAAGTATCCTTCCATTTGTAAGCTAAGCATTTGTGGCGCTTGACACGCCCAGTGTGTCATAAAATATTTGTTCGCCGCCACAGCTAAAAGTTGTGGAAAATTGGTGCCGCAACGAATTGGTTAAGTACTGTCTCCTTTTTGAAGTTGGTAGAAAAATAAGATGCAAGGTGTGCAGGCTACTTTTTGCAGTGACTAGTATAGTAGTATCTGATGAAGTGACGAATGCCTATGGCATTGAACTTTTAAAGGTTAATTTTATTTTACACATTTTACATTCCATATCTGCAACAATGTTAAAAAATGGTATGTACATTTTGGTTGTATCAGAATAGACTGAGCTGAGTACATATGATCTGGCTGATCACCTGGTTTAGTCTTAGCCTGAATTATTTATTCATTTATTTAATCTTGATTGTTAACCTCTTAATAACTGGGGTAACAAAGAGTGGAATTATTTCCTAACGGCATTCTCTGCCAGTAAACCCGTGGTGTGATGTGATTTTGTGGCAGGTGCAAATACATAAGGTCAGTTGGGGCAAGTGCGGTATAGTTTTTTAAACATTACTTTTTGTTGTAATTATTTTAATTTTTTTTAAACATATAAAAGTTCATTAGGTACTACTGGATAGCTTTGTTTCTTTAGTTCTAAATTATCATTTCGTTGAGCAATATAAACTATGTTTTGTTAAGATTTTACGTGTTTGAATAAAACTGTTCGCTTAGATGCACTTCCCCTTGGAACGCGGGTAAGTGCGGCTAGGCTAGGCTTTACAATTCGTTTTTATTTTGTTATTATTAGAATAGGGTCTATTTTTCGAACGAAAGCATATGAGCAGTAAATAATTTATGCAATGAGATATTTGATACGCCAAAAATAACTATTATCGCTCAAAAGCAAACTTTGGGGTAAGTGCGCCATAAGTTTGTTTTCAGGGGTACTGAACATTTTTATAACGGAAAATTGTATTCAATTAAATTGTAATATTTATGATTTTAACAAGACAAACTTTGTACAAAATAATAAAAGCACGTTTTAAGGGACTAATGTTTTATTTAAAGTGGCTAGTGCACCTATTGCTTATATAAAGTTTACAAAATCTCAGTCGTAAGTAAAGCAAATTGAATCAGTCTCAAAAAGCTTATCATTTTTATCTTTTAAACATTAACATTTATCAAATAAATCCTTTATTAAAAATAGTATTTTAGTAAATCTATTATTTTCTTATTCTACTTAATAACTTTCTCTCTTTGAAATGTAAGAATGTGTTTGAAAATTAGGAACTTTTATTTTTACTTGTCTAACTAGAAAATATTTAACGACAAGAAAACAAAAACTGTAAAAATAAGTCTATCTTAAATAATGGCATTCCTTTGTGGGTAGAACATATTCCATTAATCATATTATCGTACCATTTTTTACTGTATATTGTAATTTCCAAACTAAAGTTCGTAGCCTTTATAGTTCCTGAGATTTCGTGATTAGTCAGTCAGTATTTCGCTTTTTTATATTTAGAAGATGTATAGATGGCTGGTAGAAAATGCCGAAGGCATTAAGTCCGCCTACGTAATAACTTAAATTGCATAAAGTTTAATAAATAAAGAAATAAGTAGTAATACCACTTACTTTCTTAAAATGTTTTCAACTTCTGGTTCGGGGTAAGTGCGTCATAGTGGCACACTTACCCATTAATAGTAGGCGCGCTTGCCTCATTTCGTTTGTTTTAGGTTATAAAAATAAAAGCATCGCTAAAGTTAATTACCTGTGAGATAGAAACAAAATATATACAGGTTTATGAAGAATAATGTTTAGAGAATGCAATGACCTGGTTCAAATGACTCGGTAGTAATTTTTTCTCGAGATTCGTACTGATATGCACAGCACTTGTCAACGTGGACTCCACGGGAAAAAAAGGTTCAAAACAAAATAACGACTCACATCGTACTAGGCCCAGTCACAACATCTTAAATTTTACTTCGGAACTAAAATTTGTTGTAGAAATACAGGTTATAGCGCGTTTTTCAAATACTGTATTGGTTTATGAGATATTGATGTTCGTCGCACTTGCCCCAACTGACCTTACTACGTATATATATACTAAGATATACATATAATATACAAAAACTTAACATATATTGAGTGTAAATATATGAACAAAATATGTATCATACATAGCTATAATATATATGTTACATATGATAATAAAATACAGATATTGAAATTACAAATAATAAAACATCTAAATGTATCAAAATATATCATCATCATTCTGTGTTATGAATTATGTGTTAAATAAAACTGATTTTACAGATTTTATTGAGTATAATTTTAACTTTTTATGCCTATGCCTATCAGCAATGGACTTTAATAGGGTGTAATGATAACAACACCCATGGTCACGGGTGTGTGAGGTGTTTGACATGTATGTCATAGTTAGCACAGTTACCTTCCGTTTTTGAATATTAATTTTTAGTCTGATCTAAGCAGAAGAAGCTTACAGTATCTTAAATCTTGCAGTTGTATGATTGAGTTTGGATTTAATTTTATTAATTATAGGATCCCAAGCACATGATAACACCCTTCCATCTGTTCTATTGAAATTAGGATGTTTTTTGATATCAGTAGTCTCGCAAACCATCTTTGGTTTTGCGATTTGTGGTCTATCAAATCTGATGTATTGGTGGTGATGATCTTAAACATGTTTACAGACTGCAGACTTCCCATAGCATGCATGTAAAGCACCCGAAACATTGGGAAATAAAAATGTTAAAATTAAACACTATAAAATCCATGAAATTCATTTAATTTGATGTGGTATTTCTATAAATATAAGAAATCATTATTGGAATTATGTAGTCGTCAAAATAGATAAATTTATAATGTGTATTTTAATTTTGTTACAGAATTTCCAGAAAGCAGTAAAACAGAGCATTACTGAAGGCTTTAAAAATGAAAGATTGAAAGTCCTATTAGAACAGTTTCAAAGAGATGTATTCTGTGCTTTGCCTTTATGAATTTAAATTAAATGCTTTATTGTTATGTATACAAATTAGACTTGTAAATTGGACACAAGATTGCAGAACTGTTGTAGAAAATTAGTTAAATATGAAGCATATGTAGACTTATGAAAATGATCAAGTATATAATGGAACTTGAATGAATAAATTTAAAATATTATTACAAGATCATGTTGATGCAGTAATATTAAATGAAATTACAATAACTAAATTCACGATAAACAGGCATTTGTTTACTTAAATAACATAATTTCGAGCGACAGTGATAATTTCACAATTAAAGTTACAATCTATGTACATCCTACAGCTGTTCACTGGCCTCGTCTCATTTCTGGGAGAGGTTTTTAGGCAAGAAATTAATCGCCGCTCTGTTCCACTGCGTATTAGTGAACTTTGTGTCTTCGAAATATTTTTTTTATCAGATATGCAAGTTTCCCTTTACCGCTTTTCTGTTTTTATTTTGTTTAATAATTACATTGGTGTCGGCAGGGATCGAATCTGGGCTGCTCACGTATTGTGAAATTTACAGCGAGTGCTTTGCCTCTGAAGTACTGCGTATTCACAATTGCCCATACCAATTATGACATATTTCTTTTCTACCGACTTCAAAAAGGAGACTGTACTCAATTCATCTATAATTTTTTATGTGTTAACTCATAGCTTTTTACTGGGTGAACCGATTTCGATTATTCTTTTTTTATTTGAAAGCTGGTGCTTCACATGTGGTCTCATATAATTTGATCAAGGTCTAAATAATAGTTTTTGAATTATTCTATTAATTTATATTGAAGTCGGTTGTACAAAATTTTTAATTTTAAATTATCGTTATTCACAATCCTCACCATCATGTAGACTCCTATTGTTAAGAGTACTATCAAGTGAAAATTCTTCGTCCAGGTTCCGCACAATACTAGTCATTGTACACTTGATTTTTGTTCTATAACACAAGGAGGAGGTTTCAATTCGACTGTATGTTCCTTTTTAATGTGTGTTACCTCAGAACTTTTTTCTAGGTGAACCGATTTTGATGATTCTTTTTATATTTGAAAACTGGTGCTTCTCATGTGGTCCCATATAAATTTTATCAAGGTTTGACCAGTAGTTTTTGAGTTATCCCTAACAATGTGTATTTAATAGACTTCGACTACATTGATAATGCTCTCATTTTATTTATATTGATGTCGGTTATACGAAATTTTTAATTTTACCACTTTTTGTCTTGAGTTCTTCTCGTCTTGGGAGCTTCCCGTTTGGTACGGGCTTCGCCTACTTGGGATTTATAGTTTTTTTTCTATTTCGTACTTGGGCAACAGTCAGTGACCTAACTTAAGGATCAGGCGAGCCTAAATACAATGTTATTAACTTCGTAGCGCCCAAAGTACATTAAAAATGACAGTACAAAAGCCCAGACAAACTGTACTACTGTCCTTTGTAATTAACAATAAGTTTAAACCATTCCAAATTTTAAATTTCCCGCGTATCTTACGTGTTTAGTTACAACTTTAAAATAAGTATTTTTATGACCAATAAATTGTTTTACTATAAAGGATAAAATGTTTGTGTAAGTTGGCCTAGTTATTATAAAATTTTGTCTAAGAAACTTTCTGATTACTGTCTCCGAAGTCTTACATTTAGAATATACATCCCTTGAAGCATAAATCAATCCGCCTCCATCAAGTGCGCTAACTACTAACTAGTTTATGGTATTTATGCTTTTCATTTGAAAACAAACATTCAATGCATGCAGTACATTTGATTCGTCTACGCAGACATCTCACAACACAATTTGAAATGTATAATTGTATAAGTCTGTAGGCATGCGTCAGATATATCAAAACGAATCTAAAATCCGATTTCAAACACAAATCCATTCGTATCGATTTCCCAAACTGTAAAATCCGATTTCAAAAATCGACCTAATTAAGCTAACTATCTGTACCACCAAACGAATCCAAATCGACAATGAAATCAAAATCCAAAATCGACAATATCCAAATCCAAACGCAAACTGATGCGTAGAAATCCGTTTTCTCAGTTTCTCTCGTTCTAACCAAACATGACATAGCGGAATGAAAAGGATGGCGCGAATTTTGAGATTTGGATTTTGGTTTGTCCGTTAATGAAATCTATTGCACATTGAAATATGAGATCAATATTATCCTTACTGTTATTAGTACTTAAAGTCTATATTTGCTTTGCGATATTATGCGTAAATGAATTTTGGTTCCGTGTTGGGCTTTGCTTACTAGAATCTTTGAAATATGCGATCAATATCGTTCTAGTTACACAGTTGTTAAAGACTATATTTGCAACATTGTGTGATGATTTATTTTTGTTTTTGGTTGTGTTTCTTTACTAGAAATATTTTTTTGTTTTCATGTTGTTTTCGTTTAGATGCAGATTTGTCCTTGGTGCAAAGTCCATGCGTGGCGGTCAGTCGTATCAGTAAATTATTTTAGTAGAATTTATAATTTTTAATTATTAGTTTAGAGTTTAGTGTTTAGTGTAAAGAAAATAAAAATTAGTTAACTAAGTGAATTGTGTAAGTGTATTTATATAAGTGAGTAAGTTTATATAATATTTAAATATTTTTTATTTTAACTATTAAGTTTTTTATTTAGACTTTTAATTGATTAGACGAGAACTGGTTTGATTTTCAAAATGTTGCGAAAACCAAGTGAGATATGGACTCATTTTGACAAAAAAGAAAATGTTTCTGGAGTTGCAGTGTGTAAATATTGCAATCAAAATATATCTTATAAATCTACATCGGGTAACCTAGGAGCTCATTTAAAACGATCTCACGCTTCAATTTATTTGGCGCAAAAGGTGAGTACCGATTTAGGAAATAAACAGCAAATTGGGACTATCGAGTGTTTGGCGAGTACATCTAGAGATACGGGTGGCTCAATTCAAGCTGCCGCGGTCGCTGACAAAGAGACAGCTTCCCAGATTCCAGAGCAGATTCTCAATCGAAAACGGCAAAGAACTATGCAAAATTATATTATTAAAAAAATGTCCCCAGAAGAAAGTAAACGAGTTGATCGTGATTTGTTAGAATTATTTATAGCAGACTTTCAACCTTTCCGAATTGTTGAAGACAAAGGGTTTAAAAAATTTGTGAAAAATATCCCGGGATACACGTTGCCTAGTAGGAAAAATATATCTTCGGCTATGATCCCGGCATTGTACCAGACCACTTTAAATGAAGTAAAGACCAGAGTTTCTCTAGACGCTAGCAGTGTTTGTTTGACGACTGATTGTTGGACATCGTCCCAGACTGAAAGCTATATTGGCGTAACAGTGCATTACATAGACAAAAACTTTGAACCACAACAAATACTTTTAGAATGTAAAGGTCTTAACGAAACTCACACGAGTGCCAATTTAGCAAAGAAATTAAAGAGAGTAACGGACGAATGGAATTTAACACACAAAGTCAATTTCGCTATTTTAGACAATGCTCGAAATATTGTCAAAGCAATAGAGACAGCTAGGGTGGAAGCATTATGGCTGCTATGCTCATTCCCTTAATTTAATCGTGTCGGGGGCTCTGAGACCATTAGAAGAATTAATTGAAAATGTAAAAAAAATAGTGGCACATTTTAAACGCAGTACAAATGCAACGGATATGCTTCTTAGATACCAATTAAAAAATATGATTAATTGTGGAGAACCAAAACGGTTAATCCAACAAGTACCTACAAGGTGGAACTCTACAATTTTTATGTTTCGCCGTTTCACATTATTAAAGGAAGCCGTTAAACACTGCATGGCTCTTATAGAAAGAGAATGGCCCATTATACGTTCAGAGGATTGGGACATAATGGAAGACGTATGCAAAGTACTCCAGCCATTTGAAGAAGTCACTTCTTCAGTAAGTGGAGATCAGTACCTCACAGGAAGTATGGTCATAGTCATGACCAACTGCTTGAAGGATATTTGTGAAGATTTTCTCAATAAAGAAGAATATTTCGCATCTTTTAATCCAGTTGTGATTGACGTAATACGGAGTTTAAAACACGGATTGAGAGATAGATTTCAGGCAATAGAACACAGCAAGACCTTCGGAGTGTGTACATTGTTGGACCCACGATTTAAACTTGTATGTTTTAAGAACGAAAGTGCGGCCACCGAATTAAAAAGATATGTCCATGGTTTAATAATAGGCCTTATAAAAATTATAAATAAAAATACAAATTCTGAAGCAATCACTGATGAAGTTCAGGAAAAGCCCCGCCAAAATCTCAGTGCCTGGGACAAATTTGACGACTTGTTAAAAAAATAAGCCACAAGGAAGCGCAGAAGCAAGAGCAATTCGTGAATTACAAATGTATATTGATGACGAGATGCTAGCAAGAAAAAATAGTGACGGTAATTGGAATAGCCCCTCGCAGTGGTGGCGAGACCATAAAATAATTTATCCGCACTTGTCGGAAATATATCGCACAAAATGTAATATTGTTGCGACTTCCGTTCCGTGCGAACGACTTTTTTCCAAGATGGGACTTATTATAAATGACAAGAGGTGTCGTCTAAAGTCTTCAAAATTGGAGCAAATTGCGTTTTTAAACGCAAACCTTGATCCAAATAGATTCTAAAATAAAAAATTATAAAAAAAAATATATTAAGAAATCATTGTAAATATGCCGATTTTTAAATGCGCCGGAAAGGTTTTAATTTCATACAAAACTTTTCTGCTAGTCCTAAGCCTAGATTAAAGCATGAAGGATAATCGAGCTAATCTGTTTCTGTATACATTTGCGTTTGTCGTTTCGTTAACTTATAAAACGAAATCTAAATACGTAAACGAATTGGCGATTCTGAAATCGGATATTTAAAAACGGATTTTGAAATCGATTTTAAAATCTGAAATCGGATAAATATCGGATTGCGTTCAAATTCAAAAACGCTCATGACTATAAATCTGTGAAAATAAATTGTACTTTATGTCAAAGTTATAAACCCCGCCAAAGAGTATATAATAATTTAATTAAATTAAGGGACCCCTTAGAACAATAGATAAAGAGTATTCAGAACTTAGAGTACAAATAAGCAAGGTATAAAGCGCGCGTATCGCTCAATGCCCATTATGCCAAGCGTAAAATTGACGCCTATGCGTTATTATACTTAAGTTATTAATTCGATTATGTAAGTATTTGTAAATTTTAGGTAAGCGATAATTATAAGGCATGTTTTAGCTCAATAAAACAGGTACGAATTTATGAAACGATGTTTATTAATCAAACACAAAAATCTAATTAATTTACTCTCCCGTTAAAAACGACGACTTATAACTTAATACATCTTTACATTCATTACACGTTGCTTAAAAGTTTTATTGTCTTATTCAAAATGGTGCCATATCACTCTACTGTTCAAAAATCTGGCTACATATATTGACATGCATATTCCATATCTATGAGTATAGTAATAGAGCTTACTTATAAAAAAACCGCCCACTTCGAGAGTCGAACACGGAGCAGAAAGAGAGAGATAGCCGTCGAAACAAACAGTGTGAAGAAAACGGAATGCTTGATCGACGACTGACCGAATGAATTTCAGCATGTTCCAAATGAAGACAAATAAATATAAGTCAATATTGGAAAGTGTTCAAAACAAGTTTGCTAAATTTTTATATCTCAATTATACTTGGATACACTCCGGGTTATCCGTTACTGTATCCTACTCTGTTTGTTCTCGGTTTGGTAGGGTACAGTAAACTGGAAGTAAGAAGGAAAGTATCGCTGGGCAAATACTTATTTAAGTGTAGTTAACAATAATGATGTTACGGAAGTGGTTATATCGGAACCGAATTCAGAAGCGGAGTTTTTAAATTTTGTTTGTCGCAACCTGAACCAAAATCGGAACCGGAATCGGAGGTGGAGGCAGAAGAGATGTGGTAAGGGCAGGTCTATTGCACTGTATTTTTCTTTTCAGTTTCAAATTTTTTGAATTCTTCGTATTCAGTGGCATGGACAGACTTTAAATGACTTTTTAACGAAGTAATCGTACCTCCCTTTCGTGAATATCTCTTCTCACATAATTAACTTTGCCGTATTCTCAGAAACTTCATTGAAATAATTCCAAATGACACTTGATTTTGGCTTCATTGTAAAATTCAAATAAATTTATTACACGTCAAGTAAGACACTACTAAAACTAATGAAAAACTTTGATAGATACAACTGAAGCGTGAAAGCACATGTCAATTGCCAAATACGAAACAAAACATCAAGTTAAACAGTAATCGACAGAAGGCACAGGGGGAGGGAGGTTCCCGGGGCGATAAGTATATACAAGACAGTGGTAGCCGCCACCACTGTGCTTTAACCTCCGATATATAACTTCCGATTAAAATTTAACGGAACCGAAATTGGAATCGAAGGTGCAAAATCAATCGGAAGTTCCGAACTTTCAGCATCGCAATCGAACCTCCGTAACATCTCTAGTTAACAACCCAGCTATCCTGGAGGAGATGAAATTGTGCGTGCCAGATCGAAGTACCGAACGGCGGCGACGAGTGAGAATGCTGGAATTGCCGCACGCGAGAACCAACCTAATCGGGGTTAATAGCGCGCGCTACGTACTCTCAATGCGGTGGCTGAACGAATTGTTATTTCTATGTTTTAGTTTATAAACTTATTATATGTAACATAACTAAAGTATGACTTATCTATCGTATTAGGGCAATCCTGTAATAAGTGGATATATAATAAATAAATAAATAAATAAACAAGCCCGTTGTACTGATGTCTTCCGTTAAAGCCAAAGAAGAGGGTTTATGTCAGCGTTGGTGTAAGAAGCAAAAAAAAATACGTAACCGTAAAGGGACCAAGATGTGTAAGGCAATTTAGTTCTAATATGGGTGGGGTGGATTTAGCAGACCGTTTATTAGCAGTGTGTCCTAACAGATACCGTACGAGAAAATGGACTCAGAGGTTCATCTCACATACGATTGATCTGTCAACGTCAAATGCGTGACTTTTATTCATTATACTATTTAGTTATGTACTTAATTCATTTTCTAATGTTAACCCTTAACTTTGCTATTTTCTTTTTACTTAATTGTAATAATTTATTATTAAAGTAAGATTACAAGAGACCGTTTGCAATTGTGATTTCATAAAATTTGATCTCAAATATTTCAAATAAAGTAATTTACAATTATTTTTTTTTATTTCATTAAAGCTCAATGTGCATCATAAAGTACAATTTATTTTCACCTAATTATATAATATTTGCCCAATGTCCTTTAAAAAGGTCTATTTCCGTTTGGTACCGTGTTTGTAAATCTATTCTCTTAATTGTATACCTTACGTAAAATAATATTGGAATATGCAATTTACTACTTTATCCCTAAAAAGTACTTACAATTCATTGTGGGCGTTTGTTATTAGGTCATTTCTTAAAGACCTACTGTCTTTTATAAAGAACTTAATTTTAAATATTGGTAAATCCAATTGAGCATGCCTTCGCATTAAAAAAATTACGTATAGCATGATTATACGGAATTTTTTTAAAGTAGTTTAAATACATTTCGACAGCACTATCGGCTTCAACACCCTCGAAAACCATGAAAATGACACCCATGTTGAAAAAATTTATACCTATTGCAGCCGCCACCTTGGATTTACATTTCGACAGCACTATCGGCTTCAACACCCTCGAAAACCATGAAAATGACACGCATGATGAAAAAATTGATACCCATTGCAGCCGCCACCTTAGATTTACATTTCGACAGAACTATCGGCTTCAATACCCTCGAAACCCATGAAAATGACACCCATGATGAAAAAATTGATACCTATTGCAGCCGCCATCTTGGATTTGCATTTCGACAGCACTATCGGCTTCAACACCCTCGAAAACCATGAAAATGACACCCATGATGAAAAAATTGATACCCATTGCAGCCGCCACCTTAGATTTACATTTCGACAGCACTATCGGCTTCAACACCAGTGAAAACCATGAGAATGACACCCATGACGAAAAAATTGATATCTATTGCAGCCGCCATCTTGGATTAACATTTCTACAGCACTATCGGCTTCAACACCCTCGAAACCCATGAAAATGACACCCAAGATGAAAAAATTGGTACCTAATTCAGCCGCCATCTTGGATTTACATTTCGACAGCACTATCGTCTTCCGGCGGCTCTTCACGTTGGCCAACACACTGGCCAATGTGTTGGCCAACACACTGGCCAATGTGTTGGCCAACAACGATGGCCATCGTGTAGAGCGGGTGTTTAAGCTACGTTGGTACGTATTGGAACGATGGCCCACAAGTTGGCGCGAGATCCGTCTGGTGTCGGTTTTTTACAAAAGATCAAAGGGTTGTGGTAGAGTATTGGCCGCCGCGTCCACACGTTGGCCGCACGTTCAGTTTGCTACGAGCTCCCAGAGTGAATGCACGCACCTGATTTAAATTTTATATGCACGCAATAGTGTCTACATAACGGCAGTAACAATGACCAATGAAAAAACTTTTCGCTTTATAGAGCCCTACCAAGCCGAAAATTTTAAAACGCAAGACTTTTTAAAAAAAAATATTATTATACACTAGGATTTTCTCCTGTATCGTGGAAGCAGTTTAGAAACATAAATTGCATAAGGACAAACATCCAGACCCGGAGAAATTATGTGCAGGCTATACAAATACTTGTTCCGTGCGGGATTCGTACCCGCGGCCCCCAGGGCAGCAACTCATTGCTAAGCCACTACGCCACGGAGCCGTCAAGAAATAAAATTTCTTTTTTCCATTTCTTTTTGATCACCCTTTTCTTATACACATTCACGTTGTAGACTTGTAGTGATTGATGTATTAATTTATTTATTGATGTATTAATTGATTTATTAAATATCTTAAAATCTATAATATATATTAAAATCAAATTAAAAAGTAGGATACTAAAATCATGTTTTTACTGTCTTTATTATTCCCTATTAGTTACTTTATTTCGTTAATAATGCTGTAATTTTTAGCTATGGAAGAGCGAAGTCACCTGTTACAGGCATTATTTTGCTTACTAGGTGACCTCGATCACTGATCATATAATGTAACTTTAATATTTGACGAAATAAATTATTTATTATTATTATTAAGTTCGCCATATGTACTACTTTGTGCATGAAAGTGTAAATAAATAAATCTATTCTATAATTATATAATAACCCTTTTTAAAAAGGTTTTGTTTAATAAAAATTTTACAACAGTTTCATAGACAGGCTTCGAATATTTTCCAGGCCTTAGTTAATTATACCTATGCCTAGGTGTGTTAATGTTTATATAGTTTACTTATCTGTATAACGTTAGTGTATAATAAAGAAATATTAAAAATATTAAATATTAATAATAGTGAAAATTAAATAAAGAAACAGTGGTATGCTGTGAATAAATAAACCGCAGCAGCCGTTAGCGCATCAATAATCATTTTAATAAATTCGTCCGCACATTGACCTGAACCAAAGCAAACTGAACGACCTTCCAACGTGTGGACGCGATCACAAATTCTCGGCCAATAACTCTTCCAACACATTCGCCACTGTGTTGGCCAACGTGAAGAGGCGCCATTCAACACCCTCGAAAAGCATGAAAATGACACCCATGATGAAAATATTTATACCTATTGCAGCCGCCACCTTGGATTTACATTTCGACAGCACTATCGGCTTCAGCACCCTCGAAAACCATGAAAATGACACATGATGAAAAAATTGATACTACTTACTTTTAGTACGTACTACTTACTATTATTTATTCTGTGCTTTTAAAATATTGTAATAAAAAAATCTCTTATTATTATTAGAATCAAGTATTTAAGAAATTTGGTTATTCGAATATTGTGTATTTATACAGCGATCTTTTTGAGCCGCTGCAAACAACCGAAACAATGTCCACTCACGACGGCGACTGACGGCGAACAAAAGAGTATAGTAACTGTCCTATACAGGAACCACCACCACTGCCATTTACATCCAGTGGCTTCCCACATGATAGATGAAGAGATTAAAAAATAGATAATTGATATTTTCAAAAGTTATAGTGTTTACAAGCCTTGGGGACATGATAAATCCACACCATAAGCCACTAAAAACCCCTTATTTTATTTAAAAATAGCAATTAATCGATTTAAAAAAAATATTTATAAGTTCAACAACCATTTATCTTTCTAACAATGTGCTTTATATATCTTTTATATGTATAATATGATTGCTGGATACGATTTCATGCGACAAAACGTTGGAATCTTGATTTTTAGGCGCTAGGAAAACATACCCACGCGCTTTGCGCTTGGTATGCAATAGTTGGGCGTCGCGAGCGAGCCTAAATACCATGTTATTTAACGTCTTACGTCGTTGTACCTACAGTTATTATTGTAACACTGTGATAAATTATGTTAAAATTAAGAAATTAAACACTTGCAGAGCAAGTGTTATTGTTAAAAAGATAAAAGACAATTCTTTCGAAAATGTCATTTGCTAAACTCATCATCATCATTACAGTCCTTCAAAAGTCCACTACTGAACATAGGCCTCCCCCAAGTAATGCCACAAAGCACGGTCCTCAACCATCTGCATCCATCGACTTCCTGCATGTCTTACCATGTCGTCACTCCATCTAGTGGGGGGGTCGCCCTACACTTCGCCTACCGGTACGAGGCTGCCACTCGAGAACCTTTTTTCCCCTATCGGTTGTCGGTTCTTCGAGCTATATGGTCGGCCCACTGCCACTTCAGCTTAATAATCCGTTGGGCTATGTCAGTTACTCTGGTTCTACTGCGGATATCCTCATTTCTAAGTTTATCACGCAGAGAAACCCCGAGCATAGCCCTCTCCATAGCTCGCTGAGCGACCTTCAGCTTCCTCATACGGCCATCAGTGAAGGACCACGTCTCAAATCCGTAAGTCATCACTGGCAACACGCACTGGTTGTACAATTTCCTAAACTATTTTTTTTTTCTATTATAAACGTTACCTCCACACTAGGATTTTCTTCTGTATCGTGGGGGCAGTTTACATACATAATTTCACAAGGACTAACACCCGGAACCATTATCTGAAGGCCACCTAGGAGTTTAGTAGTCTTAGATAGAAGTTATACCGATAAGCCTGGGATGGATGACGTACCTAAGGTTAATAATTTTAGGGAACGATTTTATACACAAAAAATAGGCAAATTCGCAATTTATATATATACTATACTCTGTTAACCAAGCAGAACCGTCTAAGCGTCCTGAGGGACAACAGAGGTTCGTATTGAGAAGGGTTCCGGGACAATCGGCTATTGCTACATAGCTACATGGATGGTCAATGACCAAGCTGAGAAGCAAGCACGTCACGGGTAGAACAATCTGGGCCGATGGACCCTTGATACCTCTTTTATCACGAGACGCCGGGACTTGAACTCCAGGCAACACAAAGATTATAATAACAAAATTCAAATCATCTGCACCTTAATTTTCGCGTTGTCAATGAATTTTATGATCGAAAATTCGCTTCAGACGCCATGGGATTCTAGTAAGAACTGCAGAGCATTTTTCGTATTCTGTAGTAAGAACGAACTACGTATTTTAGCAAAAAGGTTGGTCAGGGGACCAGACACTGGTGCTTGCATGGTTATTCAAGAATCAGGCAGGTTTTGTTCCTTACCAGACTAAATGCGGAACCAACGCATCGGATGCGGATGCGGAATAAACGTAGCATCATACTAGTCAGTGATACTGGTCTTGCAAGATAGCCTAGCCATCTGTGAAGGACAGGATTATAGTGCCAGTGTATGTATACGCAAGGACAGGTGCACTTTATTACCTTTCTCATAGTATAATGGGACGATAAACCGACACGACCGGAGAGGATCGGACTGTGCGAAACTATCTCCGGTCGTGTCGATTTATCACCAACGGCTTTACGCACTTTCCGAGGCGTGGGGGTGAAACACCGCCAACTTACTGACTCCAGGCTATTACTTGGAATTTTTTGACAGAAAAACAACTGTTTTTTTTTTGGACAGACCAGGGATTCAAACCCCGACTAGATGACGTTGACTGCCTGTTTTTGGATACCTATACTTTAGCGCTATAATATTATATAATATCATATGGCGTTAATAAATTATGAATTTATTGTAATTCCACCACGGTGATTATGAGTTTATGCCAGCAAAATGTATCCTCACCATTAGCATCACAGTAACACAATAGCATAATTTTTTTTAAATATGCTATTTAATTGTGAATCTGGGAATAAAGGAAATAAAACATAAGTAAATATTAAAATCTATTTATTTAGACCATTCTCCTGAGGAGCTCGTTGATCTTGTCCTCGCGGTTACCGAAATCACCACCATCGACGTAATGGATAGTCTTCTTACGCCAGCCTCCAGTAGGGTTGTTTAACTTGAAGGGCCATAGGAAGTTACTTGCATACTGCAACAATGACAAAATATTAGCAGCAAATTCCACTTCGACACATTAAGAAAGATTTCAATGATATAAATTCCTTGTACCTAGTTTTTTTTTTAAATTGAAACTGAAGTGACTAACGCCACCTGATTGCAAATAGCTACCCCTGAGGACTAAGATGGAATGCTTTAATTTCCAGTAATATGGATCTCCAGTTCTCAACACTCACCATACAAACAAAACACAGCAGCATTAAACTGCTATTTTACACCGATAGTAAGAGAGTTGTCCTTTCCCAGTTTAGCCAACCCATTCATGCTGCAATCATAATATATAGCTCTGCAGCTTGGCCCTACCACATAGGTATGTACCTTGTAAAATAAGCAAGTAAGCCTCCTTCCTCCTGTCGCAGGAAGGATTTGCCATCTATCCCATAAAATATACCCAGACCGAAAACAAAGTCCAAGCCAAAAATGTGGCAGGATCACCAATTTGCCGGCAAAGTGTGGCAATTATGGCAAATTTATTAATAAATTTAAATATTATATTTATATAACTCAATTATTGTTCACATTAATATCAGTAAAGAAATAAGTAAAATTCAGTCAAAACTGAACATAGTTGGCAAACTAGCATAGGCCTCCTCCCCCATAAATTACCTCATAGGGTGATGTTTGCCACAGATGTCCACTATTAGCTATCTATATTAGCAAATACTACTATCACTACTACCTACCTCCCATTTCATTATCCCTCTGTCACCTCTTATGACACCTATGGGGATGGTGTGGGGTGGAGAATTCTTTTATACCACCACTACATGACAATCAACTATCAAGTCAATTTTAAACATAAACTTACCTTGAACTCCTCACCAACTGTGAAGATTTCATGGATAAGATCTTCAATACAAATGATGTTGCTCTTCTTGCCAAGTTTCTCCTCGATAATCTTGTTGGAGGTGATGGGCATGCGTTGTCCCTTCACTTTGGCGAAACCGCGTTTGTAGATGAGCTACAAAAAAAAATATGTTCATGTCACCAAATAAACAGACAGGTCTTATTACAAAACGTGGTTTAGTGATAGTCTCTGGTTTAAAGAGTAGTTGTCACAAAAGAAGATCCTAATGCTAATGGCATTAGTGAAACAAACAATACTTTTTAAGTACAGGATCAATGCTATGATAAGTTAAATGTTTATCAGTGCATTCCCTATGACAAGCTAAAAAATACAAAACCACAAATGATATTTGTCATGTCAGAAGTCGCTTAATTGTGGTGTTTCTTAGTTTGACGGTACGACTTTCCATTGACGTCAGTGGAGTTTGGTGTTGATACGTATTTTTACAGAAAGATTACACTATTATAAGCACACACACAAAGTCTCATTATACGGAAACGCGTAATTTTTGAGAAAAGAATAATTGAAAATCAATTATTCTTGCAATGTTTATGTCTAATCTGCTAATAAACTGGCGCCATTTTGTAATGTCATTGTCGACGTCAATAGGGATGTCGATTCTTTCCGAAAAAGGTCGATTTTTAAATCGATTCAAATCGTAAGTGGATGTATCGATTCCCAAAAAATCGATTTCTAAAATATCGATATTTTTTTCATGTTTGCATTTATAATGTAAATATAAATCCATTTTATGAGAAAAAAATCCCCTTCATCATAAAAAAATAAGGGGACTGATTCATAAGGATTTCTGTATCTATTTTGAGACTGCTACGTCTCCGGCGCTGCGGGAAGAGCAACCTCTACGCCTTAGCGTAACAAATCGCAGGCATCCCTCCTCGCCTCCGCAGCTTCGGCTTGTTGGTCGCCTTCGGCGACCAGTCTCAGCCGCTCCGGCTCGTCCGATGCCTACGATTTGTTACAGCAGGCGGAGGCTGCTCCCCCTACGCGCCTCCGGCTCTATAAAACCACTCTAGGGGTAGGACAGACTCGTACCAGGTGGAGTCGGGGTCAATCAATTCGGTTCTTTGACATAAGTTGAACCTAACCTATTTTATTTGTTACCTGCCCTAATAGGTACTGTTAAATAAAACAAATTTCAATAAGAGATCATTTATCATGGTATCTTTCTTGTTTTTCATAAAATGGGTTTATATTTACATTATAAATAAGAAACATTAAAAAAATATAGATATTTTAGAAATCGATTTTTTGTGAACCGATACATCAGCTTCCGATTTGAATCGATTTAAAAATCGACCTTTTTCGGAAAGAATCGACATCCCTATTGACGTCGACAATGACATTACAAAATGGCGCCAGTTTATTAGCAGATTAGACATAAACATTGCAAGAATAATTGATTTTCAACTATTCTTTTCTCAAAAATTACGCGTTTCCGTATAATGAGACTTTGTGTGTGTGCTTATAATAGTGTAATCTTTCTGTAAAAATACGTATCAACACCAAACTCCACTGACGTCAATGGAAAGCTAAGCCAGTTTGACTTCTTTAATGAAACAGACTAGTTTATACCTATTACTTATGACTATTTATTATGACTTATTTATTATAAACTACTTTTTGTAATAAGATGGTTTATATTTATGTTAGACGTATGACATAAGTCAGTGTTTGAGTGCTAGGAAAGTTGACTTAGCATAGTGCAAGCCACCATAGGGGCACACAATTTTCTCTGCGCTCCTTGGGCCTACCCTGACATTGAGTCTGGGAGGCTCGTGCGGAGCACGATACATATACAACAGAATACGTGGTTACTGGAATTAATACAATAAATTCCAGTAATGATTGTGAGGTTAAATGTTTGTAATCAACCATACAAATTATTATTTAAAAGAAAATAACCCAACTGCACTATTAATAAGTAACAACATAAACAGAAAGAAGTTCATCACAAAATTTGCTTTCAGAATTATTGTATTTTACAAGCCCTAAAACATAGCACTGTAGATGGAAAAGATTTACATACCAAAAGCTAGATTATATTGGCATGGGATTTCTATTTAATATTAATAAGTAATAAGATAAACAGAAAGAAGTTCATCAAAATTTGCTTTCAGAATTATTGTATTTTACAAGCCATAAAACACAGCACTGAAGATGGAAAAGATTTACATACCAAAAGCTAGATTGTATTGGCATGGGATTTCTATTTAATATATTTGTGTCATGAATTAATTATATGAGAAATGCCAAGAAAAAGGAATCTTGCATATAACAGAATGTCAAATATCCAGACTAGCAATGGGGAGGGAATGAAAACATTTATAGGACGTATGGCAAATTATCTCTAAATGTCAGTCAGTTTTTGGGCATCATAGTATCATCATAGTTAAGCAATTATTATAGGTAAAAAACTCCTGCAGTTAAAAAAAAACAGTTGTATACAAAGTAGAAAATATTACCTCTCGGACACTCTTCAAGTTAGGGTAACCCCATGTAATATAGGGCTCTGCAATACGCAACATGTTAACGGTGGCCTTGTTGAGACGGACAAATACACCATTATTGATCTGACGCAGTCTAAACAGCTGAAGGACTTTACGAACCTAAAAAAATATTATTCATTATTGCTAAGTTTTGAACAATTTTTTTTACAAACTGTTATCAGTAGTTAAAATAATATTTTTATATTTCTCTTTTAAATTTAGTAATCATCCAGTTAGTAATAAAAACTTCTCTAAGCTTACAATCAAAAGAGGAGTGAATAATAAACATAAGTTACCTTGGGTGAAACCTGGTTGATACCACGAATACGGATAACAAAGGCAAGCTTAGCCTCACCAGGAACATAATAGTTACCACGGTTGCGGGCCTAAAATAAAAACAAATAGATAAATAAAATACCCAATACATAATATAGCTTTTGTAAGGCTTTAATGTATGAATGTGGAAAGTAATAGTAATAATTTTTATTTGACATTGTTGTGATGTAATATATCAGTCATGCGTATGGGCCACATGTGGAAAATGTGACATTTATATAACAAGGATATCAGACAAGATTATAAACAAAGATTTCAAATATTAAACGGCCATATTATGTGGTCACTGCTATTACCTAATAAATTTAACAGTTTGTTTCTAGGTAATACTTACTTGTCTGGCTAACCTAATCTCATCACGCTCCCTGATGCGGTATTCCTTAACATACTGCTCTGCTCTCTTAAAGATTAGTTGCTTCTTCTTGATGGCTGCAGAACGCCTCTTGAGTGTGACCTGAATAGATATTTACACATTATGCACTAATGTTAAAACAGTTATTACAAAGAATGTGATAAAAGAAATCAGATAATTAAATTAACAGCATCATAATCAGATGAACTATGCCATTTATTTAGTTTCATCATATAAAATTTAACACCAATAAACGCCTTATTTCAAGGAGACTGTTTATTTGTATGGAATTTATCCTTCAATATGACCTTTGATATTGTGGTTTAGTCACAATAATTAAGCTAATGTCTGATCTTAGGTCTACCGCATCCTGTTTTGAGGCTTCTCAGTAAGAAAGGAGTTGGCATACTACTACATAATACAGTTATGTACAACACAATACAGAACCAACATCCAAGTTGTACGAGAGATAAGAGAATTAGGTTAAACTATAGTTAATAATTACAATTTAGCAAGCTAAACCATGTATGACAGTGTAAGAATATAAACTACACCATTTCGTCCCATGGGTGTGATAAGGGGCTTCAGAAGAGAAACAGAAGATGGGCAGAAGCATTTTCCTGATTGCAACTCAAAATAATTAAAAAAGCTGTAGTACCCAACCCACCTGCCAAGCATGGCAACTATGGTAAAATCTATACAAATAAATAAAATTGAAGTGTCTCTTTGTAATGTCAAAATAACAGTTTCTTACTCAATACAAATGAAAGTATAATTATTAAAATTTCTGTCTGTTTGTTCCGGCTAATCTTTGAAATGGCTGGACCAATGTCAACAGGACTTTCATTGGCAGATAGCCAATGTTATGTAGTAACTTAGGGTACTTATATTTTATAAAAAGAATTAGGATTCCATGCAACATAATTAAAACTCTAAATTACATGTGGGCGAAGTCGCGTGGTACAGCTAGTTTAATATAAAGTTATTAAAGTTTTAAGAAACAACGATTTTTATAAGCACTGTGTTCAGTGATGTGTGCTAGCAAAGTGGACAAAGTCGCAGGTATCAGCTAGTCCTCTATATGAGACAATCTATAGGGTAGGCTTATCTTCAACAGTAAAATTTTATAGACCGTAACAGGTAGATAATAGCACAACAGTTTAATATTAAACATATTTGTATGTTCTTTGTGAGGTCTAGATCAGTGGATATCTATCATGGGTATGGAATCACACTGACTGCTCAGTGTCATAGGTAAATAAGCACCATCTTTTAATACAAATTAAATGAAGAATTTTTTCCACTTATAATTGCAGAATGTTTTCATACATTAAATCTTACATGATTCAAGTTAGTACTGAAAGTGTTAGCATTCTTAAGGGGTGCTTACAATATTAGACAAATAGACAAGAAAGCAGTACACAATATTTTAATTAGACGAAAGAAGTTTTTACATTCCAATGAAACTTGACATCCCCCTTTTTACATATTTCATATTTTTGGTTACCCTGTATCACCTACAACCAAAGTTTGTTTGTTGTTATAAGCTCCCCTTATGGAGGCTTCAGCCACACTTTTCCTCCCCTTATAATATTAATATTTTTATATTTATAATAGAAATTTGGTGCATTTGTTGAACCATTAGCACAGATTTAAAAAAAGTATAATTACTTGAATGCGGCGAGTGCGAAGTGCATCCCTCCTTTTACGGTGTTTTAAAACTGACTCAGGTACTGCTGGTAGTTTCTTACTGTCCTCCTTGCCTTTCACAGGCTTCTTTTCAGCCTTCTCTTTAGTTACCGCAACCATTGTGCTAAAATAAAAAGGAATTAGAAAGAATGTTAAAAAATCTTTATAACCACATAAAATCCAACATAATGAAAAATCATAAATAAAATATCTTCCATTTTAGAGGGATAAGATATTCAGGAAGTCAATGGATGCAGGTAGCTCAGAACCATGCTTTGTAGCATTCCTTGGGGGAGGCTTATGTTCCGCAATGAACTTGTGAAGGGCTTTAATGATGATCCATGAAGTTATTAACAATGTTAGTATAATAAATATAAAATATGCTACATACTAAATGTATTTACATACTTTTGTATTTACTTTTCTATTTTTTTATTCTTACTAATATATTATTTTAAGTTTATCGTGTGTCTAAAATAAAGTGAAAAACCAGGCGTTTTTAAAACGGCACATTTTCATAACATCTGTAGTGTTTGAGGTTATGGTTGTTTGCACTTATAACATTATAAATCAATGTATTGTTACTTTGACTACTATTGTATTATTTTCTAAAAAAATGAAAAATTATATTTAGGAATAGCAAAAAGTAAAACAGAAGGGAAAGGGAACTGAATGTTTATGACCAGTAACCACACTACCGCATTCTTTCTTTCCTTAGTAGATAATTTATAGGTTATTAATTGTTATAACTACTTTCGAAAGGAGTTATTATTTTTAAAAACAGAAGAACCAAACTTCAATAATATCAATTAACTAGAAAATAATCATATTGTTTTAATGGTATTTGCCAAAACGTGGAAAATAATCAATCTTGCCGTGCGTCTAACACATAAAACCGACCACTATTTTTGCACATTACACAAAAGCACAAGTAAATTATAATATTTAGAAACACTCAGTTCCATTTCCTTAATCTTAAAGTAAATATTTTACACAAAATAGTAGTAAAATAATAAATTTTTAACAACCTGCGAGGCAAAACTCCACGCGGCACGTGTGACAAAATATCAAAAGAACGACATAAAACATAGACTTCCGCTAGTCGCCATTTTATAATATTTTTTCTGGCAACACATGTTTCTAATTTCTACGATTATCTTTGATCTGTGTATTATATTAAAGGATGTCTGTGTTCCAAACGTTGTTAATAAGAAAATACGTAGTCACAAAATAATGGGAATGAATGTAGTTGATAATTGAATTTTGGCGAGACCTTGACTGCGAGCTCCTTCAAATATGCAGATGAACATGAACAGTACCTATTAAATTTGTTAGGCTTGTTACTTTCTCCAGTCTAACTTTTTGCGTTTTGAGTTAAAATTTCAACTTAAGATTTTACACACACGGTCAGTTTTTGGATATACATCAGTTCAACTGATCAGTTTAACTGACCGTGTATGTCGTGCTTTATAGATATTTGTAGAAAAACATCGCAAGCTATTCATTGTAAAGATAGCTTCAAAACATAATATACAAATATATATTAGCAATACAGAGACAAATATTCACTCTTACATAAAAGAGAGCCTAAATTGTTAAAAAATAATAGTTTAGCATACCCTAGCGGAAAGTTCCTTATTTTATACAGGGATATGTCTATTTGAATTAAAGCTGTTTTAAAATTCGTCGTCGAGTCATCTAATAAAGTCAACGCTCCGTCCCCCTCGTGCTCTGTTCCAAAGTCCCGAAACTTTTCAGCTCGAGTTTCAGAACCGTTAAGTTCTGCAAGACACGCTGAAGAAGAACACAAAAACTCTCCGATCACGCTCTTAATCTCATGGTTGGTATACGGGCATACAGACAACTGAACAGACAGAACTCCAAATGCATGCGGCGGAACTTACGCAACTTCACTACAGCTTGCATTGAAGAAGCGATCGAGCGAAACTAAGGCTCCAAAGTCTTTGCCAGAGATATGTCTGCCAGAAAGAGCCAACTGTCAAAGCTGAAGACCGAGTGTGGCAGCATCGTTCCCGGGACACCAGAGATTTTGAGTGAGATTGAAAGGTTCTATGGGCAGCTGTAAACGTCATCGTTGGAGCAACACGCAAGTGTGAGTGACGATCCAAGACCGACTCTTATCCGACACTATTCCGATGATATCCCGGACGCCAGTCTGAGCGAGATTTAAATGGCTCTCCAGCACCTTAAAACAGGAGGGCCCCAGGTTAGGATGGAATTACAGCGGAGCTTTTGAAAGCGGGTGGAAAACCGGTACTTGAAGTCCTTCAGAAGCTCTTTAATTCCGTCCTCCATGGTGGCACTACTCCGGTGGCGTGGAAAAGAAGTGCGGTGGTATTGTTTTTCAAGAAAGGCGATAACGCTCTCTTGAAGAACTACAGACCGATTTTCCTTCTGAGCTGCGTCTACGTGCTGTTTTCGAGAGTCATTATGAATCGTCTCGCACGCAGACTTGATAACTTCCAGCCTCCCGAACAAGCCGATTTCCGAAAAGGCTTTAGTACCATAGACCACATACACACCCTTCGGCAAATTGTAAAGAAGACAGAGGAGTATAATCTGCCACTTTGCCTTGCGTATGTGGACTATGAGAAAGCGTTTGATTCCGTCGAAATTTTGGCGGTGCTACAGTCCCTTCAGCGGTGTCAAGTTGACTGTCGGTATATCGAATTGCTGAAGTGTTTGTATCCGAGAAACCTATCAAACTGCAGAGGGGTGTAAGATCCCCCCCGAACGGGTTTCCGCCTTGTCGTGTCGGGGGGGCTTAGTAGCCGTGGCTTGGTCACCCACGGTGAACAAAGAGGAACCCCTTGCTGGCCCGTGGTGAAGGGCCGTCCCGAGGTGGCCACTCCGAGTGGGCTTGGCGAGAGTCCACTTCGGATGTGTGTCGGTGGTAGTCGCTGCGGTGAGAGGGGTGTCCGCTCCCTCTACCGCTGCAGCCGAGGTGGAGTCGCGGAGGAAGAGGAGTGTTGGTATGGCGATGCGCCACTCGCCCTATTCTCCGCGACTCTGACGGGGCCGCACCGTTACTTGATGCGGTGGTGGTGGGGCTGCGGGGGGAGAGGAGTGTCGGTATTGCGAGGCGCCGCTCTCCCTACCCTCCGCAGCCGAATCTTGGTTGGCGGCGGAGCCATAGACCAGATCCGCCGCTGGGGTCAGGAAGGCCGATGCTTGTGAGTGCTAGTTTTTCCTGGCCCCATGGCCTTCGCGCATCGGACACGGGGAAATTGGATGCCAAGGAGGAGGGCGCGCCATGTGTGCTGGTGCGCCTTTCCTGAGAAGGAGATAGGGGAGGAGTAGTCCTCTACCGAGGAGCGCCAGCGCAGGTGGGGCCGCGGATGTGTGCGAAAGCATTCCCGTGGCCCTGCCAATATGCGACGAAGGTAGAACACCATGGGATTTTAGTAGGTGCGAGTCCGACATAACCCGTCCTTGCCCCCGCGAGGCGGGTATGCGTAGGCATTTCGCCATGTAAAAAAAAAGAGGGGTGTAAGATAGGGTGACGTTATATCCCCGAAACTCTTCACCGCTGCATTGGACGACGTTTTCACGCTACTGGACTGGAAAGAAATTTAAAAAAAAATTCCCTTGTCCTGAAACCCTCTCAGAGATGAGAGCAGGCATGTGCCCAGCAGTGGGACGTATATAAGCTGTAACTTTAATTTTACTTTAAATTTTGACTTATGCTTATTTCACAAATGCTTTGGTGGTCATAGTTTTTCAATTTAATTTAGTTCATTTATTAAAGTTGTGTATTAGTTCATTTTTAATTCATATTCATTGAATTTCTTATAAAATTATAATTCCTGTTATTTAATTTCCTTAACTTGCGTTATTTAATGAACAATAAATATGCCTCTGTTCTCGTCAAATTATACCTGTGTACGATATTTAACTTAATCCTAAGTGGCCATTCATTAATTACGTAAGAATGATTTTGGAGACTTTTGTAAATCGAAGTGTACATCATAGAATGAAAAGAGGCATCCGAAATGGAACTAGATTTATAATATTAAATTCATATTTCAACATATTTATTAATCTGTGTTGTAGCATGAATGGGTCGACTCGACCGGGGATAAACCGCGTTCTCACAGAATGCCAGTGCAAAATAGCAGCTCAGTGCTGCTGTGTTTCGTATGGTGAGCGTAACGAACCGGTAACCCTCCGGAAACGAGGCATTCCATCTTAGTCCTCGGGGGAGGGGGGGGGGGCAAATCCTTTGCATTTTGATTCGTAATCGAGAATAGATGTAAATATCTATGGGCCACAGCGTCCACTTATCCTTATCCACAGTATCCACTTGATTCTATAAGAAAACTGTTATTGTCAAATGACATGATAAACAAGAAAGCACTTGCTTGCGCTTGTGCTTTACTTGATATATATATCGCGTACATCATTCATAAATAAAAAGATTTCAAACACGAAATGTTAAAAACAAGTTTAAATGCAGATAATAGGTCTTTTCGTGTAAAAATCAATTGCCATTTCCAATTTCAGCTCAATCAATTTTTTTTTTGTCAATGCTATAGAATTTTTGCATTTGTATAAAGTAAACGATCATTATTCGTAGATATTGACAATCGCTATTGACCGTTTCGGAGATATAATCAAAGATAATACTAAAATCGGTTTATTTGGTTACTATAGAAACAATAAAACTTGGAAATTCACCTTTGTAACAATCCTTTCAGTCGTCGAAGGTAATCCAATTCGTGTAATTGGTATCGTTTTGGCTCATTTGAGTTATTTTTCTGCAAGAAATATTGTAAAAAAGATGTCTGATAAAGATCAGATAAGTGCACTAGAAGTTGGCGAATTAGACTTATTTGTAGACAGCATGGAACCCACTCAGATAGAAAATATTGGAAGCCAAGCGTAAGACCAGTTGTATTTTTGGTTTATGAAAGTTACGAACTTGATTTGTTAATTCATATTTATGTTTACATTCAAAGTGCTTCCAAGGCAAGGTAAAGCGAGTTCTACGATAAAAAAAATTGTTTCAAAAAAACCGTCATGCCTTAATTTCACGCCGCTATTATTTTGTGCTTGTGTGGTCCTTTCCCGGTCGAGTAGACTTATTCATGCTGTAGACACATTACCCTCCAGCGTGGCTCTACAAAAAGGAGTTGAAGAGCTTTTGCGCAGCCTTCGTTAGCCGTGTAAGCCCAGGTCTAACGAATCAGCTGGCAGAACGCTGTCCGTTAACGCACGCTATCATCGACTACATCACTAACCAGTTTCATTCAGATCGAATTTCGGTCACCGATGCCAGTCTTAACGGAAACTAACCATATGCGCAGAACATGATAAAAGTGTACGAGTGTGTGTGCGAGCACATGTGTTCTGTTTATTTTTTACTAGTTTTTTGGGATTCAATCTCGGTACCACATGACCAGTAGTCACATTTATGACCAATGGATCAAGGATAATTTCATTTTTTTATTTTAATTGATAAAATTATGATAGATAAAATAACGCATAATTACATAATAGGGCTGTTACAATTTCTTATAAATCCCGAGATAGTACTTACCTATATAAATAAAATGATAGAGGTTAGCAGTTGTGCGCGCGTCACGAAAAGACTACATGATATTCAATGATGTATGTAAGTTTTGTAAGCCGATATATTTATTAGTGACTAGCATTCCCATAGTTACCACGCACGCAGTTTATTTTTGTTTTTGGTCGTTATTAGGAAGACACTGCTGCTGAAGACACCCACGGTACGATATAGGGTAGTGGATATTCTTAAACCGCCACTACACGATAAATATTTTACATTCTACGTCATTATATCATCTTGGTTAAGCTATAGTTTCTTTTGTCACAGCTGGATTGAATGGCACATAAGACTTCAGAAATTGAATCAACAAGCTGTACTAGAAGCGTCTACAATGGTGGAAGAACTTACAAAAGAAACATTGGTTTCTCATGGAAAGGTGAGAAGACGTATTTAGAATGTCGGTTAACCGGTTTTAGAAATTTACAAATAAAACGAGTTTATTTACGCGTACCTATAATCAATATGCAAACAAAGAAAAATATCCATGCAAATTGAAATGAAAGTCCGCACTTAAAAATCAAAACCACAGACTGATAATAACGATTTTTAAAAGTTACTCATTTCTTCTTCTTATTTTTTGGCTACTCAACCCTTAAACCCACAATGTGTGTTTTTCTTATAACAATATAAAATTATTTTTAAGTTTGTTCTGTTGCAAAAGTTGAAAAAGGACTGGCTTTATCCTAACATAAAAATGTATACTTATGTTATAATCAAAACTCAAAACCACTTTTGACTGCAAAAATCAGGCAAAAGTAGTTTTGACTATGAACATTGGGCCAAAGTACTTTTTGGATACTATTGATTTTGACCAAATTATATCGGTTTGACCAAGAATGTTATTCAAAACTACTTTTGACTGCTATATATATATTTTTATATATTCTGGTACTCGTATGATTAGGATAGCCTAATTGCGTCTAATAAAACTACACTAATCTTGCAATATGCAATATCATTAACAATAGGGTGAGGTGCGGCTGGAGTGGCCCTTGGGAGTTGGGACACCCTAAAGCGGCGTACAAATATATAAAAAATAAATAAAAACATAATATTAAACTAAACCACTTATAACTGTCTAAATATAATCAGTCAAAACTGTATTTGACTAAGAGCATCGGTCAAAACCATATTTGTCTGATTTTTGTAGTCAAAAGTTGGTCAATACCCATAACTGGTTTTTTATGGGAACGGGTGACAAACGAGTACACAGTCCACCTGATGGTAAGTGGTTGCTGTGGCCCATAGACATCTACATTTACCCTCGTTTGCGAATCAAAATGCAGATGCGTTTTCACCCGTGAGGACTAAGATGGAATGCCTCTTTACCAGTAAAATAGGTCTCCGGTTCTCTCTACACTCACCATACGAAACACAGCAGTGCTAAACTGATATTTTACGCTGGTATTCTGTGAGAGCGTGGTCCTTCCCGGTCGAGCCGACCCATTCGTGCTACAACTATGCTACTAATATAGCTGCAGCATGGCTCTACCACGTATAAAAAGGTCTTGGTTCTAAACAGTTATGAGTTTTGACTATAGCATAATATACAAAATCGTTCGAAATTCAAATTATTTGTTTGTATAGTGGCGGTGTAAGAATATCCACTACCCGAAATCGTCCCGTGGTTGTCGCGTAAGAGGCAACAGAGGGAACAAACCGGGAGATGGGCAGCAGCGTCTTCCTTATAATAATTATATCAACTTAAAATTAACGGTTGCCAACTCTACTGCCAAGAGCGGCAAATATTCCTTCAATGAGGCAATTTGTGTAAGAAGCCTGTGTGCAGCTGTGAACTTTTTATAGGCCGTACGTGTAACGTAATTATGCTTTAAATAATTATGTTTTTTTCTTTATAGTTGCCTGTACTCATTCACGAGGCAATTTGTATTCAAGTATGGCGTTTGAAAATATATCCTCAAATCTTAAAATTGGAGCCAGCACCAGCTTACACTTTCGGGATATATATGGTGGTAAATTATTTAACTTACTTTATACTTTTTTCCTTTTTTTATATCTTTAAAAACATGTTACACGCACAGTAGAGGCAGTTTACAAACATAAATTGCACAATAATAAACATCCAGACCCGGAACAATTATTTGGAGGCCACGCCACGGCCACGCCACGCCACGGAGGCGTCAACTTATTTTATTATACTATTTTGTGGAACATTTTTCCATTTGTATTTTGGTCTGGTAATCATTACTGAACTGATTTCGATGCGGTTTTTTCTTTCTGTTGAAAGTCTATGAGTCAATAGCTGCGATACATTTTTATCTAATAGATATCGGGTTTATTCAGAACTCGATTTAATTGCAAATAGAACTTTTTAAGCCCTAGCGATTCCAAATTGGTCTTTTCACTATTTGAAAGCAAGTCATAAAATTGTGATTTTCATAATCCTGGAAGACTGTGGATTGCACAGTAGCTTTTCCGGAACGATACGACTTAGGGCCCTTCAAGAAAAGAGCCTCTACTACTCTCTAAAGTTTAAACTAAACGGCTGGCAACGCACATGCGATTCCCCTGGTGTTACAGAAGTTCATGTGCGTCGGTGATCACTTATCATCAGGTGAGCCGCATGCTCGTTTGCCTCCTCTTCCATAGAACTACCGAAATTGACCAATAAGGGATTTAAAAACATGTTAAGGTAACGTTCAGTCATTCAAGTATAATGTACTTACGTACACATATTACTTCAATGCCATGCTGACAGCACTGAAAAACAGCCTCTTAATGGGCTGTTTTAAAAATTACAAAACTACCCACAAATGAAAAAATACCCCTACATTAGTATTTTCAACCGACTTCAAAAAAGGAGGAAGTTCTTAATTCTAATGTATTTTTTTATATGAAATCTGGTACTTCTCATGTTGCCTCATATAAATTTCATCAAGATCTAACCAGTACCTAGTTTTTGTGTTATCCTTATTAATGCGTATTTAGTTGACTTCGAATACATTGATGATGTTCTCATTTTATTTATATTGAAGTTGGTTTTTAATTTTACCACTTTTCTCTGGTATCGTCAAGGCAGTTTACACTTTACATACATAAATTGCACATGAAAAACATACAAGGCGATGAATGCTCTTATTTTTGTTCTCCTTATTGTTAATGAAAAATATCAAATTTAAAATACCTGCTCGTATAATTTAAAGTTTCTTAAATTTCTATTGAAAACGTTACCCCCACGATACAGGATAAGATTTTATCCTGAACTTGGGGGCAGTTTACATACATAAATTTCACAAGGTCAAACATCCAGATCCGGAATTTTTGTAGGCCATACAAATACTTGTTCCGAGCGGGATCCGAACCCGCGGCCCGGAGCGCTACAATTCATTTCTAATTCACTGCTCAATTGATTGTTAAGCCACTGAGCCGCCATAGTACCTAATGTGCGCCGATTTTGTTTCAACATCATAAAATTATACATTTCTATTAATGTCCTTAGCTATACCACGAGGCCGCAGCAGTTGGCCTGTTGGAGACCGTATTATTTCACGAAGATGGAGTTCAAAGCATTAGTGACGTTGTCATTGATCTCTTGCAGTACGCTGTTGATCAACTAACCGCTTTAATTGTTCTGATCAAGTGAGTATTAATATACCTGTGACGTTTCCGTCTGGGGGCGGTTGCAAACGTGTAATGTAATAATCAACCATTTCATTAAATGGGTGCTCTTCGTAAAATCTTTTACACCTAACAGTATACTGGGTTATTTAGCAAAGAGTAGTCAAATTTTACACTTAAGTTCAAACATATAAACAATGATATACCGTTAATTGCAGTTTTTGAAAATACCATTTACCATTACGAACGTGTGCGTGCGCACTAAACTAAAATGAGATAAAAAAATGCATTACCATGCATTTTGATTTAAAAGATAAAAAGGACAGAATGTTCGAGATTTTTTTTAATTAATTTTTCTTCACCGTTTGCCTATATTACTTATTCTGAACCTTTTCTGCAAGTGTGGCCGGTTATTTCAAAATAACCCTGTATAAGCCAGATTTAAAGTTATACCGCCGACGAGGAATAGCATCAAAGATCAAAGGTGCAAGCTATCTGGTAACTGAAATTGCCAGTCCTAGTCTAAGTAGAGACCTATGTCCAGCGGTGGACTGTTTTTGGACTGATAAAGTATACATACATAAACCTAAATGCTATATCTTTGTTGCTTGCAAACGGCGTTCGGTGCCAAATATGTCTAGGGAATCTGCAATTAAATGGTAAATAAATCTCATTTTCTTAGCATTATATCTCACGAGTTTAATTGGAATTTTAGATTGTACTATTCTGAAAGCGATCTAAATTTTTAAATTGACAACTAAGTGTGTTACTTATATTCATAAATAAAATAAACTATCCTTCTGTGAGTATTCGCTGCGCTGTTCCGAATTTAAACAATGAGCCGGAGTATCTTTACAATTTCAGCGAATAACAAGACTTGAAATAAATCCTGACTATAGAATTTAAATAAACTAATATTTAAATACTAGCTGTCCCTCGCGACTTCGCTCGCGTGTAATTGAGCGTTTTAATTTTGTTGCGCGGAGCCCTAAATTTTTAAAAATATAAGTGACCTAAGTTACTCCTTATAACATGAGCTACCTACCAGTGAAAGTCCCGTCAAAATCGGTCCAGCCGTTTCGGAGATTAGCCGGAACAAACAGACAGACAGACAGACTAAAATTTTGAAAATTGTGTTCCTGTTATAGGTACCGTATATACTTTTATATGCAATTTGTAAAAAGCTGTTATTTTGACATTACAAACAGACATTTCAATTTTATTTATTTGTATAAATACACGTGATAAACACGCTAAAATATTAATTCTAGTTGAAATTATACTTTGAAAGTTTGAATAATGGTGAAAAAATTAAAATAACGAAAATTTATTGAAGTTTAACGAACTATTTCTCACACTTTTCATTAGCAATGGATATTTAAAGCCTGTTCCTGTAAAAGAACTGGATTTTGAAAAGGTTGTAGAAGAACTTGAAAGGCAGAAACAAGACCTTCAGTTTGACATAAGCATGAGGTGCATCTCTATTGTTCGGTAAGTTTCTTTTAAATACCTACGTAAAAATTACAAATTACTTTTTTTATTAAAAAAAAAAGAAAACATTAACCAAATGTAGGATTTCCTGCCGTATTTTGGAGGCGTTTTACATTATACACACATCCAGACCCGAAACAGTTATTTGTAGGCCATACAGACATGACAACGAACTTTTTCCGTATGGGATTCGAACCCTACGGCGGCATAGGCAAACGCATAACCACTGCGCTACCGCGGCGAAGTCAACATTAGCTCTTTTTTATTTTTTATATAATTAAAAAATAATCTTAAACCACCTACCTAAAGATGTTTAATCATAAAATTTATTTTAAGTTATTGTTAAGTTAACACAGTATTGCATTTTCAAGCTATCTGGCAGAACACATGGAAGCTGCAGGCTTGGGAGCGTCTATTGCAATTAATATCTATAAAAGCAATGACGTACCTTCTATTCTCTGTCAACTGATACAAATGGAACCTTGGAAAAAGTTTAACGAAAATGGTGAACTACAGATGTTTAAATGTGAGTACACGACGAGGCTTATATAACAATAATAATGTTGAATTGATTGAATAAAACTATTTTTACGGATTCTATCGCGTTTAATTAAGTTATTTTATATTCCCGACGTTTCGGTTGCTTTCCAGCAACCGTCCCCAGTCCCGCGTGACCACGGTGGTCACGCGGGACTGGGGACGGTTGCTGGAAAGCAACCGAAACGTCGGGAATATAAAATAACTTAATTAAACGCGATAGAATCCGTAAAAATAGTTTTATTCAATGTGTAGTGTTCGCGTAAATATAAGAAATCATAATGTTGAATTGAGTAAATTAGGTTTGAATTTGTGCTTTTGGTCTAAAGTTATAAATACCAATAACCCTACAGCGAACCGTTGGTATGTATGTTACTTTTCATAGTACCTAACAATGAACTCATGTTAATTTCGTAATTCAGTTGGGCGTTGGTCGAGACCAAATTCTGAAGATTTGTCGCATATGCATCGAAGCGAGGCGCAGCTTTGGTTGTGCTTGCGTCAACTGCTATTAGAACCACGTCTTGAACACTATTATACGATTGAAGAATGCCGACGCACGTCGTTCTGTCGCGTATGTATATCACATCAATCATCCATCCACCACAGTCTATAATAGTCCACTGCTGAACATAGGCCTCCCCCATAGATTGCTTCACAGCGGAGGTTTTGCCAAAGTTGCCACGCTTGACAGGCGGGTTGGCAACGGCAGTTCGTTTTATTATTTTTAGTTGTTATTAAGAGGATACAGCTGCCTGCCTATCTCTTATTTCAGTTTTCCTCTGTCGTCTTTTACGACACACACGGGATGAAATGTGGGGTAATGAATATTCTTACTCTGCCACTAAACGGTCATGTATACAGGGCTATTTTGCAAGATACGCCCAAATTTGTAGAGTAGGTTCAGAATAAGAAATATAGGCGAATGGTGAAGAAAAATTAATTAAAAAAAAATCTCAAACATTGTGTTCCTTTTATATTCAGAATGCGTGGTAATGCATTATTTTAACTGTCATTCATAAATATTTAACGCCTACTATTTTACTACGCACGCACACATTCGTAAGGGACTCTCGGCTCGGTCGGCAAACACCAGAATTGAAACACACACAGAGAAGCGCGCGTACGCGTAAATGTTGCTCATTTTTGGACACATAATTTTTACAGTTAGTTTTTAATTATTATATTTATGCATCTAATCAGTTTGGTTTTTATTTACATTCAGTGTTTTTTGAGTATGTAATTACGCTTAATTAACATTATGTTAATTATAAATATTAAAAATAAGTTTTATAGGAACATCGTAATTAAATTATTATTAATCAACATTATTTAGTTAGCATATAACTGAAAAATTCTTACAAAATAAAGTATCTGAGACTATTAAAATGATCATAAACGTGAAACCATAATAAACTAATAAAAAGTAGTAATAACTTAATCATACTTAGAAAAAATCAAGCACTGCAAATAACCTTATTCATTGAATATCACACTTTGTTTCTCAACATGGAGTATAAAGGTAAGGAGAACCATCTCATATTATAGGAGGAAAGCTTAACAAGTGTTCAACTGTATACTGAAAATAGAGGTTCCAAAACCACAATAGCGCTAGCGTCTGAAAAACTACGATATGAACATAGCTGTTGTAGACGGAGTGAAGTGTGCTGAGTTCAAATATTTAAAAAATTTCATGACTAGAGTAGTTAGTAAAATTACAGTATACAAAACTTCAACTATTTACGCAGTCTAAAATAATTAAGTAAATATAATCAAGAAACTGTTGTGAGAAAACGTGATTTTTTTAGGGTGACTATTTTTTTAAATAATTATTAGTGATTTTTATATATACTTTTATTGTGGTGATAGTTATAAAACGTTATAAAATAATTGAACAATAATGGAAAAACTTGTATTGTGAAAATTTGTCCAAGTGGACGTAAATTAAAAACTACAAAAAAGCATTTGTCTTTTTTCTGACTTACTGTGTGTTCAATTTTGAATTATTTATTTAATTTACGTCAACCTGATTAAGAAATCGAATTTAAAATTATTCAATAAATGCAAAGTGTATATTCATACAGTATTTAACTCCTTATTTATTTCTTCATCTTATTCTAATTATTTATGGCGCTTTTTTTTCCTATGCTACCGAAGCGCTACCCTTATGGACGCGTTTTTACGGACACTTATTCATACACAGAGATGGTTCTCCTTATCTCTAGACTCCATATTTCTCAAAAAAAAAACTATCAAATACTTAGAATCCAGTGCAGTGACAATTTGACCAATATAAAATACTTCTGTCTTTTTGCAAACAAATTTAATCACAGCCCAGTTGCCTTCGATCAATTCCCGGTTAGAAGCTACAGCTGTTATTTGAGATCTAAATATGTTGCGTTCTTCAGTTAATATCACAGTTTTTTCTGATAATTTATGTGGGATTTCAGGACTAGGGCAAGGAAGAGATTCTTCATCTTTCCTATTCTAGAATGAGAACAATCCCAATCACATTTTGTACAGCTAAGTCGTCTTAATAATATGAAATTGTCTTCCCCCTTCGTCCAAGAGATTTGATAGGTATTCTTTATTCCTCGAATTGGTTTTAATTTTTGGGAACGATAGAGTCAATTTGTACAATATCACTTTCGTGTACTAACATGTATGTAATGTTTGATTCTGGGCTGGTGCTGCAAAATGCCAACTAGCAGCTTTGGACTCGATGGAAAGGCGTGCTAAGATGCTTATTGATGCCCCGAATTGGGTTAAAACCAATCTTACCAGCCTCGAACACAGACGTAAAGTAGCCAGTGTTTCGATTTTCTACAGGATGCGTCGGGCGAAACCGGTGAATTTTGTGCAGCATTTTTATCATGATTATTTTATCATTATCAAGAGATTCAGGTAGAATATTTAATAATTCAGTTGTCTCTGGTGACATCGGTCGCAATGGAGAAGATGTACAGTGTTTGGGATACTTTTTTTTATTGAATCATGTGATTTCAGAGATTGAAGGAAAAGACACTCTAGTGATTCGATGCTTCTTTTTGAACTTTTGTAAGGCAGCGCACCGATTTTAGTTAGCTCGTTGTCATTGGCAAAGAGAATATAATCACTACGTTTAGTCATTAGATAAAGAAATGTTCATGCATTGTTAACCATCACTTATGTAACATGCTAGCAAGCGATTGCGACACTCTAGGTGTAAGTACAGAATAGGGAGGTGGCTGTATACTTATTTCCCCAATATTTTAACAACATTTTAATTTGAAACTACATTTCCATTCCCGTACATGTAATACAGGAGGTCTAGGCGTTAAGTGGCAATATGATGGAGGGCTAATGCTTTTTCCACCTGATTGTTTTTAATTTTTAATTGTCGAAGCTAGAACTAAGCACCTTTTTCCAGACAAAAACGGTTCGTCATCAGTAACATGCAAAGCTGCAGAAGAACGCAAAATGTTATCTTCTGACATATTATACAAGGTGGCCCATAAGTCGTTAGAAATGTAAATTTCGAATAAAATACAAAAGGCGCGCATGAGTGGCGCGCGCGGTGCGGGGGAGTACCGACGGTTTCTGGGAATTCAGTCGCCATGGAGCGTTTCACCGGTGCGGACCGTGCATTTTGTGTGCGCGAGTTTTATCGAAACAATGATTCGGCTACCATTGCGCGGCGTAAATTTCGAGAATATCAGAATTTACGCAACTTTAAAGACATTCCAAGTGTTCAAACGATTAAGAACTGGGTTATTAAGTTCGAAGAGAGTGGTTCGACGTTGGATAAACAACGGTCAGGTCGACCAAGGACATCACGGACGGAAGAAAACATCGATGTAGTGAAACACTCAATTCGTGAAAATCCTACCCAGTCTACTCGTAAGCGTTCCAGTGCATTAAACTTACCCAGAACATCGTTACAGTGAATTTTAAAGAAAGATTTACATCTTCACCCGTACAAGATTCAGTTAGTACAGGAATTAAAAGATACTGACACTATCCACAGACTAAATTTCGCAAATGAAATGTTGAACCGCTTTACTTCGTTTAATAACGTGTTATTCTCTGATGAGGCTCACTTTCACATCAACGGCCATGTCAATAAGCAAAATTGTCGCTACTGGAGTTGCGAAAATCCAAATCGCAAATATCAAAAGCCCTTACATAGCCCTAAAGTGACAGTTTGGGCGGCTATGTCAGCGCATGGCATTAAAGGCCCTTACTTTTTTGAGGACGGCAGAGGCCGCGCGCTTACTGTTACTTCACAACGGTATGTAGCTATGATCCAGGACTTTTTTACACCAGAGTTGCAGAATTTTCCAGGCTTCAATACGCGGACCTGGTTTCAACAAGATGGAGCAACTGCCCATACCTCTAACGTCGCTATGCCGGTCGTCCGTCAACTTTTCCCTAATAAAGTGATCTCTCGAAGAGGAGATATTCCTTGGCCACCACGAAGTCCAGATCTGACCCCAATGGACTTTTTCTTATGGGGTTATCTTAAGACTAAAGTGTACGAAACCAACCCGCGGACAATTGACGTCCTGAAAGAAAATATCCAAAGAGAAATGGCAAACATTACAGAGCTTACTTGCCACGCAGTGATGGATAATTTTAAACGTCGCTTACAGGAGTGCCGCGATCGTAACGGATTACATTTAGATGATGTAATTTTCAAAAAATAATTCCCATTTTATAAGGATTATGACAAAATAAAAACCTTTTTCATAATGTCATTAGTTTTTTTTTCATTATTTTTTTACATTTCAAGGGACTTATGGGCCACCCTGTATAATAAAATGGTTAAGTTGTAACCTACTTGTAACCTGTAGTTTAAACCTTCATAATTTAAGATGCAAGAATGTTTTTTAATTACAAAGATGTGTCTCACACACAAACACTCACGTCTGTCACCCAGAGAGGTAGGCAGAGACCACGGACTTCCATTTGGCAAGATCCTGACACACCTCTCTCAGCTCCTTCACATCCATATATCTACGCATACACGCTCGTAGGTTAAGGTGTACTCCTAGTCTGGCCCATTTTCAATGTATCGCCGATTTGGTCGATAAACCTTCGTCTAGAGCGTCCCTTCCCGATCCTGCCGTTCACTCAATAATATATCATCAAAATAATAATTTCGAATCAGAGTTGACTACTTTTTTAGGATATAAAACAAATTATTAATGTTTAGGTACCAAGTTACCTAAGTTAAGAAGTAGTTAAAAAATCTCTTATATACACTTGCAGCGTTCCGACAACTAAGAACAGAGAATAAAACACTATCACTTGTGGAACCAACCCAATTTTGCCAACTTAAAAAAAAAAAGAAATAAAACAATGCTGTATGGTTCACTATACAGTGCCGAATTAGAATGATTAAAAGAACCATGCCACTTGGAACCTTCAGGACCTAAGCATTTTCATTATACAAACAAGAACCCAAGTTACGTGGCTCCGTTTGGCACAAAAAGTTTTAAATAGAACCAACCAATTTTGATTCTTCTTTGCATTATGAAAATACTTAGGTCCTAAAGGTATCAATCAAGTGGCATGGGTCTTTTTAATGTTTAAATTCGATACTGAATAGTGAACCACGCAGCAGTTCTTTTCTGATTTTTTTAGTTGGCCAAAGTGGGTTGGTTCCGTTAGTATGTTGTTGTGTTGTATCTCTGTTTTTAGTCGTCGCAAAACTACATTTTTTTGAGAAGATAGAAAGCGTTATTTGAGCGCCATCTATGCACCAAACTCAATTTCACTCAAACTGTGGGTTGGTTCCTGTTTGCGTAAATGGGTCCAATTTAATGTCATAATCAATTGCGGTATACGGGCATTAGACGGCAAGGTAGTGGCCGTAGGCCGTAGTAGGTAATAAGTGGGGACGTCGCTGAATTACGTGCTAATTGAGCAACTAATTATTTATATAAATACCGGGTTTTATAGTAATTAGATCATTAGTCTTTGAGTTATCGTCAATCAAACAAGTCAATCGGGAAGAAATTGTGAAATATGGAGAAAATCGAGTTCCATGCCGTTATAAAGTTCCTTACCAAGCGCGAAAAATCAGTTCAGACTATACTGGAAGAGATATCATCCGTTTACGGAGACTCTTGTCCAAGTAAAACTATGGTTTACAAGTGGCATATCCTTTTTAAACAATGCAGAGAGTCACTTGATGACGACCCACGGCCAGGAAGGCCGATCGAGGGGAGCACGTCGGAAATTATGCAAAAAGTCGAAAAATTAATATTAGAAGATGCCCGCCTAAAGAAAAAACAGCTCGCAGAAATGGTTGCAAATATTTTGCTCGCAAAATTCTTCATGACTATCTTGGCATGACTAAAGTCAGCGCAAGATGGGTGCCTAGAATGCTCACGCCGCCTCAAAAGCAACAGCGAGTGGAGTGTTCTCGTGCATTTTGGACCTCTGTATGGTAGACAAAGATGGAGTGTTGGCTCGAATTGTTACTGGTGACAAAACCTGAGTCCAAACAAAACTATGCAGTGGCACAAAAAAGGCACACCTGGAAATTTAAGGTGGCACAATCGGCTGGGAAAATCATGGCGACAGTCTTTTGGGACTCAGAAGGAATCCTATTGATTAATTATAAAAATAAAGGTGTCTCCATAACCGGAAATTACTACGCTCCAATCGTAGAACAATTGAAGGAAGCCATAAAGGAGAAAAGAAGGGGAAAATTGACCAAAGGAATCCTTCTTCTGCACAACGCGCTGTTCACAAGTGCCATGTTGCGATGGCTGTCCTGCAGGTGGGCTTCGAAATTTTGCCACACCCAGCCTGTAGTCCTGACCTGGCCCCCAGTGATTATTATTTCCAAACTTAAAAACTTCGTGGGAAAAAGTTTTTAAGTGATGAAGAAGTGAAGGAAGCAGTTGCGGCGTATTTATAGACAAAGACAAATAACTTTTTTTGTGGGTATACATAAGTTAATTGAAAGATCCGAAAAATGTATTAGGGTAGCAGGTGAATAAGATATTGAAAACCCTCCATTCCGCGAACTTAAAAACGCACCCTCGTACTTGCCTAGCATGTAGTAAAAGGTGATTAGTTGGATATTCGGCTTGTGATTGTGTAAGCGATGTACTAGCCACCCATCACTTCTTTCATAATCCATCTAACCCCATATTTTTTTCTAAATGTGGTATAAGGCCAGCACCTGCAATTCCTCTGATGTTGTAGTTGTTTTGGGGCGGCGGCCGACTACTGCTCTGCTCCGAATGCTGAACTGCATGCTCGTTTTCCACCACTTTTATGAAAAATATCATGCGTAAAGTTACTACTACAATTATTACTCTGTACTGTTTGTTTCGTCTCAACAGCTGCAAGCCAAAATGTCGGACGAGATGATAGATGAAATCCCGGTGCTGGGTGAATTAAAGACGTTGCTTTGTCAAATGGCATTGGGCGATTATTCCTATGGAAACAAGCGATGCAATGGCGTTAAAAACCCCGGATGCGCAGCTATTGAAGTTATACCACAGGTAAAATACTTTTAAATTTGAAAATTGTAAAGAGCCAATCTTCTTACACACGCCTCCCAGCAGGGGCTATTATTCCTAAGATTTCAAGAATAAATTTAGCACGAATGGTGGCTTTTGACATGTCCTCGATTTTTTTTTAATTTTCTGACATGATGATAGCGTGCACTGCAGAGGAAAGCATGGCCTCTCCTCTGCTGCCTGCCGCAGACGAGGCATCACCGTTGAGCTGATGTGGTGATTTGTTAGACAGGTGAAAATATAAACCGTCTAGAAAGTAGTGCAAAGTATAAACACAGACTTGTACCTTAAGAGGATACTGCGCTTGGTGCACATTAGTGTTCCGGAGTTACGGCGCACCTTTTTATGAACACCGAATATAAAATCGACTGTATTGATTTTGGGATATGATAATAGGCTTTGTAGTTGCGAAGTATTTCCTTTTATTAAAATTTTATACTTTACTGCAGATAAAGGAAAGTTTACTGCGCCAAATACACAAGCGTATAAAGAAACTCGCGAAGATTCATTTAAACCATTGCTGTAATGATGACACCGGGGAGTCTCACAGCATAGCTAAAAAGCTACTAGATTCGTATGCGAGCGATGTAGCTCTAGCGCTCGATAATGGTGGCGCTAAATGTGCGGATTGCGGCGATAAAGCCAGCAAAAAATGTTCTCGTTGTAAAACTGAATGGTATTGTGGAAGGTAAGTTTTAAAATTGGTGTTTGAACATTATGCAGTTATTTTTAATTTTATTTATGGTATTGGCATCAAATATTACCAATATTAAAAAATCAATAATTTTTATCAAAACAAATGAGGTGTTTCATCCTAATCTGTTTTCATTTTTTTTCCAATTGCTGGGCAAGTCTCACTGATATCATCGTAGAATAATATTGGGCGCTGGAGCAATTATACGCTTTATCTACTATACTGGCTTCCACTATGTTGTATTCTAGACAGCTCACACAGAGTCGGAGTAGTCGACTTAACTTTGGCCTAGCGTCTGCGAATGTAACTTCAAACTCGTCATGTTTACTGACAAGGTCACATCAGCCAGAAATCAATTTTAGGGTTGTGGTAAGGCGATAAATCAAACTCGCCGATTTTTTGTGCAATTCTTAATTATTACATACATACATACGCTCACGATTGTAATCCTTTCGGAGTACACGAAAAACCTAGCAAGATTGTTTATTATTATTTTAAAAAATTTAGGGTAAGTACATATTACAATTCTATGTAGAAAGTTTAACATAAATTTGGTGGGCATTATTTTGGAAATCGAAAATCGAAGCGTACCAAGCCAGTTTATAATGTACGATTTTTTGTTGGCTTGAGTAGGCATTTTATTTATTATCCGGGAGTGATATGGTGCGTTATTCATAATAATCACAGATGGTTCCTCCAGCTTGCTCAATAAATCTTCAAACCATTTCCAAACACTTCTGAGCCACGTTTTATCTATAAATACGTTTCCCCAGTTCTCAATTAGCTTAGCTTCCCTCAAAGTTACACCGCACTAGAAAAATGTCTGTGCGTTCCATCAATACTTTTCTTTTGTGCGATTTTTTAAATGCGAATCCCTATTTTCTTCAATACTTTCGCCAGATTACTAGTACTCTTGCAACACGCTCACGCACACTTTCCAATGGCAAAGGGGGTCCCTTTCAAAATAATCACGCAGGCGAACCACAACGCCATTGATAGTCCTTTCAACACCATTCCCTTCGGCATGTTTAGTTCAGTTCTATGCAATCAATTTTTAAGACGGAAGAATATAGTGTATACGTGGTAGAGCCATGCTGCAGCTATATTAGTAGTATAGTTGTAGCACGAATGGGTCGGCTCGACCGGGGAAGGACCACGCTCTCACAGAATACCAGCGTAAAATAGCAGTTTAGCACTGCTGTGTTTCGTATGGTGAGTGTAGAGAACTTAGTCCTCACGGGTGTCAACGCATCTGCATTTTGATTCTTAATCGAAGATAGATGTAGATGTCTATGGGCCACAGCAACCACTTACCATCAGGTGGATTGTGTGCTCGTTTGTCACCTTTACCCTATAAAAAAAAGTGTACTCTATTAAACATATTAAAAATGAAAAAAAAAACAGCAAACAGAAAAGTAGTGATTAACACAGGCGTCTCGTTGTGTTTAATAAACAACATGGCGGCGGTGGCATCATGGACTTACTACCATAAACAAGATTATTTTTATTCTTATAAATTAAAACTAAATGTTAATAGAAAACGTAATATCATATTATTATGAAATACTTTGTACATCTTATGCTTTTTGTTAAACTATTATAAGTCGGTGCTTGACCACAATCCCACCTGGTGGTATGCTTTTCCCATAATTCGTCGATAATGCACTTTTGTTATTTAGTTACAATAAACAAAAAAAAAACGGTAATATTTTATTTTTAAAGCGATATTTTAATAGCTTCTTGCTATCACTAGTTCAATCTGTATAGAATTACGCTAGCACTTCTTATTAGTTTGTGGTTCTTATTAGGGTGTGGTGTAACAGTGGAAAGAGTAGAAATTATAAAATATCACCTCATTTTTCAAGATTAAAAATATTTTCAGGGAATGCCAAGTACAACACTGGCCGAAACACAAGAAGATTTGCGACCAGTTCGACAAACTAAATAAAACTGAATAAAATTTTTAATATAATAAACTTAACTCAAATAGTAATTCTATAATTGGTAGCTTAATTATTATATTTAAAATATAAAATAAAAAGCAGAACAGATATTTTTTTGGTTTTTATTTTACCATTACACCTAAGGATTAGCTTGAGGACTTGAGATAATCTTTAAGCACATCCAACGCTGGCGTCTCCTCACCGAAATCCTGCAAAAAGTAAATTATTTTAATATTAACATGTGAAAAACGTAATTACGTTTTCTTCGAGCGTCATATTGCATAATGACCATAATACTTATGAATGCAAATTAATAATTGGAAGTAGACCTTTAAAATAATATTAGAAAGTGTTTATGCTGGCAAAGCTAAGTTCATTTTCTACAATCGTCAAGGCTAACAGAAAAGTATGAAAATGAAGTCAACAATGTGATTAGTGTTAACATTACACACATTATTGACTAACTTGACTAAGCATGTATAAACACTCTAGCTCTTTGATTTAATGTCTGAGTGATAGGAAAGTTGCTCACACACTGGTGTGGCACCATAGGGTCACACAAGTTTATATAGCGCCGAATTGTTTATCACAAGCGACAAATGCATAGTCGTGAGTGTTCGTGCTAAGCGCATGTAGTCTTAGATGAGGAATAATCTTAATTACCATTAATATATATTTTCTGATAATTTTACGTAACGTATATGAGTAATACGAGCCCAAAAATTTTAACCTAAGTACACAAAAAACATGTGCAAATAGAATTAAAAGTAGAGCTTTTGTGTTGAAGGTACATACAACTCTCTAGTCTACAATATCCTCATTAGGATTTTCTCCTGTATCTTGAAGGTAGTATGCATATATAAATTGCACAATGACAAACATCCAGACCCAGAACAATTATTTGTAGGCCACATAAATACTGGTTCCTTCCAGGATTCAAACCAGTGTCCCTCAGCACCAAAACTTTCTTAAACATAAAATTTATATCTTATTTTTTTCTGAAGAAGCCAAAATTGTGATAATTTACCGATTTGATGTATTTGAATGATATATTTTACTTAAGGGACTAACATCTGCTAAAACAACACAAAATACTTTTTATCTATACTTCTTAAAAAAAAAAGCTAAAATGGTTTCTTGTGCCAGTTGTATTCTTGACATTATTAATTTATTCATTAACAAATTCTTTCATCAAGATGATTTAGTGATAATAAAATAATCAAGATGATACATTAAAAAAAATTGTGTATAATTTATACTTACTTTGATTACCACACATGAGCATCCAACAATCTTTCGTGCCTTGCCATCTTTGTCAATTTTGCATAAACCTGCCCATTCACCAAGTTTTTTGTTGTTATCAACCTGCCGAAGATTTTAGATTTGATTGCTTATTAGAAATGGAAATTATCTTTCAATCTTTTAATAAAAAATTTAAATACAAATGTTTGAGTGCTAGGAAAGTTGACTCTGCATGATGCAAGCCACCATAGGGGCACACAATTTACTCTGCGCTCCTTAGGCCTACCGCGACATTGGTCTAGGAGGCTCGTGCGGAGCGTATGCAGTTTTTCAATACAATGAACATAGTGATTGTTATTTAAAAGATAAAATCTGTAAAATAAAGAGTTAGATGATTGTACAACTTGAAATCCCCGCTGGCTTGTGCAGTATAAAGTTAGTCACAGACAAAGTATTAGGGGATTCCTTCAGTCATTCAATCTGTAAAATTGTTTCTTTTCTTGTGGCGCTGACTAGTGTTACACCACGATAAGCAGTGTTGCTGTTATAAAAGTTCCATTACGAAGTGATCCTACAAATTTGGTTCATATGCTTATCTATCCATTTAGTGATATTGATAAGTAACATTTGTTAATGTATGCATGTTAAAATAAAAATATTAAATAACATTTAACATTTTAGATGTAATTTAGATTTGTGAGTACACTGTGTTATTTTATTTTATATTGAAATTTGAAATCAATCATGACAATAATTGTGAATTACAAAATTTGAACTTTTTTCTGCTTTTTGATAATAATAGTTTTTCATTACTTATCAAATAATTGCTATTTGTCAAGGTTACATACGAAAAGTTCATGAAAGCAAATGTCATCTTTGGGTGTTTTAGTCCTATTGGTTTACAACTATTTGCAAGCCATTAGATGCTCAAACCCAAGTGACAGTTGGAACTGGTTGTGTGGACGAGAACAGTGAAGTCAGTCTAAACAGACAGACTGCAGCCAACAGTGGATTTTGCCATTATTTGAAATTGGCCAAATGTTGGTAAAATTCACATGCTTTTATTAAAATAACTGGTTGGTGCATATATCTCACTGCCAATAGACACAGCCTGCTTCTCACTGCAGTTGGTTACATTTGTTTCCTTTCCTCGGCTCTATTGGCACCATCACTTTACTCTAAAGAAATATTGTCAGAGGCTAAGAATTTGTATAAAGAATTAGAGAAAAGAATAAAAGAGAGCTGTCTTTTGCCCGCTAAATCTGGGATCTTTAAGTCATTTTTATGGAAAAATAAAGATATGGAGATCTATGATATTACTAGTAGGTATATCAACTACTTCGTTGGTCTAATAATCGTAAGCACAACTGGTCCATATCATCAAACACAAACCAAAATCAGTTATTGTATTTTTCTGTCAAGAAATTGTCAGAAGCCATGAGTCAGGAAATTGAGTATTTCACCTCCGTGCCTCCAAAAGTCAGTCGTGTCAGATTGCCGTCCTCATCGGACTTTTGAGTGAGTGTGTCTGTGCTAGCACATACACTCGCGCGCTATAACCCTGACCAACCGCAGTGACCAAAATTTGGTATAGAGATCATCATTATTAGATTAGATATAGTTATAATAGCAATTTGTATTAAAATAATTTACCTTGACAAGTGGAATTTGATGCTCATTGCAAAGAGCCTGTACAAGCTTCTTGTATGCAGCCTCATCACAGTTCTCAGCTAGTACACAAAGGACTGCTTGCCTCCTGTTGCAAAATATTATTAGCTTTAATAATAAACCCAATTATATATAATAAATAACCTAATCATATAAATCTTTTTATAGAACCTGATAGACCTTATATCTTCCGCTAAAACAGCTCAATATACTAAAAACTGCAGTTGTCAACCCACTTCCATGGCAATCCATGGAGGAGGCCTATGTTCAGCAGTGGACTTTGACAGGCTGTCATAATGATGATGATACACAGAAATATTCCAACGAGCAGTACATTTTATTAATTTGTAGCATACTTGGGAGGCCACAAGCTTGAAGAAACAAACATTGTGGTACTATGTGTAGGCATTGATGTAGGCAACAGAGTGAATCTAATGTAGCTTGAGTTACATTAGATATTTCCACTGGATATGTGACTAGAACAGCCACATAGCCAATGAATGTTTAAGTAATTCTATTGCCAGTGAATTAAAGTAAAAAATATTAAATAATTAAATAAAATAAAATTTTATTTGAGGATTCACATACATAGAAACCAATTTGCGGCACCAATTTTCGACGACTTTTAGCTGTGGCGGCGAATAAATATTTCATGACACACCGGGCATGTCAAGCGCCACAGACAAAAGTACCCGCACTGAACCGGTTAAGAAAGATTGACAATAATTTATAATTAAAAATTTTGTACAACCAACTTTATAAATTATTAAGAATAACTCAAAAACTATTGGTCAGACCTTGATCAAATTAATATGGGACCACATGTGAAGCACCAGCTTTCAATAAAAAAAGAATCATCAAAATCGGTTCACTCAGTAAAAAGTTATGAGGTATGAGGTAACACACATAAAAAAAACACAGTCGAATTGAGTACTGTATCCTTTTTGAAGTCAGTAGACAAAATATCACTCTCCTCACTGTTAACACTTCACACACCCCTTCTCGTCAAGATCACTTGTCACCCTTTATAAAACAAATCTATCAAGTACAACTGAGGACACCTTACTTTTGTTTGAATTATACTTAAAATCTTGCTCAATCTCATGCTGCTCACAGATGCCAATCAGTTTCTTTATACCACCAATTGAGGGACTCAGCAGCACTATATCACCATTTAAAAAAATAATGTGACAAAGAAGTTGTGTTCACAAAATTTAGTTTTAGTTTAAGCAACAAATAGCACAGTGCAAAAATGAAACTACAGCCACCAATTAAAACAAAACAGGATATGGTACTTAGCCAAAAGTCAATCAGCCAACCAGTCAAGTATGAAACCAAGAAAACTATGTCATTGGTTGTAATAAAACTATGTGTTTGATTAAAAATCTTTCTAACTAAATCATTTTTTGTTTATGGCAATACCTACAGATTGATTTTACAACAGAGGTTTCTAGCAGCGACCTAACTTCAATTCCATTCTCCCAGTCTTTCTAAAACTTATATTAATAGTTCCAGTAGTTAGAGAATTTTTTTTAACAATAAAAACCCAAATAAATTACCTTAAAGCATTACAGATGGGCACATAATATATTTCATTTTTTTGTGCATTTTCTGTATTTGCATAATTTTTATATTTGTTTCTGATTCATTAATGTACTTGATTTAAGCCTGGACACACACATCCGGAATGCCTCTCTGAATTTCTGAATTCACATTATTAATAAAGAAAGTCTAGAATTGCATACAATTTAATTATGCTCCACACACATTCTGAATTTTTCAGATTATGATTTTCTCAGAACAATCTGTAAGAATTACTCTATTACTCTGACGAGCATTCTGAATTCCGGAATGGAATATTTAAGATTATCATTTCGCAACCTGCATTTTTATATACATTGAATACACGAGCACACACACACACACACACACACACACACACACCGGCATCAGATTATGAATTATTTCAGTTGACACTGCAAGCGGTAACGGCTAGACATGTTTCAACTTATGGGAGTTGTAATGCAGAACTGACTTTCCCTTACTCTGATCACATTAAGAGGACAAATCCAGTGTATTCGTCTGCATCTCTCTTTTATTATTATTGAAAGTTAAAAGTAGTGCAATGAGTTACTTTCTCTTCCATATCCAAGACGTGTGCTCAAATTGAGAAACACAAAACAACTGATTTATCTGAACATTTAAGATATGTGTGAGACAGCTTACCAGAATTCAAATTATCAATTCAGACTGAATTCAGAGGCATTTCGGATGTAGTCCAGCCTTACAGTGTATCTAATATTAGGTAAATTAATGGTTGAGCAATTATTCTATAGGTAAACAGTCTATAGGTTACAGTTGGCCTTCCATTTGACATGTGATCAGCTTTATATCTTGGTTTTGTTATATTATAATATATAAAAAATCTTTTATTTTCACAAATATACCACATTGAATAAAACTAATTGCATAGAATTTACCAGATTTATCTTTAACTTCCTAATAGCTGATGTTTTGGGCACATTACAGCAGCCATGGTCACAGGGGGCTGACATATTTGATTGCAGTCAGAGTTAATTAACAGTAAATGAAATGAGTTTTAAATTTTTTTTAAACAGTCTTAGTTTTTCTAAATGGATAGTCTAGAGCTCTAGAGTCTAGTCATAATTAATAGGCAAGTTAATTTAAGGTAATTTATATTAGGAAGTTTGTCTAAAAGCGAGACATTTTATTGTAGACATTTTTTTTGTATAGAATGGGGTAACAAACGAGCACAAAGCCCACCTGATAGCATTTCTTTTTTGATTAAGAATCAGATGCAAGAGCAGATGCGTTGTCACCCCTGATGACTAACATTGAATGCCTCATTTCCAATGAAAAAGGTCCCCAAATTTCTACACTCACCATACAAAACAGCAACATTAAGCTGTTATTCTGAGAGTGAGGTCCTACCCCGGTCGAGCTGATCCATTTGTAATACAACCATAATATAGCTGTAGTATGGATCTACCATGTAACATTTTATTATTATACTAGCTGCCCAGGCAGACGTTGTTCTGTCCTTTCCGACGACCATTTAATTTCCTAAAAAAAATTGAGGGTCACTTATCGGGATAAAAATTATCCAAACTGAACACAGTGTGCAAAATTTCATTAAAATCAGTTCAGTAGTTTAAAGAGTTCATCGCAGACAAACAATGTGACACATACTTTTTATATATAAAGATATTTATTATTATATAATTTTTTCTAAATTATTAGTATCCGAGTTTTAACATAAAAATTGGTATCAGTGTTCTCTGATTTAATAAATATTTATTTTAATCTATACAAACTTACTTATCAAGGGCTTTAGCAGCTTCATGAAGACCGTGCACGAGACCCCCATGGATAAGAGCAGTCTTCAGCACTTCTTGCAGGGCTGTGTTTACGTCCATAGCACCCCCACTAAGTACGGGGTTGACGGGAACCTCACTGTAAAAATTATGATACATATTATGTATGGTTAAAAACATGTGTAATGTTTACTGACCATTATTACTAAATGACATCTAATATAATTGTAATAACATAGGAGTAACGCAATAAAAGCTGTAAATATATTTAGTAAAACGTCGTGGTCACAAGAATATAAATTATACGAAATAAAAGTAACAAAATACAAATTCAAAACTGAACGTGAAGAGGTTATGTTGACTATATTTTTCTTAGTTGAAATTAACATTTTCTGTATATCTATATCTAATAAAAGTAATTTAAAATATATTTAATACAGCTGAAATCTATCATTGGTGATTTTTTAATATTTATAATGAAAAAACAACAGTACTTACACTTCAACATCAGCCATGGTTTATTGCAATATATAGTCCTGAAATATGAAACGAAACTAATTGAATGATTTGTGAACATCCTGATTATATTATTAGAAATAGTAAATTCTAAAAGATCACTAAAATATTTTCAGATAGCGAGAAAGACTTTAAAAACACTTTGACACTTTACCTTGCGTACCGGAAAAAGACTTAGTGATGCGACTCGATTACAATTTTACTCGAACGACTCGAATAATATCAAAAAATATAATGTTTTCGAATGAAAAACATAATATCAACTCGAGTTCAACTGGACTCGAGTCACTCTGCTCTTATCTCTTATTAAGTGTGTTGGTTTGTTATAATATTCCTTTTTGGTGGGGTAATTGATTCCATTTTCTACCGACTTCAAAAAGGAGGGGGTACTAAATTCGACTGTATGTTTTTTATATGTTTTACCTCATAAATTTGTTCTACGTGAACCGATTTCGATGGTTCTTTCGATTTGATTGTTCGATTTGAAAGCTGGTGCTTCTCATGTGGTCCCATATAAATTTGGTCTGACCAACAGTTTTTGAGTATCCTTATCCTTAATAATATATATTGAAGTCTGTTGTACAAAATTTTTAATTTTAAATTATGACGTTTCGAGTCATTTAGCAATTCCACTCGTGTACTACTTTGGTGATCGAGTGGTTCAAGTGGTACTTAAGTTAAGCAAGGTGAGTCTTAACACAATAAAACTTCAGACTAAACTCGCTGTTTAATTAGTGCTCCTTGTAAGTACATACATACAAGTGTGGGCAATACACTGTTCATGACAGTAAACATTTTTTATAAGGGTCATAAATACTCGAAAATACAACTTTCTGATCTGTTTCTTGGGGAAAATTGTTTAAATTTATGGGTAGACTCACCTCTCCAGAGATTATAGGAATTTAATAAATTTTGTATTAAAATCCCACAAAAGGCAAGTAGGTTCAGCTTATTTCCGCTATCATGTTTTATGAACGAAATAAAAAAACATATCATGGTATAAAATTAGTTAATTTTTGAAGTTATTCAGTTTCATGTACTAAACTAATTTTGGTGAACCTTTTTACCGTTCCCTTAGCACTTCAAATTGCAGTATTGTGGTCGCACTGAAATAACGGTCTAGACTTGGCAACACTGAGAGCAACACAGGTCACCGGGGGGTCCCGAGGGGAGTAGCCATACGCCGGCGTTCACCTGTGCTATTTATTTCTTTTTAGTCTTAAAAATTACAATGATAACGGTTCATAGTAAAGGTCCTGTTGTTTCGGATTTATTTACTAACACAGGCCGCTCGCCCTCATACAATAAGGCCTGTTTTCACTTTGATTAGTGCGAGTGCAGGTGATTAGTTTTGCGGTTGATTAGTGCAGGTGTGTAGTGTAAGTAGTGTCCAATTCTGTTTAGTGGCTGTGTTTAGTAAATTCAGTTGTTAGCAGTCGACCAGGAAGTACGGACATTTTTTTTAACAGAAGCGAGCGTTCCACGCTAAACGCTAAACACTAAGTACTGCTGTCCAAACGTGTTTAGTGGCAGGCATGCTGCGAGTGAGGGGAAAGAAAGGGTGCGCGGGGCGTGACACTCGCAGTCCACTCGCAAAAAAATAGAACACGCTTCTAATCACTTTACTACACAGGTTATTAATCACTTGCACTAATCAATCGCTGTCCACACGTGTTTACTCCTAAACACTAAGCACCTGAACTAATCACCTGCACTAATCAATAATCAAAGTGAAAACAGACCTATATGCGGTTCGGTCGAGCGATTTATAGGACAGTTACTCTTTGGATTGATCTGAGTCCTTGGCGATAGTTTTGATATACCAGTTTGTAAAGTTATCGATAAAGATGGCAAATGCATATGGTATATACAGTCAGTCTCTCGGGCGGGCTTATAATAATTTTGAGTTTATGTATTCTGATTTATTAAATACTAGCTGTGCCCCGCGGTTTCACCCGCGTCATCACGTGTCCGAGGTGCGCGACATAACCCAGTTCAAGCATTTTATAACGGCTAGGGTTTAAGCGTCGTTCGCACGCCCAGCCAAGTATTGAATTATTTTAATTTTACATTATCTCTTAAACTATGCGTCCAAATAACATGGTATAAAGAATAAAGTTTATCTTCTTAAAATTGTCTTGGTGATGAAGTAACTTTCATTCGTAAGGATAAATAGGCCATGCCTAATAATAACGCTCATAAATCACTTTATATTTTTCACACTCTATTTTTTTGTCACAAAATACCAAATTATGGCTTATGTATAAGAAATAGACATATGATATCGCGGACTTTTTTTAGACGAAGTAAAGGTCTATATTTTTCTAGAACATTGTATTTACGTATCCCTAATGATAACACCAGCGTACGCGGATAAATCATTTCGGGAGTGCTTTTTCTTCTGACTTGCTTAACAAATATCCATATTTAAGGCTAGCTGAGTAATATAGCTTAATGCTAGATAGCCTATACTATTGCACATGAATCTGGCTATAATATACAAAAAGAATTTTTCAAATCGGACTGGTAGTTCCAGAGATTAGCGCGTTTGAACAAACAAAAAAACTATTAATAAGTATAGATCTACTTTGAGCTTTACTATAATTTATCTTAATATTAAAATTGCATGAAATTGAATATAATACAATACTTACGAGTATTAATACATTGTATTAAAATTATTAATACAATGTATTAATACAATACGGCCCGTTTCTATTTTATCTACTTATGTGCCTAAGAACTTGAGATATTGATGTCATCGACTAACTGATTTTTACGTGGTAGAGCCATGCTGCAGCTATATTAGCAGTATAGTTGTAGCACGAATGGGTCGGCTCGACCGGGGAAGGACCACGATCTCACAGAAAACCAGCGTAAAATAGCAGTTTAACGCTGCTGTGTTTCGTATGGTGAGTGTAGAAAACCGAAGACCCTTTTTACTGGCAAAAAGGCATTCCATCTTAGTCCTCACGGGTGACAGCGCATCTGCATCTTGAGTCTTTATTGAGGATAGATGTAGATGTCTATGGGCCACAGTAACCACTTACCATCAGGTGGACTGTGTGCTCGTTTGTCACCATATACTATTAAAAAAAAGACTAAAAAAAACTGCTGGCTTATATCGTCAAAATTTCCCGTAAACTCCGCAATGTGATACATCAAAATAATGCGGGGTAGTTTTGAACAAATTTTTAAAATGATAATATCCATTACTCGCAAAAGTGCCGTGCCGAGTCAATTACAACAACATTAATTTAAGAGACTATAATAATTTATGAAGACAATAAAAAATCAATAATTCAAACTATTAAATACAACCTATATAACTATTTATAATATATATTAAATAAAAAAATTAAACTAAAAATGCTGTCCCAGCTCTAACCAAGGCCCGAGGTAACCCCTGGATAAAAGGTCACCAAAGTGTATACAAACTTAGCATCTCACACCAGGGCTTTGCACGTCCAAGGATCCAAGGTCCTACTGGGTCTCCTGCAATCGTCACTAAATATGTCTTTACAAGGCTCTAAAACCGAAAACGAAAAATTTTGATTAACATCACCAGAAGGCATAAACTGGTTTCGCGTCCTGAAAATGATATAATTCTAAAGCCTTCTAAAGAGTTTTCTCCAGAATTTTGTAAATTTTGCATTGAAGTACTGGGAGGCAGCGGTAAACGTTGGGAATGAATGACTAAAAATACTTCTGAAGAAGGCCTACAAGTGTCTCGAAATTACGAGAGGCCAGGATGTCATCTGAGAATAAAATACATAAAATAAGTATAATCAATTGCATTTTTAAGTCGTCATTACTATTTTTTTTTAAATAAAATTTAGTTCGAAATCGAGATAAAGAGGTACTTATTTTATAATTTATACTAGATAAATGAAATATGTCTTTTATTTGAGACTTAGTTGAAACACCTATATTGAGATGTAATTGTTTTATCGAATTAAAATAGGTATACGCAATATTATTTATTTCACCAGCATAAGGCACTTTTACAAGAACTTATTTATTATAAAGCTATAAAAGTAAGGCCACATTTGCATTACTAAGAAAATTTCTGATTAGTGCAAACGTGTCCAATATAATGTCCTTGGGCTTCCCGAGAAATTATGTAATTGGTTCTACAATTTTCTTGCAAAATTCTCGCGGAACATCAAGGTCGTAGTCGACGGTACATATGCCGAATCCAAGCTTGTGAATACTTTGTGTCTTGTTTTCAATGATATGTTAAAATTACAAACTATAGTAACATTCATTATTATGCGGACGACGTCACTGGCGATGCTTTTATACATCGGCCATGCTAATATTTCTCGGAAACACGTCATCGAGTGCCCGAACATACTTGTGCCTTTAGTAGAGTCTTTGTTAAACAAAGTCCAAGACTAGAGGCGACTAAATATAGTCCTTTAACTATTAGCATCGACCGCTACAAAACCCCTTTGTTGTATCTCCTTAATTTCAGGGTATTCCCCTTGTTACCTCAGCCATCATCGGAATAATCACTGCATATCGAGTAAGGTACAGTTCTGTAGTAACTTGGAAGGGAAAGCCAAATTATCCTCTTAAAAGTTTGGTGTGCTCAGTTGGTTGAGACGGTATTTTATGTTGGCATAACGCTTTACAAAGGATAGGTTCGGCCTGATATTAAAACACTAATGTCACACAGTCCGGGACACCCCAATATTTAGTCCTTCCATTTGACCGCATTTAACGGAGAGCAACTCAAATCGTCGACAGCCATTTTCTTTTCGATTGGCTTGATTCACTGGTTTTGCAAAGAGACATATCTTTTTAATATCCGTATAATCCGTAATAGGTAGACAGTCTACCTATTACGGATGTGTAAAAAAAATTCAAGGAGTCTCCTCTACTAGAAACGTGTTTTTACCTACATAGTATTAAATATTTTACGATAATACGGAACCGGAACCGGAACGGATAATAATAATAATAAAGGTTTATTCATAAACACGGTCTTACAAATATATATACCATGGTAGACTTCTATTGAACGCATAATGCGCCCGTATCAGAAGTAAGCCCCTCTTCCATATCATACAATTTATAAAAGCAAGAACCGCTTGTACTAAATTTGAAGAAATTAAAAATAGTGTGGTGTTTGTTGAATGACAAGCTCGTGGAAACTGTCCATGCGATCGGAGCTAAGTTCTGCAAGACCCGCCGCAGAAGAACACAAAAACTCTCCGATCACACTCTTAATCTCATGGCTGTTAGACGGGAGATGAAGCTACATTCTTCAACAGACTTGACAGCATACAGGCATCTGAACAGACAGATCTCCAAATGCATGCGGCGGGACTTACGCAACTTCAATACAGCTCGTATTGAAGAAGCGATAGAGCGGAACCAAGGCTCCAAAGTCTTTGCCAGAGATCTGTCTGCCAGAAAGAGCCAACTGTCAAAGCTGAAGACAGAATGTGGCAGCATCGTTTCCGGGACACCTGAGATTTTGAGTGAGATTGAGAGGTTCTATGGGCAGCTGTACACGTCATCGTTGGAGCCACACGCAAGTGTGAGTAACGATCCAAGAGCGAGTCTCATCCGACACTATTCCGAAGATATCCCGGACGTCAGTCTGAGCGAGATTAGAATGGCTCTCCGGCACCTTAAAAACGGTAAGGCCCCAGGCGAGGATGGAATTACAGCGGAGCTTCTGAAAGCGGGTGGAAGACCGGTACTTGAAGTCCTTCAGAAGCTCTTTAATTCCGTCCTCCATGGTGGCATTACACCGGAGGCGTGGAGCAGAAGTGCGGTGGTCTTGTTCTTCAAGAAAGGTGACAACGCTCTCTTGAAGAACTACAGACCGATTTCCCTTCTGAGCCGCGTCTACGTGCTGTTTTCGAGAGTCATTACGAATCGTCTCGCGCGCAGACTTGACGAATTCCAGCCTCCCGAACAAGCCGGTTTCCGAAAGGGCTTTAGCACCATAGACCACATACATACCCTTCGGCAAGTTGTACAGAAGTCCGAAGAGTACAATTTGCCACTATGTCTGGCGTATGTGGACTATGAGAAAGCCTTTGATTCCGTCGAAATTTGGGCGGTGCTGCAGTCCCTTCAGCGATGCCAAGTTGACTGTCGGTATATCGAAGTGTTGAAGTGCTTCTACAGTAGGGCTACGATGGCTATCCGAGTACAGAACCAGAGTACGAAACCTATCCAATTGCAGAGAGGTGTAAGACAGGGTGACGTCATATCCCCGAAACTCTTCACCGCTGCATTGGAAGACGTTTTCAAGCTTCTGGACTGGAAAGGGTACGGTATCAACATCAATGGCGAGTACATCACTCATCTTCGATTTGCCGACGATATAGTCCTTATGGCAGAATCGCTGGAGGGCCTAAGCACTATGCTCAATGACCTCAATAGTGTTTCCCAACGGATAGGTCTTAAGATGAACATGGACAAAACAAAGATTATGTTTAATGTCCATGTCACACCTATGCCGGTAGTTGTTGGGAGCACTAAGCTCGAAGTTGTTGACGAGTATGTTTACCTGGGACAAATAGTCCAACTAGGTAGGTCCAACTTCGACCGAGAGGTCAATCGACGGATTCAACTCGGCTGGGCAGCGTTCGGGAAGCTACGACACATCTTCTCGTCAGATATACCTCAAAACCTTAAAACGAAATTGTACAACCAGTGCGTGTTGCCAGTGATGACTTACGGAACTGAGACGTGGTCCTTCACTGCTGGCCGTATGAGGAAGCTCAAGGTCGCTCAGCGAGCTATGGAGAGGGCTATGCTCGGAGTTTCTCTGCGTGATAAACTTAGGAATGAGGATATCCGCAGTAGAACCAGAATAACCGACATAGCCCAACGAATTAGTAAGCTGAAGTGGCAGTGGGCCGGCCATATAGCTCGAAGAACCGACAACCGATGGGGAAGAAAGGTTCTCGAGTGGCAGCCTCGTACCAGTAGGCGAAGTGTAGGGCGTCCCCCCACGAGATGGAGTGACGACCTGGTAAGACATGCAGGAAGTCGATGGATACAGGTGGCTCAGGACCGTGCTTTGTGGCATTCTTTGGGGGAGGCCTATGTTCAGCAGTGGACTTGTGAAGGGCTGTAATGATGATGATGATGTGGTGTTTGTGTGTGTAGTGAATGTGTAGTGTGTGTGTAATATGTGTGTAGTGTACGTGCGTGTAATGTGTTGTATGAAAGTTTTCATACTTTTCCCTCTGCACAGCCCTACGACATAAAAAGTCTTGGGATCAGCGTTAAGCCACTGAGCAGAGTTTTGCAAAGAGACATATCTTTGTGCAGCTTCTATCGTATATACCACGGGAAGTGCTTCGAGAAGAACTTTAAACTTTTCAAATTATCTTTATGGTTGACAGTATTCTAGCGTGCGTTATAACGCTAGAATATATGTGGTCGTATATGGTCGTATATGGCAAACCGCTGTATACAGCGGATTGCCATATACGACCACATTGCGGAATTTAATATTGCCAGCGGTTTTCCGGACCTAAACGACATAAGAGCCTTCAAAAAAAGAGTCTACTCCTTGCTAAAAGGCCGGCAATGCATCTGCAATTCCTCTGGTGTTGCAGATGTTCATAGGTAATGGTAATCACTTATCATCACGTGTGCCGTAGGGTCTTTGCCTCCTCTTTTATAAACAAAATATATTCATTATTCATGTTGGTTAGTTAGTGATAGTTTTTCATTAATTCTTCACAGCCTATCAAAAGTCCACTGTTAAACTTTGTCATAGCTGCCAAATACATGGTTAATAATAACAATTTAAGTGTAGTATACTTTAAATAAAGTATCAATAAAGAGGAAAGTCTTTAATATGTTGTTTCTCTCTCATATACTTGTTTTACTCTTTGATTTTAAGCGCGCTCTTTGAGCGACGATTGGATTACACGATAAACGGGGCACTAAGTTGGGACCAAGAAATATACTACTATCTAACTCTTAGAGAGTAGTATATTTCTCTTCTAACATCTCGTTAGACTCTAACGAGTGGTTAGGACCCAAAATATTAGTACTGGAATCACATTTACTAGGACAGTAGGCGGGTCCGAATTTAAAGGTGTGGGGGCCTTAGGACAACCAAGAAATGGAGGCCCCGAAAAATTGCATGCATCATCACAATAGACGAAAAAATTTATTCACAGTTTTTAATAATTTATTTAAAATACTTAAAATATACAAAAGAAAAAAGATTTAGGCATACTTGGAGATAACTTTGATAGATAGTTTTGTGTTATTGTAGTTCGGAATCCATTTTTAGTGTTCCGTACCCGAAGGATAACCAACGGGACCCTATTACTAAGCCTCCGCTGTCCGTCCGTCTGTCTGTCAGCGGGCTGTATCTCATGATCCGTAATAGGTAGACAGTCTACCTATTACGGATGTGTAAAAAAAATTCAAGGAGTCTCCTCTACTAGAAACGTGTTTTTACCTACATAGTATTAAATATTTTACGATAATACGGAACCGGAACCGGAACGGATAATAATAATAATAAAGGTTTATTCATAAACACGGTCTTACAAATATATATACCATGGTAGACTTCTATTGAACGCATAATGCGCCCGTATCAGAAGTAAGTGTACGTGCGTGTAATGTGTTGTATGAAAGTTTTCATACTTTTCCCTCTGCACAGCCCTACGACATAAAAAGTCTTGGGATCAGCGTTAAGCCACTGAGCAGAGTTGGTAGTTACATATACAACATGGAGGTTATGTGTGTATGTATGTAATGAATGAGTGATTTACACATAAATATCCTCATATCAAAATTCTAATTTTAACAGGTTTTCAACTTCAATAAATTCTAATGTCTTCAGCCATTCAGTGAGTTTTAGTTTACAGTTTCTATAAGTCACAGGATATATATCTAGTATTTTATTTATTTTATTATATAAATGAGACGAGATGTTTTTGTACTGATTGCGAGCAAATTTAGTCTTGGTGTAATTTAATGTGGCGACTCTATCTTTTCTTCTTTTAGTTGAAATATTGGTGTCAATATTAAAGGACATATGTTTTTTCAGAACTACGTGCAATATATAAAGTTTACGAATTGTCAATAAATCTGCATATAAATACAATGAATTTGTTGCAAACTGACGTGTTTTGAAAAATATAATTTTTAACAATCCCCTTTGACCTCGTTCTAATTGTATAAAATGAATTTTTACAGCACCACCCTATATCGTTATACAATAAATCAAAACAGATTGTGCCAACGCAATATAGATCTGATCAAGTAACTTTTTATTTGCAACTAGCTGTGCCCGCGGCGTAGCTCGCGAATATAGGTTTTACTTAAAGAATTTGACGTTTAGGGTAAGAGAATATTAAACGATTTATATCATTACTGTATGAATAATTGGTAACAAAATCAATCGATATGCTCAAAGTTCTAAGTCGTTTATGATAGAGCTTCTGTGTAAACGACGATAGAAGTAGATTTAGCCGGGGCGTACAGAAAAAGGTTACGGGGACTACTAACGCGGGAAAAAGAAACATAGAGTTGGCCATGTGCAAAACAATCAGTACTGAGGTCCACTCCTGCAACGCATAGAGTTTGACCTTGCGCTTTATTTACGATCGTCGCATAACACACGCTGAGTGGGAAACACACTTAAAATAGGGATGTTAGATGATCATCGATGTTAAAAATTAAAACTTCGATGTTTTAACATCGATGTTGACATATGTCAAACATCGAAACATCGACGTCAATGAACCCATAATCGATAATTGTGAACTTGCAAACAATGCGAACTCGCCAAATCAATATCAACTAAATCTTGCATCTGCTCTGAAGATTAAAAATTTTGAATAATTCAGAATTTCTGAACGCATCGTTAACCTAAAAAAATATCAATATGGTGAGTCAAACTTAATTGTCAAGTGTCTCCTGTAATGTCACAATGGTCACTGCTTTCGCTTTATTTTGTAGTGTCGTTGTCGGTTGTCGCATAATAACTATTCTACGTAAATTGATATTCAAGTTAATTGTTACTTTTCCCTTGCTGTGTATACCCACATAATTTTGAAACAATGTGTAAGTATCTACATATATACAAAAACTATCGATAATGGTCAACATCTATGTTTTGAGTAGCCTAAACATCGAACATCGATGTTGAGCTATCGATGCCAACATCGATGTCATCATCGATGTTATTATCCCTATCTTAAAACTGAAGCCTGAGCCGTGGTAGCTCAGATGGTTAGCGCTCACTGTAAGCTTCACAGCTCGAGCAACCCGGGTTCGATCCCCGCCGGCACCAATGAAATTGTTAATTGCAATTTTAAATGCTGATTTACCACGTGCTCGGCGGTGAAGGAAAACATCGTGAGGAAACCTGCATGTCTGAGAAATAAAAAAAAATATTTCGATGACATGTGAAGTTCGCCAACACGTATTGGGGCAGCACGGTGGACATTTCCTTGCCCTAAAACCCTCTCAGAAATGAGAGGAGGCCTGTGCCCAGCAGTGGGATGTAAATAGGCTGCAACTTTACTTTACTTTACTTAAAAATGAAAGGAAAGTTATTTGGTATTAGAAGGATTCTGGGTATAATACAATATTATCACTCTCACGACATTTATTGCAATTTTGCTAGTTTTAGTCGAGTTTTGTTGAATATATTTCGATATCTCTTTTTTCCGGTTTTTGTTTCTGTTGATTTTTGTGATGTGTTGTTAGTTAGCCTACACGGCTCTTACAGACTTGCAACTTCTTCAGACTTAAGGACATAAATTATTACAGTGAGTCTCAATACCTGCGAAAATTCTTTAGCAGGTATTCACCTGCGAAAAATCTTAACACCGCAATTCAGAAAAGGTTGTAATTTGTACAACGCCATCTATTACGTTCTTTGTGAGAAAACATCCTTTTTTAATTTAAGGAAAACATATTTTTTACTGTGTTTTAAGTACTATAATAGAACGATACGAAATATATTATAATAGAACGTTTTATTTGCACACGAATCTTTTTATTACTATTTCTGAGATTTTGTGGCGCCACTAAACAAATTCGAACCTACATTTCAAAATAATAATCATAACTTTCCATAGAATTAACCAATTTCAATAAAACAAAGATTAAATGAAATTTATAATACGCTTTATGATTTTCTTAAGGATTTCATTGAAAAAAAAAAAGATGTTTACTCAAAACGTCATGCGTCCATAAACAAACAGACAGACCGTCAGATAGTACAATTCTAAAAATTATAAAAATGTACTTATTTAATGATTTACAGTCCCCATAATGATTTTAGTCACAAATTAATATACTATACAATATTCAGAAACAGACACAACATGTTATTACCATTTTTATTATATGTATAGATTTAAAGAGAGATGGCGCTGTTAACATTAATTCTAAAAATAAGAGATACGATTGATACAATAAAAACATAAAAGAACTTATAAATCAGTGCCTGCATAGTAAGCAAAAAAGAAAGTTTGATCCTCGCCGAAAAACGAAATTGTTAATAGCTCTTAAAATTTGATTTACCACATAGAGTACTCGGCGGTAAAAATAAAAAATAAATGAGATTGTCAACACGCAGTAGGGCAGCGTGTCGTTAATATAAAGGTTAGAAGCAAATATGAAACTCATCTACAGGAAAAAATTTTTACCTGCCTTTTTGTATCACATTTGTGCCACACCACCATCTATCGATGAAATTGGTTAACTTACTTTAATTTAGTTTACTTATAATAAAATAAGGTTAATATATTTTGTATATATTTATTACGTTCTTTATGTAATACTTTTGTTTATTGCGTTTTAGATATAATTATATCATTATAGAACATTATTTTACATCATTTAGTTATGATTTATAATATGATATTAATTTTAAAATGTACTTGATGACTCATCCAACGCCCCTATTGAACAAATTCGTACCTATACTTAGTACCCATACTTCAGAATATTTGTCATAACTTTTGATGAAATTAACCAATTTTAATGAAATAAAGACTAAATGTAACCTGAATATACACTTAATAATTTCCTTAACTATTCTTATGATATAAATTAGTACTTTATACGTGATACGTTAACAAACAAACAGACAGACAGACAGACAGACAGAAAGATCTAAAAATGGTAGAAATGTATTTAATTACTTATTTTTAGTATCTCTCAATCACTTTTATTACAAAAATATAAAATGTACAGACATCTGCTATTTACATTTTTATTATATGTATAGATAGATGTGTCTTAGTGTTTTAAATATCCACATTAATTTACGTAATCTGCCAGAAACTAAGTCGACATGAGACATCCATGAAAGTCTCTGGTCCACTAAGACACCGATGTACTTCGTAGATGTTAGTCTAGTTATAGTGGGGCAGTTGCAATTCGTGCTAACTAGCGGCTGACAGCAATGAATCTTAATATCACTGGGAAAGTTAGGCAGACTGTTTTTTATGGAAAACAAAATATAGTTTGTTTTGCTGGTATTTAACGTTAGTAAGTTAAGACTTAGCCATTGCGAAATCACAGCCAAACCGTACTCTGTATTAATTTTTAAATTGTTTAAGGAGTCGCCTGTAAACACAATGGCAGTGTCGTCAGCATATATGAGAATATGCTAGCATGTGGAATCTTTATATTGCAGAGTTCGTTTATGTATATTAGAAACAGGGTGGCCCCTAAGCCGCTTCCTTGCGGCACGCCATAAGTGACACTAGTTTTTTGACTTATATGTAAACCTATTTTTACCCTCTGAGTCCTACCAGTCATGTAACTTTTAAGCAAGTCAAGGGGCACACCTCTAATCCCACAGTTTTCTAACTTCTGCAATAGAATGGAGGTAGACACGGTGTCAAATGCCTTTTTAAGATCAATAAACACTGTGAGGCAGTTTATCTTTTTATCAAGATTATCAAAAACTACAGAAGTAAGGGCTTCTACAGCGTTTTCAGTCGATTTCCCTGCTTGAAAGCCAAACTGTGAACTGGATAAGATATGGAACTTATTGAGGAAACTTATTAGTCTCTTGTTGATAAGTTTTTCTATAACTTTTGATATTGCCGGCAATACCGAAATTGGTCTGTAGTTGTTGATATCATTCTCATCTCCACTCTTATGCACAGGTGTTACTAGGGACTCCTTGAGCAAAGACGGAAATATACCTTTGCGAAAACACAGATTGACTAAATGACAAAGAACTGGCACAACTTCTGCTCTTACAAGTTTTAGGAAACTAGCTGGAACGTTATCCCAGCCTGGTGCACTGTTAGATTTTAATGCCATCAGAATAGAGTGTACTTCTTCTATATCTGTATCGTAGAGAGCAAAAAATGATATCTGAAAATTTGTACAAAAATTTTGCATCAATTGAGTCTTGTTTGGCTAGCTAATCGCATCGGCCAAGTTTTTGCCAACATAACTAAAGTAGTTATTAACTTGATCAACGGAATCACCTATGCAAGGCCCAATCTGCAGTAACTTTGTATTATCCCTTTTAGAGTGCTTCCGATATGTTACTTTAGCAATATTTTTTGACAATCGTTTTTGTATAAAACGATCAATAAAGCGAATTGAAACAACTATTTATAAAGACTTGGTTCCAAATTGTCTTTGTATAATATGATATTTATGCTTTTGTTATTTGTTTTGTTTTTGTTATGTTTGCTAAAGGAATGGGCCTCCACAAATTTTCCTCCCCCGACACAAATAGTGAAGGCCCTTTCCTTTTAGAGGCCCCGGGGCTAGACCAATTGTTGCCTTGCCCTGAATACGGCCCTGACGGTAGGAGTAGAAGAGTTCATATACTTTTTGGGTGTCACTAAAAACGGCGAAAATATTAAACTTTTTGTTGATAACTATTTTAAGAAAATATAAATATGGGAGTGCACGTCAAAGTTTATTTTGATAGCTTTCAAATTTATTTTCTATTTTTATTTTGATTTATTTTTGTGTAATGAAATCATTGTGTACAATTAATTAATATATTTAATCGTGTTCCAGATATTTCAATATCAAATAATATGTGATAATATATTTATAAGTTTGTTTGCTTGAAGTGATGACACGAAATAATGATATATTGTTTATGGCCGAATACATCAAGAATGTATTGTATTTTGCAACAGTAAGGCCAGGGAGAATTTTAAAGAATACTGCTGACATACATTATTTTTGTATAGATAATGAATTAATTTATGAAAACTATTACTCTGACTTCGGACCTTTAAATCTTGGTTGTATTTACAAATACTGTAGAATATTAAATGAAAAAATAGAACAATGTCAAAATAATCAAATCATTGTTCACTACACTTCCTCTGACCCTAAGAAGAGAACTAACGCCGCGTTTTTACTGGGATGTTTTGGCGTTTTATATTTGAGTTTGCCACCAAAAGAAGCTTTGAAACCGTTAATTGTACACGGTTATAGTTATCGGTAAGCCCAATTTTCTTTATAATAACTTTCATTTAAGTCACTATTAAACACATTTTAAATTAACTGCGTAGAATATCCTTAAATTGACATGACTACTGCTTTGAAACAGTCGACGACACGTAAATTATTGCACGCAACACGAAAGAAGTTGGGCATTATTGTCAAATTTTTTCTACGTGGTAGAGCCATGCTGCAGCTATATTATGGTTGTAGCACGAATGGGTCGGCTCGACCGGGGAAGGACCACGCTCTCACAGAAAACCAGCGTAAAATAGCAGCTTAACGCTGCTGTGTTTCGTATGGTGAGTGTAGAGAACCGGAGACCCTTTTTACTGGCAAAGAGGCATTCCATCTTAGTCCTCACGGGTGACAACGCATCTGCATCTTGAGTCTTTATTGAGGATAGATGTAGATGTCTATGGGTCACAGTAACCACTTACCATCAGGTGGACTGTGTGCTCGTTTGTCACCCGATCCTATAAAAAAAAACTGCTCTCGTCTCGTTAAATACGGTACCTATATTATTTAACTACACTAATACGTAAAGAAGAGCATATCTATACATTGATGAGTATATGAAATTGATGTATGTAATATTGAAATAGCTTCAATTAAAGCTATTAGCATGCTATTAAAACATAAAAAACAAGTTTTAAAATGTTTGTCTGTCTGTCTGTCTGTCCGGTCTAATCTTCGGAATGGCTGAACCATTTGTGATGAAACTTTATGAACAGCAATACCGGGAGAGATCTAGACTATGTTTTATCCTAAAAACTTGAATATTTTTTAAAGAAAAAAAAATTAAAATAAATTGTTTTTGATTATCTTAAATCTAAATAACGCTACATTATTAGATCCTATCTTTACGAAGCCGGGGCGGGTCGCTAGTTAATTACGAGTAAAAAAACTGATGATTTTATTTAAATTTTGCAGTACGTACTCGTATTATTGATTTATTTTTATTGCTCCCGTGTCTATGAACATCCGTTCATGGACTTACCCTACCTTTGAATTTTATTTCATATGTTTAATTCATATAATTATGTAAATTGCAATTCTTAGAGTTAGGAGTGAGGGTAGATAACTAATAAGCGCTAAAACTCCCACACTCGTTTAAGAAGTATACAGAGTAGTACTGCCACAGGTACTGCGCAGATAACTAGCTTAGGTTTAGGTCATTCCCCCCACCAGTTTTAAAGATTGTCGTTATTCTGTCAGTCACGGTATTTTTTTTTAGTACAGGTAAAAGTGATGTTTCAGCGAGGCTGCACTGACGCATCCTGAATCTTGATGGTCGGTGTTGCTATTTGTCTACATACTTCATTTTGAAGTGAAAACTTCTTTAAAATCGTTGTGATTTGAAACACGATGAAACGAAAGAGCGACACTAAACGAGACAAACATATACATCTGTAGGACTTAGTCTGCGAGAGAATGAGATAGAATACTGTAATACAGTGTTTCCTATTATCTCGGTCTCCACTTTAGATGGTTAATAGTTCTTTATAAAAATGAACAAATTTATTAAATAAATAAAATTAATCATATTGCATAAAATTATCATATACAATCCATTCATAGCAATCCAATTTCATAACTTACTGATATATTCAATTAGTCATGTTTAAACCATCTAGCGTCTATTTTACGTACCGGCTTAAGAGTCAATTTTTTTTGATATAATGACTTTACCTATAGAATGAAGTAGATGGCGCTCTTACAAAGCAATTTTACTCGCAATTTTCTGAAGGCTTCACTTCAACCGCGTGTGAACTGTCGTTGCCAATTAACTCAATTAGCCTTTCAGTTAACAGCCTAGCTTAACAGTCTAGCCTCTTTTTTATAGGAGAGGGGGCAAACGAACATGCGGCTCTCCTGATGGGAAGTGACTACCGCCGTCTACGAACAACTGCAACACCAGGGGCACCAGGGGAATTCCAAATGCGTTGCCGGCCTTTAAAACTCGTCTTTACTAAACAGCGCTGTTTAACTAGGGGCCTGAATGGTATCCAGCCGATGCGTCTAATACAATATTGCACATATCTTGTAATATTACCGACAGTAGGTTAAGATGCGGCATAGACCAGTGACTTTACATGGCATGGTCACCCTTTAATTTCATTTAACGAGACGTATTCAAAGCATGCACCGTCTACTACGACCTCGATGCTTCGATCTGCAAGAAAACTGGTGATCGAATTGCACAATTTCTCGTAAATTCTATAGGAAATAAGCCTTATAAGAAGCTGTCGCGTGGCTTTTTTATATAAAAGAAGGGATTCGGTTGCCGTTGGATTTCTGAGTAAAAGTGTTTATTTTAAGTATCACATTCTCAAAATTCTGTGTTAAACCTTGAAATAACAACAAGTATTCATAAATTAAGATTATTATGATTTTGAAAGTAATTTCTAAAGGATTTTTAAAGCTATCTCAAACTTTTTTTTTACTACTTTATGATATTCTCGCTGTGCAGGGTCGCTAGTACATACATATTTCAGTACCTATGTATTTTACTTAGAATAATTTTCAAATGTTGCGCTTTTATATTTCAAAATTTTGCCATTTCCCCTTGCAATGTCTGCTTAACGTATTTTTACTTTCAATTCGTATCTTTTTAGGCCATTTCAAGATGCAACGCCTGGTGATTCATCGTACACAATATCAATATTAGATTGCCTTAAGGCGATAAACAAAGCTCGAGAAATAGGTTTCTTTAATTTTCAAGATTTTAATTATAGGGAATATGATCGATTAGATAAAATACAGGGAGGCGATCTAAATTGGATTATACCTGGTTAGTTTACAGTATATTTGAAACATATACTATATTGATTTATTATAATAACTTGATTACAATTCCATTTGATGGTAAATGGTAACGTAATTTTGGGCAGTACTTAAATCGTAGTAGCTTATTTCTATTTACTCTTCTCATAGAGATTCTCACACAGTACTCTGGACAAAATCATCACTACCATCGACATCGTCATCGTATTCATCATATTCGTCATCATCACCTTCTTCATCATCATTTGTGTCATCATCAGTGACATCATTATCGTCATTAGCTTATCTTATCGTTACTATCTTCGACATCATCATCAACGTCGTAGCGTCGCCATAGTCATGATCATTGTCATGTCGTCGTCATCGTCAACATCATCGTTACCTCTAAAACGTTCTCCTTGAACGATCGGAATGCATTCAAAGAAAGGGGGACAGTAGAAGAAGATAAGAGACAAAAGTTATAAGAACTTTATGATGAAAGGTCATATAATTCTAGCGTCGAATTTAAGAAATATGTAAAAATATATTCACTAATATTTAAAAGAGCTCCACAGCCCAGACATTGAGCAGTAAAGAATATTGCTGCTCAAAGCTTAGGCTTAGGCTTCTAATAAAATTAAAATGACATGGAGTATAATTAATAGTTAAACTGGTTAGGTCGATTCTCGCAGTTCAAACTACCAATAACAAATTAACTGAATCAGATCAGGATGCAATGGTTTTTGAGAAATATTTTACTGATATTCCGATCGTAACCACTAAGTCACTGAATTCTTCTACTGCCGTCGCCGAATTATTACTTACGTAAAATGTAAATGCGTGTACAAATAATTTTACATTTCATAAAGTATCATCAAAAGATATATCAAAATATTTTAAAACTATTGATATTAAATAAGCTGCAGATCAGTGGGGCATTTACGTTAAAGTTATTGCGTCTATAATAGATACAATTACACCTCAACTAGCTATTATTTTTTATACTAGTATCGAATCTGGTGTGTTTCCTGCTTTAATGAAACATAGTAAAGTAATAACTTTATTTAAATCTGATAGTATATTAGACCCCCCCCCCCACTAATTTTAGACCTATTTCTGTACTGCCAACAACACTTCATAAAAATCAATTCGATTTCACTAAGGGTCGCTCGACAACTGATGCTGGTATTGAACTGATTATACATGTCTTCAATACATGGGAGAATTCACGGGATGCATTATTTATATTCATAAAATGAATCCATAAAATATTAATCAAGAAACTTCAACACTACGGTATAAGAAGTGATGGTCTTAAATTAATTGTTTCATATTTAAGTAACAGAACGCAAGTTGTCATTAATAATAAGAGCTCTTCGGGGTCCATAGCACAATGGGCATGCCTCTGGGCTCAATTCTCGACCCCTTTCTGTTTCTTGTATATATTAATGACTTACCTTACATAGTAGGGGATAGTTCTGTGTATAAGACTACCTAAAACTGTCAACTAAATCGTAACAATAATGGTTCATTGCTTAGGTGCCCGTTTTTTTTTTAATGCTAAAGAGTTTATATACCCATTGCCCCATTGGTGCAGATAGGGACTTTTGCTAGCCAGTTGATAGCCACCACAGGGTTTCAATTTCTCTTATCTTATTAGCGATCAACTTTTTAGAATGGACAAATATTGGAAGTAACGAAATCGATACCTGTAATGTACATTATATTGCTTACAGGTAAATTCCTTGCATTTATTGGCCCCGTGGAGCATAGAGGTCCGCTATATCACCGACCCGAAGAGTACATTAATTATTTTAAAGAAAATAACGTTAAAATCGTCATAAGATTAAATAAAAGATTATACGATGGCAATGTGTGAGTATATACTTACACGGTGGTTTATATTGTTTTATTGTGTGCTGGCTTATAAAACTGAACATCTTAGTAACATAATCTAGTAGGTAAATAAAATAGTTATATATGTTTTTCGCGACATATGTCTACTTGTACTAAAAAGTTTGTTTGCACGCACCATTGATCGCACACATTATTTTTATTAACAGAAAAGTTGTTAAGGGCACATTATGTAATTCCACTGATAATACGTGGAATAGTTGTAGTACACTAGTGTAATGATAATCTAGTAAAAATATAAAACTTAATTCTTTTGAACCGTGCCCATTTTGATCTAATTTATTATATAAAACAAAAGCGAATAACTATGTAAAATTAAATTATATTAAATTTCTATTTTACATAATATTATATGATAGGTAAAGGGGTAGTGTATAATAAGACCTTAAATTTTTGGTTACTTAATCCTTGCCTTAAAACCCTCTCAGAAATGAGAGGAGGCCTGTGCCCAGCAGTGGGACGTTTATAGGCTATAACTTTAACATTTTTTAACTTTAGTCTGGAATCTCGTTCACAAATTTAATTTGAATAATTTTTTTACGTTTTAGTGTTTATTCAACTCTCAGCGTTAGTGCGTTTGTTATAACGAACAAAAGAGATTACATTTTTAATAATATTTTTTTCCTACAGATTTAATAATGTTGGCATTATTCATTACGATTTGTTTTTTCCCGACGGATCATGTCCACCAAGAAATATACTTTTTAAATTTTTACAAATAAGTGAATGCTCTGAAGGTGCTATCGCAGTCCACTGCAAGGTTACGAATTTTAGTAATAAATTTGATTTATAATATCGAGTAATTGTTTTGGTTACTATAGTAGACACCGCAAGCATAACATACTAGACGCTAACGAAGTACAAAAAGAACGATTATGCACAAAATCTTAATGATTACGAAATGATTGTGCACCTAGGATTGTGCATGTGTAGTACGCATTGTGGATAGCTAAATACGTACTCGTAGTATCTGAAAGTGTAGTAGTAAAGTAGTGGTCTGTGATCGATATTGATTTATAGTTGTTAATTTTGCACTGGTATTAAAGTATACTGTCTTTAGTTGCGCAACATTCCTTAATCCTTATTTTCTTTCCTTATCAATCAGTAGAGATTTAAGATTTTGAGCAAACAAATATTTACATTTTTATTTATATAGATGTATAAATAATAAATTAATGATAGATAAAAGCTTCTTTTTATAAATAATATTAATTTTTCAATACCATAATTGCTCAAAAGCAATATCGATACAAGTGCGGTGCAACATTAATCCTTTCACAAGACCAGTAAGTACAAGCGCAAGCGCGATATCTTCGTTGCCGTTAACACGCTTTGCGGCGTTGGAACTTGGCGTCTACTATAGTAACATTTATGGTAGTTTTTTTGTATTTATGAAGGAATTGTTTAGGCAGGTTTAGGGCGCACTGGTTCTTTAATTGGTTGTTACCTAATCAAGCATTATCGTATGACGTCTCATGAAGCTATAGGTTGGATGAGGATATGCAGACCTGGCTCCGTAATCGGACAGCAACAGGTAAGGGAAGAACGCATATTAATACAAATATTTTATTGTGATTGTACCATTTGTTTATTAAAATTTATATAACAGGAGTGGTTGGAGCAACTTGAACCGTGGCTGATAAAACAAGGGAATTTATATAGGTAAGCAAATTCAAAACTTTTTGGTATACAACTTTATATTTAAAAAAGAGTCTTAGTTATATTTTAAAGTTAAAAATCACTTAATTTGTGATTGCTTAAGCCTGAAAAGTTATGGTAATTTAAATAATTAGATAGAGAATGTGGGATTAAATGAAAATTTTCAGAATTAAGATGGGCAATCTTCTTATACATAATTTTGACAGTAGGTACAAATAAATGTGTTTCGCTTATATTTGCTAATAAGTCGAGGCGGTTGGTGTAGTTATCGTAAGCGTAACTGCTGAACGTGAGGTCCAAAGTCAGAATCCCGGTACATGAGTAAAGAAACCGTACTGTATAGTGGCAAAGCTTCATACAACTGCGCTATACATACACTACTACAAGCTTGAGGCGCGTGTGTGCGTGAGCACTGGTGGCTCCTCATGTATAGATAGAAGGAGAAACTGCTTTAAACCGACTCGGCCAGTGCTCAAACTCAGGGTTATGTATTAAGTGTAAAATTTCATTTATTAAAGAATTGTTCGTGCCAAATGAAATATAAAAAAGTGTTAATGTGGTTTACTGTACTGTTTATATGAACAATAATAGAACAAATAAAAATATATCCGTTTTTAATTATCCCAATAACTCCACTAGGTAACTATAATTTATTATTTATAATATGGTAGATAGATAACTCATCTATAATGCCTGTCCATTGTGACTACAGCCACCAAACGACATCGTTCCGTTTAAATGTGTACAGCGCTGAATACAGCTGTTAATAATACAGTAAAAAATTAGACATGGTGCAATTTGAAATTTGTCATCTGCGAGTGAATTTTATCTCTGTAATAGTAACAAAATATATAGAAAAAAAAAATATGTGAAAATGACATTTCATAACAACTTCTTTTCCTAATGCCAACATCATCAGCCTGTGGTGCGTTCTGGTAACTAACGAACGATGAACAGCGATTACTAACGCAAGGGTAACGACCCTGTGCTAACCAATCTACCTAAGCAATAGTAACTAGTAAATATTTATTAATTAACCTTAGGATATTGGAGAATATAATACAACGTTATTTAGTTTTTCTTTATCAAAGGTTGTTCTTGTAAATACTCTGGTATCTATTAGGAATAAGTACGAGTAATTTCTTACAAAAGTAGAGATCTTCGAGCAAATTATTATCAATATAATATAATAAAATTATAAAAGTTTGTGACAGGAGACGGAAATTCGGTGACGAAAATAAGTTGCCAGTACACGAATATGGCTTATATTCTATATCTGAAAAAGCTCTCAAGCAGAAGCCAGTTTTATTAAGTAAATCACCTTCCCCACCACCTCCCATACAAAGGCATAATCGAATAGACATTTCGTTACAACCAAGGCCCCAGGCTTCTAAAACCAGGGATGGAGGTAAAAACTGTAGAAAAGTTGATTAATAATCGTTGCATTTATAAATGTTAAAAAAGCAAACAGTAGCATTTTTACCACGTTTTTATTGTCACTTTCTTGCTTGTCAGTCTGTCGGTCTGGATGGAATTTATTAATTGATTTTAAACTCGCTTCCCGATGAACTTGAAATTTTTAAATATAGCTCAAATTGGGATGACCATGCATGATTATGATAAAAAACGTGGTATATTAAAAAAATACAAAATTAAAAAAAAATCACTTGTTATTTTATGTTTTTGATACATCAAAAACATAAAATAACAATCATGTTTGTCACATCAAATTATATTACTTAACTTTAGTCGTATCGCACTGCCAAATTTTCGTTTTATTTTTGTTTCGTATAAACATTATTATATATTTTACGGAAACATTTTTGACTTTTTTTTTCTTTATTCTATCATTCAGAAAATAATGAAAACGAAGAGACATTCCTTACCTCTTGTGATTTAACCGTAAAGCCCTCTGTGCCCATGTTTCGTATGAAAGGATGTATTATAAATAGTAGCACTGTATTTGAGAACGACGGATTAGATTGCCCATCGGAAAATTTAAATCTACCAAAATGGAAGAGAATTCTCTTTTGTCATTTGTGTGCTAACGTCTGGAACGAAATGATATGGAAATTGGCAGTGCGTTGCGTAAAATATACGCCTAAGTTCTGTAACAGTACTAATGTATGCTGCAATCTAATAGACAAGGTTTGTAATAAAATGGGAAATTTAATATTTTAAACGCACTTTGGTAAAAGTAAAAAATGATTTTCAATAAGAACTTTCTGTAATCTATATTGAATAAAAAATATTTTATTCTATTAATTTTAAACACATTTTGAACAGCTTCTATTAAGACTCTGGAAAACGAACAGTGCATCAGGTGTATAAAGTCACCAAATATGAACTGCAGTCAAAGGAATCAATTTATAGAGTACGTTTTAATAAATTTTCTTTTCATTTCAATAATAGTAGTGTTTTGTTCATTGATGAAATTATTTTCTCATTTGCACTTCTAGGAATCAAAGCGAAAACAATAAATCCTGCGGTTCCGGAGATCCTCGTTCCTTACGCTGGCCTGTGAAAGATTTTACAACAAATTTTCTTGAAAAAAAGAACGCTCCAAACTATCATGTATGAATTTCATTAATGCGTATAATAGTTATTTATTATAAAAAAAATAATAATAATGGATGATGCATTGCAGGACTGTTATAAAAAGGTTTCCAGTGGGTACGCTCCTATTCCTACGTTTTGTACAACTCAAGGTCCTATTGTGAAAACTGTAAATGAAGCCCGAGTAAGTATCGAATATTAAAATTATGGGAATCTGTATGGCACCCCAACAATAAATCGTTTTAATGCCTAGATACGTTCCACTGTAGGGCGAAGTCTTACTTATCATTTTTGGAGGGTGTTAGGGCAATTAAGATTTAACCACGCTACTCTAATGCGTGTTCACATGTCCTTGAATTTTTTTCAATTCCCATATTCAGGTTTCTTTACGATATTTTTCTTTACTTCCGAGCACGTGGTGAATCAACACTTAGAATTGCATAATAACCTTTTTAGTGCCGGCGGGTTTAGAAATTGTTTTTTGTACGTACATATAAAATACATACGTATTTTATAGCAAGTACATTTAACAGAAAAATATTCAAATATATAAAATTTTTTGTTAGTCTGTTTCTATTTACTATATAACATGGGTTGAACACCAATATACCTATAAAAGTTCACAGTTGGCCATGGATCTTGGGTGGATGGGCGATCGAAAAGAGTTACTTATTTTATAAATTGCGAACATACACAAACTTATACATATCTTTCTGTATGGTCTGAATATTTGATAACTTTATTTACTAAGACCGAGGAGCACGCAGCAACAGCCAACAGCAGTCGCCATCGATGCTGTGAGTTTCAGTTTAAAACGGGCGAAGGATATAAATTGGAATAAGAAATTTGAACATTTACGTCCACAGAGATAGATTCGGAAAAAATCACTGCATATTCATAAACCCACCGTATCACTCTTGTTCTATTTCTGAGATTCAAGTTTTTCTAGCACCTTCCTTAGTCGATTTTTACAGTACTCAAGGAGCAAAATATATGTGACGTAAAAGATGATATACAATACAACATTTTTATTGGTGCTATTAGAGAAAAATGTCAAATCACTAAATTTAACATACATTTCAATTAGATCGTTCTTGCTACCTACTTTCAATATGCTTTTAGGATTTTCTAATGCGAGCTTACAAAGAAAATCGTGAGAGGCAATTGAGCTCTACGCTTAGGGTGACATCAAAAATGCCATTTCAAAGACCTAATGCGCATTATGAATCAACTTATGGAATTACAACATGCAATTCGCCTTCATCTTTTCGTACAGGTTTTCCTTTTGCACTAAATTAATTATGAAGTATTTTAATATGAACAATTTAAACATAAACATAACTTTCTTCTGTTAGAGGCGACAGAAGGAAACAAATCAGGCTATGAGCAGCAAGCTTTTCGAATAACAACTGGAAAATAAAATTAACTACGGTTGCCAACCCGCTTACCAAGCGTGGTAACTATGGTGAAATCCCTCTATGAGGCAATGCCCATATGGGGGAAGCCTTTGTTCAACAGTGGACTTTTATTGGCTGTAATGGATGGAATGAATAACGACTATCACCGACATTTTTGGTTTTACCACGTTCCACTACCACTCAAATAATGTTCCAGTTGTTAAAATCTAAACGCACCAATACAGATTTTATACACATTATTTGCATAATAAGAAGTTTATGGTTTTATTTTTATATGATAAGAATTCATAAATCAGCTTATTTTAAAATTAATGGATAATATTTCTAGTTGCTAGAGAATTTTCTCAGCCGCATTACCGACGTCGGCTTGGCCGCAGTCCAAGCCCACCGCAAGCTCGGTTAGTTGCAGAACAGTCACGGGCTACCAACACACCGCCGCCAAAAGAGAGAATGCTTAAAAGAGATTCTTCTAAATCTACTATACGTGATGCGTTGTCGAAGCTAAAATGTAAGATATTTTATGTGTCTTTCGACAGCTAAATATTTTTTCTATATTGTAAAATTCATATATAATTATATGTACCCGAAGCCTATATCGTAAAAGCGGATAAAGTAATATTATCTTTATCATTAACTAATAAAGCATTTACACTTTTTACAATAATATGTAAACCATATGACACACATCTAAAAACTACATTTTTTGAATGCGAACTATGGACTATCAAGCCGCTCTCGAAATCGATTTCTAAATACTTATGACGTAATTTTAAATTAAATTAAACATATCGTCCTTTGGGTGTCTTAAGAAACTACAAAGGAAACCAGGAAATGGGCGTAGGCGTCTTCCTATTAACAACTAACAATTAAAAAGTTGCAGCTACCAACCCACCAGCCAAACGTGGCAACTGTAGCAAATATCCTTATTATGTAATATATGGGGGAGGCCTCCGTTCATTATAGTGGACGTTAAATTAGGGTGGCGCTACAATAGCAGCAGGGTAAATTTTAAACACAGAAAAATTAATTTGCACTATATTAAAATGTTTTATAACAGTTTAAATTTTTTTTGGACTACGTCAATAATATTAATATTAAATTTAATATAATTTTTTAACTCGGCACACTTCAATCCTACAACTGCTACATTCTTACCATACCTTGTATCTAAGCTAGAGCCATTCTGGAAGGTTCTTGAATTGTTATTTACTGCTTTTTCTTCTTCTTTTAAATTATGACTTCTCTTGATATAATTCTGCCAGTGTCAAGTCAGGTATTTACTGCTTACAACTGGACACTTTTTCATCTTGTCACCCGTAGGAGATAGTCCTCTTTACCTATACCCTCCATACATGGGATCACAGAACACAATTACTCTCTACCGTGAGATGCACGGCAATAAGCATAGATAAATAAATATGTAGCAAGGCAATAAGTATGGTAAGTCCTGTATTGTCGTTTCCGATTTTGTATTTGCTCAAGTACGAACTAATCAAAGAGTAAAGTTGTCACTGGCAGCTATGCAGGAAGTCTATGCCGGAAAAGTAAACGGACAGACAATTGTCAATGTCAGTGTCAGTGTCACATATGTGTCAAAAATATAACCTATTGAGTTGTAAAACAATTGATTTAAAGTTATTACTTAACAATGTATTTACCTTAATTTATGGTGCTATAAATATAAAAAATAAGACTAACGCCACCTGAAATGGGTGCTTTACTAACAAAAGCATTAAGGCCTATAAAGTCATTTAATATTGAAAATCGAGCTCATAGAGTAATATCGAAAGAAAAACCAGTCCCGGCGCCGAAGTATGAGGCGAATATTGAAGATTTGAAACGGACGCTGGAAGCTGTTCCCAACTTAGATGATAAACTTGATAAAAAGGATCCGGCCCTGGATGAGAGATTGAAAGACGTTTATGTAACATCTCACGGACGTCCGGAGGATGACATTACAAGAGAAAAGATAAAGCAAAATCCAAACCGGCCACTTCCTCAAGAACGAAGACAAGTTCAGGACTACGATTTTGGATTGAAGGAACCAGATAGGATTCCATATGGACGAACAACCTTAGGCCGGGCTTTAGAGTTTATTGAATCCCACCAAATGAATCCAAATGAAGTTACAGCTTCGAAAATAGCTTTAGAGTATAAGCTTAAAGAAGAAGATGTAGAAACAATTTTAAAATATTTCAAGACATATGAAATTTATATTCCTGAAACAAAGAAGTCTGCTGCTACATTTGCTGGACCCGCAACCTTTAGGAGGCAACTACAAAAATCTGAAATCAAACAATTAGAAGATAGCAAAAATGATAAAATTGAAACAAGAGGTAGTAATCAGATGGAAGACAAAGTGTAACAAAAGGTTTGAAGATATTAACGAGATTCTATATCTTAATCTTTAAATGAACATTACTCCTCACTAAAGTTTAATAAATAAATTAGTAGTTCAATTTTGGTTAGTGTCACATGTAGTTACAATTTTGATTGAAGGTTAATTTTATTTCTCCTAATATGAGATACAGAATTTTTTGTTCTAAATCAAGAACTTAGAAATTACTGCTTGTTGAAAGTGTAACAAAAATTTATTGCAATTTTTTAGAATTTATGTATTTTAGTTGCAATGTATACTGTAGTATATGTAAGATATTCAACATATTATGTGATGTTATTATAAAAATGTCCATCCAAGTATGAAATATAAACATGTATATAAAATACAAATATTATATGAAATTGAAAAGTAATAAGGGAGCTTGCAAATAGGGGTTATTGTAATTCACAATGATGTGTTTTAATTTACACCTTGATTTCATAACAAGAATACAAAAGTTAAAGGTTATGAAATTTCACTGTATGGTATTAATTAAATACATTTGTATATGTGATTCGCATAACACGAAAAGTTATTCATATAGGGCAGACTAAGCATTATAAATTAAGATTAATAGTAAGAGAATTATGTAATTCATGGTCAATAAAGAAATAATTCTTCTATGTACTAGATAAAAAATAATGAAGCTTTATTTGGCAAAACACACAAATGACGAAAATTTGACTATACAAATAAAAAATTTCGTCACTTTCATTCATTGATTATATCCATATCAAGTTCACTGCTGAAAATTTGCCTCCGCTACACATTACCTCTTATCAGCCATAGTTGCTATGCTTGGCAAACAGGTTGGCAACTGCATTTTTTTTATTGAGTTATTAGGAAAATGCTACTGCCCATTTCCTATTTCACTTTATCTTTGTAGCCTCTTACGACACCCACACGATATGAGGTTGTGAATTTTCTTTCTTCTTTCTTACACAGTCGATACTAAAATGGTCCCTATTAAAATACATACCAAAATGGCAGCCAAAAGTTGTTATTTTATTTATGATTTCATTATAATTTAATTTTAACTTACATAATAGTAACATAGTCTAAAAGACTATTGTTGACACTTGTTTGGTTACAAGTTTATAAAGAAGAAACTAATTTTATTATAGTAGTGAAGAAATAAATAATGTTTTGTTATTTACAGAAGTTTTATTTTGGCAAATTATAATTATTCATTACTAGCTGGTACCTGGCGTGTTACTGCTGCAGAAAAAACAATTGCGGAAATATCGTTTTAATTTGAAAGAGTTACATAGTTTAATTAGGATGATATACATTCATTGAAGTTGAATGATATATAATTTTCAAATAAATTTGTTGGTACTATATGCACGCCACCTACTGTAAGTTAATTGTACTATACCTATAACCATCGCGGAAGTGTAAGAAATGAGTTAACAAAGTTTTACCCTGTATTCTGTCAGGCAAGACATAAAATAACATGGACCATTTTGTAGGACAAGTTGGAATGTAGGTTCAGTTGTACCTAGGTAGCACCTTTTATTTTAAAATTGCAGATGTTCATCTGTTGATGGTCCTGCCCTCGATACACAAGTGTATTAGTCACTCATATCTACCAGAGAAGCTATTAAAAATTACAGCTAAGATGTCCAAACTTTTGTGACTACAGTAAAAAATATACTGAATATTTTTTTTGACCTATGTTTGAAAAAATTAAATTATTTTACTCGATTACCTGCATGATGCTCAGTTTGGATTTCAACCAGGGTAGATGTTGACTGAGAGCGTTATTTGCCTCAAGCATACTATCCAGTATTACATGGATCGCCAAACGCCGACGTACGCCTGTTTTCTTGGTCTCTTCAAACTGTTTGACCTTGAGTCATGTGATGTACTTTTGAATAAGAGACAGGTGTGCTCCACCAGAGACTGCTAATACTGCTATATTGATATATTAACCAAAATAATTATGTGATCTAATACACTCTGCAACTCCTAAATGTTGTATATATAATATAGTGTGTGGTTCAACCTGTATGTCGATGACGTGGTGGCGGAGCTCAGCAGCATGGATATTAGATGCCCGACTGTGGGAGCTTTTAGAGAAATATTGCAAATGTGATACTTATGTCACACATAGTCTAGCAATCAAAGTAAAAAAAGTGAATACGTGGTCTTTAAGACCGTCGATAAATATCCATATATTATTATATCTAACATTATTCAGCCCATAGAATTATACTACTAGACATGAGTTTCTTCAGTTGGAAGTAAGATTTACCTTAATCTTCCATACTTGGCACGCGGATCCAGGACCATCATCATTCATAATCATTACAGCCCTTCATACTTCCACTACTGAAAATATGTTTCCTCCAATGAATGCCACAAACCACGATCCTGAGCCACCCGCATCCATCGACTTCCTGCATGTCTTACCAGGTCGTCACTCCGTCTAGTGAGAGGCCGCCCCACATTTCGCTTTCCGGTACGAGGCTGCCACTCGAGAAAATTTCTTCCCCATCAGTTGTCAGTTCTTGGAGCTAAATGACGACCGCCCATTGCGACTTCAGCTTACTAATCCTTTGGACTATGTCGGTTACTCTGGTTCTACAACAGAAATTCTCATTTTTAAGTTTACGACTGTCAATAGAGTAGTTATTTGTGGCGGCAAATAGCAGCGCTTGCATTGCTTTTTTCCGGTCTGCAGAGTATAGAGAGCCAGTATACTTAGACTGTGAGGCATTCCATCTTTGTCCTACATCTTGTATGGTAGGCATTCGTAGCCTTCATTGTATGAAATTGGCTACAGGTGACCATGGACTGCTGTAGTCACTAAATATCAGGTGGTAAGTTCGTTTGTAACTTTAGTTTTATTTAAAAAAAATCCAGAAAGGCCGGCAACGCATCTGCAATTCCCCTGGTGTTGCGGTTGTTCATGGGCGGCGGTAGTCACTTACCATCAGGTGAGCCGCATGCTCGTTTGCCCCTCTCCTATAAAAAAAAAAAAAAAAAAAGATGTCTAGATAGTCTAAGCTCTATCTTTGACGCCGCTACCTGGCGCCTGTCTGAATATTATCCGTTTGTCGTAAATGGGATAGTTAATAGCACTTCGTATCAGAAGCAAGATATTTTTTGCATTTCCCATGGTTGCCTCTTACGTACATATTCGATAATCGATAAAAATAATATTGCAGTAGCAGTCCCCCGTTACGGTTCGATCGGAGCGGGATCAGTTGGGGCTGCGTCACTTGGCGCTCGGCGAGACGCTCCCAAACCCAAACAGGCTCCAAGCGTACGCTCAGATGAACGTCCTACCGCTACACAAGGGGACTTGCTCAACAGTATCAAGGTGAAATTTTATATTATAATAATATTAATAATACATTTTATTCGTTCATATAAATATGTAAGTATTTATTTATTTTTCATATTTGTTCGGTTACAAATCGCTCACATTTCTTATTTAAAGACGCTACATCACACTACGACATTTTGTATCGCGGAGGCGATTTACAAACATTAATTGCACAATGCACATGCACAAACATTCAATTCCGGAGCAATTTTTTTTAGACTATACAAACACTAAACATGTCTTCGTGTACACTTGGGGCGCTATAACGTGTTTGTTGGTTTTTCATAATTTTAAGAAATCGCCACGGCCAAAAACGATCAGAAGGATATCATCAATTATCATCAGTGCCAAATCCACACCATAAGCATAATCGCCATAAAAGTCATGCTTTGACAACGGTTTAAAAAAAAATTACAATTGTTTTTTAACATTTATGTAGATCAATCAGTTGGGTGCACTGCGAACACGTGTGGTTGAGACTTAATATTTGAGGAAAGAGATAGCAAATTCCTTTTAGTCTACTGTTCGTTACAGGTCACAGAGTCACAGGTGTCTCATTTCTAAGAGGATTATGGAGCAGTTAGACCGCCGCGCTGCTACTTATGTTTTTTTTTTTATAGAATAAGGGTGACAAACGAGCACACAGTCCGCCTGATGGTAAGTGGTTTCTGTGGCCCATAGACTTCTATGTACATCTATCCGTGTTTGCGAATCAAAATGCAGCTGCGTTGTCACCCGTGAGGACTAAGATGGAATGCCTCGTTTTCAGTAAAAAGGGTGGTTCTCTACACTCACCATACGAAACACAGCAGCTTTAAGTTGCTATTTTTCGCTGGTATTCTGTGAGAGTGTGGTCTTTTCCCGGTCTAGCCGACCCATTCCTGCTACAACTATACTATTAATATAGATGCAGCATGGCTTTACCACGTAACTGACTGTGACTTCACATATCCGCGAAATATTTCTTTTCTCATAAATGCAGATTTTCCTCACGATATTTTCCTTCACCGCCGAGCATCTCGTAAATCAGCCCTTTATATAATTGTAATTAGCAATTTCGGTAATGCTGTCGGCCTGTCGGAAAGCATACTTTATTTCTCGCGTACTATCAAAGTTACGACGAGCGCTTAGTCCTTGATCAGGTAAGTCTTCAAAGTACCTGCTACCGAAAACGTTTAAAGTATCGGTAAATAAACGTTTTTTTAGTGTGCCATTTCAAATAAATATTTGAACTTTCTACTAAAGTAAGTTGTTATTCTTGTCTCAGTGTCTCAGCAAGTACGGGCGTTATACAAAAACGGACGTAATGTTATACTTACTGAAAACACTGTGAAAACGTGTGAAGCACCTAGGACCTACAATATTGTTTGCCATACACGGTACATCACACATATGTGCAGCGCGTCTTGGCTTGATAAATTTGAGTGTGTAATTTGTAGGCAGTTTTCAACAGTGGTAGAGCCATGCGGCAGCTTTTGCTGTCGCACGGATGGGCCGGCTCGAATCGGGGTAGTACCACGACCTCACAGAAAACCAGCGTGAAGTAGAGGTTTACCTCTGCGTTTCGCTTGGTGAGTGCAGGTGGCCGGAGGCCCTTTTTACTGGAAATGAGGCATTCCATCTTAGTCCTCACGGGTGACAACGCATCTACATTTTGATTTGTAACAGAGGATAGATGTAGATGTCTATAAGCCGCAGCAACCACTTACCATCAGGTGGACTGAGTGCTCGTTTGTCACCCTTATCCTATAAAAAAAAGGCAGGTTGTTGGTGTCGTATCATAGGACTTTTTTAACGCCCGTGTGAGTGTGAGTGTAAAGATACCTAAGACACGGAAAAATAATAAAATATTTCTTTATTTATATTTTATATATTTGTTATTCTAGTTTCAAAGAAGATTTCGAGAAACTCTCAATAATGAAAAAATAAACTCCATGTTTCGTGATAACCAAGACAGGTAATTCCATTCGAAGAATCCTTTATTAATGAAATTATTTTTAAGCACTACATACTCACATATAATATTATTAATATGAATCAATTTATTTTTTTCTCCTATCTAGTCCAATCCCACAAACTAAAATAAACAGTAAGAATGTAAACTCTGGAATTAGTATGGAAGTGAGGCGTAATCCGAAAATGAGGTAAGGAATACCATGAAATTTAATAACAAAAAGTTTTCGCCTAGTAAAAATCTTTGTTGTCAATGTCAATGGCCAGTTGTGACATCCTGGAAAGAGATGTCACACTGGCCATTGAAGTCGATGGATGCAGGTGGCTTAGGACCGTTATTTGTGACATTCCTAAGGCGAGGCCTATGTTCAGCAGTGGAATTGTGAAGGGTAGTAATGATGACGATTATGATGATTGTACCACTTAGCATACACGCCACTTCCATCATGTGACATAGTTAAGCATTGGTTTACGGTAGGCAAAAATGCTATGTTATTTAATAAGCATATTTGACAGCTCAGTGTCTTAGCAATGAGTTACGGCACTGGGGGCCGCGGGTTCCGTGAGGAATTTCGCACGGAACAAGTGTTTATATGTCTGTACAAATAATTGTTCCAGGTTGGGATGTTTGTCCTTACGAAATTTATATATGTAAACTGTCTCCACGATACAGTAGAAAATCCTAGAATGGGAGTAGAGTATTTTAAATAAAAAGTTAAAATATATGGTTATTGAGTCACATTTCTGTGAAGAAATATATTTAATGTTTCCAAGGTGTGTTTGTATGGAAAAGTTTTCTTTTTATAGAATAAAGATGACAAACGAGCACACAGTTCACCTGATTCTAAGTGGAATTTTATAATTAAACTTTTTAATTGTAAGTATAATCTGGGGCACATTGACATTTGACAGGCAAATGCGTTGTCACTCCTGATGGAATACATTGTTTCCAGTAAAAAGGGTCACCGGTTTTCTACACTCACCATACGAAACAAAGCAGCATTAAGCTGCTATTTTACGCTGGTATTCTGTGAGAGCGTGGTCCTACCCCGGTCGAGCCGACCCATCCGTGCTGCAACCATAGTATAGCTGCAGCGTGGCTCTGCCATGATCTAAGTGCGAAAAGAACTATACAGTTTTCTAAAGTACAATAAAACGTACACTTGCATATTATATTACGTCAAGTAATATGACAATAACTGTGTAGTGGCGGTGTAAGAATATCCACTACCCCATATTGTCCTATGGATGTCTACAGGTGACAGAGGGAAACTAACCAGGAGATGGGCAAAAGGGTATTTACATATATATTCTAATAACAAATATAAAATTAAATTAACTACGGTTGCCAACCCGCCAGTAAAGCGTTGTTACTATAGCAACCAAAGAAGACAATCTATGAGAGACGCTTATGTTGTTTGGATGAGCTGTAACGGTGACAGTAATAAGAGTTTAATTTACAGTAAACCGGGTGATAAAACCGTAGGCGGAACATCAAGATCTTTGTTCAACAGACCCAGTTCTCCAAAAGGAAGGCACAGTATGCAGAACTCATTTTTTTATTAAAAAGAAAATTGCAAATGAAAAGTGTTGGTAAATTATAAAGTGATGTTAACTGGTGTTGTCGATTTGATCAAATTAAAATATTTAAATTAAACACAAATTTTATTACTTATTTTCTTTATTTACAATAGAACTTGTAAACAAATATTATATACACGAATCATAAAGTCATTGTCCCATTTTAAGAAACAAACATACTCAATAGCTGCTAAATTTTAAGATGCCGTTAAATCTCGTGCTGTCTCTATCACTTAAGATAATTAATAGAATTAGGCGTTACTTTGCGGAAGTCCAGTATATTAAAGTAGGTAAAAAATTACTTCGCGTACATCCGCTCGATAAAGATCGAGCGGATGTACGCGAAGTAATTTTTACCAACTTTCCTATCACTTAATCAAGTGACTGTGTCACCACGAGAAACGACATCTTTAAGTCGAGAAGCGTTTGAGTATTTGGCCAATAGACACTTAAAACTATTTTAACTAACTTTTAACTTAAAGTATGTAGTTGTTTTTTCGTTATAAAACACCTAAGTAAAAGTTCTAAGTATGAAGATGGTTTATAATAAGGCTGATGTTTTCATAGTTGTTTTTATTAGTCACAAAAAATTTAAAATAATTAAAATATAGTACAATTGTTTCCATATAGTGGCAGCGTAATTGAAACCATTACCCGTATCGTCGCATGATGTTTTTGGAAAACGTCCAACGAGTTTATATGGGCTTCGACAGATGGCGGTAGAGATCGCCTAATTTAAAACTGCATGCGCCTCCCCTGTGTTACTGCAAGGTTTGGTCGCATTTACCGTATTTAGTATCATGAAATGTAAATCTGCGTGTCCTTATTGTGTTTTAGGAGATTTTAGAATTTTTGCTGTATTTGACATTGACATAAGTATTAAAATCTACTAAAAATACAAGGGAGGCTCGTGCAGTTTAAAATTTAGCGATCATCTCTAGGATAATGTTATTTCGGTGCAGGACCTTGATTTGGTTAATAGTTAAAGCCAATGTTGCCAGGCTCGAGTACATACGTAGTTAACCTCTGATTCTACAAGGTATATTTCGGAGAGTACGCAGGAATTGCAAGACTTAATTTCTCTCTTCTTTCTACCAATAGAGAAACATTTTTATTACGACAACAAAGGGGTAACACCGTCGAGCGTCTGTTTGTAAACAAAGTTGTCGAACCAAACGGTTTGATTCGTAGATCGTATCGTATACAACATAGAAGTGGAAACCATTCCAGGCGATTACAATTAGAGTGTATTCAAGGCAAAAGTGAATAGGCTTTTGTTACGCTAAGGTAGTCCGTTTTACCAGCTGTAGCTTAATCATAACTTACCAACAGGTGGGACGGTCGTCAAGCACTACTGGCGTTAAAAATTGGTTCCAACTATAGAAGGTTTGCCATAATCACCACAAATAGCAGGAAGATTGGCGGTCGCAATAATAGTTTCGTATTTGACGCTAAAAACCTATAAAATTATTTGACGATACTTGCTAGAACAGATGTATAAAAACATAGAAATATTTAAACTATTTAGAATGTCTTTTAAAATATCAAATATTTTGTCTAATTGAGACTCATTTCACTAAAATATTATCGTATTTTTAACACATAGAATTACCCTACAAACATGGTAAATATCGCATCTCTGGCAACACTTTTAACATCCTATTTACATAGGCACTGAATTTACAACTGCTGGTGTATCAGTTTGTGTGTAAGAAGTACACAAGGCAGCTGTATGCTACGTGAGTCCAGGATCTGTAGGCGGCGCCATACAGTTTCCATCGGGATAACGTTTCTTGAATGCCGCAATAAGATCAGGGTCCACCAAACGTACACCGTCTACTTGATTGCCGAGAGTTATCCTGGAGAGGAGAAAAGCATTGTTTAGAAGAAAGTTTATGAACGTGGCACAAATACAAATAGTAGTAAAATGATGGTGCTGTCTCATAGTGAGTGACGAGCATTGAACCGTTTTAATGATAACGATGCATTGCATCTTAGTTATTAAAGGTGAGAACGCATCTGCATTTTGATTGCTATATATGTGCCCTTCTTTGTCATCCTAGATAAGGCTATAGTATATAAAAGCAGGGTAGGGTATGGTAAGTAAAAACGGAATATAATATAAATCATACATGAAGCAACATCTGTTTCTACCGACTTCAAAGTGGCGCCGCCCTGGTGGCAGAAAAAGTCGTGGATCATCTCATTCGACTGTATGTTCTTTTTTTCATGTGTGTTACCTCATAACTTTTTTTTGGGTGAACCGATTTCGATGTATCTTTTTTTATTTGAAAGCTGGTGCTTCTCATGTGTTACCGTCGGAGCTATTCTGATCAACATGCTCGCCGTTTATACACAACACTTTATCACTAGCACCGTTTTTGGAGTTAATCTGGAACAGCTGCTCGCTCCGAAGCGGCCCGGCAGCGGTGCCGGCAACGCCGCGAAGACGCCGCAGCTCCAGCGCGCACTCCGCACGCTCTCCGCTAACTCCACTGCTTTAGCCAGAGTCAAATCTTTTGTATCCTGAAAGAACAATTTGTCACGCTCCGCTCCCGGTAGCATTCCCATTACAAAATGGTCCCTTAATACTTCCTCTACGTTTAGGAATCCACAGTGTGTTGTCATCCCACGCAGTCTAGCAGCCCATTGTGTGTAGCTCTCGGCCTCTTCTTGCGCTGTAGAATAAAACTAATACCTCTTGCCGAATCCGCATCTTTTGGGCGTAAAGTGATTGGCTAAAAGCTTCAGTATATCTTCGAATGTTACTAACTTGACGTCTTTCGGCAATGCTAAATCTGTTGCTAGCTTATAAGTAGCTTCGCTGAGTGCACTCAACAAGATTGCTCGTTGTGCTCGTCGCTTAACACCAGAGCGATCTGTAGTCTTGCTGATATCGTTCGTAATAAACCATTGCATAAGCCGACCTTTATACACTTGCCAGGTCTGTGAATTATGGTCAAAGCTAGTTAATAACCCAAAATGAGCCATTTTTAGGCAACTTTTATTTTTTCCTTAACACGCGGGTAGATCGTCGCCACTGTTAAATATGCGAACGGGGACAAGTGAAACGATGTATAGCTGAATACGCACTGCCCTTTTATTCGAATCCAACTATTTTAATAAGATGGACGCAGCCATCACTATACCTACATATATAGCTATATATATATAACAGTCACATATAAATTTGATCAAGGTCTGACCAATAGTTTTTGAGTTATTCTTAATAATTTATATTGAAGTCGGTTGTACAAAATTTTAAATTATTAAAGAACTGTGACAAACGAGTACACAGTCCACCTGTTCTATAGGCACCAACATCTATCATTAATTAAGAGTCAAAATGAAGATGCGCTGCAAGCCTTGAGGACCAAGATGGAATGGTAATGAAACACTATTTATTCCGGTTCCTCATGTTCATGGGCACGGTAGCAATTACTTAGCGTCAGGTGAACAGCATGCTCGGTAGCCTCCCTCTTCTATATAAAAAAAATTGAACGCAACCCGCGTCCAATTTTATTGAGAACTAGAAATTCCAGACAAACGTCAAACTCTTAAACTAGCATGTTTCTAATACTTATTGAATAGGTGACATTATTAAAAATGAGTAAACGCGTTTCGGTCTGCCAGCACAACTTGGGTCCTCGATTTCGGGATCTCCTTACTATTCTGGCTCTCTAAAATTTCAAACTGGAACAAAGCAGTGGTGCACCCACTGCACATCATTTAGTGGATCCAGGGAGTTTGCGCTATTACAGTATGTTAAGAAAAACCTGTCCGATCTGACAGGGACATAGGTACCGTAATGACATTACCAATAAAATCATACATCCTATTACTAATGAATATAAAAATGTTATTGTTATTTAAAAATATGTTTTACTACAGTTTGCTTAGAATTGTGCAATTTTTTAAACCTGGTAACACGGTGTTCGGCAACGGTATGTTTGAACGAGTGACACAGTATAGTTATTAGATGGCCAGCCGTAAGTTTCCTCATTTCATTAAATTTCATTTTATTTTTTGTGGTGCCATTTTTTCATTTTTTCTTGGGAAGAATTACACGATATATAGAAACACCCTTATGGATCAAACAGGATTATTTAAACATATTGTTTATTTCCGAGTATACTAGTAAACACTGAAAATATTCAACAATATTCGCAAGACTTTGTTGTAGCAGCGGTGGTTGAATTATGATTATGAAACAGGAAAACATAATTAATAAACACAAATTACTAACCAGTTAGGCTGCACATTGTGTGGTCGGCCAAATAGTTCTATTTTCCTAGTGCCGGGGCTAAGCCTTTCTGTAAAAAGTATTGATAGATTATTATAAGATGTACACTCGACGGCTCAAAAATGTATGTCAAAAGAGAGCACAAATCTAAATTGTGCACTCATTTCATATAACGGGTTTTTGCATACTGTATTTTAAGACTTCGAAGTAATTGAAGCAATAATAAGCAACAAAACAAAATATAAATACACAAAACCTTTGTTAAATATTAAAATGTATTATGAATTTACAATTTATTTAAATACGAGTATCTTTGAGTTCAAAGTTCAAAAGTTCAAAGATCATATTAAATAGGATAACAAAGAGTCTAGATGAAAACCAACCGCGGGAACAAGCAGGTTTCCGCAAAAGCTACTCGACTGTAGATCACATACAAGTTATAAGATAACTAATTGAAAAAGCAAAGCAATATGGGACGACGTTATATATGTGTTTTATAGACTACACAAAAGCATTCGATTCTTTACACTTCAAAGTTATATGGACATCACTTAAGCAACAAGGCGTCAATCAGAAATATATTAACTTAATCAAGAGTATATATACAAAATGTCTAGCAAAAGTGCGCCTAGAACGTGAAGGTACAGATTTCCCCTTACAAAAAGGAGTAAGGCAGGGAGACTTTTAACAGTGGTAGAGCCACGCGGCAGCTTTTGCTGTCGCACGGATGGGCCGGCTCGAACCGGGGTAATACCACGACCTCACAGAAAACCAGCGTGAAGTAGAGGTTTACCTCTGCGTTTCGCTTGGTGAGTGCAGGTGGCCGGAGGCCCTTTTTACTGGAAATGAGGCATTCCATCTTAGTTCTCAGGGTGACAACGCATCTACATTTTGATTTGTAACAGAGGATAGATGTAGATGTCTATGGGCCGCAGCAACCACTTACCATCAGGTGGACTGTGTGCTCGTTTGTCACCCTTATATATTATTAAAAAAAAAGACCCTCTCTCCCCGAAGTTGTTTTCAGCGGTGCTCGAATCTATTTTCAGACGTCTAAATTGGGAAAAGAAAGGAATACGTATAGGTGAAGAACTACGGAACCATTTGCGCTTCGCGGACGATATAGTGGTCTTCGTAGAAAGCGCTACCGAATTGGAGAGTATGGTGCTCGAACTAGCAATGGAAAGTAAAAAGATGGGACTGTCAATGAACACGATGAAAACCAAGATTTTAACCAACGGAGTACCTCGGGACATTATAATAGCAAATGAAAAAATTGAATATGTAAAAGAATATATATACATAGGACAGCTAGTGTCATTTGTAAACAACACAGAAAAAGAAATAGAAAGAAGTATAAGTCTAGCCTGGAAGAAATATTGGGGATTGAGAGAAATAATGAAAAAAAAAGGATATCAATATAAATATAAAGAAAACACTCTATAAAATAGCGATATTGCCATGCCTGACATATGGTTGCCAGACGTGGTCATTGAGAAAAGAAGACGAAGAAAGAATTGCTATCTGTCAACGCAAAATGGAAAGAAGCATGCTTGGTCTAAAACTATCAGATAAGGTTAACAACGTCAACATCAGGAAAAAAACAAAAATAATGATGTAAGAATAAGAACAAGATTACTCAAGTGGTACTGGGCAGGACACATCTGTAGAATGAATAATAACAGATGGACCAAACATCTAACAGAATGGATACCACGAGACAGGAAGAGAAAAAAAGGGAGACCAAGTAAAAGGTGGAGAGACATCTTTAATCAGAGATGTGGACCTCTATGGATGCGAGTGGCTCGGGAAAGAGATAATATATGGAAAGGTTTAGGAGGCCTATGCCGCAGAGGCGAATACTACTAATATTAATTAAGTCATATATATACATACATTATTATACATATAACAAAAATACATATTAATTATACTATACTATTATAACCTAGATTAATTATATGTCAAGTTTGCATTGTAGTAGAAATAAAGGCTATTTTATTTATTTATTTTATCTTTGAGTAAACAGCAAAAATAACATGCATGTTACCACCACGGCCTAAGAAGTGCATACAGTCAATCTTCGCGTATGACATTCTTTTTAAAAAAAAAACATTACCCCCACACTAGGATTTTCTCCTGTATCGTGGAGGCAGTTTACAAACATAAACTGCACGAGGACAAACATCCAGACCCAGAACAATTATTTGTATGCCATACAAATACTTGTTCCGTGCGGGGTTGTTTTTTACTCTTTAATTGTCGGAAAAGTCGACATAAACAATAAATTGCTAGGGTTGTTAGAACGGTAAGTAATACAAAAAAAAAAAAACTGATTTTATTTTATCTCACGTCTAAACAAATTAATGTGTATGTGGAAACTGATGAAAATAATTCCTTGTCTTTAAATGAGGACGACCCACAGGTTTTTACCACACATGTAGTGTGAACCATTTTAATTTATTTGCATTACAGGACAACCCTAGCGGACAGTTCACGTACTTCACCCGCGTCTCGGCCCGCATTGCCCCGTCTAGACTGTTATTAGTAGTTAGACTGTGCCTAGACACCTCATTTGGTACCTTACAATACATATTCAATATATGAATTATTTTGTGAAACGATTTAAATGAGAATAATTAAATTACAAATATTGCCTTGACATACATTTTTATATTTTGTTTATTTATTTAAGAAGTAACATAACTCGTAAACAAATAAAATCTAACATATTTTATCGCAACTTTAGTTTTTCGGTGACAATGTAATTTGCTTAAACTACCTACTTATATTAAAAACCCTACAATCTGTATTGATTTAATAGAAAAAAAAACGTTATCACAGTAATGCAGTGTTCTCCGTTACGAAGTAATTAAACAATATTACATTAACAGACTTTGCGATAAACAATTACTAAATTTGAAGATTCTATTGTGTTCTTTCTACAGCAAAATTATATTCCAATAATAATTAGGGGCATTTGTCTAACTTACCGATAATGCCGTAGATTTCGTCTGGCTTGTGTGAGGTGGCCCTTACTTCGGCAACGATCACATCACAGTCCAGGCCACGGTTCAAGTTCTCCGGGTTGCCTTTCATGCCAACCTATACAAAGGACGAATATATTAGGCTCGACGGGCGAATACCCAGATTCTATCCACCTTAGCGTAGCGATTATGACTAATGTTGTCAGCAGTGCACTAAGAGGCGCTTATGAGCGGTAGAATTTGGCAGAGAAATCAATTAATCTACATATACCCACCAGACAGTGTTCTTTGCCGTGATTGAGCCAGTGTCCAGTGCGGCCGGTGCGTATAATCCTTTGTAACTGGTTGGTCTTCACCCAAATCAGTTCGTCCACCCGTTCGTAGCCCCACAGCTTCAGACACTCTCTACCGAGCTCCATCGCCCTTGTGGAAGAGATTACTTTCATTTAAAAATGTTTAGTTTGCCTGAAAAGTTTAAGCGACAGTTGCCTGATGATAGTTGCGAACCGCGAACTTCATCATTCGAATATTGATTGAACCACTTTTAACAAGCATTTTAAGCTCACCTGGAGAGGTTAAAGGGAATATTAGTAATGCTTAATACCTTTGGAATTAAAAAAGGTGATAAATAATTCCATCATCGTCATCACTATTACTATTATCCTCTTATAATCCGCTCAAAAGTCTACTACTGAATCAGGTCCCCACCACTGCAGGTCTTCCCTAAGAAATGCCACGAAGTATAGTCTTGAAGTCCTGAGCTTCCTGCATCCATCGATATCCTGCATATCTTACAGATCATAAGCCGATTTATTTTTTAAGTTATCAGTAGCGGCTTAAGTATATCCACCACCCCATAACGTCAGGTGGGTGTCGTAAGAGGCGACAGAGGGAAACTGAAACAGGAGGGAGGAGAGCCTGTAAGGAATGAATGAACAAATGAACTGTAGATCCGAAGGCCAGCGATTCGCGACTAGGATATAGATAATGCTAAAAAACAGCCTACCTTCCAGTGACCCACAGGAAAATAAGACCGCTGTCTTGAAGCTGAGGCACCCCCAGACATCGCATCTCATCGTCCGACATCGTCCCGTACGGCAGTTCCATGTGGATGTCCCACGGCGGATCCGCCATTATGACCGCGAATTTGCCTAAAAATAATGACTAATAATATTAAGCTCACCAGATGTCGCTAGTTGGGAACGTAACGGTCACACGGTGTCATCATCATTGAAAAGTTACGTTTAAATAAAAGTTTTTCAGTTTCTAGTAGTTCGTAGTTTGATTTATCGATATAAAATATTAACCCCCCCCCCCACCCCCATTATCTAAACCTGTCAAAAATATACCTCGTTATAAAGTGGCGCCGCCCTGGTGGCAGAAGTCGTGGATGTCCTCATTGACTACAATTGGAAATCGAGTATGCAACTAATGTACTTATATTTCGACAAATCGATATAGTAAAATGACATTTCGAGTATTGCTAGTTTTTACGAAAGTGGTGCCTGGGACTCCTTAGGGTTGATTTTTTCTTCGTGGTTGCCTGAATATTTTCATATGAGTTTCATGCATACCAAACTACTTCTTTGCAATGCAGTGGCGTGGTCAGAGAATACACTATCCCATATATCATCTCATGGGCGTCACAAGAGGACACAACGTCAGAGGGTAACTAAAATAGGAGATGAGCGGCAGCATTTGCTTGATAACAGCTCAAAATAATTTAAAAAAAACTGCGATTACCAACCCGTCTGCCAAGTGTGGCAACGATCCCCTTTACGAGGCTGTATTTAATAAAGGAACGAATGTAGTGCCTGCTCCTGGTCATGAAAAGTGTATCAATCATTTTTATTGCATATAAATTTATATTTGAATGAAAGATGAATGCTCAGCACCAAAGTTCGGGTTTGCTTGAGTCCCAATGAAAATGTAATTTTAAGTGTTGAGTAACACACGCACGCTGGTGAAAGAAATATGTATATAACAGTGGTTAACAGTGGTAGAGCCACGCGGTAGCTTTTGCTGTCGTACGGATGGGCCGGCTCGAACCGGGTTGGTACCACGACCTCACAGAAAACCAGCATGAAGTAGAGGTTTACCTCTGCGTTTCGCTTGGTGAGTGCAGGTGGCCGGAGGCCATTTTTACTGGAAATGAGGCATTCCATCTTAGTTCTCACGGGTGACAACGCATCTACATTTTGATTTGTAATAGAGGAATAGATGTAGATGTCTATGGGCCACAGCAACCACATACCATCAGGTGGACTGTGTGCTCGTTGGTCACCCTTATCCTATAAAAAAAATACATATATATATATATATATATATATATATATATATATATATATATATATATATTACTGTATGTGAATAATTGAATAAAACTACTTTTACGGATTTTATCGCGTTTAATAATCTTAATCACGTGAGACTGAGGTGATAATGGTAACCATGGGTGCTGTAAAGCAACCGAAACAATCTATGAACTAAAAGTAGTTTTATTCAATGTGTAGTGTTCGCGTAAATATAAGAAATCATTATGTATGTATGTGAATAAATTATATTTACACCATAGAATTATTACCCAGTAGAAACGCAGTCTAGTACAAAACACGAGCGTTAAATTGATGCAAGGTCATTGTGTTAGTGGGCGCGAGCCGAATGTGCCTACGTTCGTCACACGCACACATATACGCCATACAGTGATACCAGTTTCTGGCGTTTGCAATCAAATTGTGAAAATCACTATTTTATAGATTAATTTTAAATAATCGATATAATAAAGACTACGTATTAAATACGAAGATGTATTTTATGAGAATATAAAATGGAATAAAATAAACACGATAATGATGGTACTAATTTAACTTTATTATACATATTTTAATGGTACAAAAATGCAGATGTAATAAAATTTAAGAATATTATTAAACACAATTAATTTGCTCGAATACAATAAGCACATCGTGTAATGTTTAATTTTAACCGACTTCAAAAAAGGAAGAGGTTATCAATTTGGTGTTTTTTTATAGGATAAGGGTGACAAACGAGCACACAGTCAGCCTGATGGTAAGTGGTTGCTGCGGCCGATAGACATCTACATCTATCCTCTATTACAAATCAAAATGTAGATGCGTTGTCACCCGTGAGGACTAAGATGGAATGCCTCATTTCCAGTAAAAAGGGCCTCCGGCCACCTGCAGTCACCAAGCGAAACGCAGAGGTAAACCGCTACTTCACGCTGGTTTTCTGTGAGGTCGTGGTACCACCCCGGTTCGAGCCGGCCCATCCGTGCGACAGCAAGAGCTGCCGCGTGGCTCTACCACTGTAAGATGTATTTTTTAAATGTTTTTTACCTCAGAATTCTACAATTTCCAAACCGATTTAGATTTATTTATTTGAAAGGATATACACAGATTGATCTAATATACACGCTGAAATTTTAATGGTTGTTTTCCCAAGTCAAATGATTTTGTCTTGGTAGTACTATAGATTTATTAAAATAAAAATTATTTGGATGCTAAACTGGCAGATTTACAATCGAGAAAAACAAAACTAGAATGTGATCTCAAACCAATAGCAATATCTCGCAAGTAGATCGGGCGTTCAGGCTAGCTTATACCGTATTACTATAATAAAGTCTGAATAAAAAAATATTAGCTGGACGTAACGTAGTATTACGTCTATCGCGCGCGCTACCGCGCGCTGTTTACACAGTGAAGGGCCACTAATAAATGTTCAGGGCATGAACTCTCAAGCGTAGTGATACGACATAAACTAATCTGGACGCGCTACAAGCTTGTGAGGTATTACTATTGTAAATCTGCCCTTTATTAATTGTAATATTTTTTATTTTAATAAATTGACTCTACTATCGAGACAGTATAATTTGGCTGCGGGATAACAACCACTAAAATTTCAGCATGTATATACGAATTGATCTAGAATCGTCTTAGAAATCAGTGTACATACATACTGATACCCTCTCCTTTTTGGGAGTCGGTTAAAATAGACTATGATTGGGTCTAAAATAACATCTGGTTAATGTTTGGGTGTAAAGTGACATCTGGTTAGTAAAGGCGTTCTTATTAATAATAGCTTGAATTTGTAAATAAAAAAGTTTTTATTCTATACTCTAAAACGTCGACTTAGTCAATAAACAAAGCAATTAAAATAAAATAGTTGTCTTAAAATGGCGTCGACGAATCGCGATTAGCTGATCACTCCGTTTTAGTTTTAAGTAGGCACCCATTGTTAATATAATGTTAATACTTAGAGAAGTAAGTATCTATATATAAACATTTGAGTTTTACACAGAGTGTTGCGATTAAACGTTTTAAACACAAATACAAAATAAATATTTTTAAAAGAAAATTGTGATTTTTTAACCCCGCAACTAGCAACATTTGTATCATGATAGCATAGGTATTTTTTTAGTTTTATGTACTTATAATGAATTAAATATTTGTGTGTGAAAATATTTTACAACACAAACGGTCATTTTTACAATTTTTTGCGAGCTCTTCTCCGTAAGACGTTGCGCACTAACGCGTCGCTGACTGAACTTACGCGGTTTCGAGTTAGTTTTACTTGCTTCACTTTCGGTGCGCGTACTAGTATTCTATACGTAATAATTCTATGATTTACACTGTATTCACTATATCCACCTATATATATTCATGAATATATCAGAAATTCTAAACTTGCCTCTGGCATATATCGTGCGCGGTGTAGAGGAGGAAGCTCGTGGTGTATTGGAGGGGACCGGCTATGCCATTAACTATAAATGACGATGGTATGTATGTATGTCCCAATCCTGGTCACAATATATGTACGTGTGCGCGCGTGCGTGTAGTTAGTTCACTTACCTAAAAATGTCATATCCAAATACCGCAAGTCACACTGAATCCATTGCGGAGGCGTAAGAGTTAACACTCCATCCGGTTTAGGTACTAGAGTCGAACCTGTAATTTCGTTTTGTGAATAAATGCTTTATACTCTGCGGTATGGAGGCAGCAAATATAATATAAGATGGCAGCATTACCATCTTATTTATATTTGATGAAAAATATCCACATCGTCATTCCTTGCTAATCAGCCAGCTTTGTGACATCAAAGAAGATAGAAGAATAAGGCAGAACAATGCTGCCTCAGCTATTTCTTTATAAAATTACAGCCATTTTAAGATGAGTTTCGTTTAAAAAAGATACTTTTTATTCATCATCATTATCATTAAAGCCTTTCATAAATCTACCTTCCTCAAGCATACCCACAAAGCACGGTCCTGAGCCACCTTCATCCAACGACTTCCTGCATGTCTTACCAGGTCCTCACTCCGTCTAGTGGGGGGACGCCCTACACTGCGTCTACCGGTACGAGGCTCATTACATCCCTTCACAAGTCCTCTGCTGAACATAGGCCTCCCCAAGGAATGCCACAAAGCACGGTCCTGAGCCACCTGCATCCATCGACTTCCTGCATATCTTACCAGGTCGTCACTCCATCTAGTGGGGGGACGCCCTACGCTTCGTCCGCCGGTACGAGGCCGCCACTCGAGAACCGTTTTTCCCCAACGGTTGTCGGTTCTTCGAGCTATATGGCCGGCCCATTGCCGCTTCAGCTTACTAATCCGTTGGGCTATGTCGGTCACTCTAGTTCTACTGCGGATATCCTCATTTCTAAGTTTATCACGCAGAGAAACTCCGAGCATAGCCCTCTCCATAGCTCGCTGAGCGACCTTGAGCTTCCTCATTCGACCAGCAGTGAAGGACCACGTCTCAGTACCATAGGTCATCACTGGCAACACGCACTGGTTGTACAATCTTGTTTTCAAGTTTTGAGGTATACCTGACGAGAAGAAGTGCCGTAATTTCCCGAACGCTGCCCATCCAAGTTGAATCCGTCGATTGACCTCTCGGTCGAAGTTGGACTTACCTAGTCGGACTATTTGTCCCAGGTAAACATACTCGTCAACAACTTCGAGCTTAGTGCTCCCAACAACTACCGGCATAGGTGTGACATGGACATTAAACATGATCTTTGTTTTGTCCATGTTCATCTTAAGACCTATCCGTTGGGAAACACTATTGAGGTCATTGAGCATAGTGCTTAGATCCTCCAGCGATTCTGCCATAAGGACTATATCGTCGACAAATCGAAGGTGAGTGATGTACTCGTCATTGATGTCAATACCGTATTCTTTGTAGTCCAGTAGCTCGAAAACGTCTTCCAATGCAGCGGTGAAGATAGAGGACGGAGATATAACGTCACCGTCGTACACCTCTTTGCAGTTGGATAGGTTTCGTATTCTGGTTCTGTACTCGGATAGCCATCGTAGCCCTACTGTATAAACACTTAAGCACCTCGATATACCGACAGTCAACTTGGCACCGCTGAAGGGACTGCAGCACCGCCCAAATTTCGACGGAATCAAAGGCTTTGTGATAGTACAAATATGCAAGACAAAAAGGCAGATTGTACTCTTTAGTCTTCTGTACAATTTTTCGAAGGGTATGTATGTGGGAAGTCTGCGTGCGTGACGATTAGTAATAATTCTCTATTAGTAAGTTCTCTCATCATCACTGCAGAGTATAATATACTTTTTTTATAGGATAAGGGTAACAAACGAGTACACAGTCCACCTGATGGTAAGTGGTTGCTGTGGCCCATAGACATCTACATTTATCCTCGATTACGACTCAAAATGCAGATGCGTTGTCACCCGTATGAACTAAGATAGAACGCCTCGTTGCCAGTAAATAGGGTCTCCGGTTTTCTACTCTCACTCTACGAAACACAGCAGCGTTAAGCTGCTATTTTACGCTGGTATTCTATGAGAGCATAATATACCTTCTGTAGTTAGAAAGGAAAACGTCATTATCGGGACTAGGTTTTAAGTTATACAAAATATTTTTACCATTGTGTCCACCCTTAGCAGCTGGCTCGGTGATCATTTTATTTGTAATATTAGGGTCTGCGTTATCTACTTCATAATGAACATATCTAGAACAATAAAATAATATACATTAAAAAAATCTTAAAAATTATTCCATCACAAATGCAAGGCTGAACATAGGCCTCCCCAAAGATTGCCTCAAAGGAGGGGGGGGGGGGGGGGGGGGGATTTGGCATAGTATTATAATATTTGACCACACTTGGCAGGTTGGAATGTATACACCCAGTCACCCTACTCCCTTATACGACTCATCTGTGTCTATTTATGTAATTTATATCATCAGTTAAATTTAAGATAATCACCTACAACCATTTATTTTTCGATTTCACAAAAAATATTGCCAAGTTATTCGGATGAAATATAGCCCATATCACTATTGGTATTGCTCTCTATCTGTTCAAGAAGGTTCATCACATTCGGTTTAGCCATTCTGAAAATTAGTCCTGACAGACAGACCAACAAAATAGAAAAAAAAAACAATTATTTATGTGTTAACGGCGTGCAAATAAACCCCTGAGCTCAATAAAAAGCAGTTATTTAGCTATTACAGACAGACATTTCAATTTCATTTATATGTATAGATTACATTAATTACACTCTCTTACACATGTTTTATGTGTAAGATAGTTATAGCGTAATCTTTCAGAAGCCATAAGATCTTTCTAGCATATCCCATAGTGGTCTCTTACAACAAATAATTACATCTTTATAAATACGGGTGTTAGACACCCACGGGAAGAAATGGTTCGATGGATTCTATTACCTCATCGCCAGACGACCAAAATATGAATAAATTTTTGTTCTTTCATGGGAAACAGGTGAAATGTGTATGATGTTTAATACTGCAATCGCTAATCTGGCTTCCAAGTGTAGTGATTACAAAAAATATTTAGTATGTGATCTCACAGACTGAATTTCCGTCACGGCAACCAATCTCGATGGAGACTAGCCATTTGCGTAGGACAGGATTATAGTGCCAAGTGTATGTGTAAGTATAGACGCACTCCCTTACTTTCATAGTCTGATGGGACAGTAAAGTGACACATATGGAGAGAGAACCGGCGCAGGAACAGCGGCTTTGCGTGCTTACCGAGGAATGGGGGTAAAACACCGACAGCTTCCTGACTCCGGGCTATCAGTGAGTTTCTTGCCAGAGAAATCCTATAACTGATTTTGTCCCCACCCGGGATTCGAAACTGGGATCTCATGATTAAAAATCGCATTTACGAGCAATGATGATGTGGAGTGGATTGATTGTAGGCTAATAATGAAATCTACAACTTACTTGCAACTATCCATATGGAAACATGTGTTTAAGAAGGAGCAGTCGCCAAGTGATTCATCCGTATGACTCTGAATAATCTTCTTAAAGTGGAGCTTCTTGCAGCCGTAGTTCTGATTGTCTGTCTCTTTGTCATCATCGTCGTGAGACTTGAATGCGCGCACGCATTCCGCTCGGGTTCCGTGTGGACAGAATTCCATCACTTGAGCTCCTGGAAAGATTATTGTATTAAATTAAACTAATGTTACGGATTTTATCGCGTTCAATTTAACTTTTTAATTCCCGACGTTTCGGGTGCTTTACAGCACCCGTGGTCACGGGGTGGGGGGACAGTCCCCCGTAACCATTGTGTAGTTTCATTTAATGTGTAGTCTTCACGTAAATATAAGAAATCATTGAGATTATTGTATATTTAGTTTTGTATCTGACTCGGCCTACTTAACTAAACTGTTAAATTTACCGTTAAAGCCTATTAAAAGTCCACTGCTAAACATAGGCCTCCTATATATTGGCTCATAGGGGGGATATTTGCCACACTTGGAAAGTGAGTTGACAACTGCAGTGTTTTATGTTATTGTTGTTATTAGCAAGACGCTGTTACCCATTTCCTGTGTTGTTGCCTCCGTCGCCTCTTACGACACCCATGTGACGATATGGGTTAGTGGATATTCTTACACCGACACTACACGGTACCTAACTAAACCTACGTATTTAAGACTAAGTTTATATGAACGCGCGTCACCGCGCTGTTGGAGCATTCACATGACGGCATATGTACGCGCGGCAGTCTGGCATCTTCGCTACTCATTTTCCCTGCATCTATGCGTCAGTCCGTCTCAACTCGCGCGGATCAACTGAACTGGTTGATATAGGTTCGTGAAACTTGAACCGCGCGGCACCTCGCGGTCATGTAAACTTGCCTAAATGGATTGACACACTTCGAAATGAGACGTGTGATTAGATTTCTCAATACGTCAATTTTGCATGTGATAGAGCCATGCTGCAGCTATACTATAGTTGTAGCACGAATAGGTCGGTTCGAGCGGAAGAGGGCCACATTCTCACAGAATACCAACGTGAAACACCCTAACAATGCTGTGTCTGTGAGTGTAACCGAAACCCTTTTTCACAGGTAACAAAGCATTAAATTTTAGACCTCAAAGGGTGACAACGCATCTGAATTTCGATTCCTAATCGACGATAGATGTATATGGGCCACAGCATTCACTTACTGTTAGGTGGACTGTGTGCTCGCTTGTCACTTTTAGTCTATATAAAAAAAAATATAAGACTCGTTCTGTGGCATGTGAGTGTGGTTAAGAGGCGAGAAATATAGCGTAAGATGTCGGTAGGTCTGAACCGTTTACGGAGGAATAGCATTAAGGGTGGAGTCGTTTGGAAATCCACCCCTGGCAATGGACATGTCCTTAAGCAACAATGAGGGACTCATATATTTAGCAGTGGGTAGGTTAACAGGCTGATGATTTAATAATAATAATAATTTATTAATGTGTATTGTTGTTAGTGGCTACGTAATTATTGCCTACCTCCTTGACTTTTGAACTTATCAGCCAATGATTTTTCCTTAGCAGTGGGTTTACTCAGCAAGTCCATTATTTCTTCGCCTACCCTCTTCACTGCCTTTTCTCGGCTTGATGGCATTGCTAATAACGACTGAAAATTGTTGCAAACTGGTAGTATCATTTTGGCGTTTTATCATATTTTTTTTTTTAATTTATGTACATATAACAAGGCACAGAAACAATGGTACAGTGAGTTCGTAAAAAGATTTCTAGACACATTAATCAAATAGAAATGAATAAATGATATTGTAGTATCTGTTTGTATTGTTTTACTAAGAAAACCTTGAATTTTTTATATCTTTTATCTACTAACTGTATTTTTAAAACTGTATTTGAGGCCAGCAAATTGTATGCATGTCAAATTAACTAAACCGTGAGAAATAAAACCGCGCCTTCCTCCTTTCCTTATTTTGCTTCCTGTTATTATATTCTATTTTTCAATTTTATAATTTACAAATAAACTGTACCCAGAGGAACTCTTAGAAAGAAAAGGGCTAATTCTGTGCTTATTAATAGCGGGAATATATTATGTCATCTACAAAAACAAATAAGCCATGGACAGTTATGAGTTACGTCTATGGACAGGTTACATGTATACCACTAACTAAGGCCATTAAAAAGTAATTCTTACCATAATGTCTGTATCACCCTTCCCTCCTTTTTTGTCGTCAGTAGCACTTTTAGGGACTTTTGGATTTGTGCTCTCATCTGTTGCGCTGTCACCTGCATGTACATACAATAAAATATTAATACATTACCAAATGAAAAGAACACTATTGTATAATATGTAATAATATATTTATATAAGTTTTTTCTTAGTTGAATTATAATAATTTCTATAATATTTAATGACCATGAGGTGTCTGGAAGCCAGCCTTTTTAAAAGGCTGAATCAAGAGGCGCGAAAGCGTCTTGTCTGAACCCAATGCAGAGAATATTAGACACGTATATTTACAAGTAATAATGGAGTAACAGAATCCAATTCACTTCAACCTAGAAGGTTTGTAAAAATTACTAGAAGGAACATTTAAGCTAGGAGATGGGTAGAAGAAACTATGTGAAACTTTGCAATAAAAATTTACCTAACTAGATTTCTGTGGAAATTACCCCTCCTGAGATACAAATTAAGTAAAAGCCTGTATACATTCCGCTGTTGGACACTAATTTTTGCGAGGGTATAGGAGCAAAGAAAATTCTGCAATGCTGCACCAAAGGCGGCAGTCATTACTTGTGAATTTAGGTTTCAGATTTACAACTTTATTGGTCTGAATTCGAGTTGCTAACAATATGACAAAAATTTAAGGCAGGTGCAAATATTATATAAATTAAGAACAAAAGGCTAAACAGGCGAAATAGAATCACAAACTAAACGTATGAACCTATTAAATTCTTGAATTATTAGTCTGAAAAGTACTATTTTTATCACTCACCGACTCACTCATTAAGAAACGTAAGCCACTTCTAAGTTACTTAGAAACTTTGGTACTTTGGCCATTAAGATAGATCATTTGGGCGTATACAAAGGAAAACATCAGATAACTAGAATTTATCGATATTCGGTGTCGTAAAAGTGCCGACAAATTTATTGGTGCGGCTAGTTTGAAATAGTGTTCATGAAAGTATGCACCAATAACTTTGTCGACTTTTAATTCGACAAAATTATTAGTGTGTAAAAACGTTAAAGGTCATGTGTTTATTTATACTACTAAAAGGATTAAACATAAATGTGAAAGAAGGGCAAAGTTTGCTACAAACTATAATCAGAGTTGTTGGCTTCGCTAATAAAAGTGTCAAAATCTAGATGGGTGTCAAGCTCTCACAATTGCTTACAAAATAGAATATTGATCCTATTCCAAGAATGTTGTACATTCCTGAAAGAAAATTATTAACTTATTCCAAAAATGTACAACATTTTTCATCAGTTTCTTTCGTATGTTCTTGAATTATTTTACACACCTTTTCTTTTAGTAGATGTGGACTGTTCTTCAATCAAAGCTGCCAGAACTGCACCCAACCTCACAGACTCTGCACCCACCACTTCAATTTCGGTATCAGTGGAGCCTTCTAAGCGCTCTTTTATACTAAAAAAAATTTAAAACTATAAAAGTAAAAATGGTGTTTACCTCGTTTTGTAATTATAATCATTGTAGTATTAAAAGTCCTTTGCTGAACTCTGTTGAATATAGGCCTCACCTTAAAGTCTACCAAGAAAAACTGTAACTTTTGAAATCAGAACACAATAGTAGCATTGTTGCTCAGTAAGCAGAAAAAATTAATTCATTAAAAATATATCTATGGTTGAAACAGACAGAAAGTTTTAAAATCTTTATTGTTAACACCTTAATAACTAGGGTAGCAAAGGACGGACTTAATGCCTAAGGGCATTCTCTGCCAGTCAACTCGTTCAAAATTATATTTCTAATCTGTTAAATTAAATCTCAATAATTACACTGTAATGATGATTAATGAACGAAGTTTTGAATTAGTAATTAAAATTAACAATAATTAGAAAACAATTTAAATGTATTAGTGTATCGCCAATTAATATAGTTAATGCTTTTTGCTGAATTTTTTTTATCTGTCTGTATGAAACTTCATGAACAGATCGAGAGCAATGCCAGAAATGCCAGGAGTGATTGAAGACTATATTTTATCAGTAAACATTGGAGATTTTTTAAAGAAATTATTTTCTTTAAATATATGCTCTTCATGTTATCTTAAATCTTAATAACACATTAAAAGAAATTACCCAGATGTAGCCAGGGCAAAACTAAACAATACCATCCTCACCATCTGGATGCTTGGTGGTCCACGACTGTGCGTTTTACTAGGAGTTTTCTTTCTCGCACAACTCTCTGTGGAATTGTTTACTACCGGCGATTTTTCAGAGACCGATACGACTAAGGGATACGACTAAGGGCGACTCAAGAAAAGAGCTTACACCTTTCTAAAAGGCCGGCAACGCATCTGCAATTCCCCTGATGTTGCGGTTGTTCATGGGCGGCGGTAGTCAATTACCATCAGGTGAACCGCATGCTCGTTTGCCCCCTCTTCTATAAAAAAGGTGCCCTTTGTTCAATCTTTCCTAATTACTATAATATTTTTATATTATTACTAAAACAAATGCTATTAGCATTCAATATATTATAATTTGTTTTTATTTCGGGTTAAAGACATTTATTTCTCTTAAAGAACACATTGTTCACTTTTACAGAGATTAAGTATACATACAAAATAATATTACCAGTATTTACATGGTAGCATGCATTATATAATTCTATTATGTTTTTCTTATATGTATATCCTTAATTAATTTGTTACACTTTTTCATACTTAATGTAAACATAATATGTATGTATTATATCGTGATGTTTTAAAAATATGAATATTGTATTAATGCAATACTCATATGTTCAAAATTGAAGATATGCAGTTATGAAATTTTATCTACAACATATGATTTTAGTTTATTCTTAAAATGCTTAATATTATTACAATCTTTTATAGTATCCGGTAAATTATTATACAAAAGTACACCCTCACACATTATATTTTTATTGCCATAAGATCTCGTACGAGGCTGCCAGATTTGAAGTTTGTTTTTGTTTCTAAGTGATGCTAATTTTGATGTTATTTTGTCTAGGTATATGAGAGTCCCATATCAGTTTGTCATCTAATAATAGACCTAGGTACTTTTCTTTTTTAGATCTTTTAAGAGTAATATTATTAATCTTAAGTGGTGTGTAGGTAGGTATTTTTTTATTTATAGCACAGAAAACCATAAGTGATGTTTTGGTCACATTAATTGTGAGAAGATTGTATGAAAACCACTCATTCAATATATCCAAAACCTTTTGTGCTTGTGATATAACTTCATGAATTGAATGTGCAAAGTAAAAAAGACAAGTGTCATTTGCGTAGAGTGATAAATGACCTGACAGGTTTAAATTTACTATGTTGTTTATGTATGTAAGAAATAACAAAGGGCCTAATATTGAGCCTTGTGGAATGCCACAGGTAATTTGTTGAGAACCACTTTTGTAGTTAGATATTTGTACAATCTGTTGGCAGTTAGCGAGATAAGAGGCCAACATATCTAGTGCTGTACCTGCTATTCCTATATTAATTAGCTTTTGTAATAGTTTTGAATGGCTTACCATATCAAAAGCCTTTTTCAAGTCTATGAATATTCCTAAACAGACATGTTTTCGATCAATGTTTGTCTTTATTTTTGTAACTACATCAATTGCTGCTGACAATGTGTTAGATTTTGATCTAAAACCATATTGTTGTTCAATGAAAAAGTTTTTGGCGTTAAAATACTCGTTAAGTCTTTTATATATTACTTTTTCAAAGACTTTAGAAATAACAGGGAGCACCGATATGGGTCTGTAATTACTAGGATCAGTTTTTGGTCCGGATTTATGGATTGGGCTGACTTTCGCAATTTTTAGGCTGTCAGGAAATGAACCATTTGATAGGCATTTATTTTTATAGGCATTTATATCACTCCATTACTTTTCTTACATTATTAATGTTTACCGTATACCGTATAGTGGCGGTGAAGGAATATTGACAACCCCATATCATCCCGTGGATGTCATAAAAGGGGGCAGAGGGATACAAATCAGGAGATGAGCAACATTGTCTTCCTAATAACGACTAAAAATAAAAAACCGCAGTTGCCAACCCGCCAAGCATGGCATCTATGGCCCTATGAGACAATTTAGGAGGGAGGCCTATGATCAGCAGTGGACTTTAATAGGCTGTAATGGAACAGATTACATAATTACGTTATCTGTAATTAATAAGTAAACTTACGTAATTAACTTTTGTGTCGCAAACTTCTGCAGCAAGCTAGCTACTATCCCTGTATCAACATCACCAAGCCCAGGCATCAGGGCACTGGCAGTAGCTGGTAATTGCAGTTGCATATCTGAGAGAACTTGTAAGAGTCTGACTTCCAATGACGCCACGGGTACTGGAAGTTTGGGTTTCTCTGGTGCTGCAACCACAAAGTTTAACAACAATTTGCATTAATTATTTCTTATATTTATATGAATACTACACATTTCATGAAACTAATTTGATTTGAGGAGTTAGACTTCTCAATGTCATAGTTAGCCTGGCTACCTTCAGCATTTGAATATTATTTTTTGGTGCAATCTATACAGAATGAGCTTACAGTATTTTGAAGTCTTGCAGTAGAATGCTTGGGTTTAGATTTAATTTTATTAATTATAGGATCCCAAGCAGATGGTAACACCCATCTATCTCCTCTATTGGAATTAGGTTGTTTTTTTAATTTTACAACAACAATCTATTTTTTCATAGAATATCTTGACCCTGTAAGGGTTATTTTCAAAGAGTATCCAAATTTTATACTAAGTTCAAATATAAATATCAAGTAATAATGTTATTGCAGTTTTTGAAAATACGAGTAAATAAGTCTTCTACTTTTATTTTAAATCATCCCAAATTAAATGTGATTCATGGACAACATCTAAGCGCTTGCGAGCTCTTCTGTGTGTGATTCAATTCACAACATTATTGCTGACTGAGTGACCCTTATAAATGTGTGCATGCTTTGTAAAACAGTAGGCATTAGATATTTATGAATGACATCAACAATGACTCCATTAAAATAATGCATTACCATGCATTCTGAATTTAAAAGATAAAAAGGACAGAATGTTTGAGTTCATTTTGGAATGAAGTTCCTTATTGCACAGTAAGCTTTTTGCGGATGGGGGCTTGGCGAGATAAAGTGTAAGATTTTCCGTCGTGACCCCTTTCTATAGTGCAAGCGAGATGAAATAATATCCATCTCCCTCGCACGTTTTCTTATCTTGCCATGAAAGAAATATTATTTTAAATGATATTTTAATAAATGCTAGTAATTAATTTATTTGTATTTGTTAATCAATAACTATACATAAATAAATACGTTAAAATCTCTTTATAGGGACTTTAGTATTGTGTCAGGATCAATAGCACCTACACTGATTGGGGTTGCATCCATAAAAGTATTCCACAGGCTAGTGTGGCTTCCTCATGACTATTAAATCTGTATATGGATAGTTTTTTGCAAACTTTGAAAGTGGTAACTAAGTGTTGAGTCATCAAATACCTCTTGTACAAAGACAATCAAGTAATATTTGCATTATTGACAGGCAAAAAATGGATACATTAAAAAATATAGCATTAAAAGGAAGGAAAATGAAAATTAGCACTGTAAGAAAAAAGATATGGTTTTTGAAAGAAAATAATGTAAAACAGTATCAGAAATAAGTATGGAAGGGTTGTTGGATTGTAGTTGAGCAAATGGATGAGATTCTGTGTTAAGGATGTGTGTATAAGTGTGTTAGACAAAATAAGGATATAGAGCAAAGCATGTTTTTTTATAGGATAGTGTGACAAGTGAGCACACAGTCCACCTGATGGTAAGTGGTTGCTGTGACCCATAGACATCTACATTTATCTTCAATAAAGAATCAAAATGCAGATACATCGTCACCGCATTTGTCCCGCTGGGTTTCTTGCTGGTTCTTCCCAGGACAGAGGTATTTTCTGAACCAGTGGTAGATAAAAAACTGACTTTCAATAAGAATTATGTAATAATCAACGTTCGCGCCAAACGCTAATTTCAAGAACTACCGCGAGAGGGCGCGCGGCTCGGTGCCATACCGGTTTTGACGTCGGTCGAGCGGTGGGTGTTGAGAACGCGTAAAGGCAGTAGTCGTCTGCCAGCGGTGCTAAGGCCAGCACGCTGTCAATTTTGTTCGGGAACTCGGAATAATTAGGCGCGGATAGTAAATATTCTGTCTAAGATTTGTGACGCGCATTCCTTATTGGAGAGCTTCCCAGGGACTCATTGTGTCGTACTCAGAATCTGTATAAGTGCATTTTACAATATTAGCTAAAGCGGACTTTGATAGTCTAGAAATAACTGTTGCTACGCGAAGCGGTAGTGACCTTTGATCCGGACACTCCCTGTTCATTTTGTGTGTTAGGCTTTATAACAAACGAGAGTTAGTGGCTTCTGTAAGTTAGTTAATAGTACGATAGAGTTAATGGACTGTCATCGTGACGAACGAGGAAAGTCTACTAAGGTCAATCACCATCAGTCACACCCAGATACACATCACAGCACATTATTTCCCTTGCACTACACAACCACATGCGACCTGACCGACTCCGGAGGGACCAGTCGCCTTGGATATAGGTAAGTAAGCTCCGTCTAATATTCTCCCGGTTGAATGGCCGTAGTATAGAACGCTCCCCCATATAGTTTAGTGTAACTAGAGATTTTCCACTTTGGCCTTAGGAGGCCCGACCTACGTCTGCTCGTCGAAACTCAGCTGAATGGGCCCCTGAGGATTTGACCTTTATGGGAGCAGCCGTAGGCCGTAACAATCAATATTGAATAAAAAATTATTCTATTCTATTCTACCCGTGAGGACTAAGATGGAATGCCTCTTTTCCAGTAAAATGGGTCTCCAGTTCTCTACAGTCACCATACGAAACATAGCAGTGTCAAGCTGCCATTTTACGCTGGTATTCTGTGAGAGTGTGGTCCTTCCCCGGTCAAGCCAACCCATTCGTGCTGCAACTATACTACTAATTTAGCTGCAGCATGGCTCTACCACGTTTACAGGACACAAAGTGAATGGGGCTTTTTACTGTAGTATAAGTCAGAATGTGTCAAAAAAGCTGTGTATGGCAATTAGCTATGATATGTTACATAGGCTGCACTAAAAGTATCGGGAATGGAATATTTCCACTGTTCCTGTCATATTAAAATCTTTTTAATTGAAAACTCCTTGGTTTTAAAAATCGACTACCATTTATTTATTTAAAAAAAGATTCTCGGTCTTCGCACAAGGTTTTGTCAAACTTGTTTAGTCGTTGAGAAAATGGAATTGATTCAAGAAAATTCAAGAGCGATGATTTATTATGACTTTCGAAGTGGTTTAACACAAAAACAGTGTATTGACCGGATGCTTTCTGCATTTGGTGATTAAGCCCCATCCAAAACCACAATTTATCGCTGGTTTGCTGAATTTCAATGTGGACGTGTCAAGCTCAGTGATGATCCCCGTCAAGGTCGTCAAAAAACTGCAGTCACCCAAGAAAACGTTGATGCTGTACGTAAGCTGATTGAGGAAGATCGACATGTGACATATCGCGAAATTCAGGCAACTTTAGACATTGGCATGAGTCAAATACAAATAATCTTGCATGAACAATTAGGTGTAAAAAAGTTGTTTTCCCGATGGATACCGCATTCGCTGTGAAGATGAAAAAGCGGCTCGCGTTACTTGGTGCGTCAGAACTCTCGAAAGATTCCACGCAGGATCCTCAAATGCTGTATACAACATCGTATCAGGTGACGAATCCTGGATATACGCGTACGAACCCGAAACAAAAAACCAGTCACGAGTTTGGGTGTTCGAAAATGAGTTAAAGCTAACAAAAATTGTTCGTTCATGGAGTGTTGCAAAAAAAATGGTGGCCACATTTGTCTCCAAAACCGGCCATGTTACGACTATTCCTCTTGAGGGACAAAGAATGGTTAATGCAGAATGGTATGCTAGTATTTGTTTGCCACAGGTCGTTTCTGACTCCGTAAAGAGAACTGCGAGTTCTCACACTGCACACAAAAGAGTTTTTAGAGCAAGAAAACATAGAATTATTAGACCATCCGCCGTACAGCCCTGACCTAAGCCCTAATGATTTCTATACTTTCCCTAAAATAAAGAATAAATTGCGTGGACAGAGATTTTCATCACTTGAAGAAGCTGTGGACGCCTACAAAACGGCCATTTTGGAGACCCCAACTTCCGAATGGAATGGTTGCTTCAATAATTGGTTTCATCGTATGGAAAAATGTGTCAAATTTTGCAGAGAATACTTCGTAAAGCAATAAATACATTTTTAAATAGTAATGTTGTGTCACTTCCTTGATTCCCAAAATTTTCAGTACCGCCCTCTTAGTAGTTCTTTAATATATGGTAGTGAAAGTTATGTGTGGCAGAAGAAACATGAAATAAAAAAATTGTAAAATTAATACAGTTAAAATAAGGTCAGGAAGTATCATGTTAAAGGTGACTGAAGTTAGGGTGAGAAATTGTGTGATAAGAGAAGTATGATTTGCAAGATTTTATGACCAAGATTATAAAAGCAATGTTAAGGTGGTATGGGCACACATAAAACAATGAATGAAGAAAGAGTATCAGAGCAAATTTTTGCTGTAGATGTGTGGCAGAGTCGGTAAGTAAGGATTGTGCCAAACGGAAGTTAGTAGTTTCTGTCTACCAATCTGGGTGTTCCTGCGTGACATCAACTTGACGGTAATCTTCAGCAACAAAAATAATAACAGCTGTAAAAAGGAAAAATTTGGAGAATTTTACCTTCATTTTTTTGTGATGCCGGACTAGCGACGGATTTTTCTTTGCTGCCTGGCGTAATTTCAGCTTTATCACTGACGAGAGTTGCGCTTAGAATGTTCTGCCGCTCCTTTTTACGTTTCTCAAGCTTTTCCCTTAGGCTGTTTCTTTTACTTTTTACAGCTTGAATTTCTTCCCACGCGTCAGACATTTTTCAATATGATAACAAACTTATTTGAACCGGTCCACTAAAATGCAAAAACAGAATTTCGTCCCCTAAATTACTACCTATTCCTGCTATAATTAAGTCAGATATGGGTTGCTTTTAGATAAATGATTACTGTACATACTTTATTCATTCCGCGGTGTAATTAAAATATGCAGACTAAAGTAAAAAATAAATATGTATAAATGAGTGTCAGACCTGTCAGACTGACAGATGACACCACACACACTGTTTATGCGTAGTATCCACTTTTTTTTTTTGGAGTTTATGGCCTGGTATCTAGACCTTTAGGCCAAGTCTTAAGTATTTTTATTCGGTTTATTGTAATTTCCCCACTCCTTCATAGTATACTGCTTCACAATATGTTGATGCGTCACATTGTGCAGTTCTTGGGAGATTTTGGCGGCAACTTGATCCAGCAGACAGCTGATAGTTGGCGATGGTATCTAAAGGTGCCTATGCAAACAAACAGCTTATCTTGAGAATCCATCACCATCAGAGCACTTGTTTCACTGTTTCCACTAATAGTTCACATGCGTAGACACTTAATACACAAAATCGCAACACTTTTACATATCAAAGTCCACTTCAAACCATTATTTAAACAATAATACAGGAGCAGCAAACCGCCGCCGGTCAATTTCCCGCCAAAACCACCCGTAGTATCCACTAAGTAGTCTGTGTCACAGAGTACTTTTTTATATAGGAAAGTCTGTGTGTTTATGGCAGGTGTCAAAACAGAGTGTTAGGTGTCGTGTTTTTATTCGTTTTTGCACTTTTGCAGTAAGTAATCGTCATCATTATGCCGAAAGTGATTAAAATTGCGGGCAGGGATATTATCTCGAAGGTCAAACGTGCATGTGAAGAATGACGAGACAATAACGGGCCTACAGTACCGTTTTCCAAAATTAGAGCCCACGTTTCATATTTCACAGGTAATTTTTAGGGCTGCCATAACAAATTAAACTCCCTAATTTTCTCGATTTGTTCATTTTTAGTTTCCTCGTGTCATTAATATCACGTATTTATGATGCATAGTTTTTATTATGTTTTAGTTTTAGCTTAAACCAAAAGTAATAAATTTATTATTTAATATCACAGGCGACACTTCCGAGTATTATGATGAAGCCTCTAGTATTGATTCTGATGAAGATGTGCGAATGAAAGGCGTTGACCCACTGCAGGACCGTTGTTACACCGAATTTACAAATAGATCTAGGTATTGAATAAAATATTTACAAGGTTTCCATGGACTTTTAATTTCGTTCTTTCCAATAAATATATTTAAAATACCTTTTTTGAAAAATTCATTATCAACAAAATATCAGTGTTCATTAATCATAATAACAGTCATTTCTAACACGTATATAATATCTTTACCTATAATTATGTAAAAAAAAATTTGAAGTTATATTTGACCATTTTTTAGGTTTTCGATGGAGCGGAAATTTTGCATATATGCATATTCTAAATCCAATATAGTGGACGCCCAAAGATGGAGAACTACTTATTGTGCATTCCCATGATATGGGTTCCAAATAAAAGGATTTGCTGATAAGAATACCTAAAACAAAATTGAAGCGTGTTTTTTTTAGTTTTTTCCTCAAACTCGCTAGCATAAATTAAACGTTTTTAAATATTTTTAAAGATAATTTATATTAACTTAAATCTTACCCTAGAAACTTGTGAATTGTAGTGTCAAACTTACGGAAGTTACAATCAAGAAATATATTTATTATGCGAACCTTAAACAATAAATATAGGGTTTAATATTTATTAGGTCTATGTAAGTTTAAGCTGAAAATTAGTTTTTTTAATTGGTAATCAATTCGGTTATTTATGTAATACGATATAATTATATAATTCTGGTAATAAGATTAAATGAAGGAACAAATATTAGTTAAGCTGGTAACATTAAATACGCCATCAATCGCGCGCAAAGATATCTTGCGCGCACTTATAGTATAGACTCGTACCAGCTCTGAGCATAGAAAATAGGGGAGCTGCCCAGAGCATAGACATAGTATCTTATCATAGTATCTAATCCTCTATCTACGGCCCAGAGCATCTATATTTGTTTTTATAGGAGAGGAGGCAAACGAGCATGCGGCTCACCTGATGGTAAGTGGCTACCGCCGCTCATGAACAACTGCAACAGCAGGGAGGGAATTGCAGATGCGTTGCCGGCCTTTTAAAAAGGCTTTCTTTCTATATGTTTTATTGGTTATTCAAGTATGGTTATATTCGACATTGAACTGTCAATATGCTGCCTATCTCTTTTTCACTCAGCGAAGTGTAAGTCTAAATGTCATTCATAAATGAAACAGATAATAGAAATTGTTTCGTATTCTGGTAAACATTTTTAAGATGACGTCATTTAACCCCGCCTTGCGGCCGATTCCGCCATTTATTGTTTCAGATTTGCTGTTATAAAAAGTCGTTTGATATTTCCAATTCATTAGAAAGTACGAAGACGACTAAGTGTTGTGCCTAAAAATATAGTCAAAAATCACGCGAACTATCATTTAATATGTGAGTGATTTAGTTTTTGCTGTAAATATAATGTAAAAACGTTTATATCTTTTGCGACAGTAAGTAGATGGATGTAATTATGTACCCTAAACCTTTAATTCATATTATTTAATTACTTCTTATCATTCTTTGCGTATCTATAAAATTTTGTTGTTCGTAAATAGTGATGTTACATTGCTAACAATAAATTCTTTCAAGAACATACTTTATTAAGGTTTTTCTTGATTTATTCTGTCGTATTATGTGAAAAAATGTTGCGTTATGCATTGCATTATTTCGGTGTCATGGGTCTGAACAGTGAGCATAAATGATTAACTAAATTATACGGAAACGGAGTTACATTCATGTTAGGTAGGATGTACGGTAGCTACATAATAAAAGTGCAGCAAAGCAACAAAGATTAGATGAAGTACAATCTAGCGCCTGTAAGACATCTCTCTGTAGGCAAACGTGCATATACCTCAGAGACTATGGACATTATTACTTGACTTTATTATATTATATTGTATATATTTTACACCCAAACAGCTATCTTTCAGCTTCTGTAAACAGCTGTCGAGATACAGTATGAACAGCCAGGAAGACATGACCGCTGCCGGGAACAAAGTCAATGGTGCCCTGACTGCGTTAGTCAAAAGGCAAGGCGTAGTGAAGAGTGCACGCCTTGCAATACATAACGCAGTGTTGGTACCGACTTTGTTATATGGCAGCGAAACCTGGGTATGCCAGAAGAAGCATAAAAGCAAGTTGAATGCAGTGGAGATGCGATCTCTTCGTAAAATGTGCGGCGTTACCATGGCCGACCGAAAGCGAAACGAAGAGATTCGCAATATGGCAGGTTTGAAAGATGACCTTATCATAAAAATTGATAAGGGCGTGCTTCGATGGTTTGGGCACGTTGAGCGAATGAGTGAAGACCGAATGGTGAAGAAAATATATAGCGCGAAAGTAAATATTAAAAGGTGTCGAGGTAGACCGAGACTAACTTTCGAAGACCATGTGAGCAAATTGCTTGAAGTGGAGAGGGTCAAGAGTACTCGGATACCTAGACGTGCTTGTATGAAGAAGATAATGAATCTGAAAGAAGCGAAAGAGGTATGTAAGGATCGTGACACTTGGCGATCTGTTCTCTCTGACTACCCCGTCAGGGATTGTGCGTGAAGATAAGTAAGTAAAATATTGTATATATTGGCCCATCTGTGCCTACTAATAATGCAATATACATAAATATTAAGCATATTTTTATCTATAATTTACCTTAAGTCACCTTTTATAACAACCATGATGTTGTTTAATTTGTAATATTATTTGCAGCTTCATAGATCTAAATCATTATTTTCTGTTCTATAATTTTTAGTTTGCCAAAGTAGTTTGAAAGAACTAAAGAAGAAAGCTGTTTAATAACGTAATATTTTAATAAAATACTTATCTTGTTATATATAAGATAAGTATTTTATTAAAATATTACGTTATTAAACTGTTTTCTATTGTTATTGTTATATATAAGATAAGTATTTTATTAAAATATCACGTTATTGAACTGCTTTCTATTGCTAACAAAAATTTAAATTTATTTATTTTCCTACTCCATCCATCCATTACATTCTAAAATTTCATTGCTGTACCTAGGTCTCTATTATAGATTACCTCATAGGGCATTTTGCCACAGCTACCCCGCTTGGCAAGCGGTTCAGCATCCGCAGATTTTTATTATTTTGTGTCTACTTCACTTGGTCTTTCTTGCTTTTGTTGCCAAAATCCAGAAATCACCCATGCTTAGTCAGGGTGGATATAAAATAAAAAATATTTCGCGGCAAATAATTTATTTGATTGATAATTTGTAACCACAAGTGCATCGTAAAGTATAATAATATTCAAATCACAGCGATTCTAAAGTAGTTTTTACTTCAAAAGATATTAGCTTAACCGGCCACACGAAACTGGTGCACAAGCCAGAATAGTAGAAAAAAATGGTGGGGGTGCTACTAGCTCAAAAAGAGAACTCCGTCCTGTTTAGCCAGCCTGGCTTTAGATAGTAATTTATTAGCCCAGAAGTAAAGCTTATTCTGTATAATATGAAGTCAGAGCAACTAGCTTGCCAACCTACAACTTACAAGCACGAGTTGCTATCTGTGCATTAAGTATCAAAATCGTCTTCAAACTATTATTTAAACGATAAAACTGGAGCAGCAATCATCTGGCGGTTAAATTCACGCACAGAATATCATAATAGAATCAGAATATCAATTCACAAATTCATTCATATTCTCCTAGCCTCCCTAATCGTTAGAGAAAATATAATTTTGCATATTTAAAAATAAATAAAAATACATATAGGTGTTACTAAATTTTAAAAGTTGATTGACTTCACATCACTAAAAAATGGGCGGAGCTTACAGCCTCCGCCATTTATTGTTTCAATTTGACACGATTTTTTGTAGCCTTGCCATCTCCTCTATTTTCTAGGCGCAAAGTGTTGTTAAGATTCGTTAATTAACGCAGGCAAAGGTCTAACATCATACTATATGCTGATGCGTCACATTGCAGTTTCTGGGAGATTTTTACGACAGCTTAACCCATCAGACGGTTGATGTTAATAATATACCAATGTCCCTAAGCGGATAGAGAAGTCTGAGATTTCTATTACCATCAAATCACTTGTTCCATCGTTTCCACTTATTGTTCACACGTGCAGACACTCAAAATCGCTTCGCTTTTGCGTATCAAAATCTATTCCAAACCATTATTTTTACGATAAGATAGGAGCATCAATCCAAAACTCACAGATTGATATCCTCGCTAACAGATCAGCAGTTTAATAGCCAAACCGACGGTTAGGTATGACTTTGTGAACTAAGACTATAGTTTTGAATATTATGGTTTTCTAATCTAAAATAATATTATAAAGAAAAGATTTGTTTTTGTTTGTAATGGATGAACTCTAAAACTACTAGTTCGATTTTGAAAATTAATCCAAGCGCAACGACACTATAAAAGTTTTGTTTTTAAAGAGGTGACTGTAAAATTAGCCTGATTGATCTCTTAAATATTTAATACTTTAGTATTCAATGCGCAAGCTCACGCAACTAGTGTTTTGCGAAATGTATAATATATTTAGTGCTTCTATACTAAACCACAATATGGAATATTGTTCTGCTCGGCGGGGGCTGCCCAACGGAGCAGTTTCGGCTACCTGTTTTTTTTAAATACATTAATCGTGAATCACCCTGAACTCTCGACATGTTTTTATAAATATGTCGAGAAATTGAAACATTGCAATAAATACTTTGTGCATCCTGGACTAAACCTCTTTAGTAATTTACATATTATTTTCTTAAAAATCTAATACTTACTGACATTGTTACAAAGAGTATGTTTTTTCTTTGTGGTTTATAATGCAAATGGAGTATTTTGTATTGTGAAAACTCATTTGATCTCAATTGTTTATGATGATATTTCCGCCAGAGTTGAAGACGCATGCTCAAAAAGTATGTTCTTTGTATAAAACAGGATTGAGGATGATAGAATCTTATTATGTTATAAGGTACGGAAATGATAAAATTGTTTAAAGCATTTACGCATTTCCTTTTCCATCTTCCATATATTATCCATCCACCTACTACAACCTTTAATAATACACTGGTGAACATAGATCTAATCTATACTAGCAGTTTAGTGGCGGGTTGGCAAGCACAGTTCTTTTATTACATTAATTTGACATCAGGAAGATGCTGTTGCACCTATCTCCTGTTTCATTTTTCCCTCTATCGCCTTTTCGTCGCCCCGGGACGCTATGTGGTAATGGATATTCTTACACCGCTACTATACGGTAGTAAGTTATTGTTATAATATCTATTACTCTCATCCCTTCGAATCGTTACCGGTGGGAATCACTCATAGAACAATGAGTAATGCTCACGCAACTACTTAGCATGTTCTTTAATTATGATTACGATTTGTAACCTAAAATAAGAAGCTAATATAAAAAAGACTATTTAAAAGGAAAAGAGCTCTTACATTCGATTTCGATACTGATATATTTACAAAGCACCCAAGTCAAAAATCAAAACAAAGTCAAACAGGATTCTCACAAAACTCTTGACAATCGTCCAGAGTCTTGTGAGAATAATAACCAAATAAGTCTTTATTTGAGGATTTTTAAAATATTTATAAAAATAAAATGTCTGCAAATTCAAAACTAATCACTATCTGTTATATTGTAAATTGTGTCTTTCAATAGCAAAAATCAATAACAAGATCAGAAATAACAAACCACAAAATCGAAACACATGGAGTTTTGTAACACCTAGGACGCATTTCAAGCACAAAGAAACTTGAATTCAAAAATTGGCATGCGAAACGCTAAAAGCACCAGAACGTTTACGTGGTAAAGCCGCTACGCTGGAGTGATTACGGCTGCATTATGAATGGCACGACTCAACAGGGAAAAAACACATTAATAACAAAATATTATGCTGCTGTGTGATGTAGTATCATCATCATCATCATTAAAGCCCTTCACAAGTCCACTGCTGAACATAGGCCTCCCACAAGGAATGCCACAAAGCAAGTACTCGTAGTAGGTACTCGTAGGAAGGTTTGGTACTCTGGTTCTGTACTCGGATAGCCATCGCAACCCTACTGTACCTACAAAAACTTCAGCACTTCGATATATAGACAGTCAATTTGGCACCGCAGTAGGGACTTTAGCACCGCCCAATTTTTGACGGAATCAAAGGCTTTCTCATAGTCAACATACGCAAGGCAAAGTGATAGATTATACTATTCGGTTTTCTGTACAATTTGCTGAAATCGGTTAAGAATCGATAAGTCCTTTTTAATGCACAGTAGATCAGATTTCTAGGCCTGATTTTCTGTTTCTAACAGTTAGTTCCTAAAATATATTTGAAGTATATTCACTTGTGGCTAAGATATCACTTTATATGTTTTAGCGTATTTTTGAATCGAGGATAGCGGGGATGGTAAGTGACGACACCCGGAGAGTTCTTTTACTGTGAAAGTAGAAGTTTAAAGTTATTATTAAAGTTATTTTTACTGTGAAAGGAGCATTCTCCATCTTAGTCCTTAGGTTTGTCAACGCATTTTGATTCTTAGTCGAGGGTTAGAGGGTTGAATTGTGTATGGCCTACAGCATCCATTCACAATCAGTTAGACCGTGTACTCGTCTGGTAGCTTAATTTCTGTAAAAATCCTAGTGATAGTGAGAGAAAAAAAGATGAAGAAAGAAATAGACATAAATAACATAGCAGACACATTATTTATAAATGAAAATATAAATCTCTTGCAATTGCAGTCGTGAAATCCAGCTCCAACACAAGCATTAAAATGATATTTTTTATTTATGAATGATGTACCTATTAAAATAATATTATTTTGTTAGGCCTGTAATTCGTTATCATCAAGTTCTTTTAAGGAAGCGCTTCGATGATAAAAAATGCATTTGTGATCCTAAAGAACAACGTAAACTTCTATGGCTTGGCGAACATGAAGCATTTATGAAGAAACATCCACTACCACTTGCAAAGTGTAAGTAATTTTCTGATAGTTTGTTGAACATAACAATGTATTATGTCGATCAGTATTTAATAATATATCGCACTCATATTCGTTGCTTTTATTATATGTATCTTTTAGATTATCACTAGACGTCTCTTCCGTTCTTTATGTCTCATAAAATTATAATTTTAAAATATTGGTTATAGTCATTTGTGTAATGTTACAGTAACAGCCTCTTTTAGTCTACTTCTGAACATAGTCCTCCCCATGTTTGCCTCATGGGGGATATTTGCCATAGTTGCAACGCTTGGCAAGCGGGCTGCAGTTTTTTTTTGTCGTTATTAGGAAGACGCTGCTGCTCTTACGACACTCACGAGATGATATACCTCCACTTCACGGTGTAAACTTAAAAATATCTAATGTGACAATACCACTTTATTATAAAATATTATAAAAAACATTAAGAAAACATTTTTATTAACAAAATTAGTGGTTAATCCATGTGAAATAATTAATTTTGTTGCATGCTTGCAGTTCCGAAATCTGTTGGACGTGCTGGCGGTGTAGCATTTGAACGCGTTGTTCAACCCCCGGACTGGGTTTTGGATTATTGGCATCCATTAGAGAAAGCGCAATATCCTGAATATTTCAAAACTAGGGAATGTAGAAAATGCGAGTATATACAAAAATGGCAAGCAGGAATTTTATAATTATGTTGATATTATTTTAATAGAGTCTGCTTGTGATTAAAATAAGTTTGACATTGTAATTATGTGTTCTTTATTTTGTTATAAATGAAAGCGCGCCATTTTGTGGGTGTGGTAATAGTTATTTAGACTGAGCAAAAGCTCGCGACTTCATGTTTCCCTTTGAACCCTCCAAAACATTTAAAAATGGTTAAAATAATTAAGTGGATTTTCATACATAAAAGTGCAAACTTGAGCAATTTTGATTAATATATTACTTTTAATTAATTTTAAGTAATATATTACTCAAAATCTATTGTTACTGTGTAACAAGGTACTTGTACTGTGCACTGGAACGGTACACCGACTGATCGGCTAGGTTAGGTAAAAAACGTATGTTTCAAAAATAATAAATTCAATGGTAATTTCACTTTAATTACGATAATTCGAGTATATGGACATTTATCTGATAGTTCTTTTTTTTTTAAATATGCAAGTTGGTTGTGTACCTATGACTACTTTAATTATTACAAGAAAAAATATATATAAATAAATATTTTAATTTTACCAATGAGAGCTGATAATCTTCGGCACACCAGGTGTCGCTAGTTGACAATGAGGCAAAGTTTTTGTTACACAATGTCATTTAATTGAGAAGTCAGTTTAAAAAAAAAGTTAATGAGTTTCTAGAGCATTTTATTAATACACAAAACAATCCCTCAGTGGTTTGCTCTTTAATTTTTTGCACACTTTTCTTTTAATTTTTATATTTTTATAAATATCTGTGGTTGGTTTTTTTTAATCTAAGTAATATAAGATATACTAATAATGGTATGGGCGACAGGCTTTGTCTGAACCATACCGGCCCGTCAGGGTACATGTGTTCTGTGCATACCGGTTAGAGTGCTGGGTGAGACACATGTGAGACAGGGTGGGCTAAGCTCACCTAGTCTCTTTAATCTTTATATAAATAGACTTATTGAGGCGCTTAGTGGCATACATGTCGAATGTCATATAGATGGAATGTGTGTAAACAACCTGAGTTATGCAGACGACATGGTGCTTCTGAGTGCATCAGTATGTGGGTTAAGAAAATTTTTAAGTGTTTGTGAGGCTGTTTAAGAGTTATTTACGTGGTAGAGCCATGCTGCAGCTATATTAATAGTATAGTTGTAGCACGAATGGGTCGGCTCGACCGGGGAAGGACCACACTCTCACAGAATACCAGCGTAAAATAGCAGCTTAATGCTGCTGTGTTTCGCATGGTGAGTGAAGAGAACCGGAGACCCACTTTACTAGAAAAGAGGCATTCTATCTTAGTTCTCACGGCTGACAACGCATCTGCATTTTAATTCGCAAACAAAGATAGATGTAGATGTCTATGGGCCACTGTAACCACTTACCATCAGGTGGACTTTGTGCTCGTTTGTCACCCTTATTCTATAAAAAAAGGCATTTGCGGTTGAACATGGGCTGAAGTACAATGTACAAAAAAGTCAGTATATGATCTTTGGGGCCGGACGGGACCGTACGAATAATGTGCCTCCTATTAAATTAAACAATACACCATTAACTAGGGTAGACTCTTTTAAATATTTAAGTCATATGGTTACGTCCGACCTCAAGAATAATACTTACATGGAAAGGGAACGTAGGGCTATGTCAGTTCGAGCAAATATGATTGCTCGCAGGTTCGCGCGATGCTCAAGGGATGTTAAACTCACTCTATTTAGAGCGTTTTGCACATCTCTTTACACGTGCAGCCTATGGAGGGACTACACGCAACGGGCCTATGGAGCCCTTCGGATCCAATATAACAACGCGTTCCGGGTGCCGATAGGGCTCTCCCGTCGCTGCAGTGCATCAGCGATGTTTGCTCAAGCTCATGTAGATTGTTTTTACGCAACTATGCGTAAAAGAGCTGCATCTCTGGTGCGCAGGGTTAGGGCCAGCCCCAACGGTATTCTAAAAATGATAAGTGACAGAGTGTACTGTCCCTATCTGCAACACTGTTGTACGATGCATTTGCCCAGCAACTAATTATAAATATATAATAATAATAATAATTTTAATGCATGTATCCCAATGTTAATATAATAATAGAGTATTTAATAGTACAGAAAAAAACATTAACTTTTACATTTTTCGAACAAATTAACTTCTCCGCTATGAAATCTGCCAAATATTATACCTCAATTTTAAGTGGCGCCGTCCTGGTGGCAGAAAGATTCATGGGTGCCCTCAATATCTGACTTCAATAAAACCGGTATTCGACCGAATAGGACAAAAGTAGCCGAATAGTCGTTGCAAGTCTAATAATTTCTTATTACTTGACAATCATCATTATCATCAACATCATTACAGCCTTTCACTCATCTTACAGTCCACTGTCCTGAGCCACCTGCATCCAACTCGACAATGGCGAAAGTATAATCGCACGAGTCCAAAACCAAAGAAAAAAGGTTAATGTTTCGCGATTGTAAAATGTCAATGTCAAATTATCAAAGCTGTCAAAAAAGTGTCAATTTCAGGGTTCCCAGCTTAGGGGGTTTCTCCCGAAATTTAGGGGGTAAATAAGTGGGATGGGACTTTTTAAGAGGCTATATTATTAGAGGTATTTTTAAGGACTTTTAAATTTTTCCACTTTAGCTGATTTTCCGTTTAGAAGTTTACGATGATTGCGGCGAAGCTGGCTGTAAACCTTTTGAAAATGTAGCAAAATTAGGGTTGTATGTTGTGCATTAATTATTATGGTTGCAATTTCTTATTATCTATTGAAATGCTACCACATGTGATGATGATCTGTTTCAGATTGCAACTAATTGCGCATCATTTATAACATTTGATCCGTTTACTAAAATGAATGTATATTTAATATCCAAATGTATGATTTTAATAAGTCGGAACGAAGATACGAAAACGGAAGGAAGAAAACGAAATAATATTTGAAATATTAAATATTTTATGTAATATTTTATATAACAACGTCAGCGACAGCGAAGCGATAGGGTCATCACCATCTTGGTTCAGTGGTAAAGGGCCCATTTCATAGTTGGAGTTAAATTATAACACGAACTGTAAATATAACCTCACTTTTAATCGGATAAACTAAATAGACAATAACAGGTGGTAATAATTTAACTAGGCAAACCGACAGTTTCGTTTTTGAAGAAGTGACTTGGTCCACGTTTATATGCGAATTGCCCGTTCGACAATCCCCACCTTCCAAAACGACTGTCTCCACTTGCTGCCATTACAAACTAACGTCACGGCGTTTGACCCACTACTACATTAACCAATTAAGCAACTTTTATTAAAATGATATCGTTATCTGTGACATTTGTATAAAGAACATTCATTACAAATAGGGATGAATCGTCGACGTATTTGTCACTAACGAAACTAGACCGTCCATTTTCGTTCATCAACTAGTCGATCAACTAGTTTACGCGTCAACTTGGTTTTGCAGACGTTTAAATTTAAACTTCGCGATGTTGTCTATTGTTCGACATAGACGACATACGTAGACTGTAGACTAGTGTACCGTCATGATGTATTAAGTAGTCTATCATTAAGTCGCTCTTCTCTTTTGCACACGTGTATGTTCACGTTTCACTAGACGGCATCCTTTTCTTCACCTAACACAATAATAAACTGCAATTTATACTCTTACGCTGTCTACATTTAGATGTCATTTCAACGAACATAATATGAACTTATATTATCTGACCACGGTCTCGCGTCGGTCGTCGCGTTACTAGTCGAAATGAACGTTATGGAGTTTCAATTTAGCCGTCTACGGATTCGACTAATCCATTGATTGTTCGTAAACCGTCTACTCATTCACAGTACGTCGACGGTCGAATTAAGGTGAAATCGCCAGGGTAACCCGTGAAATTCAAATTTTTTACGTTTTTTGCAATTTGTAGGTCAGTGTCAGGTTATATGTATTTATTAGTACAATTAAAAATACTTAAAAAAAATATCATTCATTTCATTAGTTATGCTTACTTCTATTCATCGGATAAGAAAAAATACATATATAAAATAAAATATTATAAAGAGGAAAGATTTGTTTGTTTGTTTGAAATGAATAGGCTCCGAAACTACTGGACCGATTTGAAAAATTCTTTCACAATTAGAATCCTACATTATCCCTGATGAACATAGGCTATATAATATTTTCAAAAAAGTTAGGGATCCGTATGAAAAAACTTCGTTAATGTAACCCAAGGTGTGAAAAAAATACAAAAAAGAATCCTTATATCGCGTACACTGCGGAAACTATTGATAATAGAGCAAAGTAATGTACTTCAGTTTATAGAGGATATCAATATCTACAAAAAAGCCTGCGATACCATATGTTTAGCTATTACAGTTATGTCACAATAACTACTTTTTCATGTTAAGATATGAAATAGTACGTTGGTACAAACTAGGCCACATTATTCGTATCAGTACCTGTACCATGCAAAACCACCAATTTTAGTAACATATTTCACTTTTTAAATCTTTGTTAATTCAGCAAACGTCCGTCGTGATATACGCGGGTGAAACCGCGAGGCACAGCTAGTATAAAATAAAAACAATTGACTGTAGCTTATAAAAAACTCGTTTTTATTGCTTATTTTGGGTAAAATTTCATATAGTAGGCAATACCAACCCGCCATTGCATGTTTATGTGTCTATCTTTATCTAATCTTAGCGACGGTATTGCTTCCGCGACTTGTGCAAGTGAGACAGATATATGTTTACTTAAAAAGCATTAGTAGTTTCAAAGCTACGTTGTCTCGGTTAGATAGTGGTTTCACTTTTTTTCGACGCGCGGTAATGTGGTTTGCTCCTCTAGTCTTGTATAACTCAATGAATGAACGCCCATCGCTAATTACAAAGAATTGTACTTATTTTTAGGGGACTTCCATGTAAATATGGTGATTTTAGGGGTATTTGACATAACCTTTAGGGGTAAATAATAAATATTTTTTGGAGTTGGTAGCACTGGTTAATCTGTCAAGTCCTCATGTCCTATTCCCATGATTGATGTTTGTATTATTTTTATTTTAAATAAAAATTAACCAGTTACTCATACTATAAAAGATTCAAGAAATTTAATACTTAACTCTTTATAAAACATATTTTGAAATGGGCGAGAAAGTTACAGCTGAAACTAAGAAGGTTATGACCGATGAGGAGCGATTGGAACTGTGTCAGAAGTTAGATCAGGAACTTGACGATTTTATAAACAGCTTAGAAAGGAAAAGATACACAGAGGGATGGCCGGAAGATCGATGGGAGGTAAATTCAATTTCTCCTATGTAAAGTTTATCTATATCCAGTACATAAAAATATACATACACATATAATATGACCGAGACAAAAATGTCATTTTGTGTGTTAGTCCTTTTTGAAAATTATAAATTTACGTTTCATAATTGGAACCAACCCTAATACCATATTAGATGTTATAAGTTACAAAGTGACATGTTTATGTCTCAGCACATTCGTCACCCACATGTCTCTACAGCATTCGATTAGTATCTGTGATTTGTTACAGCAGGAAGTGGCTTCACTTTCTTCGCGCCTGTGGTGTTTTAAAAACATTAGGCAAACATGTACCTATGTTACCTAGCACCATACCTATTTTTACTCCCTTAATCATTTTTGACACAAAAATAGATAATGTACAGACACCTATAATTTATATTTTTATTATATACATACATGTTTTACTCAACACAAGCTTTCTCATTTCTGACAGGGTTTTGTAGTAGTAAAGAGGCTGCCTAGATTTTCATCTTATTGCTTGTTGGTGGATTTCATTCTCAGATATTATGCAATTTCCCTATCAGTGTTCATTACTTAGCATGTCACAAATTGGCTCTTCTAATTACATTTATGATGAAGACAATAAAAAAAAATCGCTACTATATCTTAAATTATAATTTGGTAAAAAGTGAAGCAAAGTTAATAAAGTAATAACTTTTTGCCATAATGTTAGTAATGAAAATATTTTTTTTTAAAGAGTAAAATATGTAGAGTTCAACAAGTCTTTTCGAAATATTTTCATTTCACAGATATGTAGTTTCATTCACCACTTAGCAAGTAGTAAATTTGCACTTTAAACTTACAATTATTAATTTTATTGATGCTGGTGGTGACCAAGCCTGTTTCGCTCACATACTGTAAAATTAAAGGTGAAGGAGAATTAGCACCTGAGCTACCATGGCTATACTAATGTGGGTATTTATATAATAAAGCAGAAGAGTTTGTTTGTTTTTTTGTTTGTTTAAACGCGCTAATCTCTGGAACTACCAGTCTGATTTGAAAAATTCTTTTTGTATGTTATAGCTAGATTCATGTGAAATAGTATAGGCTATCTAGCATTAAGCTGTATTACTCAGCTAGCCTTAAATATGGATATTTGTTAAGCAAGTCAGAAGAAAAAGCACTACCGAAATGATTTATCCACTTACGCTGGTGTTATCGTTAGGGATACTTAAATACAATGTTCTAGAAAAATATAGACCTTTACTCCGTCTAAAAAAAGTCCGTGATACCATATGTATGAAATTTCTTATACATAAGCCATAATTAGGTAATTTGTGAAAAAAAATATTGAAAATTAAAAAGTGATTTATGAGCGTTATTATTAGGCATGGCCTATTTATCCTTACAAACGAAAGTTATTTCATCATCAAGACAATTTTATGAAGATTAACTTAGTTCTTTATACCATGTTATTTGGACGCATAGTTCAGAGATAATGTGAAATTAAAATAATTCAGTACTTGACTGGGCGTGCAAACGAAGCATAAAACTTAGCCGCCTGGTGAGAACTGCGAGAAGCCAGTATTGAAAGCTTCTATGAGTGAGGTTAGTTCAATCATTATAGCTAAAATAAATTAAAAATTAATTGAGTACTTTTATGACAATGATTAGTTACATCTTTATTTCTGAACTCTTTCTTTTCACATTGCTATGGTATTTTGAAAATTTAATTAATTAATAAATATAAGAGTTTGATCATCATGAATCATAGCGTCGAATTTAGGGAATATGTAAAAAAATATTCAAAAATATTTAAAAGAGTGTGCTCCATAGCCAAGTCTTTGCATTTGAGCAACAAAATTAAGACGGCTTCCAATAAAATTAAAATGACATGGAGTATAATTAATAGCGAAACTGGTAAGATCAACTCTCGCAATTCAAATTACCAGTTAAGTGTAAACAACAAATTAACTGTATCAGATCAGGACGTAGCAATGGTTTTTGAGAAATATTTTACTGATATTCCGATCTTGACCACTAAGTCACTGAATTCTTCTCCTGCCGTCGCCGAATCATTACTTAAACAAAATGTAAATGTGTGTACAAAGAATTTTACATTTCATAAAGTGTCATCAAAAGATATTGTAAAATATTTTAAAACTATTGATGTTAAGAAAACTGCGGATCTGTGGGGGATTTCCGTTAAAGTTATTGCGTCTATAATAGATACAATCGCGCCTCATTTAGCTATTATTTTTAATACTAGTATCGAATCTGGTGTGTTTCCTGATTTAATGAAGCATAGTAAAGTAATACCTTTATTTAAATCTGGTAGTACATTAGACCCCGCCAATTTTAGACCTATTTCTGTACTACCAACACTTAGTAAGATTTTTGAAAAAATTGTTCTTGTTCAAATGTTAAATTTTTTTAATATAAATAATTTACTTCATAAAAATCAATTTGGTTTCACAAGGGGTCGCTCGACAACTGATGCCGGTGTTGAGCTGATTAAATATATCTTTAATGCATGGGAGAACTCACAGGATGCTTTGGGTATATTTTGTGACCTATCCAAGGCCTTCGATTGTGTTCACCATGAAACATTAATCAGGAAACTTCAACACTACGGTGTAAGAAGTGATGCCCTTAAATTAATTATTTCATATTTAAGTAAGAGAACGCAAAAAGTTGTCATTAACAATATGAGCTCTTCCGGATCGATGGTACAAATGGGCGTGCCTCAAGGCTCAATTCTCGGCCCCTTTCTGTTTCTTGTATACATTAATGACTTACCTTACATAGTAGGGGATAACCATGATATAGTATTATTTGCAGATGACACTTCTTTAATTTTCAAATTAAGTCGACAGTTACTAAAATATGACGAAGTAAATAATGCTATCTCTAAATTAGTAAATTGGTTCGATGTTAATAATTTGCATTTAAATGGCACTAAAACAAAATGTATGAAATTCGTGACTCCAAATGTCAAACAATTAAATACTAATGTAATTTTAAATGGGGAGAAACTGAGTCTTGTAGATACCACCATTTTTCTTGGAATCACACTAGACGCGAAGCTTCAATGGAGCCCCCATATATCAAAACTAGCAAGCAGACTTAGTTCTGCAGCATATGCTGTAAAAAAGATTAGAAGTTTAACCAGTGTTGAAACAGCTAGGCTAGTTTACTTCAGCTACTTCCATAGCATAATGTCGTATGGTATTTTGCTATGGGGACACGCAGCTGACACTGAAATTATATTTGTTTTGCAGAAGAGGGCCATAAGAGCAATTTATGATTTAAAGCCTAAAGAGACGCTGCGACAAAAATTTAAGGAAATTAATATATTAACTTTGGCCTCTCAATACATTTATGAAAATGTAATGTACGTACACAAAAATAAAAGTAGTTTTACAAAAATAAGTGATATTCATTCTGTAAATACTAGGAACAGACACAAGCTAGTAGTACCAGTTACTCGACTCCATCGAGTCAGTAATTCATTCTTGGGGCGATGTATACGCTTTTACAACAAAATTCCAGAAAATATACAAAGTTTGACTTGTTCAAAGTTCAAAAACTTTATTAAACTAAGTTTGTATAAAAAGGGTTATTATAATATTAAGGAATTTATGGATGATAATAACCCCTGGAAATGAGATGATCGCTACCAAGCTATTTCTAATTTGTTGTGTTGTTAATTTGTGTAACATCATGATTGTAAGCTGTTATTTAAAAAAAAAAGTCCCGCTGGGTTTCTTGCTGGTTCTTCCCAGGACAGAGGTTTTTTCCGAACCAGTGGTAATCAAACAAAAGAGTGACTTTCAATAAGTATTATTTATAATCTATATTGAATAAAAAAGTTTCTGTTTCTGTTTCTGTTTCTGATGGCTCAAGAATCATTTCATGGCTACACACTTTTCATGTATCGTGTACGGTTTTCTTTAAAACTGGAAAAAACTGCACATCAGGACACTTTCTGGGATGTGGGGGGGGGGACGCTCAACCGGGAAGGGGAGGGAAAATGGATAAAACTTAACTTTGCTCTACACCATACATAATATGCCGACAGATAAAAGTACTCCATTAATTATGCCAATTTTTCCATACATTGCTATCAAATAAAATATTTAATTGCAACTATAAAATGCTTGAACTAGGGCATGTCGCGCATCTTTGACACGTGATGACGCGGGTGAAACTGCGGGGCACAGCTAGTGTGGGTATATTATCAATCAGTTTAAATATATTCAAATAAAAAATAAAAGGAAATGAATGAAATTAATGATATGTTGTGTAAATAAAATACAGTTTATAATTTACAATTCAAATTTCCAGAATGATAATATTTATTATTCTACTGTTATTTGTATTTATATAACTAACAATGACAATAAAATAAAACTTATTCTCTTGTAACACTATAAAGACATTGAGGGAAAAAAGGTCTTCACAGTTTTTATGGATGCACCTTCTGTTTTAAGAAATTAAAACTTTGACCTATTTATTCTACAATCTTACTATGAACATTGCAAGTGAATCTGAAATCATGCTCATTATTGTAAGAACACATGCTCACACACACATATGCATCTAAAATTAATCAACATGTTGTTAGGGGGCTGTGATGTGGCCAGGACTTTGAAAGAGCTGATAAAGAAAGAAGCAAGAAGATGCGTGGTAGAGCCATGCTGAAGCTATATTAGTATAGTTGTAGCACGAATGGGTCAGCTCGACCGGGGAAGGGCCACACTCTCACAGAATACCAGTGTAAAATAGCTGCTTAATGCTCCTGTGTTTCATATGGTGAATGTAGACAACCGGAGACCACTTTTACTGGAAATAAGGCATTCCATCTTAGTCCTGATGGGTGACAACGCATCTGCATTTTGATTTGTAGTGGAGGATAGATGTAGATGTCAGGTGAACTGTTTACCTGTTTGTCACCCCTACCGTATAAAAAAAGAAAGATGTTTGCATAAGTGCTCATCAAATGTTGAGCATTGTTTTGGCACCACTTGTAATGTGAAGTATGCAAGTACTCTTCTTAGTTTGTGGTGCGAACTTGCAATCTGTTCTTTGTAGGAAGAAATGGACAAGCATCCATTCTTCATGAAGTCCAATCCAGATGCAACAGAAATGTCACCGTTAGCCGAAGGTCTAGCAAAACTAAAGTATGATCCGGAAGAGAACACACCTCTAGAATTAGCCTCTAGTTATAAAGAAGATGGCAACTTTAATTTTAAGCATAAAAATTATCGGTTGGCAATTTTAGGGTGAGTATTATTTTTCGAAAAGTCCTCATATTTTTATTTGAAAAGCTAAAATACTGTAAACTTATTACTAAGCTGAATACTGAGCTTTAGTTTTTTAGTTTAATTTAATCACCTACTTTTCCGCCTGGGAATCCGTCTGGCTAGGTACCATACTCTTAACTATTTTTGCTGCCAAATAACTGTCTTGGCTGTGTTCGGATGTGTGTCTGAAGGGTATAGGGCACCAGTATAATTACAGGCATTCAGTTCCCTAGCTTGGACAAATCTAGACGTGGGCTATGTCGCATGATCGAGGCCTTTTTATTTATATCGGTTACTCTGGTTCTACTGCGGATATCCTCATTTCTAAGTTTATCACGCAGAGAAACCCCGAGCATAGCTCTCTCTGGGGACTGCAGCACCGCCCAAATTTCGACGGAATCAAAGGCTTTCTCATAGTCCACATACGCCAGACATAGTGGCAAATTGTACTCCTCGGACCTCTGTACAATTTGCCGAAGGGTATGTATGTGGTCTATGTACTAAAGCCCTTTCGGAAACCGGCTTGTTCGGGAGGCTGGAAGTCTGCGCGCGAGACGATTCGTAATGATTCTCGCAAACAGCACGTAGACGCGGCTCAGAAGGGAAATCGTTGTCATCTTTCTTGAAGAACAAGACCACCGCACTTCTGCTCCACGCCTCCGGTGTAATGCCACCGTGGAGGACGGAATTAAAAAGCTTCTGAACGACTTCAAGTACCGGTTTTCCACCCGCTTTCAGAAGCTCCGCTGTAATTCCATCCTCGCCTGGGGCCTTGCCGTTTCTAAGGTGCTGGAGAGCCATTCTAATCTCGCTCAGACCGACGTCAGGGATAACTTCGAAATAGTGTCGGATAAGACTCGCTCTTGGATCGTTATTCACACTTGCGTGTGGCTCCAACGATGACGTGTACAGCTGCCCATAGAACCTCTCCATCTCACTCAAAATCTCAGGTGCCCCGGAAACGATGCTGCCACACTCGGTCTTCAGCTTTGACAGTTGGCTCTTACTGGCAGACAGATCTCTGGCAAAGACTTTGGAGCCTTGGTTCCGCTCGATCGCTTCTTCAATACCAGCTGTATTGAAGTTGCGTAAGTCCCGCCGCATGCATTTGGAGATCTGTCTGTTCAGTTGCCTGTATGCTGTCAAATCTGTTGAAGAATGTAGCTTCATCTCCCGTCTAACAGCCATGAGATTGAAAGTGTGATCGGAGAGTTTTTGTGTTCTTCTGCGGCGGTTCTTGCAGAACTTAGCTCCAACCGCATGGACAGTTTCACGAGCTTGTCATTCATATCGTCCACTTCATTGCAGTCTTCTAGGCACTGAAAACGGTTTTTTAACTCGAGCTGAAAGGTTTCGGGACTTTGGAACAGAGTACGAGGGGGACGGAGCGTTGGCTTCATTAGACGACACCTCTCCAACTCAACGTTTAGGTTCAGTGTGCCTCTAAACATTCGGTGATCGGTACCAGTTTTCACCCTCGCGATCACGGAGACATCACTGAACATTTGTCGTCTGGTTGTCATAATGAAGTCAATCTCATTTTTTGTGGAACCGTCAGGGCTCGACCAGGTCCACTTCCTGTGGGGCCGCTTCTGGAAGAAAGAGTTCATCATAAAGAGTCCCTCTTTCTTCATGAAGTCGGCCAGCTGCTGGCCCCTTGGGTTCCGTTGCCCTATTCCAAATTTCCCTACTTTCAGCTCGCCGTTTTCTCATGTGCCTAGTTTTGCATTGAAGTCTCCCATTAACACCGTATATTGGGTTTTGGAGGAATGCATGGCTCTAGAGATATCCTCATACATTTCCTCCACCTCCTTATCGGGGTTGTGACGAGGTTGGTGCGTAAACCTGTATGACCTTCAGCGAATACCGTTTGGTGATTCTGAGTATAAGGTACGCAATCCTCGTCGACACACTCCCGATCTTTATAACGTTGTTAACGAGAGACTTGTGGACGATAAATCCGACACCTCCTTGGGACAGATGGTCGCCCTTCCGGTGATAGAGCAAGTTGCCGGATTCGAGGATTACAGTGTCCTCCCCCTCTCTTCGGACTTCGGATAATCCTATAATATGCCAGCGTAACTTGTCTATCTCTTCTTCCAGCTCCACGACCTTCTCGTCAGTCCTCAGGTTGCGTGCGTTGTATGTTGCCAGGTCGAGTCGTCTTAGGTGGCAACCGAACCTCCACCGGAGATTCTTAGCACCTCCTGCCCCGCCGTTACCATGATCGCCACCGTAGCCAGGAATAGCGGAGCTGCTGGGGACTGGGGGCCGTTTCTTTGTTACTCTCAACATAGGGGGGTATTTACCATAGCTGCCACGCTTGGCGAGCGGGTTGGCAACCGCAGTTCTTTTATTGTAAGTTTGTTGTTATCAGGAAGATGCTGCTGCCCATCTCCTGCCTGTTTCCCTTTGTTTTACGACACCCACGGGAAGATATGGGGTAGTGGATATTCTTAACTGCCACTACACGGCGAGTCTATATAATTTGCTGACCGTTATTTTCAATAATTACAAATGACGGTGGAGAAATTGAGGCACTGAAACTAGGTTGATTGGTGTACTGCCCTTCGCCAGTGCTTCTTTATGACTATGTTTGGCCACGTACTGCACTACAGGTGTGGGCTAAATGGGCAAAACTAAACCTAGAGACCATTCCACATTACTATATTCCCCAGATCTTGCTCTAATAGACTGCTCATTTTTCACATTTTTTTGATAAGCAAGGATATTAATTCCAAAGTAGCAGTAAAACACTCCTTTTAAGGGTTTACCGATTTTCGCTAAGCAGACTTCTATAGCAAAGACATCAACAAGCTGTCCATAAGATTGCTAGAATGAGTTAATAGTTCAGGAAAATATTTTGGTTAATTAAAGATACCGTGTTTCACGTGCTCGGCGATGAAGCAAGACATCGTGAGGAAACCAGCATGTCTAAGAAAAAAAAATATTTTGAAGACATCTAAAGTCCGCCAACACGCATTGGGGCAGTGCGGCGGAAACTTCCTTGCCCTAAAACCCTCTCAAACTCAAAAGTGGTCCTCCCTGCGCCCAGCAGGATGTGTATAAGCTGTAACTGTAACTTTACTTTAAACTTTTTATTTATTACGATTTTCTCTTTTCATATACACGGTGTAACATGGGGGGTGGATCATCAGTGGCTGGGGGGTGGAGGACCTCAATACCTATTTAACCCCCATATAGGTAATGTAATATTCAGTGGTTCAAAAGTTATTTGGAATTTACTAAAAAATAATTGTCAAAATCCGATTTTAGCCTAAACTTCGCAATTGTAGCCCAACTTATTAGGTTTGCGACCGTGATTTTTTTTATCAAACAAGATAAACGGAGGGTCTTTTGTACCTTTACATCAAACAGAGACTTGGATTTATAAAAATCCATATAAAAAAATTATAGTATTTTTTTTTCAAAATCTAATATTTCCATTAACTTTCTACGGTTCTGAAACAAATATTTCACAAACGATTTTAAAAATCCAAATAAAAAAATTATATTTTTTTTTGTTTTCGAAATCTAATGTTTGCATTAACTTTCTATGGTTCTAAAACAAATATTTCACATACGATTTTTTTCTACAACTTATCTTAAAAACTATTGGTTTTCATGAAGAATTAACCCTGAAAATTTCAATAGGCTAGTGCTGGAGCATCTAGTTGAAAAATTTACTTAAATAGTCCAAGTACCAAAACTCCCAGATTTTATAAGGCCTAAAACTATTTTAAAAACGTCAGTTACCGAGAAAATTAGAAATGCAGCTATCTGCGCTTCTTATCATGTAACATCTGGATTAGGTTAATAAGAAGAATGCTAGAAAAAAATATTATTTCTCGCTCTGGTACTGCTGTGGTTGGCTGATTAGGTAGTTTGGTAATTTTATGGCCATTCTTTTCTTAGAAGCACTTTTGAGTAAGGGGTATGACAATTGTAATTTCCTCCCTTAGTCGTTTATCGTCTGCCCCTCTGCTCCTTCCTGATCTACGTTTCTATCCGTGTTTTAACTTCATCCTCTGAATTCGGCTTGTTTATTGGACTTCGATACTCTCTATGTGATTTGGATTGTTGTTACCTCGGAACGAAGAATGCACGTTTATTGGACGATTATTAATAATAAGTATACCTGCGTTAATTTTGTCCATCATGCCTTATTCTCCTCGCGACTATGCAGAAATGTAGTATTGTTACGGCGCAGCCCGAGGAAACGCCCGAGCGGCTGCTAGGATGTACCGTGAGCAACTGATTAGAAGAGGTGGTCCACAACCTGAAGTATACCCTGACTACCGTGTTTTTTTACGTATCCAGAACGCGTACATGGAAAATCGCGTCCCCGGTTCTTCTCGGCCCGAAGGAGTTCCGAGAATCTACCCAGATCATATCAAACAAATTTTGGAAGAAGTACAAAGAGATTCATCAACAAGTACGAGAGCAATTGGCCGTCGCACAGGCCCATCGCACATGTCTGTGCACAAAACTTTTTTGACATCATAATGTGGACAGATGAGTCAACCTTTAGCCGGAGTGGAATATTTAATATGCATAATGACCACTCCTGAAGTTTTGAAATACACAATTTTCAATAATTAATTAATGAATTCAAAGTATTAATTAATGGGCAGTAGTATTCGACAAACAGCTGATCTGACCGTTCAATCTACCAGCCAGATAAAACGGCGACGCATACTTGCAATTTTTACAAAATAATTTGTATGAAATTTGGCAGGAAGTAAACTTGGCTGTACTGAGCTGCATGTACTTTCAATGCGATGGGGCGCCATGCAATGAATATTTTAATCAAATTTTTCCACGTAAACGGATAGGCCATGGCGTGCCAATAGCCTGGTCTCCAACGTTGCCAGACCTCAACCCCGTAGATCTCAAAAGAAGTTTTATAAAAAGATGCAGGCTATGTATCGTCAATAATGGAGCTCATTTTGAACATTTACTTTAAATAAGCGTGTCAAAAACAATAAATAATATTTTAACAGTACATATTCGTGTGTTTTATTGGACTCATTCCTGTCCTTTCGTATAGTAATCTCGTTATTCTACTTACTAGCGTAGCGTACGCTTAACAAAATAAACTTACGTTTTTAGTAGACTTTAAATTAAAGAAAAAATGTCGATTATTGACACATGGACTTAAAATTTTCAGGGTTAATTCTTCATAAAAACTAATAGTTTTTAAGATAGGTTGTAGAAAAAAATCGTATGTGATATATTTGTTTCAGAACCGTAGAAAGTTAATGGAAATATTAGATTTTGAAAACAAAAAAAAATACTATAATTTTTTATATGGATTTTTATAAATCCAAGTCTCTGTTTGATGTAAAGGTACAAAAGACCCTCTGTTTATCTAGTTTGTAAAAAAAATCACGATCGCAGATCTAATAGTTTGGCTGCAATTGCGAAGTTTAGGCTAAAATCGGATTTTGACAATTTTTTTTAGTAAATTCTAAATAACTTTTGAACCACTGAATATTGCATTACCTATATGGGGGGTTAAATCGATAGGTATTGAGGTTCTCCACCCCCTAGCTGCCGATGATCCACCCCTCATGTTACATCCTGTATATATTCCACAGATTCAAAAACATTTTTCATATTTCGTGATATGTTCAATAATATAATTTTTTCTATCAACAGTTATACCGAAGGAATCAAAGTAAGGTGCGATGACAAAGAAATAAATGCAAGCTTATATAATAATCGCGCAGCTTCGCACTGGCATTTAAAGAATTATAGGTCAGCATTGTTTGATAGCGAGAGAGCGTTATCTTTTAATCCAAACCACACAAAGGCGAGACTCAGAGCAGCTAAATCAGCACTGGAAGTAGCCAAATATGACGTATGCATAGAACACTGTCAGAAACTGTTGGAAGAGTCGAAGGATAAAGAAGTAGTGGAACTGCTCAATACGGCTAAAAAGAAGAAGGTGCTTCAAGAGCGCGATGAGAGGAAAAAGGATAGAATGATTTCTAAAAAAAATGAAGAAAAGGAAGCTGTTGTAAAAGCGATTGTAGAACGTGGCATCAGAATATCGAATTGTGACGACGCGGATGATATAGATTTGTCCAAATTGGAGCCAAGTTTGCCGGGAGCTCACGATGCAATAGTGCATATAGAAAATGGGATATTAAAATGGCCGGTCCTGTTTTTATATCCCGAATACCAAATGACGGATTTCGTCAAAGCTTGCCCCGAAAACGTGCCGCTGCTGAACCAATTAGAACAGCTGTTCCCAGCTCCATGGGATGAAAACAATAAATACAGATGCAGCTCTGTCAATGTATATTTCGAAGGTTACGATAAAATGCCTCACGTTGTGGACCCGTCGAAGAAATTGAGTGATTTATTAGTGATGAAGTACTTTGAACTAAAGGCGGGAACCCCGGCATTCTTTGTTCTACCTAGAGGTAGTAAAGTTGAAAGTAGATTTTTGGAAAGCTATTTGTAATATCATTACGAGTACAAACTGTACTGTCGCTTCTAACTCATGAAATGAAAGAAATAAAAAAAAGAATTGATTTTTGCTAAAGGCCTTTGATTGGACAATGTGCGAAAGGATATTTTTTATTGTAAATTTGCTAAGTAGCAGGTTTTATATCAAAACAAATGTGCAATCGCAAAACGTAATATGTAACATTATGGCTACAAAATGTACCTATTTACTGCTTGTTACTTATACAGTAGGCATTTACTATATACTGTATGAACTTAGAAGTTGTTTACAATTATTTAGCTACCCGCGCATGGAAGCTAAGTTCATAACAGCACAGGTCAACACACATTAATCGGGCGGTTGTGTGGGCCTATTGTGGTTAGAGTTGCCACCTTTTTGGAATAAATATAGTATTTTTGCCAAAAAAGACGCATAAATATAGTACTTTTGGGAAATTCAGGAAAAAAAAGTACACATTTATTTTTAATCTTTATGCATTTTTACACATAAATTTGTTATTGCTCTTCTCTTTGGCCATCAACCTTTTAAATAATTATAGGAGCAAGTAAGATTCATATTAAAATTGTGGTGGTAGAGCCACGCAGCAGTTTTTGCATGTATGGGCCGGCTCGAGCCGGGTTGGTACCACGACCTCACAGAATACCGGCGTGAAGTAGAAGCTCTGCTTCTGCGTTTCGTCTGGTGAGTGCAGGTGGCCAGAGGCCCAATTCCCCCCCCCCCCATCAACATGGTAGCGGAATTACACGATGAACTACCCCAGGAGTGTACCAGTACTCCTGGAGAATCCCTCGCTGAGCATCCACGACCATGTTATTCCGATCCTGAGCGTAGGTGCTCAGGCTGCCCCGCGTATTCTGAGGGGGGGGGGGGCTTTGGGACTTTGCTGAGCAAAGTCTCGGATTGGGGGCGACTAAATCTAGTCCAGTTTAATCCTCAGAAGACACAAGTTTGCGCGTTTACCGCTAAAAAGAACCCCTTTGTCGTATCTCCTCAGTTTCAAGGCACTCCCCTTCTTGCCTCAGCCAGTATCGGTATCCTCGGCGTCGACATATCGAGTGACGTGCAGTTTCGTGGTCACTTGGAAGGGAAGGCCAAATTGGCCTCTAAAAAGCTTGGCGTGCTCAGCAGAGCGGGACAGTATTTCATGCCGGCACCTCGCCTGCAACTTTACAAGGCGCAAGTTCGGCCTCACATGGAATACTGTTCCCATCTCTGGGCAGGGGCTCCCCAGTGCCAGCTCCTTCCACTTGACCGCATTCAACGCAGAGCTGCTCGAATCGTCGACGACCGAGCCCTTTCCGATCGGCTCGATTCATTGGCACTGCGAAGAGATGTTGCATCCCTTTGCATTTTATTTCGCATCTACCATGGGGAGTGCTCTGAGGAATTGTTCGGATTAATCCCAGCCGCCAAATTTCACGAACGCACATCGCGGCAGAACTCCCGATACCATCCACACCATCTGGATGATTGGCGGTCCACCACTGTGCGATTTAGAAGATGTTTTCTTCCTCGCACGACCTCCTTGTGGAATCGATTACCATCAGCGATTTTTCCGGACCGATACGACTTAGGGACCTTCAAGAAAAGAGCGTACTCCTTTTTAAAAGGCCGGCAACGCATCTGCGATTCCCCTGGTGTTGCAGTTGTTCATGGGCGGCGGTACTCATTTACCATCAGGTGAGCCGCATGCTCGTTTGCCCCCTCTCCTATAAAAAAAATTTATTATCTATTTGTTTCTTCTTTTCATTTTTTATATTCATTTAACATTCATGAAGGACGATTTGTTTTTTTTTAATAGAATAAGGGTGACAAGCGAGCACACAGTTCATTAGATGGTAATTGGATGTTCAGAACCATAGACATCTACATCGATCCTCGATTAAAAATTTAAATGCCAATGCATTGTAATTCCTGAAGACTAAGATGGGATGCTTCATTACGAGTAAAGGTGTCTCGGGTCCTTTATATTAACCTTAATACGAAGCAGCATTATTCTGCTATTTTACGCTGGTATTTTGTAAGAGCGTGGTCCTATACCGGTCGAGTCGACCCATTTGTCCTGCAGCCATAAAGTACCTGCAGTATTGTTACCACGTAAGAAGCTTGTTTAGTGTGTCCATGCGCCTTTATACATAAAACACTTGTGTTGAAATTGGCCGGTCGAACACTAGCCTCCATGCGCCAGTAGCCTTATACAAACGATATGTTTTATTAATAAAAAGTGAAACATAAATAATTTAGTTTTAATTTATTAATTTCTATCTCCTTCGTCGGTATCAAATTTCTGGTGAGGGTAGAAAGGTCCCGGTGGTTCAAAAGCGCCTTTATCTTCTGTAAGAGTAGGATATGGATGATGTGGCAGTGCACCCATCCATTGTGGATACCAGTAAAGACCCTGTGAAATTATTAAATATATATTTTAGATACTATATTTATAATGTACGGCCGCCCCATATTGGATGGAGCGACGTCCTAGTATGAGCTGCAGAAAGTCGATGGCTCAGGACCGTTCTTTGTGGCATTCCTTGGTCTTGGTCTGTATTCAGCAGTGAACTTATGATGGGCTGTAATGATGATGATGAGGATATTTTTAGATGAAGGCTCCATTGAACATTAAATAAAAAAATATACTTTAAGCAAAAACCAAGTGTTTTGTTCTATTGTTGAAACAGAAACAGACAGAAACAGAAGTTTTTTTATTCAATATAAATTATAAATAATACTTATTCACTCTTGTTTAGTTACCACTGGTTCGAAAAAAAAGCCTCTGTCCTGGGAAGAACCTGCAAGAAACCCAGCGGGACTTTTTTAAAATAATAAAACTTTTATTTTTGTGTACGTACATTGCATTTTCATAAATGTATTGAGAGACCAAAGTTAATATATTAATTTCCTAAAATTTTGTCGCAGCGACTCTAGGCTTTAAATCATAAATTGCTCTTATGGGCCTCTTCTGTAAAACAAATATAATTTCAGTGTCAGCTGTGTGTCCCCATAGCAAAATACCATACGACATTATGCTATGGAAATAGCTAAAGTAATAATATGAATATTTCCTCTCATGTTCCTAAAATACCAAATTTTGTCTTAGGCATTTTCGGCAATTATTTCTAAAGGACATAACGCTTATTTCTATAAACCTTATAACTCATATTACCTTATTTCCTGCTGCGTTGCATGTAAATCTGTCGTCATGCAGTTCCACAGAATCCAAGTAACTCTTTCCGGCAATTGATCCGTAATTTGGAGGATACATGAAAAGACATCCGTCCAGTATATCTGAGAAAAAAAAAACTTTGATAAAAATATTAATAACAAGCATTTTAAAGTGGACCAAATCTGAAAACGCTGTACCTATATATATTTTTTTATAGGATAAGATGACAAACGAGCTCACAGTCCACCTGATGGTAAGTGGTTGCTGTGATCCATAGACGTCTACATCTATCCTTAATAAATAATCAAAATGCAGATGCGTTGTAACCCGTGAGGACTATGATGGAATGCCTCCTTTCCAGTAAAAACGGCCTCCGGTTCTCTACACTCACCATACGAAAGAGCAGTGTTAAGCTGCTATTTTACGCTGGTATTTTGTGAGAGCGTGGTCCTGCCCCGGTCGAGTCGACCCATGCATGCTACAACTATAATACTAATATAGCTGTTTAAACTATCACAGTTTCATATTGTTGTGGAGTAGTTCTTGATCAGTGGGTAAATAGCCTGACAAATTAGCTGAAGGGAAACACAAAATAGCGTATTCGTTTTTATCGCAGTACAAAAAGAATTCTCGCTGCTATCTCTCAGAAGCTATTGGATCTTTTTAGAATTTACCTCATTTATGTATTAGACATAAGAGAGAGAGAGAGAACCGTGGTAGCTCAGATTGTTGGCGCTCGCGCTAAATTTGACAGTACGCGAGCAACCCGGGTTGGATCCCGGTCGGCACCTATGAAATTGTTAATTGCAGTTGTAAGTGCTGATTTACCACGTGCTCGGTGGTGAAGGAAAACATCGTGAGAAAACCTGCATGTCTGAGAAATAAGAAAAAAAAAGTATTTCGAAGACATGCGAAGTTCGCCAACACGCATTGGGGCATCGCGGCGGACACTTCCTTGCCCTAAAACCCTCTCAGAAATGAGAGGAGGCCTGTGCCTGGCTGTGGGACGTATATAGGCTGTATCTCATGTATTAGACATACATTCCTTGGGGGAGGGAGCCCTATGTTCAGTAGCGGACTTATTAAGGACTGTAATAATGGTGATGCTTTAACACCTACGGAACTATAAGGAGTGGTGGATTCTCTCACGCCACCTTCACACCGTACCCCCCCTTCACCTCCCGTAGTTTCCAGTGAAATATTACAGGCTTATAAAAGAAAAATTTGATCTTATGAATATCTGACAGCTCAGTGGCACAAAGGCTAAGGGTTTGGCAACGAAATCGCGGGCTCGAATCCTGTACGGAACATATATTTTTTGTAGGATAGGGTGACAAACGAGCACACAGTCCATCTGATGGTAAATGGCTGCTGCAACTCATAGACATCTACATATATCCTCAATAAAGAATCAAAGTGCAGATGCGTTGTCACCCGTGAGGACTAAGATGGAATGCCTCTTTTCCAGTAAAAAGGGTCTCCGGTTCTCTACACTCACCAAACGAATCACAGCAGTGTTAAGCTGCTATTTTACGGTGGTATTCTGTAAGAGCGTGGTTCATCCCCGTCGTTGTAGCACGAATGGGTCGAGCCGACTCATTCGTGCTTCAACTATACTACTAGTATAGCTGCAGCATGGTTCTACCACGTGCAAAATATAGCACAGGCCGTTCATTTCATAGAGGGTTTTTGAGAAATTAATACACGTATGTCCTCGAAATATTTAAATCGTTAGGCATGCAGGCCGCACATGGTAAATCAAAACGAACCCAGGTTGCTCACGTACTCTGAAACTGTTGTTTGTGAGCTCTGCGTTTGAGTTACCACGGCTCTCTATGTTACTCGTAGGTTTGAAAGTCCTACAAATAATAATTCTTCCGGATCTAGCTGTTTGTCTATATGCAATTTATGTACATACATAATGTGCAAACGGCTTCCAATAATCCAAATATCCCCTACATTTGAATTTTCCTTTTTTATGGAAGAGGAGGTAAATGAGCATACGGCTCTCCTGGTGATAAGTGATCACCGTCGCCTATGAACATCTTTACCACCTTTTGAATTGCAGGTGCGATGCTGGCAGTTTAGAAAGCATTTATTTAACAGTGGTACAGTCACGCGGCAGCTTTTGTTGTCGCACGGATGGGCCGGCTCGAACCGGGGTGGTACCACGACCTCACAGAAAACCAGCGTGAAGTAGAGGTTTACCTCTGCGTTTCGCTTGGTGAGTGCAGGTGGCCGGAGGCCTTTTTTACTGGAAATGAGGCATTCCATCTTAGTCCTCACGGGTGACAACACATCTACATTTTGATTTGTAATAGAGGATAGGTGTAGATGTCTATGGGCCGCAGCAACCACTTACCATCAGGTGGACTGTGTGCTCGTTTGTCACCCTTATCCTATAAAAAAAAGCAGTAAGTTCTTCTTAAAAGTTAATAAGTCGTACCAGTGCGGAAAAACTGCTGGCGACAGTAAATCCCAGTGTGTTCGAGTGTGGCAGAAATACTTAAATCGCATGGCAGTAGAACGCCAACCGTCGAGACGATGAGCATTACTTTTTTAAATAAATTGAGGATAATCTGTACAGTGGTACCCCATTTTACTACGCGTGTACGTTTGGTGATATTGCGCGAAATGCGGTTGTCTAAGTTATTATAGGTACTTCATAAAATTTTCCACTTACACGGGACGGTTATATTCTCTTCTTCTTCGACGACGTTTGGTGCTGGTGTGGGCTCTATATACGGCGGTATGGGGACTATTCCGGTTCCTGGATCTCCAGGAACCAGGAACGGACCTGAGATGTAAGAATGTCTTTATATATTATATCTGAAGTCGTTATATATTTCTTTAAACTATTTTAAGCCAGTGATTGACTATTATCTTATCTGATGGTAAGTGGTGATGCAACCAAAGATGGTAAAGCGCACTGACTTGGTTTGACAGAAGCCTATTCACGTATGGTTTGAACGGTGATACAAATCGTTTGGTTCGAATGCGTGGTATATCGACAACAAAGGGGTGGAGACCAGCCGAGCGTCTGGTGGTGCGATGATGGAATGGAGATGTAGGAATTAAGTTATGCATTTCTCGCGCACACACCGAGATGTATCCTGTAAAAACCGAACCGGCTGGCTACTTTGCGCCTGTGCTCGATGCTGGTAAGATTGGTTCTAACCATATCAGATATTGGTGTTGACAATAAGCCTCATCGCACTCCTTTCCATTGGTTTCAAAGCCGCTAGGTGGCATTTTACAGCACCAGCCCATATATGGCAAATTGGCAGCAATACTCTATGTACGAGTACCACCCGACTTTCGCTTTATACAGTGTAACCAATTATCCCAGCGTGAAGTATTGCCGTACATTTGTAAGGACATCACACTTCCTTACAGCTGCTTTGGCCCTCGACTAAATAGCAGTTCAAAGTTCAGGTTCGAGGAAAAACTTCAACCACCAGTAACCTAAAGCGATCGGTTACTTTGTATTTTTATATATATGTTAATGGTCACCCTTATTCTATAATACCCTTAGTCTATAATAACGAGCACACAGTTCATCTGGCTATAAGTGTGAATACTGCGGCCCATCTGATGCGTTGTCACACCTGAGGACTAAAATGGAATGCCTCGCATCCAGTAAAAAGGCTCTCCGGTTCTCCACACTCACCATACGAAATACAACAGCTCTTTTACGCTGGTATTCTGTGAGAGCGTGGTCCTTCCCCGGTCGAGCCGACCCATTCGTTCTACAACCATAATATAGCTGCAGCATACAATAGAAACAGATCAAGGTAGAAGTTTTTACTGTTGAGGAAATTACTTCCAGTTTGATTTGGCCAATGATTACTTGTAGGCTTTTTACACATTATGATGATGGTACTTTTAAATTTCAATATTAATTTTATATAGATTTTAAATGTACGTAGTACATCAGGATCTCCACCATTTTGTTGACGACATTCTGTCTGTCGTAAGTGCCTTAGTTTTTCGTAATGCGTATGACAAAGGAGTAAAATGTTTTGGTAGCGTCATCCTTTTCATTCGATTTCCAAACAATCAGTTAAGAATAAAAATACAGATGTTTTATCACTCCTGAAGATTAAAAGGGAATGTCTCCTTACCAGTAAAAAGGAAACATAGCAGTTGGTATTCTATGCGAACGTGGTTCTTCCTCTGTCGAGCCGCTCTACTCCTGCTGTAGTGCACGTCCAAAATTTCCGCGTCCGATTATAATGTAGGTGTCTTTTAGGCAAGACTGAAGTCTCTCTGTACGCTAACTCAAAGCGATTTACTATTTAGAGTTAAGTACATCACCACTTACCATCAGTCAAGATTGTGGCGAGGCACTGGCTTCAGCTAAGAAAACGATGGACTTACCGCCATAATGATTGGTATAATTCCATTCGCAAACGTGATGGTCACACACCAAGGGTGTGTTTTTCTCCTTGGTGTAATAAGTTTGGCCGTTTGGTGTAGTCTGAAAAAAAAACGGTTGAATCACACAATAAAGTGTCAAAAAGCCGGTCAAGTGCGATTCGGACTCGGGCACGAAGGGTTCCGTGCCATTGTAAAACACGTTTGTAGTACGGGAGCCCCATTTAGTTTATAATTTATTTTTATTTTTATTATGTTTTGTTATAGCGGCAACCGAAATACACATTCAGTAAACAGTTACAGTCAAATAAAATTTCAACTGTCTGCCTATTACGGATTACAGGCGTAATAGTAGACAGCCGGATAATTATGAGGTACAGCCCGCTGACAGACAAACAGACGGACGGACGAACGGACGGACAGCGGAGGCTTAGTAATAGGGTCATGGTTACCCTTTCGGTACGGAACCCTAAAAGGACCTAGCACTAAAAAAATTTAACGTACTTAATTGTACTTGTATCAAGCAGTAATTGTTAACTGCAATTTTTAGTGCTGATTCAACATAATATGCTCGGAGGTGAAAGAAAACATGGTGAGTCCATGAGAAAACCTTGACAGAGGCAATGTCTAAGAAATTAAAAAATATGTCAAGCCTGGTACACATTTAAAAGTTTGTTAAACCTAATACGAAAACTCTCAGTAATGAGAGGAGATCCTTTATCGAGACACTTTATACTTTTTAATTTCTCACATTTACCAATCATCTTGGTGTTTTTAATATTATTTGTGCATAATGTATGGAAGGGACTAGCTCCTGACATACAGGGTTCCTAGTTTAGGACTTGGGCTCAATCGGAACATGTGCAACATTTACTTGAGTTGTAATAAAGTATTATTGAGTTTTAACTACATATTTTCTGTTTTTATCAAAAAGACCCAAAACTCTCAGTTGGTTCAACTTGAATAACTTCATTAATTAATTGCTAGTGCGACATAATTTATGAATAATACATTTTCAAGGATTTTTCTTTTTTTGTCCATTGGTTTATTACAGTGAAACTTAATATACTATTTCTATCTATATCTTTATATATAAAAATTACGTGTCACGTTGTTTATCCGCGATGAACTCCTAAACTACTGAACTGATTTCAATGAAATTTTGCACACTGTGTGCAGTTTGGTCCAACTTGAGAGATAGGATAGTTTTTATCCCGATAAGTGACCCTCAATTATTTTATTGCTAATTTCAGGAGTTTTTTTAGAAAAGCAAATCGTCGAAAAGGACAGAACGACGTCTGCCTGGTCAGCTAGTATGTATATAAAAATCAACCGCTGTCTGTTAGTCTCGCTAAAACTCAAAAACGGCTCGACCGATTTAAATTAATTTTTTTGTATGTTTTTGAATGGGTCCTTAGATGGTTTAGATTCACGTTTGGACCCGGTAGCTGGCGCTGTTGTCGAGATCTAGAAATCACACATCATACACACCAGCCGGGGTGAATCGCTAATCAATAATATAACTTAATATAGTTATCACCTTGTTACCTGTTCTTTGAGACAAGCAGCAGTGAACTGCTGTTTTGTGGTTTGAAGGGTATGAGAGCCTTCATATATAAATAGAGACTGTTAGGCATTACATCTTAGTCCTCAGGAGTGATAACGCATCTGCAGCCCTTTGTTTGAAGCTGGGCTGCAGTACCACTTAATATCAGGTGGAATATAAGCTCGTTTATTCCTCAAATAATAATGTCCTTCAGACCGAATTTCGGTAACGCTGGCCAGTCTTAACGGAGAGTAGCCACCGAACGTCCGAATGTGCGCAAGCACAGGTGCATTCACTATTGCCTCACTCTCATAGTCCGATGGAACGGTAACCGTCACGACCGGAGAGAGATCAGGCGCAGTACCGTCACCAACTTCCTTACTCCTGGCTGCTACTAAGAATTTCTAGACAAAAAAACCTAGTAACTGATTTTGGCTAGACCCGGGATTTGAACCCGGGACTTCTTGATTAGCAACTTCGTTTACAACCACTAGAGCGGTAAAAGTAGTCAAAATTAATTTTTCCTCAAATATTAGCATTGCAAAATTGTTAAGTACATTTTTATAAACTTAGAGCCAGTCTTGGTTTCAGCAGATAAGGCTCTAATCCAATACTGCAGCAGCAGCAGCCGGTGAAGTGTCAAAAGAAGGTTTTTATGGTATTACTTAGTGTCCTCTCACTAGTATCGGGAGAATTGGTGGGAGGTGACACCCGTTCCTGTCACTCTCTCAAAAATTATTTTTAATACGAATTTGCAAAAATGCATAAAAAAATCTATAAATTTGCGCGATGGGATCTTAGAACAGAGCAGATATTAGTTACGAGTTTATATCTTTGACCAGAAGTCAAGAATAAAAAATATGTTTTTTGTTTCGAGTTGCCTGCTTATCCAGGCGGAACGGAGTTAAAGTGAGCGAATAAATAGTTCATTTATTTTTTATAGGATCGGGTGACAAACGAGCACACAGTCCACCTGATGGTAAGTGGTTACTGTGACCCATAGACATCTACACCTATCCTCAATAAAGACTCAAGATGCAGATGCGTTGTCACCCGTGAGGATTAAGATGGAATGCCTCTTTGCCAGTAAAAAGGGTCTCCGGTTCTCTAAACTCACCATACGAAACACAGCAGCGTTAAGCTGCTATTTTACGCTGGTTTTTTTGTGAGAGCGTGGTCCTTCCCCGGTCGAGCCGACCCATTCGTGCTACATACCATAATATAGCTGCAGCATGGCTCTACCACGTAGAGCCATTGGGGATAATAAGCGAACTTTCATATGTGTGTGGTTTTTTTCAGCTTTTTAATATTTTTATTTTTGTGATATTTCGTGATATTAGCCAAACCCCCCCCCCCCCCCTTTCGAGTCTCACGTGATTAATAGACGGCCCCTTTTTGAAAGTCCCGAATCTAGTATATTTTAAGTGTTGCTTTATGTAAAAATATTATTATGACTATATTGAAATAGTTTAATAGTTTTTTAACATAAAATTATATTATTTTTGCGTACGACACTGACTCAGGAACGCATCTGTATCGCACTGGATGACATGATTGTTAAATCACGATAATTATCGTACGAATTCCAACACTGCTTGGAGCTGTGTCATACTAAAATGCATTTAAACATACCATACCAGTAAAAAGTCGTAATGTCGATACCGCAGACCCTGGATGTTGAAGTCGAGAATAAAGGAACCGGATGCAATGATACATGCTGTGGCGGTCAGCGGCGGCAATTTGTACATCACCAGTCCACATTTTACGATAGCCTTCGGCAATGTTATCACGTCTCTCTCTTTTTGTAATAGTTTCTTAAAAGGAAACCTGAAGGATGATATAAACAAGGGAATTAACACTAACTGTTCGATTTTCAGACACAATGGTGAGACTAATAGCATTGATTTTATACGTGGTAGAGCCATGCTGCAGCTATATTATGGTTGTAGCACGAATGGGGCGGCTCGATCGGAGAAGGACCACGTTCTCACAGAATACCATCGTAAAATAGCAGCTTAATGCTGCTGTGTTTCGTATGGTGAGTGTAGAGGACCGGAGACCCTTTTTACTGGAAACGAGGCATTCCATCTTAGTCCTCATGGGTGACAACGCATCTGCATTTTGATTCTTAATCGAAGATAGATGTAGATGTCTATGGGCCACAGCAACCACTTACCATCAGGTGGACTGCGTGCTCGTTTGTCACCCTTATACTATAAAAAAATGAACTATAATTATGTAATTAAACCGATGTCACTTATTATTTCATGTCTTAAGCGCGAAGCGCGTAGGTATGTTCTACTGGGGCCTAAAAACTAAGATGCTAACGTTTTTTGTCCTTTAAAGCTGTTTTATATGTAGAGAATACTTGTAACATAAAAGCCACCAACTACCTACTTGACCAACTTTGAATACTTCAACATCATCGTGAACATTACATTGAAGATAATACGCCTCCCCTTAGATTGCCTCAAGAGGGGGACATTTGCCACATTGTAAGTGGTTGCTATGGCCTATAGACATTTAAATCTATCTTCGTTTGCGAATTAAAATGCATATGCGTTGTCAGCCGCGAGGACTAAGATAGAAAGCCTCTTTTCCTGTAAAATGGGTCTCCGGCTCTCTACACTCACCATACGGAACACAGTAGCATTAAGCTGCTATTTTACGCTGGTATTCTGTGAGAGCGTGGTCCTTCCCTGGTCGAGCCGACCCATTCGTGCTACAATTATACTATTAATATAGCTGCAGCATGGCTCTACCACGTAAAAGTAGCTCAACATAGTTGCTACATTTGGCAAATGGGTTGTCAATCGCAGTTTTTTATTTTGTAATCAAGATGGAGGAGACCTAGAGCGCGAGTACATTGTATGATGTAGCAGCAGTACTATACGTGTGAATAGAATTGTGCTCACGTTGCTTATCTTCGCGCTGTCCTTTCTCAGCAGATTAGACATGGTCTGAATGGTCTGAATGACATCGTGGATGTCATTCAGACCATTCAGACCACTCAGTGGAGGTTGACACTGAAAATCAGTGCGTCGGAAATAGATTTTCGTTGCAAAATATGCTGAGTTCTAACCTCGTTGGTCGGTAATGAGGCGTACAATTTCAATTTTTTATTTTACGAGGGTGGATTGAAAAGTACTCGGCCTAACCAAGAAAATAAACAAATACTAAACCAGTTATATTTTTATTTTTCTACATAATCACCATCAAGTTCAATACACCTTTGCCATCTCCCCTTCCAAGCATTTAGACCGTTGAAAAAAAAATGATTCTTCCTTAGAGTCAAAATATGCGTCTACAGCTGCTTTGACCTCGTCGTTTGTCGAAAATCTTTGACCTCCCAAGTGCTTTTTTAGGTTAGGGAACAGAAAGAAGTCTGATGGTGCCAGATCAGGTGAATACGGCGGATGCGGTAACAGTTCAAAGCCACAGTTGTGAATTTCAGCCATTGACTGTACTGACGTGTGAACACGGGCGTTATCTTGATGAAACAGGACTTTTCTTCTGAGCATTCCTCGACGTTTTTCTTTTATTTCCTCTCGTAAACGACGTAGTAAGGTGCAGTAGTAATCAGAGTTTATATTCTGACCCCTTTCAAGATAATCAATCATAACCACACCTTTCGAGTCCCAGAATACTGAAGCCATCACCTTATTTGCCGACAAAATCGACTGAGCCTTTTTAGGGGGTGGTGAACCAGGTCTTCTCCACTGTTTTGATTGTTGTTTTGTTTCCGGTGTACAGTAATGAACCCATGTTTCGTCCATAGTAACAAAACGATTCAAAAAATCATCTGCATCGGCTTCAAATAACTCCAAACAGTCGCGTGAAATAGTCAATCGCGTCCTTTTTTGTTCAACTGAAAGCAGTCGCGGAACCCACCTTGCAGACACCTTGTGGAAACCCAACTCGTTGACAATGATGTTTTGAGTTCGTTCATAAGAGATGCCTATAATCTCGGCTATCTCTCTAATTTTTAATCTGCGGTCTCCCATTATTAAATCAAGTACTTTTTTAATATTTTCGTCAGTAGTTGACGTCGAACGCCTTCCAGAGCGGGGTTCATCTTTCACACTCTCTCTACCACGCTTAAATTCTGCTATCCATTTTTTGACGGATGAATATGACAGAGCACAATCGCCTAATGTACTGACCATGTCATCATGGATGGCTTTTGATGATAGCCCCTTCTTATGGAGGTACTTAATGACGGCACGCTGCTCGATTTGCTCCATTCGCGGAAATTATGTCCGATTACTTTGTTAATAAATTTATAAAATCACAACTAATTATCGCAAACGTTTCGAACTTCACACAATGAACTAGTCTGAACTGAACTAAATAATGTGGGTAGATTTGATTTTTAGAATTGAATGGATCTGTGTTAGGCCGAGTACTTTTCAATCCACCCTCGTAACTGTTTTATGTTTTTCTGTGTATCTGTGTCTGTCTGTGGCATCACAGCTCCCGAACGGATGAACCGATTATGATTTAGTTTTTATTTTTATTTTGAAAAGTGTCTTAATCGAGAGTGTTCTTAGCTACCTTTCAAGAAAATCTTGTTCAGCCGTTTGAAAATCATCAGCTCTTTTTGTTTCGGTTTTTTTTAATTTATTACTTTATATTTCTTTTTTTTAGATAGTAAGACAGATTTCTTGTTTTACTATATACTTAAAAGGGTGTTTTGAAGTTATACTTCTTTTGTGGCGTTTGGGAAAAATGATGAGAGTGAATTTTTAAAATGCGCGCGCACACCGACACCTAAAAATGACACCATGAAGTTGTTACGATGCGCGCGCACACCGACACCTAAAAGCGACACCATGAAGTTGTTACGATGCGCGCGCACACTGACACCTAAAAGCGACAACCACAGTTTTTTTGTTTGTTACGCTATAGAAGTATAATTTCCTACGTGCGTACATAAGTATACACACTTTTTTTTTGTTCATGCCTTAATGTAATAGGTGTACGCCTATTCTGGCAAATAAAGGCATTTTTTTCTTTTTATCTGGAAGACGCTGTTGCCAATGTCCTGGTTTTTTTCCCTCTGCCACCTCTTATGGTACCGACTTAACGATATGGGATAGTGGATATTCTTACACCGCAATGCAATACCTACACTATTCTGAGCCACCTACAGTCATCAACTTCCTGTAACCGTGAACTGGTCGAGTCTTTATGTGTGATCAAGTAACTGGTATTGAGAACTTTATTTATTTTTCATCTTTCTAATAGTTTATCCATGTTTTGTGTGTAAACTTTAAGTAAGGTAAACTATGTCTAATTAAAAAGTTTTTGTCACTAATATAAAAAAAATTAAAATGAATATTTTATCAGCTTTATGGCTAGATTTGTTGGTTATACTAATTAATGAACAAGAATCATAATCATCAATAGCATCACAGTCTATCAAAAGTCCATTGCTAAGACAGATATTTACCAAGCTTGGTTGGCAGTTTGGCAAAGGCTGTTTTTAAAAAAGGTTTGGTAAAGGCCCATCTCTTGTTTCTTTTCTCCCTGTCGTGTCTTACGACATCCACGGCATGATGTGGGGTACGGAATATTCTTATATCAGCGCTACACGGTTCAGAACTTTCTTATCCATTACGATATCCTCGTTTTAACGACCATGGTGACTAGTGGTTAAAACGAGGTGACGTACATGAAGCATCTTAAGTTTAACGCTACCAGTTAGTACAAAGTAATTATTATGAATAGCTGAAGAACAAATGGACGGATAATACAAGCGTGTAATAGCAGCACGAGGCTGCTGTGTTTCATATGGTTAGTAAAGAACTGGCGACCTTTTTAACTGTTTCAACCGAGTCCGTATCTCCATTTTGACTATTAGTTCACAACAAACGTAGATGGCTATGGATCCCAGCTTGTCACCCTTACTTATATATAATGAAATTAAGGATATAATATATTATAAGCCATACAGTTTGAAGAACCGACAGCCGGTGGGTACAGATTATTATTAAGTGACAGCCTTTAAGTAACTAGTAAGTATAATAAGTTTATTTGTAAGTAATTATTATATTTAAGATTTTTTTGTAACTACCAGGGCGGCATAATCACATCAGCGACAAGGCCGTTTATCTATGAATAAAAATAAAGTGGCAGCCTCGTATTAATAAACGAAGAGTATGGCGGCTCCCTACTAGATGGAATGACGACAGCGAATTTGTGAAGGGCTATAATGATGAAGATGATGATGTATGAATGAATAATTTGAGTATAATGTTACATTACTCGAAACAATTAGAAAATAAGAATGTCTCAACTTACCGAAATATACAAATACCGACGTGACATTCCAGTCCGTGTATATAATTGTCCGTGGGGAAGGTTATACTGGGATCCTCCATCAAGTAATATTTCTGTTCATCGTGGAAATGCAGGAATCCGAGGAAAATGAACGATCGGTCTTTGCAGTATGGTGCAATACCTCGGCCCATATAGTATATGTCGCTGTATATCTCCGACACGAAGAGGTAAACGTTTTTACCGCAATAGAACTCTATAAGAGATCGTAATAAACAATATTTTAATCATAAGAATAAAGAAAACTAGAGCATAACGGTAGGCAAAATGTAGATGGAGTGACGACCTGGTAAGATATGCAGGAAGTCGATGGATGCAGGTGGCTCACGATCTTCCTTGTGGGAGGCTTATGTTCAGTAGTGGACTCGTAAAGGGCTGTAATCATAATGATAAATGATGAAGTCACCCTGCTGCTAGATATTAGTTATATGGCAATAGGTCATCAGCATCAACTGGTAATCCTAGCAGTAGAGTATTAGGGCGCCAGAATTTGAGAGGCGTCAAAATTTATAAAGGAGGCCATATTCCACACAAGGACAAGGTATATTTCTTGCCGTATTTCAAAACAGTTTGAAAGATTATTGTCTACAATTATTAGAAAAGTTTTTACATTGATTCTAATATGACTATTCATCAATCACAAGATCTCTCATGGGATTTAAAAATACAAATCGTGAATAGAATACAAATAGAATATAGTAGTTCGCAGTTGCCTTCGCACCTTGACTGACGTAGAATTCCATGGGCACGGGTCCTCCGGAATACGTAGCTTTCCTCTCAGCTGCTATTGCGTTGTGGTTCTCATACATTGTCAACATATTGTCAATAACATCATCCAGGGTTATTAAAAGCACCTTAAAACAATGTCACAATAAAATTACAAGGTAAAAATAGACCTTTCAGATGTTTTGTATACAATTAATTTGGTGAAGTTATCTTGGTCAAAAAATTTATTTTTAACAGTGGTAGAGCCACGCGGCAGCTTTTGCTGTCGCACGGATGGGCCGGCTCGAACTGGGGTGGTACCACGACCTCACAGAAAACCAGCGTGAAGTAGAGGTTTACCTTTGCGTTTCGCTTGGTGAGTGCAGGTGGCCGGAGGCCCTTTTTACTGGAAATGAGGCATTCCATCTTAGTCCTCACGGGTGACAACGCATCTACATTTTGATTTCTAATAGAGGATAGATGTAGATGTCTATGGGCCGCAGCAACCACTTACCATCAGGTGGACTGTGTGCTCGTTTGTCACCCTTATCCTATAAAAAAAAAAATTTAAATTATATTCAATACGCTAGAACGTAGGAACCATGCAGCAAGTAGCTTGTTGATGTTCTTATGAAATATTTCTACATGGCAATGTCTTAATACCATCAGAAACAAATGAGCGGTAAATATAATGGAGTCGGAAGTGGATACGCTGACATAGAAGAAATGTTTCTAACCTAATAGAGTGCCATAAGTAATTTTACACCTAAGCGATGTTGTGATTATTACCGCCTACTTTTACTTCATCCGCGCGTATTAGCGTAGCGTTGGATAAAGGATTTGCCATACGCTTAGCTGCCCTAAAAATCTTTTGTTTTTTATCCGACTTCAAAGATGAGGAGGTATTCAAATCTACTGTATGTTTTTTTATGTGTTACCTCATAACTTTTTTCTAGGTGAACCGATTTCAATGATTCCGTTTTGAAAGCTGGTGCGTGGTCTCATATAAAATTTTTCAAAAATCGGTCAAGATCTGACCAGTTGTTTTTGAGTTATCCTTAATAATGAGTAGTTTAATTGACTTCGATTATGTTAATGGTGTTCTCAATTTATTTATATTGAAATCGGTTGCACAAAATTTTTAATTTTTCCACTTGTTTTTTCATGGAGGAATCCTCATGGATAGCTTCCGCTGCGGTGGCGAGGATAAGGTTTTGTCGGACTCTTACTACTTAAACACCCACGGTGGTCACGGACAGCGTGTAAAAGTAGTTTCGGGATTTACGTTCGTAATAAATCTAGAAGTACATACTATATATCAACCGCCTGAGAAAACGGGCGTCGTCCGCCATAGGGTCCTGTACGACGCTGTTAATGCTAAGGCCTAACCACTTAGCAGAACTTGCAAGAATCTCATTGTGAATTTATAAGGAGCTATTAATTAAATTGTTTTAAAATATAGGTACACGACCATATATAAACGAATGGCTCGTTGGTTGAGGTTCAAATCCAGGGTCGTGGCAAAAATCAGTCAACAAATTGACGGTAGCAGCGCGGAGTTGGGCAGTTGGAGGCGTTTTCATGTTGTCATTTCGATTGTCATTCTATCACTCTATCGGACAATGAGAGTGAGGGAATAAAGAGTACATATGTGTTTGCACATACACTCGGGCACAATTATTGCTGCTCTGCGCAAATGGCTAGTCTCCGTTGAGACCGACCGCCGCGCCGTAACCAAAACTCGGTCTGAAGGACAAATATTTTATAAAGTTAATTTTCATTAATAGGTAATACAGTAAAACTTCGTTAAGTGTGACCTGGATAAGTGAGAAACCTCCATATCTGGAACTAATGCTTAGGTCTCGACACTTTAGCACCGAATTACCTCTGTTAGTGGAACAAAACAAACCTCTATATCTGGGATTAGTTCTTTCGATTTTATCGTCATAATTACCTCTATAATTGAGACATCGAGTACATTTTACCTCTTTTACTGAGACTATATTCTAGGGGTTAGTTCTTTCGATTTCATTCGTCGTAATTACCTCTATAATTGAGACAGCGAGTATATTTTACCTCTTTTACTGAGACTATATTCTAGGGATTAGTTCTTTCGATTTCATTGGTCATAATTACCTCTATAATTGAGACATCGAGTATATTTTACCTCTTTTACTGAGACTATATTCTAGGGATTAGTTCTTTCGATTTCATTCGTCGTAATTACCTCTATAATTGAGACAGCGAGTATATTTTACCTCTTTTACTGAGACTATATTCTAGGGATTAGTTCTGTCGATTTCATTTGTCATAATTACCTCTATAATTGAGACAGCGAGTATATTTTACCTCTTTTACTGATAATATATTCTAGGGATTAGTTCTTTCGATTTCATTCGTCATAATTACCTCTATAATTGAGACAGCAAGTATATTTTACAACTTTTACTGAGACTATATTCTAGGGATTAGCTCTTTCGATTTCATGCGTCATAATTACCTCTATAATTGAGACAGCGAGTATATTTTACCTCTTTTATTGAGACTATATTCTAGGGATTAGTTCTTTCGATTTCATTCGTCGTAATTACCTCTATAATTGAGACAGCGAGTATATTTTACCTCTTTTACTGAGACTATATTCTAGGGATTAGTTCTTTCCATTTTATCGTCATAATAGTCTCAGTAAAAGAGGTAAAATACATTTTACCTCTTTTACTGAGACTATATTCTAGGGATTAGTTCTTTCGATTTCATTCGTCATAATTACCTCTATAACTGAGACAGCGAGTATATTTTACCTCTTTTACTGAGACTACAGGGTCATTTTTAATTTACTAAAGACCTTTTGGGAATATATTGGTTACATCATTACAAACAATTTTAGCGAGATCGCTCTTCACAGAATATAATACATTTACGAAAAAACTACTTTTAAGGTTTTGTTGTCATGTTTGACTCCTTTTAAGTCTGTATTTTGTAGTACCTAAACAATGTTAGAATAAATCGTCAAAGAAAATGCCTTATTTATTTTACACTTGATATCAGTATCAACCATTGTGTTGATACTGATATCAAGTGAGTTGTGTTGAAATCATTAAACATAATTAAATGAGCAGATGACATTCAAAAAAATATTACAAATATTAAAATTTATATTATGTAAGTATGAGCGCCGGGCCGGTTGACGCCCGCGCTCAGCTGATTGGGTTGCGAGTGCCTACTAAACCATTCATCACTGTGCCTATTGCACCAGGGCGCCACTTTAAATGACTACATTAACTTTTCATATAGGTACTTCTTTATTTTGCATAAAACCATTTGATGAACTATTTGATTCTTTTATTAATTTCTTTAAGAATTAATAGACATTGATTAAGAGACATTTAGGTAGTTTTTTACGAATACTGTTTGCTGGTATCAACGCCTCAACGTCGCACATGCGGCGGCCCAAGGCCAAGCCAAAGGTATATTATGACGTCGACACAGGTGTCATCGTCATCAAAGGCGCCGCCTGCCTTTTTCGGTTTGCAGCCATCGATTTGGTGATCGATGTTTGTAGCACGTGCAAATTACATTTACATACCCATACATACTCATTGTATTATTAACTATTTTTTTTATTTTATGTAAGTTGTGTTTAAAAAATGGATGCAGGTTAAAATAATTACAAATATTACAATAAAATATTTATAATGATTAAATACAAATTAACAGTAATTGAATAAAGATATTAAGGTATAATGGTTCAATAAAAATATTAAAATACAAATTTAAAAATTAGACTTACCTAGGTACTTGTCCGCGGATGGCGGTGAGTATCGCGCACATAGCGTTCAAAATAATCACCTCCATATTCTATGCATAGGTGACACCTAATACTTAACTGTTCACTGACACGAGATAATACTTGATGATTCATTTTGATTTGATCGAATGCCCAAATTATTTTTTCTTTCAACATGTGGCGGTACAAAATGTAACTCGCGCTGGTTTGTCAGCTTCGCTGAGTTCATGTACACGATGCAAGTGGAAAGGGTACTTCCCTTCATTGTGTATGACACTCCATGCGTAGTACTGTGACACATTGAACTATCGGGCTGCCTCATAAGTGCTCGCTGCTGGATTTTGTTCAAAAAACTGCAGTATGTCTTCCTGCTCACGTACTGTGCGCCGCGATGGACGACCACGATCGATTGATACAGGCTGGAATTGCCCGTAATCTCGCAATCGCTGTGTATTACCTAGCATCGTAGTGTAGCTCAGTGCACGTGAGTTGGGAAATCGCCTTGAATATTCACGGCAGGCTTCACTAACGTTATCATTGCAAATTGCTAAAATTCGCACCATTTCGGTATACTCAACATTTGAGTATCGGTAAGCCATCGTAACCACGTAACGTTCGCGATACTAATCTCACAACGGAAGGAGTAACGTCGCAGGTGCACTAAAGGCGACTGACGACACAGGCAGGTAATTAGGTCAAGTTCAAATGAGCAAGCGCCGCCTCCTATACCCCTCCACCCTACCCCGCCACGCGCTTTATTTTGCTATTTAGGACTATTGCCGTTTAGAAGGTCCAATTAAAATATTTTATTTTTGTATGAAAATAAAAATAGAAGAAATATATTTTTTTTTCTTACAGATGTTGTTGTTATGATGTAAATAATATATTCCCAAAAGATCTTCAGTAAATTAAAAATTAACCTGTATATTCTAGGGATTAGTTCTTTCGATTTCATTCGTCAAAATTACCTCTATAATTCAGACATCGAGTATATTTTACCTCTTTTAATGAGACTATATTCTAGGGATTAGTTCTTTCGATTTCATTCGTCATAATTACCTCTATAATTGAGACAGCAAGTATATTTTACCACTTTTACTGAGACTATATTCTAGGGATTAGCTCTTTCGATTTCATTCGTCATAATTACCGCTATAATTGAGACAGCGAGTATATTTTACCTCTTTTATTGAGACTATATTCTAGGGATTAGTTCTTTCGATTTTATTCGTCGTAATTACTTACCTCTATAATTGAGACAGCGAGTATATTTTACCTCTTTTACTGAGACTATATTCTAGGGATTAGTTCTTTCGATTTTATCGTCATGATAGTCTCAGTAAAAGAGGTAAAATACATTTTACCTCTTTTACTTAGACTATATTCTAGGGATTAGGTCTTTCGATTTCATTCGTCATAATTACCTCTATAATTGAGACAGCGAGTATATTTTACCTCTTTTACTGAGACTATATTCTAGTGATTAGTTCTTTCGATTTTATTCGTCGTAATTACCTCTATAATTGAGACAGCGAGTATATTTTACCTCTTTTACTGAGACTATATTCTAGGGATTAGTTCTTTCGATTTCATTCTCTCTAAATGAGACAGTTATTTATTTATACCTGAATATCTGCGACACTGGGTAAGTGGAATACCTCTTTAAGCGAGACAAATTTGCATGTCCCTTAACACTTTCACTGTCCGGTTTTCAGACACAATAGTAAGACAATAGCAATGACCTATATGTAGTGCACGGGACAGCGAAAGGGTTAAGGTCCTAGTTCTCCAGGTTTCACTGTATAATATTTATAAATAACTAGTTGGTACCCAGCGCGCTGCCGCCGCAAAATAAATAATTGCGGATTTTTTTTTAAATTTGGAGGAGTTATATTAGGAATGGTAAATACATTCATTGAAGTTGAATGATAATGTAACTTTCAAATAAATTTGTCGGTACGATACGCGCGCCACCTGCTATAAGTTAATTGTACTATGCCTATAACCTTCGCGCAAGTGCAAGCAATACTCGTAAGTTGACAGTTATACCGCATTCCGATGAACGGTATAGCAGCGCATAAAATGCGAACAAAAATACATTAATTTTTATATATTATAGTTCTTGTTATAATATTTATAATAATATTTATAATAATATTTATTAATAATTAAATTCTTGTTACCTAATTATTTAAATGAGATACACACACCTTCAGTTCCTGAATATGCAGTCTTATGAAACGTCCCAAATGATCCGTTGCAATATGTATCCGTTCGTTTATTAAGTACTGCAACAAAAAACCTACAGTCAAATGTTAGAAAAAAATACAGACTAAAACATGCATTTTATAGTCACAACATTGATGATCCAGTGCTTGAGCCTGATAATTATATTAAAGCCCTCGATCGTAAATGTTTTTTATAGGATAAAGGTGACAAACGAGCACACAGTCCACCTGATGGTAAGTGGTTGCTGCGGCCCATAGACATCTACATCTATCCTCTATTACAAATCAAAATGCAGATGCGTTGTCACCCGTGAGGACTAAGATGGAATGCCTCATTTCCAGTAAAAAGGGCCTCCAGCCACCTGCATTCACCAAGTGAAACGCAGAGGTAAACCTCTACTTCACGCTGGTATTCTGTGAGGTCGTGGTACCACCCCGGTTCGAGCCGGCCCATCCGTGCGACAGCAAAAGCTGCCGCGTGGCTCTACCACTGTAAATCCCATTATTTTAGAGTAACATAAAAAGGCTTATGAATAGAATAGAATTTTATTGCAGAGAAGTTGTAAAATTAAAAATTTTGTACAATTGAGAACATCATCAATATAGTCGAAGTCATTTAAATACGCATTATTAAGGATAACTCAAAAACTACTGGCTGACCAGTAAAAATTTGATCAAGATCTGAATCTTGATCAAATTTTTATGAGACCACATGAGAAGCACCAGCTTCAAATAAAAACTATCAAAATCGGTTAACCTATAAAAAAGTTCTGGTAAAGAAAAACATACAGTGGAATTGATAACCTTCTCTTTTTTGAAGTCGGTTGAAAAGTGCTATTTACTCTTACTTTGTCGACACTCGTATTGTTTTTTTATTTTTTTTTATTTTATTTATTTTATTTAATAACAACCTTTTTTACATATATTCATTGATTCCCTGGTCCCTGAGCTAGTATAACTGTGTTTCAGGAACCAGTTATCAGACAGAAAGACAGACGCTGGAAAATTATTTCTTTAATTTGCTATACTAAGCGAGTTATTTACTCGTAGTTCGAATGCGTGGAATGTCGCCAACAAATAGGTGGAGACCTGCTGAACGTCTGTTTTCCTAGTGTTAGAAAGGGGAAGGAGGAATCAGTTCATGTATGTAACTTCTGCGCACGCTCTTATTAATGAATCTTAGAAGACAGAGAGCCAGGTCACTCTATGCTCGAGATATATAAGATTGGTTTCAAGTAACTAAACCAATAAATCTCTCCAAGTTTCCTTGCGGTTGCTTTGGTCTTGGACTCATTGAACTGCCGGAATTAAGGTTTAAAAAAAAATCGATCACTAATAACTAAATGCAGCCATTGTGCCTTCAAAGATACATTCGAGAAAGTAGGAGCCAGGGTCAGCGTATTCCTTTTTACGGTGAAAAGACACGCATGTCGTCGGCCTAATTCGTTAACCTGCTAAGTCCATTTTAGGTAAAACTTACTTTTAATACCAGTCAAAAAGTTCAGTTTAATATCTACCGTAACGTTAGAAGAATAACAGCGATATTAGCCTAAAAAGGTTACAAATGCTACGCCCGAAAAACTGCTTTGTGATCACCAGCCAATCTCTACAACGCAAACATGCCAAATCCTATTGGGGCCTTAGTTTTGCACTGAAAACTTTCGCAAACCTATTTTGTCGTGTTTTAGTCAAATATTTGCGGATGTAAACAACTAATTATAAACTAGGTAAGTTTATATTGTTTTATCTGTAAGTTTTTTCGTTTAGTGCCTAAATCAAATGTTTTTCATCACATTCAACTCCTAACCTTATCATTAGGAACTTAGCAGGTTGACGTAACAATATTCTCTTATTTGGACACGGATTTAGCAGTTTATCAATTTTTTGTTTTTTGTTAATTTATTGCTTAGTTAAAGATAATTTCGAAATGTTACTCATTTAATAAATTTTAAAAGAAAGTATGTATGTACAAATACTGAGTTAAGTTAAAATCTGTTTTTAGGTCTGTATTAATGTTCATTTATTTTGTCATAATTTCATTCTTGTTCTTCTTTAATTTTATTAAGTAAAATATTATTTTTTTCGACATATTCAGAATATATTGGGGAAAAAAATGGTGACTTTGGTTTCTGAGGTTTGTAACAGGATAGACCTGAAAATGTAGCTCCGAAATGAAATTATGGTCCAAATAAAGTAATACGTGTTTTAGAAGATGTTCAGTTACAATATTTAGAATCAAGAAAGTTTATACCAGAACCTTCAGATTTAGTTACTAAAAAACTTATTATGAGATAAATGACGATATTAATAATATAATATCACTGACTGATCTAGATATATCAAGTACTTTTATTAAAGAAAAGGTAAATCATACAATTTGTTCAGATATTACATTTCCCAATATTTCATTCAATGACGTGCCTTTACACGATAAATTTTTGTCAACGGTTTTTGATGTTCACAATACTTTCACGACAGACGAGTTTGATTACAGTACCATCACAAATTGAAATAGAATCAATCAAATTGAGCAGATAACATAGACAGTTCCGATATGGATACCGTACAAACATTAGTTAATATAATATCACATGAACCAAGTAGCAGTCCTATAGAAATTATACTCGTACGTCATGTTGAAAACACATCATGTTGTAACCTAATCCGCTGATATCGTATGGTAGTGATACAGAGACAAAGCTTGTGCATTGTGGAGCTTTTGAAAGCAAGTGGAAAACCGGTACTTGAAGTCCTTCAGAAGCTATTTAATTCCGTCCTCCATGGTGGCACTACTCCGGAGGCGTGGAGCAGAAGTGCGGTGGTCTTGTTCTTCGAGAAAGGCGACAACGCCCTCTTGAAGAACTACAGACCAATTTCCCTTCTGAGCCGTGTCTACGTGCTGTTTTCAAGATTCATTACGAATCGTTTCGCACGCAGACTCGACGACTTCCAGCCTCCCGAACAAGCAGTTTCCGAAAAGGCTACCATAGACCACATACACGCCCTTCGGCAAATTGTACAGAAGACAGAAGAGTACAACATGCCACTTTGCCTTGCGTATGTGGACTATTAGAAAGCCTTTGATTCCGTTGAAATTTGGGCGGTGCTGCAGTCCCTTCAGCGGTGCCAAGTTGAATGTCCGTATATCGAAGTGCTGAAGTGTTTGTACAGTAGAGCTACAATGGCTATCCGAGTACAGAATCAGAGTACGAAACCTATCCAATTGCAGAGAGGTGTAAGACAGGGTGGCGTTATATCCCTGAAACTCTTCACCGCTGCATTGGAAAACGTTTTCAAGCTACTAAACTGGAAAGGATGCGGTATTAACATCAATGGCGAGTACATCATTCACCTTCGATTTGCCGACGATATAGTCTTTAAGGCAGAATCGCTGGAGGACCTAAGCACTAGCTCAATTACCTCAATTGTGTCTCTCAACGGATAGGTCTTAAGATGAACATGGACAAAACAAAAATCATGTTTAACGTCCATGCACACCTATGCCGGTAGTTGTTAGGACCACTAATCTCGAAGTTGTTCACGAGTATGTTTACTTGCGACAAATAGTCCGACTAGGTAAGTCCAACTTCGACCGAGAGTTGTGAAGACAAAACGAAATTGTACAACCAGTGCGTGTTGCCAGTGATGACTTACGGAACTGAGACGTGGTCCTTCACTGCTGGCCGTATGAGGAAGCTCAAGGTCGTTCAGCGAGCTATGGAGAGGGCTATGCTTGGAGTTTCTCTGCGTGATAAACTTAGAAATGAGGATCTCCGCAGTAGAACCAGAGTGACCGACATAGCCCAGCGGATTAGTAAGCCGAAGTGGCAATGGGCCGGCCATATAGCTCGAATAACCGACAACCGATGGGGAAGAAAGGTTCTCGAGTGGCAGCCTCGTATCGGTAGGCGAAGTGTAGGGCGACCCCTACTAGATGGAGTGACGACCTGGTAAGACATGCAGGAAGTCGACGGATGCAGGTGGCTCAGGACCGTACTTTGTGGCATTCCTTGGGGGAGGCCTATGTTCAGCAGTGGACTTATGAAAGGCTGTAATGATGATGGTGATGTTGTGTATTGGAGGCGTTGAATCTTACAAGATTGGCATTGCATTTGGAAACACCCCGTGTTGAGAATTTTACACGCTCAACCAAAGCTTTCGGACTCTCGGACTGGATATGTTCCTAATTGGCCAGAGCAAGGTACTCTGTGCCCAGGCATCCGATAGTTATATTCACACAATGATTCCCTGCATACCATACTATCTCTATCAAGATATCATCAGATATAAAAGAGATTTTTTAGTTTAGTGAGTGCAGGTGGCCGGAGGCCCTTTTTACTGGAAATGAGGCATTCCATCTTAGTCCTCACGGGTGACAACGCATCTGCATTTTGATTTGTAATAGAGGATAGATGTAGATGTCTATGGGCCGCAGCAACCACTTATCATCAGGTGGACTGTGTGCTCGTTTGTCACCCTTATCCTATAAAAAAAAATATGACTAGCTGGCCAGACATACGTTACGAGTATTCTGCCATTTCGGACGACCATTTCCTATAAAAAATTGTTTAATAAGCAATAAAAAATAATGAGGGGTACTTATCGGCATAAAAATCTTATCTCTCAAGTTGGAGAAATCAATACACACTTTTGAAGGAAAGGAATAAAAGAAAGAAAAAGTTTTTATTACAACAAACACATGTTACAAAAGTTATTACAGACTAAACAACTAATAAGTACAGACTAAAAGAAAACTAAAGTCTAAATAAAATGGAAGCAATTCAAACAAAGCTTTATTATGTGTGCGGGTTTTGGTATAAAAGACCTACACTCAGGATAATTTCGTGGTATATCCGCAAAGCTGGTTTTCCGTGCAGTGATTTTCAAAATTTCATTAAATTCGTTTGAACGGTTTTGGAGATTAGCGTGAACGAACATCGTAATACGGGATATATATATAGTATTGGTAATGAGGGTAAAAAAATAAAAAGTAGTGTAGCCAAGGAAGGTAGCTTTTGCTGAGAGGCTGCCCTGTGTTACATTGAGATGGGTAGTGATGCTGTTGGTTTGCATACTTTGGTGTTGTTATCTAATTGGGTCCTGATAGTAAGCAGGGTTTATTACCGAGTAGTGTTCTTTTATTTAAATACTTTTGAGAACAGTTTCTAAAATCATAGGTGGGATAATTTCTAAACTCAGAAGTGGGATAAAGATCTCTGTTACCGTCCACATATAATCTTTGAATAGTGTGAGGGTTATTAAGTTTGTGAAGGTCTTCGATGCCACTCGTGTATCATATTATCGCCTTTGTTTTTATGACGTTTGAAACGTCATCCAATCGCGTTTGACTCAGTGCATCACCCGATGGTGTCAAGGTGAGGTAAACGCCGACCGGGGGGGGGGGGGGGGGGGGCGTGCGCCGGCTCTCGTTATTCCGGCCGGTGGGCTGATCAGTAGCTTGACAGCAGCGGCTCTGTCGATTAGCGTATTTTTTTGTGACCGCTGCATCGGTTTCGCGCGGCCAGGTTTTTGGTTTTGTGGTCTAGAATTTGAGTATTTGTGCGTGTTTAATTTACTATTGAATTTGGGTTTCGTGTAGACCGCTTCGAATTAGTTTGTCTAAGTTGTACGATTCGTGACAAGAGGCTTGTATTGAATTTGACTGATTAAAGTAATTTCGTTTGCAAGTAATTACGTCAATTGTATAGTGATTGCATGTTGAAGTGCATTTTGCAATATTTAACTTGCTTGTGTGACGTGGAACCTTGCCCGCACGCCAAGTGGACATACGGTCTGGAATTTGATACTCGCATTCCATTTCGAGGGCGTGGCCCGATTAATTGTTTTTGGAAGTTAATGTTGAATTGTACCGTCGCGTTAAGTGCCTTTTTGTGTGTTGACTATGTAGTTAGTTTTGCGTGTCAGCGAGGCTGATTTTGAGTTCTTATTGCGGGCGTAGTATTTAATATTGTACGAAAGAATTTAGTTTGTTGTTTGAAACGCTGAACCTTGTGACTCGAGAAGAGACCGCGTTCGTACGTGTGGTTATAATTTTGTTGCTAAGTGATAATGGAAGTTGAACTTTGAATGACCGTTCGTTACTTGTGTCGTGTGTCACTTCTTTTAATTTCGATGAAAGTTGAGTTTGAAGTTAATTAAATGTACAATAAAGTTGATGGATTGAAATAGTGTACAATAAAGTGGATAAACTGAAATAGTGAAATGAAGGAAGAAGTTGCCAATTGGTGACGTCCGCTGGAGTGATACCACATCGTGGGGCAGCATCGGACCAGGCCGCTGCCCGATCACCTCAGTTAGGTCAGGTCACACATACACACCTTCTAACACAATACTTACACGCACCTACCTACCGCCTGACCGAGTCTTGGGGTCAGTCTTAGCTTCGGAACCAGGTCCGTTCTTATTAATTACCTAGCCTTATATCTATTGTGTAGAATGATAAGTCTCCATAGGCCGTTGGGCCCCGTCCTTAGTTGTCCGTCGAATCTACAGCTATATGGGCCCCTGTATGGTCGATCTTTGTCGGGGCAGCTAGGGGCGTGTACATTACCCGCGAGTACTTTCATTGTTTCTTAACGTACCCAAATATGTTAACAAATTTCGAAAGAAATGCTAGATAAAACTAAAATAAATAAATGCTTAACTATAAATCTAAATAACAGAGTTATAATTTTGCATTCTTTGGAAATTTAACTTGCTCGGGTTTTGTTGTAATTTAATAGTTCATGTGAAATATGATTTGCGTGGGCTTCATTTTAAAGTTCAAAACGTATAGTGATGTAACTATTAATAAATGTTTAACCTTAACGTGCTGTCAATTGAAAAAATAAGTAGCCTTTTTGTACTCTAACATGTTGATAAGTGTTACAGCTTACTCCGAATATTATTTAGTCGACAAAATTGGGGTTTGAAGTTGAGAGGTTGGTAGAAGTCTCTACAACAATGATCAATGAGGAAGATGTCGTGACGGCTAATTGAACATGGTCAGGTGCGGTCGAGCCCTGGTAAGCCTTAGGCTACACCGCTACAGCCTACAACTTGTCGGCGGATCTTGCGGCAAGATAACTCAAACGGCCGCCAAGCACATGGTGCTTTGGCTCGGCAAATGGACGTCTGACGCTTGTTCAGTTTTCGTTGCGAGTGGTGAGCCATGTCACGTGGATATTTATCGGGCAGAGACCGTTAAATGACTGTTACAATTTAATGTGTAATATGTTCATACAGTTGCTCTTTATATTTGCAATGTGTGTAGTGGCCAACGCCTCTGCATGCAGTTGCCCTTTGTAATGCGAAGATCTTGAGCAGTTGCCTCCTTCCTTTTGGAATATGTGGTAGGATCAATCTCCCCACATAGCTGCCGTTTTTGCAATGTGTGCAATGGTTTGGGAGTGCCATGTCCACACAGTTGCCGTTTCTTAAGAGAATGTGTGATGAACTTTCGATGCCTCAAATCCTATGGTTCGCGATACTTTTGTTTTCATTTGTTTTAATTTTAATTTTGCAAAGCAGATTATTTATTTGTTTCATGCACGTAAAACGTTTTACATCTGTTTCAATCTTAAATTACTTTGAATACCTATTTTGCGAGACCTGTGTTGGATGTACGTCAGATAAGTACATGCTTATCTGACGTAGTTGTTTCAATGTCTTTTGCTTTTACTGTTGTGTACTTCAAATTTTACATTAAAACTACCTTGAGTAAAATCCAATATGAAAAAGGTTTCAGGTACTAGTTAACGCTAACTTTGTGCTTATGTTAAAAGTCATTGTGAGCATTGAGTATTTATGTACTACGTACTAGAGGCGACATTGCACTAAGTTACGCTGTTCCATTCAACTACGGCAATGTCACCGCACTTTAATCAGTCGCTCGCTAGGTGCTTGTAGAGTAGTCATGTGTTGTGTTGATTTAAAAAAAAAAAATTCTTGATAAAATATGCTGGGGTTGTTCTTAGATATTGCACAAAAAACTCACGAAATGTTAGTAAAAACCAAGTAATCACTTTTCATCGTTAAGTAAGATACTTAAATAATAAAAAACTTTATATATTAATAATTAAAAAGTTATTTCTTTGGCGCCAACTTGTGTCATGGAATATAGATTATGAAATTAATTTGTTCAGATACAACATTTCTGTGAGCAAGTGTAGGACGATTATATTATGCACAATTTTTTTGTAGAAATAAATAGAAGTATTTATAATTAGGCTAAATTTCTTACGTTTATATTTGCTGATTATTCTTTTATTTTATTTTAGGTTTCCACGTCCAAACCACGAAAACCGAGAAAAGTGGATTAAATTCGTCCAAAATAATCGTAGAGAAGAGATGTGGTTACCAACAACTCATACATACATTTGTTCCTTGCATTTTAAGGAAGAGGATAAATTAATATAGTATGAAGAAGACAAAAATTAACAAAACTTATATTGTTTAAAGGCACTTAATTAAATTCCTTATACATATTTTTACAATAACATTTACCTATATATTTTATTAATTGAAATTAATTTTCAGCAAAAAATAACAAATAAGTGTATATAGAAGTTTTTAAAGTTTTACTATGTTTTCTCACAGTAATTCATAAGGCATAATATAAAAAGTATTAGCTCTGTGTCTATGCCTCACGCGAACTTAGGTTAGGGCTTTTGGGGACCCAGTTCTAGATTTAAATAAATATATTTCATTAGATTCGATTACTTCCAATTTATATAGTTATCTCATAAAATATTTATATAAAAATGTAATTGAAATGCTATTGTGATAATATATATATTATCATATTAATTTATCATGCAAAATAAATGACAAATTATTAAAAATTGAACTCGTTTTAATAAATTTATTAACAATATATGTACTCTAAATAAACAATAATTAAATACCTACTTGCAAACTTGGTGCCTATGCCTACAATGTTAAAGTTTGGACAGCTCGCTGGTGCGAGTGAAACGCGGCGGGTTTCTGGCGCTGATGCAACGCAACGGCTTGCTGGCGCTCATGCAGCGCAGTGGCTTGCTGGCGCTTATGCAGCGCAGCGAATTGCTGACGCTGATGCAGCGCAACGGCTTGCTGGCGCTCATGCAGCGCAGTGGCTTGCTGGCGCTTATGCAGCGCAGCGAATTGTTGACGCTGATGCAGCGCAGCGGCTTGCTGGCGCTTATGCAGCGCAGTGGCTTGCTGGCGCTTATGCAGCGCAGCGAATTGCTGACGCTGATGCAGCGCAACGGCTTGCTGGCGCTCATGCAGCGCAGTGGCTTGCTGGCGCTTATGCAGCGCAGCGAATTGTTGACGCTGATGCAGCGCAGCGGCTTGCTGGCGCTTATGCAGCGCAGTGGCTTGCTGGCGCTTATGCAGCGCAGCGAATTGCTGACGCTGATGCAGCGCAACGGCTTGCTGGCGCTCATGCAGCGCAGTGGCTTGCTGGCGCTTATGCAGCGCAGCGAATTGCTGACGCTGATGCAGCGCAACGGCTTGCTGGCGCTCATGCAGCGCAGTGGCTTGCTGGCGCTTATGCAGCGCAGCGAATTGCTGACGCTGATGCAGCGCAGCGGCTTGCTGGCGCTTATGCAGCGCAGTGGCTTGCTGGCGCTGATTTAGCGCAGCGGCTTGCTGGCGCTGATTTAGCGCAGCGGCTTGCTGGCGCTGATTTAGCGCAGCGGCTTGCTGGCGCTGATTTAGCGCAGCGGCTTGCTGGCGTTGATTTAGCGCAGCGGCTTGCTGGCGCTGATTTAGCGCAGCGGCTTGCTGGCGCTGATGCAGCGCAGCGCCTTGCTGGCGCTGATGCAGCGCAGCGGCTTGCTGGCGCTGATGCAGCGCAGTGGCTCGCTGGCGCTTATGCAGCGCAGTGGCTTGCTGGTGCTGATGCAGCGCAGCGGCTTGCTGGCGCTCGTGCAGCGCAGCGGCTTCATGGCGCTGATGCAGCGCAGCGGCTTGCTGGCGCTGATGCAGCGCAACGGCTTGCTGGTACTGATGCAGCGCAATGGCTTGCTGGCGCTGATGCAGCGCAGTGGCTCGTTGGTGCTGATGCAGCGCAGCGGCTTTCTGGCACTCATGCAGCGCAGCGGCTTGGTGGTGCTGATGCAGCGCAGCAGCTTGCTGGCGCTTATGCAGCGCAGTGGCTTGCTGGTGCTCATGAAGCGCAGCGGCTTGCTGGCGCTCATCCAATGCAGCGGCTTGATGGCGCTTATGCAGCGCAGCGGCTTGCTGGCGCTGATGCAGCGCAGCGGCTTGCTGGCGCTCATGCAGTACAGCGGTTTGCTGGTGCTGATGCAGCGCAGCAGCTAGCTGGCGCTGATGCAGCGCAACGGCTTGCTGGTACTGATGCAGCGCAATGGCTTGCTGGCGCTGATGCAGCTCAGCGGCTCGCTGGCGCTGATGCAGCGCAGCGGCTTGCTGACGCTGATGCAGCGCAGCGGCTTTCTGGCGCTCATGCAGCGCAGCGGATTGCTGGTGCTGATGCAGCGCAGCAGCTTGCTGGCGCTTATGCAGCGCAGCGGCTTGCTGGCGCTCATGCAGTGCAGCGGCTTGCTGGTGCTGATGCAGCACAACGGCTTGCTGGCGCTCGTGCAGCGCAGCGGCTTGCAGGCGCTCATGCAGCGCAGCGGCTTGCTGGTGCTGATGCAGCGCAACGGCTTGCTGAGACTGATGCAGTGCAACGGCTTGCTGGCGCTGATGCAGCGCAGCGGCTTGCTGGCGCTGATACAGCGCAGAGGCTTGCTGGTACTGATGCAGCGCAATGGCTTGCTGGCGCTGATGCAGCGCAGCGGCTCGCTGGCGCTGATGCAGCACAGCGGCTTGCTGGCGCTGATGCAGCGCAGCGGCTTTCTGGCGCTCATGCAGCGCAGCGGCTTGCTGGTGCTGATGTAGCGCAGCAGCTTGCTGGCGCTTATGCAGCGCAGCGGCTTGCTGGTGCTCATGCAGCGCAGCGGCTTGCTGGCGCTCATCCAGTGCAGCAGCTTGCTGGCGCTCATGCAGCGCAGCGGCTTGCTGGCGCTCATGCAGCGCAAAGGTTTGCTGGTGCTGATGCAGCGCAGCGGCTTGCTGGCGCCGATGCAGCGCAGCAGCTTGCAGGCGCTCATGCAGCGCAGCGGCTTGCTGGTGCTGATGCAGCGCAACGGCTTGCTGACGCTGATGCAGTGCAACGGCTTGCTGGCGCTGATGCAGCGCAGCGGCTTGCTGGCGCTGATACAGCGCAGAGGTTTGCTGGCGCTGATGCAGCGCAGCGGCTTGCTGGCGCTGATGCAGCGCAGCGGCTTGCTGGCGGTGATGCAGCGCAGCGGCTTGCTGGCGCTGATGCAGCACAGCGGCTTGCTGGCGCTGATGCAGCGCAGCGACTCGCTGGCGCTGGTGCGACGCAACAGCTTGCTGGCGCGAGTGCAGTGAGATGGCACGCTGGCGCGAACGCAGCGGAATCGCTCGCTGGAGCGCGTTTAGCTGAGGGGCCTGTGCCTTCAATGTATAGTACAATCTGTACGCAGCCTTGTGCCTTGTACGCAGTGTTCCTTGGAGAAGATTGTGTTATATATGACGTGCGTTAAACTCTAGTAGGAAGCGTTGTATACTAAAATCTGATTTGGACGATTTTTTTCATTTCTGTAAAAGTTTAGTCTGTATGAAATGTATTCAAGAGCTCAAGCATTATGTGCTGTTGAATAAAAATTGTTAAAGATTTTGAAAACAACGAGTTTATCGTTTCATAGTCAGAAAGGGCCGAGACGGGAAAGTTACATTAAGCCAGTAACGTTACCTTGGCCACCACACGAGGTGTATGCTTGCCCCATGCATACTTTAAGGCTGGGTATTTACATATGTGTCAGAAATAGCTAACGTAATGCTTCCTTTCTGAAAGAGTAATATTTAAATACGCTAAGGTTGTGCCTCTTTCTCAAAAGTAGAAGGCGGACAAGCTAACGTCGTGCCTCTGTCGCGTCTTGCTTAAGTTATGCTAACGTAATGCCTATTACTTAATCGGTTATTATTTCATCATTTTATGCTAACGTCGTGCCTATGACTGAAGGAGTTATTATTTTGTTAAGTTACCTATGCTAACGTCGAGTCGTGCAGTTATTTTGTTAAGTTATGCGAACGCAGCGTCTATGACTTATTCAGTTATTTTTAACCGACTTCAAAATGGAGGAGGTTCTCAATTCGACTGTGGTTTATTGTGTGTTTTGTACTTTTTCCAGGTGACCGATTTTGATGGTTCTATTTTTGTTTGAAAGCTGGTGCTTATCATGTGGTCTCATATAAATTTGATCGAGATCTGACCAGTGGTTTGAGTTATTCTTAATAATGCGTATTTATTAATAACTGACATTTAACAAAATTTTTAATTTTACCACTTGTGTTAAGTTATGCGAACGTAGTGTCTATGACTTATTCCGACGACACGTTGTGCTAACGTAGAGCCATTGCCAACCGTGTCACCTGTGACCTTTGTGGTGCCTGCATCCCCCATGCCGTTGGGGGAGACTAATATTTAAAGCTAAAGGGAGCCCGAGGACGGACTCCTGTCAGGAGAGGCCCTGTTGATAATGAGGGTAAAAAAAATAAAAAGAAATACGAACAAATGAAGGTAGAATGATAATCTCCCACTTGATTTATCAGTATAAAGTATCGCACAGGCGACTGAGAGCCATCATAATTCTAACGGGATGGAATAACTGTCGTTATTATGCCTGTTGGGGTATTCTCCTAGTGTAGCCAAGGAAGGTCGTGTTGCTGAGAGGCAGCCCTGTGTTAGATTGAAATGGGTAGTGATGCTGTTGGTTTGCATACTTTGGTGTTGTCATGTAATTGGGTCCTGATAGTAAGCAGGGTTTATTACCGAGTAGTGTTCTTTTATTTAAATACTTTTGAGAATAGTTTCTAAAATCAGAGGTGGGATAATTTCTAAACTCAGAAGTGGGATAAAGATCTCTGTTACCGTCCACATATAATCTTTGAATAGTGTGAGGGTTATTAAGTTTGTGAAGGACTACGATGCCACTCGTGTATCATATTATCGCCTTTGTTTTTAGTTAAATGCCGTAATGAAATTTGCTGTTCTATTTGCATTCATGTATCATTAAAGTGGGATAGTTTCTAAATATATATATATATTTTTTATTACAAATTTATTATTCGTATGTTACCTGATCCTCAGCAGTCTTGATACGCATCATCTCAGTCTGATATAGCCATAAGTTGTCCAATTTGTCAGTTGGGTCATGACCGTAGATTTCGAAGGCGTCAATAATCATGGCCAATGTGAGATTCTCGGAGGGCTCCAAGCAGCATGGATGAGTTCTGATGTTGTATGCTATCTAAAATATTTCCATTATTAATCAAAAATAGCATAGCATTTTATTTTGAGCTGGTGCAGGCGAAAGGTTAGGCTAACATTTTTAAGACGGATATGAATAATCAAATTCGAATAATGTCTAAAAAATGAGGTCTAATAATTTTCTGCTCACCAGATGTCGCTAGTTGACATTGAGGTAAAGTTTTTTTATTACACAGTGTAATTTAATTCAGAAGTTATTTTTTAATAAAAGTTCATCAGTTTCTAGACTATTATATTAATACACAAAACAATGCGTCAGTGGTTTGAATTTTAATTTTTTTGATTTTTCTAGTTGAACATCTGTGGTTTGGTTTATTTATTTTTAATGTTATTAATATAAAATATAGCTTATAGTACAGAAAGAAACAATAACTTTTACATTTTCGAACAAATTAACTTCCCCGCTATGAAATCTGTAAAATATTATACCTCACGTACTAGTGACGCTGCCCTGGTGGCAGAAAACATCGTGGATGCCCTCATTGGAAAACATTTTAAATTAATTCTGTTGTACTTTTTCTTCTTCTTTTTTTAAGTTGTAAATGAGATATATTCATAATTTTACTATACGATAAATGAGGAGGATAACACTGAAAAGCTAGGTAGACCTCATAAGCAAAAAGTAGCTTTGTTGACCTTGAAAAACAAGAAATTTATAAAGAATGAATTAGGAGGTTATGCATTTTTCCAACTTATTAATACCTATTATATTAGTTTATATTAAAATAAAATAAAAAACAAAGCTTAGTCTAAATTCTGAGTGTAGAGCGTTCGAATCGAAATCTTAAAGGCATTAGCTTATAAGTGGACTTGTCATGGTAGATAATTTGGGAGTCTTAGAGATACGGTAGTGATAGACGGGAAGCTATAGTTGCATTTCCATACATGCTCATAGAAAAAGTCTTGGAAAATAAAACATTGGCAAGAGAGCATGGCAAATTATGGAAACGAGAGATTTAGCGAAGCTCCAGGAAAGATATCTGGCGGCGTATTGCTAACGTTGTACAATGACGACTAATGATAATGAAAACAATTTTCCTACTGATTGTATCTTCCTCAATGTCACCGAGTTGGTAATAATTAAATATTTTTTTTATAGAATAAGGGTGACAAACGAGCACAAAGTCCACCTGATGGTGAGTGCATCTATCTTTGTTTGCGAATTAAAATGCAGATGCATTGTCAGCCGCGAGCACTAAGATAGAATGCCGGTTTTCCAGTAAAATAGGTCTCGGGTTCTCTACACTTACCATACGAAACACAGCAGAATAAGCTGCTATTTTACGTTGGTATTCTGTGAGAAATAATTTCTTTGTTGATATTTCTATAGTTTAGCTTAACATACATGTTACCATGGTAAAGACAATACATCATTTGGATCATTAACAATTAGAAATCGGTAGAATTCTGAGTCTCCTAGCTAGGTTAATTGGTAAACTTGGAGATACAGTCCTATCCCCCTTTTACATTAGGAATAAATTCTCCTATTTGAATTGTTTAAAGTATAATATTTTTTTGGTATTTCTTGCAAAGACTTTCGACTATTTATGAAAATTTCTATAAATAACTAGAACGGCTTGTTAAATTCTGCCATAATATTTTACTTGCTAATGATACATACCGTTACCTGTAGCCAGGCCACACACAGTGCAAGCAACACGCAAGCGTGAGTGAACGTGTCCATTTTGTCAGCATGGCGACCAGCGAAAAGCGAACCAAAACATGTAACCACCAATTAGGTAAAGCAATTTGTTTTATTACATTGTTTACATCGTTAACCTTGCACTCTAAAATAATTGCGACCATAAAACAAACTTGATACTTTTTATAATTGGACGTAGTTATACAAAAACGTTCCAACCAACAAGTCATTCAAAAATGAGTTAAATATACAGATCTACTTGGTTGGAACGTTTTTATATAACTACGTCATATGAAGATGTCAAAATAAGTAGATCTGTATATTTAACTCATTTTTGAATGACTTGTGGGTTGGAACGTTTTTGTATAACTACGTCCAATTGTTTCTCTTTCGTTAGCTACTAGGTGGTTGGATTACTTTTCTGCCTCTGTTTGGGTAGTTACTACCCTCTTACCTATTTCTGCCGCTAAATTGCATTGCGTGAATTGCTGTTCCAGTTGAAAGAGAAAGAGAGACAGTATAATTACGGGAGGCATTCTATTCTACTCCTCAGCGGTGACAACGCACCTGTAGCCTTCTTTGTTTGAAGTTTGCTGCTGGTGTCCATGGACAGCAGTAGCCACTTACCATCAGGTGGACTGTATACTCGATTGTCGCCCTTATTTTATAGTTTAATCCTCAGTGGTTTTTTGTTATTGAATAAGGGTTATAAACGATCACACAGTCCACCTACTCTGTTGAAAAGTAGATGTTGTGTCCCATAGACATCTATATCTATCCTCGATTAACAATCAAAATACAGATGCGGTGTCACCCCTGCGGAATAAGATGGAATTTTTCGTTTCTAGTAAAAAGGGTATCCTGTGCTCTACACTCACCATACGTATTCTGTGAGAGCATGGTCCTTCCCCATTGGTGCTATAACCAAAATATAGCTGTAGCATGGCTCTATCACATATCATGTGTTCACATGAAGATGTGTGAGTTTTTTTTTTTGGAGAGGGGGCAAAGGAGCGTGCGGCTCACCTGATGGTAAGTGACTACCACCGCCCATGAACAACTGCAACACCAGGGGAACCAGGGGAATTGCAGATGCGTTGCCGGCCTTTTAAAAAGGAGTAGGCTCTTTTCTTGAAGGTCCCTAAGTCGTATCGGTCCGGAAAAATCGCTGATGGTAATCGATTCCACAAGGAAGTCGTGCGAGGAAGAAAACATCTTCTAAATCGCACAGTGGTGGACCGCCAATCATCCAGATGGTGTGGAGGATATCGAGAGTTCTGCCGCGATGTGCGTCCGTGAAATTTGGCGGCTGTGATTAATCCGAACAATTCCTCAAAACACTCCCCGTGGTAAATGCGAAAGAAAATGTAAAGAGATGCAACATCTCTTCGCAGTGCCAATGAATCGAGCCGATCGGAAAGGACTCGGTCGTCGACGATTCGAGCCGCTCTGCGTTGGATGCGTTCAAGTGGAAGGAGCTGGCACTGGGGAGCCCCTGCGCAGAGATGGGAACAGTATTCCATGTGAGGCCGAACCTGTGCCTTGTAAAGTTGCAGGCGGTGTGCTGGCATGAAATACTGTCCCGCTCTGCTTAGCACGCCAAGCTTTTTAGAGGCCAATTTGGCCTTCTCTTCCAAGTGACCTCGAAACTTCACGTCACTCGATATGACGACTCCGAGGATTCCGATACTGGCTGAGGCAAGAAGGGGAGTGCCTTGAAACTGAAGAGATACAAAGGGGTTCTTTTGAGCGGTAAGCGCGCAAACTTTTGTCTTCTGAGGATTAAACTGGACTAGATTTAGTCGCCCCTAATCCGAGACTTTGTTCAGCAAAGACTCGACTTCAGACACAAGTTAGTTCCGGTACTCGGCGACGTTTACCCGAGAAATATTGGCACGGCCGGTGTATACAGCATCACCAGTGCTGTCATCCGCATAGCAATGAATGTTAACAGTTAGCAACATATCATTGATATACAGAAGAAACAGCGTTGGTGATAACACACAGGCCTGTGGAACACCAGCGTTAATAGGCTTGTAGTCGGAGCATGCACCGTCTACAAAGACCTTGATGCTCCGATCTACAAGCAAGCTGATGATCCAATCGCACAATTTCTCGGGAAGCCCATAGGAAGGGAGCTTCGAAAGAAGCGCTTTGTGCCAAACCCGATCGAAGGCCTTCGCAATGTCCAAACTAACGGCCAACGCCTCCCCCTTGGACTCTACTGCCTCCGCCCATCTATGAGTCAGGTAGACCAGAAGATACCCAGTTGATCGACCCCGATCAAAACCGTATTGGCGATCACTAATCAGTTGGTGATCCTCAAGGTATCGCATGAGCTGGCAGTTAATAATGGATTCCATTAATTTGGAGAACAAGGAGGTGATGGCGATAGGCCTGTTGGTGGACGGGTCTGAGCGGTCGCCTTTTTTAGGGATTGGGTGGACAAAAGCTGTCTTCCATGATTTCCGGACTACGCCTTGGGAGTAGGAGTACCGGAAAAGACGCATTAGGACCGGTGCCAACTCCGGAGCACACGTCCTCAGCACAATTGGGGGGATTCCGTCAGGCCCACTCGACTTCTGGATGTCCAGGGAGAAGAGTGCTTTGCGAACCGAGCGCTATGAGAACCGCACATCCGGCTTGGAGCACTCACACCGCGGGATGGTCGGCGGTGTTTTCCCCCCGTCATCAAGAGTCGAGTGAGACTCAAAAAGGGAGCCTAAAAGGTCGGCTTTCTCTTTTACGGCGTGAACCAGTATGTCCTCCTCCCTGTGCAGAGATGGTAGTGATGACTTCCAGAAATTCCCTTGGACAGCCTTGGCGAGAGACCAGAATGCACAGGTTCCCGAACGAAGGCGAACTAGTTCCTCGCCAATTCTGCCTATATGCTCTGACTTTGCCTTGGCAATAACTCTTTTGAAGGACCTGGAGGTGAAGTTATACTTCTTTTTAAGTATGCTGGTGTTTACATCCCGAGTCGCCGAAGCCGCAGCCCAGGCTTGATAACACTCCTGCTTACTGCGTAATGCAGTCTTACAGGAGCGACCAAACCAAGGCTGAGATCTGCCTCCGATGGGTACCACAAATGATGGAATAAATAGTTCCATTCCCTGTAGCTCCACGTCAGTAACAGAGTCAGCAACAGCGTTGGGATCATCCGGTGAGAAGCAAACCCGCCCCCATGGGTAGAATGCAAAGAAAGACCGCATTCCATCCCAATCCGCCAACTTGTAATGCCAAACACGGCGGCAACCTGCAGAACGCAACCGCGAGGGGAGCGTGAGTGGCACCACACTCCGGATCAGACAATGGTCCGAAGAGCCGAGAAGGGCATCGACGGAAATCTGATATCCGTCCGGATGAGAGGTCAGCAGAAGGTTCAACAGGGAAGGTGTATGGTCCTCCACATCTGAAATCCGCGTAGGCGAAGTAACCAGTTGTGTCAGACCATATGCCAAGGCAAAGTCATAAACAGATCTCCCCGCATGATCGGTTAAACGTGAATCGAGCCATTAGGCATGGTGGGCGTTAAAATCGCCAAGGATAACGATCTCTGCGGATGGGACCTGTTGTAGCAAGGAATCTGTAGCCATTTGGACGTGGTCGATGAGTCGGTCTGTTTCGGCATTACCGCTATGGGACCTATAGAGGTACCCGTAGACGCGCGGATGGTCGTCGCTCTCTACGCGTAGCCAAAGGATGGACAGGTCCGAACCTTCAAGACTGCCGAGGCGTCGAGAACAGATGTCAGTATAGGCCTTATTGATGGACTAGGGGTCTCGTGACATCTATGGAAAAGTGGTTTTGAGACATACCTGCGTGGGATTGATTTGCTTTAATCACCAGTATCGGCAGACGGATAAGCGTTACTTATTTAAATTTCTACGTTACTCTTTTTTATGTAATATCATCAAAATTCCAGCTGTGGACATAGACCTCCACCAAGGAATCCACGGTCTTAGGCTGCAACTCTAAATAGGTCGTCACTCTATCTAGTGTAGGTCCGCCCTGCTCTTCGCTTACCAGTCAAAATTAAACAAAGGCCATGTTATACAGGATGGCGATAAAGTTATCACATTAAATGAAAAGACTTATCCTATATAACGTTCTTTGAAAATACGCAACTAAAAAATATATTACAATTAACATTCTAGACGCAAAGCCCCTTTATTTAGTTTTTTGCCTAATTAATAATCTCTTCAGGGGTGACAAGTTAACTGTCAGTATATGGAAGTGCTGAAGTGTTTGTACAGTAGGGTTACGATGGCTATCCGAGTACAGAGTCAGAGTACGAAACCTATCCAATTGCAAAGAGGTGTAAGACAGGGTGACGTTATATCCCCGAAACTCTTCACCGCTGCATTGGAAGACGTTTTCAAGCTACTGGACTGGAAAGGATACGTATTAACATCAATGAAGAGTACATCACTCACCTTCGATTTGCCGACGATATAGTCCTTATGGCAGAATCGCTGGAGGACCTAAGCACTATACTCAATGACTTCATTATACTCAGAAATGAGGATATCCGCAGTAGAACCAAAGTCATCGACATAACCAAACGGATTAGTAAACTGAAGTGGCAATGGGCCGGCCATATAGCTCGAAGAACCGACAACAGATGGAGAAGCAAGGTTCTCGAGTGGCAGCCTCGTACCGGTAGGCGAAATGTTGGGCGACCACCCCACTAGATGGAGTAACAACCTGGTAAAACATGCAGGAAGTAGAGATGGATGCATGTGGCTCAGTACCGTGTTTTGTGTCATTCCTCGGGGGAGGCCTATGTTCAGCAGTGGACTTGTGAAGGGCTGTCATGATGATGATGATGATTATATGCTCCCTAGTTAGGACAAACATCAGTTTTTGATTTTTTTAACAAAAAGTTTTCAATATCAACCTGGAGTCAGGCGCTGTTTCACCCCGTGCCTCGGAAAGCATGTAAAGGTCCTGCGCCTGATCTCGCTCCGTTCGTGTCGAATTGACTTCCCATCTGACAATGAGGGAATACAAAATGCAAGCAGATTTGGCGGCAAAAATATGAAGTTAGCGACATCGTACCTCGTTTATAATATTTGTAATATAATAAACTAAAAAGAGAGTCACAGACACACAAATACACAGAAGAAAATCTGTTCAGCCTTTTGAAGTTCATCAGCTCTTTTTGTTTCGCGGGTTTTTTATTTTTTAATTTAAGTTATTATATTACAAATATTATAAACGGGGTACAATGTGACTAACTTCCTATTTTTGCCGCCAAATGTTTGCGCTGCTGCATCCCAGTCTGAAGGTATAGAGCCAATATAATTGTAGGCTGTTAGGTATTCCATATCAGTCCCCAGAGATGAAATTGCAACTGTAGCCTTCTTTGTTTGAAGTTGCCTTCTTTGTTGTTTTTTACTTTAAAAATAAAAACAAAAATTTTACATCAGGTGGACTAGTTCGTTTGTCACTTCTGTTTTATATTAAGATAGTTGTAGACGTGGTACAGCCATACTGCAGCTATATTATGGCTGCAGGACAAACTTGTCGGCTTCACTGGGGAAGGATCACGCTCTCACAGAATACCAGTGTAAAATAGCTGCTTAATGCTGCTTTCGTTGTTTCGTATGGTGAGTGTAGAAAACCGGAGACCCTTTTTGATGGAAACATGGCATTCCATCTTAGTCCTCAGGGGGTGACAACGCATCTGCATTTTAATTCTAATTTAAGGATAGATGAAGTCTATGGGCATGAACTTAACATCAGGTTGACTATCTGTTCGTTTATCACCCGTAATTTTATAAGTTTGTTGTCATGTACGCAAAAAGATTTTTATATTTATAAATCCCGACTGGTGGTTAGAAACAGCATTTGGGACTTCGATACAGACTATGTTATCTATACTCTTACATTTTCTGTACACATATAAATTAAAGTGTCGGTCTGTAATATTAAAATAACTGGCTTCTATTAAGCTGACGGAGCTATTTGCATGCTATTAAGACATAAATAACTATTTTTAAATTTTTTGTCTGTCTGTCTGTCTCTCTAATCTAATCTAATCTTCGAAATAGTCGAATCGAACCTATAGTGATGAAACTTTACGAACAGATAGAGAGCAATGTCAGGAGGGATCTAAGGTATATTGTATCCGAAAAACTAGAAGATTTAAAAAAAACATTTTTGATAAATTAAATGGTCTTTGATTATCTTAAATCTAAATACCGTTACCGTTACAGCCTATTAAAGTCCACCGCTGAACATAGGCCTCCCCCATATATTGTCTCATAGGGGGATATTTGTCATAGTTGTAATGTTACTGTTGATTTGAAAATTACACCTCACAGTGGGTCATGTGCTCCTGGTAGATTATCTTCTATACATCCATCCATTATTACAGCCTAGTCCACTTGCTGAACATAGGCCTCCCCATAGATTGTCTCATAGAGGTCATATTATTTGTCATAGTTGTAATGTTTACTGTTGATTTGAACATTTCACCTCACAGTAGATCATGTGCTCCTGGTTGATTATCTTCTATACATCCATCCATTATTACAGCCTAGTCCACTGCTGAACATAGGCCCCCCCATAGATTGTCTCATAGAGGTGATATTTGTCATAGTTGTAATGTTTACTGTTGATTTTAACATTTCGCCTCACAGTGCGTCATGTGCTCCTGGTTGATTATCTTCTATACATCCATCCATTTTTACAGCCTAGTCCACTGCTGAACATAGGCCTCCCCATAGATTGTCTCATAAAGGTGATATTTGTCATAGTTGTAATGTTACTGTTGATTTGAACATTTCACCTCACAGTGGGTCATGTGCTCCTAGTTGATTATCTTCTATACATCCATCCATTATTACAGCCTAGTCCACTGCTGAACATAGGCCTCCCCATAGATTGTCTCATAGAGGTGATATTTGTCATAGTTGTAATGTTTACTGTTGATTTGAACATTTCACCTCACAGTGGGTCATGTGCTCCTGGTTGATTATCTTCTATATATCCATCCATTATTACAGCCTAGTCCACTGCTGAACATAGGCCTCCCCATAGATTGTCTCATAGAGGTGATATTTGTCATAGTTGTAATGTTTACTGTTGATTTGAACATTTCACCTCACAGTGGGTCATGTGCTCTTGGTTGATTATCTTCTATACATCCATCCATTATTACAGCCTAGTCCACTGCTGAACATAGGCCTCTCCACAGATTGTCTCATAAAGGTGATATTTATCATAGTTGTAATGTTTACTGTTGATTTGAACATTTCACCTAACAGTGGGTCATGTGCTCCTGGTTGATTATCTTCTATACATCCATCCATTATTACAGCCTAGTCCACTGCTGAACATAGGCCTCCCCATAGATTGTCTCATAGAGGTGATATTTGTCATAGTTGTAATGTTACTGTTGATTTGAAAATTTCACCTCTCAGTGGGTCATGTGCTCCTGGTAGGTTAGCAACCGCACATATTTATTGTAGTCGTTATTAGGAAGACGCTGCCCATCTCTTGATTTGTTTCCTTCTGTCACCTCTTACGACATCCACGGGATGATATTGGGTAGTGGAAATTTCTTACACCGCCACTACACGGTGAAAATCTAGACAACGCCACATTCATAGAAGATCTATTAATGAGGCGTTGTTCACATAGGATTATAATAAAACTTCTATCTTAAAATTTTTTTACAGTTTACATTTTTGCAATGAAACAACAAATTTCGAATAATATTTTATATTCATTAAAATACACACTTAGAATTGTCCATTTCATCACAATACATGCGTATTTATTATATTTTATAAAACATTATTGCGTTTGGATACACCTCTAAAATATCCCTCAAATACAAGCACTACGTAACAAAACAGGGTGTCGTTTGTTTGCATTTGAAATTTTACTGTCTATATTGGAAGCCATAATTTTCCTAATAGCATAAGGTGTACAGTACAGAACATGGAGTAAAAATGGGAAATCTTCTTTCTGTTAAATGTGTGTGAATGTTCGATTATGAGTGATTTCATACAGAACACTGATAGTAATTTTGCTCTGGGATTTGTCACGCCTGTCATCCCAGAGGGTAGGTTGTAGGCAGAGTCCAAAATAATTAGCAGGGAGCCACTTGGGCTACGTTTAGCTAAAAATATGGGAAAACTGTGAAAGAAGTGATAGGTGGCTAGCCAATCGCCTGCACAATCTTGCCCTGCGCCTATTTTTGCGCCTTTTAAATGTTTGCTCATATTTTTTTTATCAGTCCCACATAAACATGGGACGTATAAGTCTCAGATTTTATTAAGGCTGTTATTAGCAACTGAAAAATGATTAGTCATACGATAATAAAAAATAATTATTCATACAATAATCGTAGGTATTATAAATAAAAAATACAGATTCGTCCGATAATTTTTTAAATAAAAAAGTTCAATTCTTTCAATATTATATTTTATGCCCACCCTAGCCACATCTTAGCCTAGTGTTACTGATATTGCAAGATTGGTGTAATATTTTATTAGACGCAAATAGCCTAATCATACGAGTAAATTAATTTAGACAATTGACTGTTTTACTCAATAACTGTCTAAAATTATTAAAAATATTTTTTATTATATTTATAATATATCGGACGTATAGAAGTAAATAAATCATACGATAATGATATCAATAAGAAAAAATGTATCGTTCGATTATCTTATGAATAGACGCTTCCTCTTATTAATTGATTATTACCAATATTTTATTAAATGTGAGATAATTTTATTGAGAATATACGAAGTGGCAAAGGAAAATATTACTGCACTTAAATTTCGAAATTAGTTTTAAATTTAACTCGAGTACAGAATGAAGGTGACAAAATTAAGTCCTTGGATTCAGATACTGATAACTATTGTTCCTATTTTTATTTTATTTATAAAAAATATTTCGTTTAATATTGGCTTAGTAATTGCAAACAACAATCAGAACCTCTTCATTTAGTTATTAACAAGTGGGATGCGGGAAGTAAAGACTGTGTAAGAACCTCCGAAGGGGGCGGAGTTAGAATTTAATTTTTTTTGATGTTTGGCCATTTCGACCCGCTAGGAGTGTGAGAACTCTTTGCCCCTATTCAACCGTGATCCCCATGACATCCTCTACATGATAGGCTATTCAAACTGACTAGGCCTAAAGTTTGAGTCACCCCCCAATTCTATTTTAGTTTTTACTTCAAATTATTAATTAGGTATAACCTATGAAAAGTTCCCTGCTGATCATAGGCCTCTTCTACAGATTGCGAGATCGCAGGGATACTGTCCATAGTTGCCTCGTTTGGCAGGCGAGCTGGCAACCGCACTTTTTAGGGTTCCGTATCCGAAAGGTAACCAACGGGACCCTATTACTAAGCCTCCGCTGTCCGTCCGTCTGTCTGTCAGTAGGCTGTATCTCATGATCCGTATTAGGAAGACAGTTGAAATTTTTAAAGAATGTATATATATGATGCCGCTATAACAAAATATAAAAAAATAAAAATAAATTAAAAATTAAAGGGGGCTCCCCTACTAGAAACGTGTTTAACGATGGTACGGAACCCTTCATGCGCGAGTCCGATTCGCACTTGGGCGATTTTTTACTATCCACTTTTTTAGAAGAAAACTGAAACAGGAGATAAGCGATTTATATATGATAGTATATATATGAAAAAAGTAAAATGACGTACCGTCTATACACCTTAAACCATTCGTGTTTTATTTTAAAATTTGGGAATATGTAGTCTGGCATAAACGATTTAATTTCTTTCTATACTATTATAGTGTAATTTACATAATTTAAAATCTATGAATTATTCTATGATATGATCAACAACAATATGTTAGCTTATTAGACATGGAAGACATTTTTAAATCATATTTTAGTTAACAAATTTGAATAAAAAATAATCTATATAATGTATTTGAAAACACTCGAGATAACTTAAAAGCTATGAAGTATATAACAAACTTATATAAGTAAATTACTATAAAAATTCTGAAATATTTTCATAATATAATATCTACTTTAGATTTCTCCAAAATTAAGGATTATATATAGGTACTGTTATTTTTACGGTGTAAATTTGAATACATAATGTTAAACGTTTATGTTTATTGACACAATTTAAACACACATGTAGATTTAGTTTAAATATCTAGCGAAATAAAAACTCTTGGATAGTTCAGTGCAGAACAAGAGATATATTATATATATATCTAATATTTAATTTTGATCATGGCAATAACTTGGGGTTAGAAGTTTATTGCGTTATTTTTGTGCTGCAACTTTTCGTCTTTGTTTCCCCTTACCTTATCATGTATACGAGTTACGCATTTTCGTCGGAAAAAAGAGTATTGCATAGAAGTTTAAACCGCAGCTCTAACCGTATATTACGCAGATATGTTTATAAATAAGCCAAGTGGATCGACATTAAATAGGAATGTAATGTGTCAAACATCGTCCAGTAAATATACTTTAAGCTTTTCTTTATACAATAGGAGGCCAACGAGCATGCGGCTCGCGTGATGGTAAGTGATTAATAGTGAAATTAGAGCTTGAAAACGACGGGAATCTCATCTATAATTATAATTGCATAGCTCATCGCACTGATCACAGTGATACTGGGCATGCACGGCCTGAAGCTACACACTATAAAAAATATCGTGTCAAAATGATTTTTCTAAGAACACTATTAAAAAAATGAAGTAATTTTTTTTAGTAATATTTTGAAACCAGAAAATAAGAATTTGGCTTACATAATGTGTATATAATAAAGCTTAGTAGGTAAATTAAATAAATAAATTTTCTATTTAAAATATTAACATGTTTAGGTTGATTTATGTATCTATTAAAATACCAAAATCATTAAAAGGCTTATGACACAAAACTAAATTATATATAAACAACTAATGTACGTACGTGATGCGAGTATTTTATAGGTTACATCTATAAATGTGTAATACAATATCAATTTCATTAACCATTATATATTATATATATTTCATAAACTGGAAGACTTCGTTGTCGAAGGTCAATTATGACACCGATATTATGGAAGACATTGGATTATTTTGTATAATTTAGTGTATATAATAACTCTAATTTACATGTTTATATACATAGAACTATGTAATGGAAGACATATGTTTCGAATACCAACATTAATTATTGTTTTCTTAACCCCTAAACAAATCTAAGATATAAAATATCAAATCACATCGGACTAGATGATTAGACTGTAACACTTCTCGCAATGTCAATGCCGCTTTAAAATAAAATTTGCATATTTCTAGAAATAGTTCAACAACGACCTAAAACTACGTGAAATTAAAACGGCAAACCTATCTTGAACGCTTTTACAAGAGCCGAACCTGAATCGTACATTCCAATTATACCAAACAACACTCCTAAACCAATTATAAAATAGTCATACGCAATCGTAGTACTTTCAAGTTGATTGCCTTTAAGTCTTAGATGGAAATATGCGGGCCAAATGAAACTCAGCATTGTCCCCGTAAAACTACCGATAAATCCCATTAGTATGGCAAAATGGGGAATGAAAATCGCCATCAGTACAGTAAACATAATAACGCCCAAACGCCAAGCTAGGCCCCAGACTTTCAACTCACCATCCAAAGCATAAATAGGTGGAAAAAGAGTTTTAGGCTTTCCCCGGAATAGTGCACGCTCGAGCAAATCACATGCAGCATAATATGGTAGGGGGTAACTAAGTACAGCCTTAGTTACAAGAAAGAAGTTAACCAGTCCCTTGAATCCAGCCGAGTGAAGATTGTTTGTTATTACTTGCTGGGTATCGTTTTGAAAAGTCAAAAAGCATAAATATCCAAAAATAGATTTAAAAGCAGCAGCTGCTATATGCGACCAGTTTAACATCCATTCAAATTTGGATCGATCCTCCATGTTGCCTTCTAAGGTAGGCAAAAATATTTGAGACGTGTAAGAGAAAACAATGACACCTAAACTGATAGGAAAATTCTCGAAATCCAAACTCCATTTCACTTTCGACCAACCCCAATCCCCAATATAAAGAATGCAATAGCCGAGTACAATGGCGTTTATGATCAAATGACTCATGGTACACCAAAACGATAACATGCTGACGCTTTTTAGAGATTTGAGGAAGCCAAGTGGAAGAAGAAAGATACCAGTCAACATCATCCAGGAGCGAGTGTCGATGGAACCATCAGGAAACGTACCTATCATAAGATCGCCACAGACAACAACGTATAGAATGCAAGTCATGAGTAGTTCGATAATTTGAGCCATGTTAACAATTCTAGCTCCGTACTTTCTACCAAAACATTCTTTAGCGATAGAGACGTAAGAATCACGAACTCTGACACGTTGCCCTGTCACGGGGTCATCTTCATAGAGACATTCTACCAAGATCTTTCCAGTGTAGCAGCAGATATGTGCAATACCAATCATTGCAGCGATAGCCCAGTAACCTCCTTGAAGTACAGCAAAAGGAAGCGACACCACGAACATACCCTGTATGATAAAGATTCGATTATTATTAGTTGATTCAAATACAAAAAGTGCAGGTAGCACAAACTTTATAATATCTCACCTGAATAGCATTGGTGACGTTCCAGGCGGCTTGATATTCGTTAATTTTGGCACCTGGTTTTCCCCCACCCTCTTCAAAACCTCCCTCTTCAGATGAAGCGTAAAAATCAACACTTTGCATGCTCTGTGTTCTGAAAATGAATATTTTAGAGCTTGGGTATTTTATGTAGTTTTTTTTTATACATGGTATATTGCAATAGTGATATTAGTGGTAATGACAGTCAGGAGATCTTTTTAAAAATTCGTATCGCTTCAAATGTTTGAGTTAAATTGTTTTAATTCTTTAAATTTTTTGGCAGATCTTAGCTAAAATACAAGTAGTAAAAACGACACATTACAAGACTATCAAGGAACTTATAAAATTCATAAACATGTAAAAAGTTATAATTATATTGATTGAAGATCCTGCGTAATTTCCAATTAAGCTTGACCACGGTGACATATTACATTATACATTTACATTATACACAACTAAAAATAATGCCGAACAAATTGTATCATACTGAAGATCGTAAAGGTATTCTGTTAGGGAGGTCGATGTTCAGTAGTTGACTTTTGATAAGATCTAATGAGTGCACATATTATAGTGCTAAAAGTAATCATGCGACTACAAAGGTCACTCATTATTTCTGATTTAGTCGTATCTGATGTAACCACTGACCTCTACATATACAAGGATGTAACGCTTACACGCAGTAACACTAGAGGAAGCCATGAATGCAGTGTCAGAGACACGGGATCAATCGCAAATGTTAACTACGTGGCCGTTGAATTATATTTTACTATATTTTATTACATGCAGGAAGTCGATGGATTCAGGTGGCTCAGGACCGTGCTTTGTGGCATTCCTTGGGGGAGGCCTATGTTCAGAAGTGGACTTGTGAAGGGCTGTAATGATGATGATAATATTTTATTAAGCTTTTAAAATTTACTACATTGGCTACGTTTGCATTTGCTTGCATAATTTATTATGTATTCTGCAAATTCGTAAAAGTAAGGTTTACCGTGGAGCACCATCTTGCTGGGGATAAGTATTTTGGTAGCTGGTGAAGGAATCCTCAGCCTGTAGCTGGCCACTCAAGAATGGATTGGTAGGATTGGTAGACTGGTATGTTGGTGACGTAGTTTCGTTCATTGTAGATAGCTCGCAACTTTCTCCCATGTCTGTTGTGTGTAAATTGTAATCATTAAAATATTAATAATGACACATTTAATTTATCGTCTGTCAAGTAATTTATTAATAAAATATGTTTAAAATTGTGTCTTTCTAGAGGTTTTATTTTTTTTAATCCGTGTAGTGGTGGAGAATGACCCATATAATTCGGTGGTGTCGTAACAGGTGAATAAGGGAAATAAAACAGATGGGTAGAAGCATTTGCCTGATAACAATTTAAAAAAAAAAAAATAAAAAACAGCGGTTGCCAACCCTCGCGTTAAGCATGGTACCTATGGCAGATGATGATCTATGAAGAAGGCCCTATGAAGTAATCAGGGTCTATATTCATGTACTTTTGATAAGCTAGGATGATGATGACGATCAAGTCTTTAATTGTTATGTTAATAGATTTCCGTAAGTATGTAAGAGTGCATGGCTCTTAGTATTTTTAAGTTTTCTCAATTTAAAAAAAGGTATATGAATATTGTTCGATACAATTTTTTTTTAACTACAATCTTAATTTCAATAGTCTCTAAATTTTAGTGTTATAATATTAGAGATTCACGTTCTCTAATTAGTTGCAGTGAAAGTAAATCGATACGATCGGAAAAAGGGTACTTCTATTGATAACGTCTGCTATTTTGACAATTACGGGAAGAAATTTAAACTTACGGATATTCTTTGAGTTTTGAATCTAGGGTCCACGATTTTTGGGGGATATTTTCAACATTCTGTCGCATAGTTAATAATTATACAGCTTCTTAACAACGTATTATCTGAGAATAAAAAGGTGTTTGTACTTACCGAGGTTCGCGAATCTCACATTTTGTGGTGGACGCGATGATGATTGCCCTGTTTTATCAGGAATTTGTTGTCTGACGGTTTGCATGGCTACGTCCAGCACATTTTTCAAAGGGGGCATCCGAATACGACCCAAGTTCATCATTTTTGATTTTTTGTTTTCTTCTTATATTTTTGAATTCAATATTCTAATACTCTATATTCTCCTCCTCTTTATTGATGTAAGAACATTACCAAAGAAGCGCTCTTAAAGTTTCAAAATTGACTCAACTGGAAGACATTGATTTTAAAACGTATAACATTTTTACCTACATAAGCTATAACAATTTTATTAAACCTAATTTGGAAGACTTGTCTCACTAGTACCATATAAAATGGTGTTACATTATTGTTTAAATGGGCTTCTTATTCAAGTCAGCCATTTTTGTGTAAATTTATTTCACTCATTTCCGTGTCACGGTTCTGAATTATCGGTATGGTGGCACTTGAAACACTGATTTTATATTTCTTAAATGGTACTCGCGGTGTTTTTGTCGGTTTTTACCATTTTAAAATGGTTTTTATTTTATACAATGCTTGCTCGGAACAGAATCCGCTTGTGGGAGGACCTCCAAGCCCTCTGCGGCGCGGGAATGTTGCGCGGAGAGACGATCAATAGCACGGAACTACGGAACAAGTTTTCTTCCTTGGCACAATTACATGGTCCGTAATAACCGAATATAGGCTATTTGTTATTACTTGTTGGCTTCTTACGTCGCTTCAAGTGACAATGAATTTTTATTAAAATGTGGATTTCATTTTTTAAAATAATCTTAAACTTATCTTATTTTGGGGTTTGTTAATTCAATGATTTTGTAAAATTGATGGAATTATTTATTGACAGGTAGTTAATGATCTATACCTTGTATACACAAATTTTAATTTACCTAATTAAAAACCAAATAACCAATATTACTGGTATAGTTGTAGCACGAATGGATCGGCTCGACCGGGGAAGGACCACGCTTTCACAGAATACCAGCGTGAAATAGCAGCTTAACGCTGCTGTGTTTCGTATGGTGAGTGCAAAGAACCGAAGACCCTTGTTACTGGAAACGAGGCATTCCATCTTAGTCCTCACGGGTGACAACGTATCTGATTTGTAATCGAGGAACTTTGATTCGTAATCGAGGATAGATGTAGTCTATGGACCACAGCAACCACTTATAATCAGGTGGACTGTGTGCTCGTTTGTCACCATCATCCTATAAAAAAAATAATATACTTTATATTTAAGTCACAAATTGCGCAAAACAAAATCACTTAATAGAAAATTATTTGTAATTTCTATAATTTCTCCAGACAAATATCTGGACGATTGGTTGTCCGACTTAAAGGATTACAAAAACTTATGATCGAAAGCATACATTAATTTGGTAGTACAAAACTCGTGCCTACCGACAAGTTTAAAGATTGTTTGTTATTTATATAATGTTACACAAAAAATATACAGCTTTTTTTAAATAAAGTTGAAGAGACAAACGAACTAACAGGCCAACTGATGGTAAACGGCTACTGCTGCCCATGGACATAATATGTAACCAGTTTCAAACAAAGAACGCTACGGATGCGTTTTCACCTCTGAGAACTAAGATGGAATCATGGATGGAAGCCTCACAGCCTTTAACTTTACTGGCTCTATAGCCTTCTGACCAGGCTATTCCTTTCTTGTTTTTAGTATTACAGGAGTCGCAGGAAGGGTAACGCTTACGCTTACTTATATACACGCTTATATATATATATATATATATATATATATATATATATATATAAATAAACTCTTCTATAAAAAAATTCAGTGTCAGCTGCGTGTCGCCGTAGTAAAATACCTTACGACATTATGCTATGGAAATACATAGCTAAAGTAGCTGTCTCAACACTGGTAAGACTTCTAATCTTTTTTACAGCATATGCTGCAGAACTAAGTCTGCTTACTAGTTTTGATATATGGCGGCTCCATTGAAGCTTCGCGTCTAGTGTGATTCCTAGAAAAATGGTGGTATCTACTTAATACTACTAACTAACTAATGGTGGTATCTACTACTTGTTGTTTGCTTTACTAGTTCACAACACGAATAGTCATTCAATAATTATTGCAATCGTTTTTATAATATCGCACAATGGTGGCAGCTTATACTTACTAGTTACCTATCAAAACTGAACTTAGCAACAGTTTGAATGTGCAACAATTATACAATTCAGATACTTTTATAATATGAAAATATTTTAAACACTGTTATAAATATTACTGATGAGTGAATTAATTACTTTTGTAACATTCTTAGTAAATATCTCAAATTGTAAATTAGAAATAAAAAGAAAATTATCAATGATAATTATTATGACAATACAGTGACTTCTAATCTATTTTATATTTGATAATTAAAAAATAATATTATAAAACTAAAACGATAATTATACTACTATTATTTATAACGATTCATGTTAGAAATTATGTAACAATCACTGATAACATTAGAGACCCTTTTTATTAGTACCGAGTAATTCCATATTAGGTGATGAAAACGCATCTAGATTTTGATTCTTGATCGAGGATAGATGTAGGTGTCTGTGGTCCGGTGGATCGGTGCCAATTTCTAATCTAGTAATGTGGGTTTGCGGCCATGGTAGGACTAAGCGCTCACCAATCACCATACATATCACGTTATGCGAGCAGCCTGGGTTCGATTCCCGGCCGGTCAAATTGTTAATTATAATTTTAAGTGTTGATTTATTACGTACTCGGTGATATAATAAAACATTGTGAAGAAACCTGCATGTCTAAGAAATAAAAAAAAACATTTTGAATATATTTGTTCCCAAAAACGCGCAGGAGTCGTCTGTAAGCGGTGCTAACGTTAGCACGCTGTAATTTTGTCGGGAACTCGGAATAATTAGGATATTCTAGAAATAACTGTTGCTACGCGAAACGGTAGTGAACTTTGATCCGGAAACTCCGTGTCCGTTTTGTGCGTTAACCTTATACCCAACGAGAGTTAGTGGCTTCTGTAGGTTAGTTAATCGTACGATAGAGTTAATCTTATATATCTTGTAATAACTGTCATCGTGACGAACGAGGAAAGTGACTGTGGACAACGCCGTGGAAGGTTCCCTCAATTTGGAGCGGTGTCGACGCCCGAGCTGCTGCCGACGGCCAAGGTCTAGGGTCAATCACCATCAGTCACACCCAGATACACATCACATCACCTTATTTCCCTTGCACTACACAACCACATGCGACCTGACCGACTCCGGAGGGACCAGTCGCCTTGGATATAGGTGAGTAAGCTCCGTCTAATATCCTCCCGGTCGACTGGCCGTAGTATAGAACGCTCCCCCATATAGTTTAGTGTAATTAGAGAAATTCCACGTGGCCACATTGAGGCCCGACCTACGTCTGCTCGGGAAGTCTTCTGCTCATGGGCCCCAGAGGATTTGATCCTTTAAGGGAGCAGCCGTAGGCCGTAACAATATTTTTTTTATATAATAAGGGTGACTAACAATCAAACAGTTCACGTGATGTTAAGTGGATGCTGTAGCCCATAGACATATCTACATTTTTCCTCGATTAAGAATCAAAGTACAGATGTGTTGTCACCCCTGAGGACTAAAACGGAATGCCTCGTTTCCAGTAAAAAGGGTCTCCGGTTCTCTACACTCACCATACGAACCACAGCAGCATTGAGGTCGAATCAACCCATTTGTGCAACAGTCATAATATACATAGCTGCAGCATGGGTCTACCACGTGTTAAAGATATGTGAAGTCCGCAAACTTACATCGTGGTAGACACTTTCCTGTCTAAGAACACTCACAAAGATGATAGGATCTCATTCTATTTATCGATTATAGCTAAATCCTGAAAGGTTTGCTCGTCACGTCAAGCAAGTGGTCACCATCCAGCCAGTTTTGTATATACGACTTGGTTATAACTTGATTGTATTTCTCAAAGGCCATAAGATCTTTGTGATATGTATCGTAGTTGTCTCTTACAACACCCATATTTATTTATAAATTTATTTATTTGATTTAAGTATGGTATATAAGTTAATATTAAATGTATATCGCGTCCATTCATCCATTACGGCCTATAAAAGTCCACTGCTGAATATAGGCCTCCCCCATAGATTGCTTCATGGGGAAATTTTGCAGTTGCTAAGCTTGTCAGACGGGTCAATTACATATAAACAAATCGATTTGAAAACATTGACTAGTCATCGTTAAAAAATCAATTTCTGTCCGTTAGTCTCGCTAAAACTCTAAAATGGCTGGACTGATTTTGATGATATTTTTTGTGTGTGTGTTTGTGTGTTGTCAAGATCCAGAAATCACCGAATCCAGGACGGATGGCTGGTTCTTTAATATAATGCGTAATTAATACGTTCTTTACAATAATCTTTTTTTTTTAATTCAAAAGTCGAAGTGATTGCTTTACGTCGCCACACGTATCAGTAATTTTGTATATTGAAATATTCTGAGTCTAGATTATATTTTATTGATGTCGTAGTTTTCAAACGCAATTTACTTTTGTCGACTATTAGTCCTAATTGGTCGTTAGCACTGCATTTTTCGTCATGTTTTGTTACCTCAGAGTTAACTAAGCATGGCTCGAAGCAACGGCTGCTGGTTTTTAAAATTAATTATTTTGATCACTTCCAGTGTGTCATCGGTAAGATTTTACGCGTAAATATAATAATTCTACTGTCATATCTCTTAAAATTCCACTGCTGCCAGAAGTTTTTCCTGTCATTAGAAAAGTAAAGTAAAGTTAAAGCCTGTAGACGTACCACCGCTGGGCACAAGGCTCCTCTAATTCTTCTCGGAAGGTCGAGCGCTGCTCAAGTGCGTGTATGCGGATATAGTTTCATATGCGAATACCTTTAGCAATGTAGATTTAAAAATGTGTAATTACTGGAATGTATAAAAGCTATTGGTGTTCCGAATGAAATTAATAAAAAAATAATTTTAAAATATTATTTTTTACGTGGTAGAACCATGCTGCAACTGTATTGTGGTTGTTGCACGAATGACACTATGAGTTGTTCGACCAAGGAATGACTACGCTCTCACAGAATACCAGCGTAAAATAGGAGTTCAATACTGATGTGTTTCGTACGGTGAGTCTAGAGAACCGGAGACCCATTTTACTGCTAACGAGGCATTCCATCTTAGTCCTCAGGGGTGGCAACGCATCTGCATTTTGATTCTTAATTGAGGATAGATATAGATGTATATGGGCCACAGCGTCCACTTACCATTAGGTGAACTGTGTGCTCGTTTATCACACTTATCCTATAAAAAAGGTGTAAAATAAGGCTGACAATGGGGAGCAGCGTCAAGGTTTGTAGGCTTGGTACTAAAACCTTTTTTATTACTTAGAAATGTAAGTTTCTTCACTATGTAGTCAGTTTATTGGCGCTTAAAAGTGCGAAAATTTCAGTGATGCCGGTGTTCGAACCCGGGTTGCTCTATTGTTAGTAAATTTAAAGCTATCAACCAGCCCTTTACTCTGGTTTTACGGGTTTGTTTGTAAAGTTACAATTTCCTGTATCGTGGAGGCAGTTCACATACATAAGTTTTATAAGAACAAACATCCAGATCTGGAACAATTGTCTGTTAGCCACACAAATGCTTGTTTCGTGCTGAATTCGAACCGGCAGCCCTCAGCGCCGCAACTTAATGCTAAACCATTGCGTCATGGAGCCGTCAATAGAAAAACTATAACACTTGCATTAAATTTTAACGAATGGTAGTGTTAATTGCAATTTTAAGTTGTGATATACCATAAGCCCTGCGGTAAGGATAAACTACGTGAGAAAACCTGCATGTCTGAGAGGCAAGCCTCCCAAAATTAGAAGCCTTTGCCCAACCGTGAGACTTTCATAGACTGTAACTTTAATTATTTTATGATGTTGTAGAGAGCATACACTGTGAAGAATCACCCATGTTGCCAAGAGCCAAGCGAAAACCTAACCTTGAGCATGATAATTGATGCCTACGAGATTTACGGCCATGACCCTACGGACAAACTTGATCACCTCGCTCATTACCAGATTGAAATGATGAAGGTTAAGCGCGCACCTGATCAGGTAATCCAGCAGTATTTTATAGTTTATTAATAAATGAGAAGAGAAGTAGGGAGTAGGAAAAATTTGTATGAAAACGATTTCTCGTGGAATAATCTGGGGGCACGGCAGTGCCTGCGCCAAGTCGAGCAAAAGAGCGGCACGGCCGTACCATCCTTTTGTCGAAACAGTTCAGGCCATATTCGACACCAAGTGACCAAGCGTGCATTGTATAAACACGGTATATTTTAAATTTCATTCAATTTAAAGCAGTACTTTAAGAATTATAACTAGTCAAAGTTTCTTAATTTTGTCACTCACTGACTGACCGATCATCAAAACTCTAAGGCACTTCTAGGAGATGTAAAGCTTCAAATTTAGAATACAATTAGTGTTTAGTGTATAAATTAAGGAAAAATTAAAATATTTTGTAATTACCAAGGCCGTGTAGTGGCAGTTAAGAATATCCACTACCCCATATCTTCCCGTGGGTGTCGTAAAAGGCGACAAAGGGAAACAGGCAGGAGATGAGCAGCAGCATCTTCCTGATAACAGTAAAATTACAATAAAAAATGTGCGGTTGCCAACCCGCTTGCCAAGCGTGGCAACTATGGCAAATACCCCCCATAATAAAAGTTACAAAAAGACGGCCCCCAGTCCCCGGCTGCCCCGCTATTCCTGGCTACGGTGGCGACCATGGTAACAGCGGGGCAGGGGGTGCTAAGAATCTCCGAGGTTCGGTTACCACCTAAGACGACTCGAACTGGCAACATACAACGCACGCACCCTGAGGACTGACGAGATGATCGTGGAGCTGGAAGAAGAGATAGACAAGTTACGCTGGCATATTATAGGATTATCCGAGGTCCGAAGAGAGGGGGAGGACACGGTATTCCTTAAATCCGGCAACTTGTTCTATCACCGGGAGGGCGACCATCTGTCCCAAGGAGGTGTCGGATTTATCGTCCACAAGTCTCCCGTTAACAACGTTGTACAGATTGAGGGTGTGTCGACGACGGTTGCGTACCTTATACTCAGAATCACCAAACGGTATTCGCTGAAGGTCATACAGGTTTACGCACCAACCTCGGCACATCCCGATGAGGAGGTGGAGGAAATGTATGATTATATCTCTAGAGCCATGCATTCCTCCAAAACCCACTATGCGGTTTTAATGGGAGACTTCAATGCAAAACTAGGCACAAGAGAGAACGGTGAGCTGAAAGTAGAGAAATCTGGAATAGGGCAACGGAACCCAAAGGGCCAGCAACTGGCCGACTTCATGGAGAAAGAGGGACTCTTTATGATGAACTCTTTCTTCCAGAAGCGGCCCCACAGGAAGTGGACCTGGTCGAGCCCTGACGGTTCGAAAAAAAATGAGATTGACTTCATTATGACGACCAGAGGAAAACTGTTCAGTGATGTCTCCGTGATCGCGATGGTGAAACCTGGTAGCGATCACCGAATGGTTAGAGGCACACTGGACCTAAACGTTAAGTTGGAGAGGTCTTGTCTAATGAAGTCAACGCTCCGTCCCCCTGGTGCTCTGTTCCGAAGTCCCGAAACCTTTCAGCTCGAGTTACAAAACCGTTATCAGTGCCTAGAAGACTGCTATGAAGTGGACGATATGAATGACAAGCTCGTGGAAACTGTCCATGCGGTCGGAGCTCTGCAAGACCCGCCGCAGAAGAACACGAAAACTCTCCGATCGCACTCTTGATCTCATGGCTGTTAGACGGGAGATGAAGCTACATTCTTCAACAGATTTGACAGCATTTAGGCATCTGAACAGACAGATCTCCAAATGCATGCGGCGGGACTTCGCAACTTCAATACAGCTTGTATTGAAGAAGCGATCGAGCGGAACCAAGGCTCCGAAGTCTTTGCCAGAGATCTATCTGCCAGAAAGAGCCAACTGTCAAAGCTGAAGACCGAGTGTGGCAGCATCGTTTCCGAGACACCTGATATTTTGAGTGAGATTGAGAGGTTCTATGGGCAGCTGTACACGTCACCGTTAGAGCCAAACGCAAGTGTGAGTAACGATCCAAGAGCGAGTCTAATCCGACACTATTCCGAAGATATCCCGGACGTCAGTCTGAGCGAGGTTAGAATGGCTCTCTAGCACCTTAGAAACGGCAAATCCCTGGAATTCTGGATGGAATTATAGCGGAGCTTCTGAAAGCGGGTGGAAAACCGGTACTTGAAGTCCTTCAGAAGCTCTTTAATTCCGTCCTCCATGGTGGCACCACTCCGGAGGCGTGGAGCAGATGTGCGGTGGTCTTGTTATTCAAGAAAGGCGACAACGCTCTCTTGAAGAACTATAAACCGATTTCCCTTCTCCACGCGGCTCAGAAGGGAAATCGGCCTATCGGTTTTGAGGTATGTCTAACGAGAAGATGTGTCGTAGTTTCCCGAACGCTGCCCAGCCGAGTTGAATCCGTCGATTGACCTCTCGGCCGAATTTGGACTTACCTAGTCGGACTATTTGTCCCAGGTAAACATATTCGTCAACAACTTCGAGCTTAGTGCTCCCAACAACTACCGGCATAGGAGTGACATGGACATTAAACATGATCTTTGTTTTGTCCATGTTCATCTTAAAACCTATCCGTTGGGAAACACTATTGAGGTCATTGAGCATAGTGCTTAGGTCCTCCAGCGTCTGCCATAAGGATTATATCGTCGACAAATCGAAGGTGAGTGATGTACTCGCCATTGATGTTAATACCGTATCCTTTCCAATCCAGAAGCTTGAAAACGTCTTCCAATGCAGCGGTGAAGAGTTTCGGGGATATAACGTCACCCTGTCTTACACCTCTCTGCAGTTGGATAAGTTTCGTACTCTGGTTCTGTACTCGAATAGCTATCGTAGCTCTTCTGTATAAGCACTTCAGCACTTCGATATACCGATAGTCAACTTGGCACCGCTGAAGGGACTGCAGCACCGCCCAAATTTAGACGGAATCAAAGGCTTTCTCATAGTCCACATACGCAAGGCAAAGTGGCAGATTATACTCCTCTGTCTTCTGCACAATCTACCGCAGTGTATGTATGTGGTCTATGGTACTAAAGCCTTTTCGGAAACCGGCTTGTTCGGGAGGCTGGAAGTCGTCAAGTCTGCGTGCGAGACGATTCGTAATGACTCTCGAAAACAGCACGTAGGCGTGCATGCGTTGGGCATCACAGAACTCACATAGTAGCGAAATTATGGTCACTCGATCATAATCAGAATAGGTACTTTACCTAAGTAACTTACTTAGGTAAAGTACTTATTTTTTTACTCTTTATTGACAGCCCTTAGTAACCACGGATAGTCCGCCGTGACGTAGGAAGGGGAAAAGATGCAAAGTAATACGGACACTCGTTCGCAGCTGTAAAGTATTATTTATCTGGCGTACGCGATTTATTTCATTAATAATAATTATGTAGGCTATTAAAACGTCGGCAAGCAGTCAACATCAAAGGAGTGCAACTTCTGTACGTAGTACTATTATTTATTCTGAGATAATACCTTCAATCCTCGGGATTATTCCCGCCGGCACCAATGAAATTGTTAATTGCAATTTTAAGTGCTGATTTACCACGTGCTCGGCGGTGAAGGAAAACATCGTAAGGAAACCTGCATGTCTGTGAAATAAGAAAAAAACATTTCGAAGACGTGAAGTTCGCCAACACGCATTCGCGCAGCGTGGTGGACATTTCCTTGCCCTAAAACCCTCTCAGAAATGAGAGGAGGCCTGTGTCCAGCAGTGGGACATATATAGGCTGTAACTTTAACTTTAATAACTTCAATAAAATAGCGAAAATGTACTGTCTTAGTGCAGGTTTCACAATAGTGTGTGAGTGTTTTTTATAAGATCATCATCATCATCATCACAGCCTTTGACACGTCTACTGCTAAATATAAGTCTCCCCATAGACTCACTTACAACACCACGACATGGCAATTACTTAATGTAACGAATTTCATAATACACCTAACAAAATGTAATGGTTGTGCTAAAACAACTACATCATCATTATCATCATTACAGTCCTTCACAAGTCCACTGCTGACCATAGGCCTCCCCCAAGGAATGCCATAAAGCACGGTCCTGAGCCACCTGCATCCATCGACTTCCTGCATATCTTACTTAAATATAATTATGTAAGGTCTTATATCTTTAATTGAAATACTTTTTCTACGCTCAGGAAGAAATAGGGGAGGAGGAAGTCATGGTTTTCTAAGAAGTCTCACATATTAATACACCTAAGTATAATTTATTATATTACTTACATTTCAGTATATTATTAACGAGCACACACATATTGCTGCTGATCATTTGGGGAGGTTCGTCAAATTACATATTAAAGAGCTGAAGGTAAGACTCATTTCTATTTTAATTCTATTCTATTCAATAAAGATTCGCAATTACGCAAACTTTTTATCACATATCGACAAACAAGCTCTCAGTCCACTCGATAGTTAGCAGATATTATGAGTTATGACCTACATAACTACATACACCTATGCCTAATTTTAATAAAGATTAGATGCATATAATTAGAATGCCATTTGCAACTAGTAAAAGTTTTCTAACATTATGTGCAGAATACTGTGCAGAACATTTGTTGTTCTAACATTATGTACAGAAACAACTTTGACGAAGTTTTCAGAATTCTGCTCTCCTCCACGGGTTTCAGTTTCCAATATCCACCACAACCAATGTATATATGAATAACAAATTATTGGTTTTTGGGTCAGCTTGTATCGTGATTATTTCATACCACAGACAATGCATTTCGGCCTGCCTCTATCTCGACGTGACTATGAACGTTAAAAACCGATAAAAACCGAAAACTCTACAGAGAAGAACCGATACAATAAATAAATAGAATTTTTTTTGGTATTCGAATTTATATGGCCAATTGAATAGATGTTCATTATACATATGTATGTGTCAATGTGTCATTACCTTCTTCTTCATTAGCCAGTAAAAGCCTAAATAGGCTTCTTTCAATAGGATTTTCTTCTGTATCGTGGCGGCGGTCCACATATACGTGGACTTTTTTACGTGGTAGAGCCATGATGTAGCTATATTGTGGTTGCAGCACGAATGGGTCGGCTCGACCGGGGTAGGACCACGCTTTCACAGAATACCAGCGTAAAATAGCAGCTTAATGCTGTTGTGTTTCGTATGGTGTGTGTAGAGAATCGGACCCTTTTTACTAGAAACGAGGCATTCCGTCTCAGTCCTCAGCGGTGACAACACATCTGCGTTTGGATTTTCAATTGAGGAATAATGTAGATGTCTATGGGCCACAGCATCCACTTACCACCAGGTGAACTGTGTGCTCGTTTGTCACCCAATTCTACGATCCGAAAATGGTGGGTGTAGAGAACTACATACCATTTTTATTGGAAACGAGACATTCCATTTTAGTCCTCAGGTGATAACGCATCTGCATTTTGATTCTTAATTGAGGATAAATGTAGATGTCTATAGGCTCCAGCATTAACTAACCAACAAGTGGACTGTGTGCTCGTTTGTCACCACTATTCTTTATTAAAAATAACAAGATTGTTATACCGCTATATATCGGCTATAAGATCTTTAGGCATATTATCCCAAAGTCGCCGTTTACGACACCCACGGGGCTAAATGGTGTGATGGATTCTCTTATGACGTCACCTGCAAATGTTTTTAATCACTGTGTGTCATTAAAGGTGTTACTAATAGCCCTAGAGGATGCAATAGATAACATGCTGACGATGTACGACAACCATAACGCTATTAAAACGGAGCGTATAGCCACATACAATTCGGCGGCGGGTGGCGCAGTACCGGCGGAGTTTTATTTGAGTCAAGGTAAAATTCGATATATTTTTTGAAGTTTAAGTTTAAAGAAATTTTCTAAACTTGTGAAGTGAACTATTGAAGTGAAAATTTCTTTAGGCATGTTTTGCACGTATGGGGTGGGGAAAAAGCACTGAACTCGCATGACCGTTTCGCTCAGATACATAAAATTGATGAAAATGATGTTTAAAAACCAATGGATTAAATTTTATAAAATTGATATGTATTTATAAATTTATATTATATAAATAATAATCATTACTTTTCATGTAAAACTTTATTACTATATTAATAGTTTGATAAAAATAATTTCTAATAAAAATATTTATGAACAACCCAAAATAATGTTTACAAGTTTGTGAAGCTAAGAAGTTTTCACTTCTGACGTGTAGTCGTAGGACTGACAATTTTTTGGAACGAAGTTCGTTATCGCACGGTACGAATTTGGTGGATGGGGGCTAGGCTAGAAAAAAGTGTAAGATTTTTGCGTCACGACCCCTTCTGAGGCAGTGTAGACGGCCTTAGCGGCTATAAGGAAGCGAGATGGAAAATTATTCATCTCTTTCGCACTTTTTCTTATCTTGCCTTCACTTGCCATGAAAGAAATATTATTTTATATTAAAAGACCCTTCATTTCAATAGACGCTTGTAATTAATTTATTTGTATTTGTTATACAATAATATAATACGTTTATCAATAATAATATAATACGAAAGTAACTTCCTTCCAACCGCGTGTTCCAAGACACTCACGTATGTTTTTTTTTAATTACTTTAAATAGCGCCATTGCAGCCCAGAAAAAAAACCTCGCATTTGAATATATTAGGACAAAACAAGTTCGCTTCCGGCTTCCGCCGCCACCACTGACATTAATTGTATCTTCAAATATTGATATACACTGATGGACTTATAGTAAGGCATACCAGGCACTGGCCTAGGGCATCACCGTAGAGAGGGCATCATTTTTCGGCAGAAAGATCATTCTCACATCTAAAGGGATTAAAAACCGATTTCGTATTATGATGAAGCAGGAAAGGTTGGATGCATTATCAATACTTTGCATTGAAAGTGATTTGATACGTGAAATCTATTTTGACGATATTATCAGGGATGTCGTTATTAAAATGTCAAGGAAACAGTATTTCAGTGACTGAAGTACTATACCTTAAAAACTAGGGCATCATCTATATATATGTATATATGGTCACCCGGGGCGAAATCAACTTAAAAAAAAATAAAATTATAACTTTGCTGTCCTCCACCATGAGCTACTTAATAAGAAGGGTTACATGAATAAACTTACTGAATTCTACACCTTTCAATGAACATTTTCTACATGAAATACGTTACAAATAGGCTTAGGGTTTTTAATAATTTACATTCTTAATCAAAAAGAGAGGTAAAAGTTACATTCACCCCACCTTGGGGTTAATGCAACTATTAGTGATTATACCCTGTTGTAACGTATAACTAGATGATAGAATCACAATATATGTAGCTTCACCATAAAACTGTTCGAAAATGGTATCTAGCCGTCGGTAACAGTGCTCAGTTTCCAAAAAAAAAACGTTTTTTAATTTTTTTGGGGCGAATGCGACTGTGCTCCATACTGACTAGTGCTGTGGTAGGTACATATTACTTATCGATAAATCTTCGGGAAACAGATTCGCAATGACAGTAATGAAGTAATCTGATATTTAGGTAAAAAGAAAAAGCGATTCCTGTTTTTATCTTTTAAAAGAAATCTTCATACGAAATGGTTTTAACTAGTAGTATAGTAGTAAGTACGTAAATAAGTATTTAAACTTTTCTAGTAAACTAAATAATATCTGTAAGGATAGTACAAAAACATCTAAGTAATTAAAAATCAGTCTTAACCAAACAAAAATAGTTTTATACGAACTAACATGTTTACTTTATAACTAGATAACTATTGGTTATTTAGCATTCATATTTTATAATGGCACGTCTATGTCTATCATTAAAGTAATTAAGATAATAATTATTCTTGAAATTCTTTATCTCAGTTGAAGTAGGAAAAGGTTTTTAACCTTTCTAATGAACTAATAAAAATATCTGTAAGGACGGTACAATAACAAATACAAAAACAATCTTAACAAAAATCGTTTTATACGAAATAACATTTTTACTTTATAACTAGATAACTATTGCTTATTTGGCATATATATAATAATGACACGACTATGTGAGATATCATTAAAGTACTTACGATAATTAGTCTTGCAATTCTTTATCTTAGTCGATATACTTAAAATACTAGCAATTGTTCGTTTGTCTGTAGTCTGACATAAAGATAAGATGGGATAAGCTATATATTATAATTATATTATTTTATTTTTATATATTATATTATTTTTCGACAACCTCAATGTTTTCCGGAAATCTATAAAGTTGTCCTATATAACTAGGCTTAAGAAGCATGGTGATAATATCAGTCAAATCAATGCCATCAAAAACATAACTTGTAAAAAAAAAGCAAGTCTCGCAACTCAGTTCTTCTACCGTAAAAAGTTGTGAGATCCATGTAATACCAAGTCGGTTAATTTGTTCAGTCCCTATTTAAGGGTCCTTCTGTCTTAAGTTATTACGTAATTAGCTAACCTAACAACATCTTATAGTGACCACATAAATACTAAAAATCTTTTATATTTTAAATAAATAGATTGACTTGGCCATCGCATGAAAACGCAACATATCTCACAAGTAATACATATTATATTAAATTAGATTGTTTAATGCGATGGTCAAGTCAATCTATTTATTTAAAACATAAAAGATTTTTAATATTGATATGGTTACTATAAGATGTTGTTAGGTTAGCTAATAACGTAAATCTCTGACAAAACGTCACTGTGATATGAACCACTGGTATTCCTATCCGTTTCATATATCATTTTGTTTTTCTTCGCCAAATTCTTCTTTTTTATTTTTCTCTTGCGTCTGACTGGTTTCTCTTCTGCTTTCATTTTTTACTTCTTGTCTTCTTTCCATTCGATCAAAAACTGAGTATGTTTTAGTTGTAGTCAAGATTGTCTTTTTCTTTGCCAATTTCTCCTTTTTTAGTTTTCCTCTGATTTCCTTTTTCTTTTTTCTATTTTTTCTCTTCTTTTTCTCGTTCCATTTGATCAATAACTTCCTTGTAAGTCAAGATTTCGGCGCTTTTAGCAACTTTTTTTTTGTCTTTGGTGGATCATTGCGAGCAACTTTTTCTAATAGAAGTTCCTGAAATGATACATTTCTAACATTTTGTGTTTCTTCGTTTCCTCTGTTGATTCGATTATATGTATCTAAATTTACAGTCTTCCGTGAGTGCTGTTTAATATCTATTTTTGTTGATTCGTTGTGGTTATCAAAAATAACTGCACGCTGGTTTTTTCATATGTTTTTAGTATTTCTTTGGTTTCTCTTTTCACTTCTGTATTTTCTTTAGTATTTCTTGGCGTTGCAGGTTTAATCAATATGTTTTGTAGTATTACTACTTTTGAAGATGTATTGCTCTTAGTACCAATAGATGTAACTTTCGGGACTTGTGCAAAGGAATCTTGTTTTTGTACGGTAGAAAAATGTTCCGCCTTTTGTTTCTCATAGAATCTTGGCTCATTATTTTCTTTATTACTTATATGTTTTTTTTTTTTAATGTTATAGCATCTTTTCTTTCGTTAGTTTTCTGTTCAATCTTTGATCCAGGTGTTTTTACTTGAATCTGATTTCCTTATCTATTTACTAAATTATGACATCCACTTACAATTTTTTCTTGAGTTTCTGTTACTTCGACTTCTGTACAGTTCTTGTTAAATCGAATGCCTTCCAGATTTGCGATCATGTTAACAATTTGCAGTGTCAAGTTAAAAAGTGTTGGTACGGTTTTCCTAAATCCGGATAGCTGGGTTTAAATTGGCCCATACTTCGGTCATGATTCTAGAGAATTCCGTTTTTGGTAGCTTAGCACCAATATGCAGTCTGCCATTTAACGAGAGACTCATCCTACTTGTCTTTCATAGGCTTCATACAACTGCAATCTAGTGGTTGTAGAGTGTGGGATGAGTGTGGTGGTAATTTTACTATGATAATGTTTTCGGACTGAGCCAGCTTGATGACATTTAAGTCCACATGAGTGGAGTGCCCGTCGTAGACTAACAAAACGGGCCTATCATTTCCAATTGCAGGTAAAAACAAATCGAAAATGGATGTCTCCATACAACCTTTTTGACTAACAGTGTGAGCTGTTTTAACGGATTGATCCTTGTAAGACCACTCACTCCGTAAATACTTGCCCTGAAATATTATAAGTGGTGGGACTTTATCGCCGACTGCATTTGTTGCCAATAATACAGTCGTATTATCTCTTCCGGGGGAACTAGTAGTTCTGGTTCAGCGAACCCTTTTTGTCCAATGACCCGGGTTTTGGACGGATCGTTTCAGAAATTTGTTTCGTCGAAGTTGTATATTCTTTCAGGTTTTTCAGTGAGGTCAAGACGTTTCAATACATCTTCTAAGATATCGAAATATTCATAAACTGTGTACGGATTGCATGCCCGTCTACGGGCAGTTTCTAATGGTTGTGGTTTTTTATCGATAAACTGTTTCGCTTGCGAAAACCACGTAGCCATTCGTCACCAGGGACATCTTCTTTAAACGACGTACTTATACCGTTCTTTCTAACGTATTCTGACACCAATTTCTTGACTTCTTTCATTGTCAAAGGAAATCCGTCTTTTTCCATTGTAGTCAAATAGGAAGATATTTCTTGCTCAAACGATCGTGAAAATACAGTATCTTTACCAGGGTTTATCTGTTTTTGTCCGCGCGTAGCATATACTTGAGATATGATTGTTGATCGAGGAATTTTAAATCGCTTAGCAGCAGCATAACTGTTTAACTCGTTTAGCTTTACTAATTGTACAGCTTCAAGAAGCCTTTCTCGGGTATAAGCTTTCTCCTTTTTTCTTTTGTAGTGCCGAACCATCTGGAATAAGTTACAACATTTTGATATTGTTGTAATACTGTATATTTGTCTTTTAAATAAATAATAATACCATCTTCACTATATTTAGGAATTTAATATGTATATCTTTATATAAAACACAATAATTTATGTATGCCCTGTGTAAACTTATAATTATTTAGTTTCTGTCTATATTTTTTTTAATTTACTAGCGGACCTAGCTTGGTCCTGCCCACCACCGCACCATTACCGCAGTAGTGGTCGTGTGGTGGTAGTGTAGAAGTAGTGTGGTGGTAGTGGTAACCACACCTCTACAGCATCACCACATCACCAATACATCATCAAAACTACACGACCTCTACAGTACCACCACACTACTTCCACACTATCACAACACGACCACCACTGTGGTAATGGATTTCCTTTAGAAATAAGCTGCACTTTTTGTGTCGTCTCTTTTAATTATTACGTTCTTTTTTAAATGCAAAAGTAAATGTAAATAAAAAGCAAACATAAACATAATTAATTAATTACTCTTCAAAACGAATGGCAACGTAAAATAATACATCGAAGATAAACATTTATCCAAATGAGTTAGTGAAATTCGCTTATCGAAATATCGACACGGAACATGACTATAGCGATTTGCATTTTTCATACCAATTCTATGGGGCGAATGCAACTGCAAAAATAGTTGCAATCACCTATCTACACAAAAATTTGAGGTAAATGTAACTATATCAATAAAATGTTAATTATAAGACCTAGCGTTTAACCAAATATATCAAAAGCACTTACGTTTTATGTTTTTACTAAGACGAACTTGCAATTTTGCTGGAAACGATGTGAAATATTTTTTATAGCACAAAACCGAACAGACGACGCCGCAAAACGTTGCTCCAAAATGGCGGTTGTCAAAAAATGGTCTGTCGGTACAACAGTTATACTTTACGCCAGTTACACTTTATGTGAAAATACACTAATTCGTCTACGCTACAACAGATGACACGTTTCAAAATAACGATCAGATTGAGAAAAAAGTTAGTTAGTTACTTTAGCCTCATAGTTGCTTTCGCCCCGGGTGACCATATATATATTAGAAATTTCCACCTATGTACTGACGCATCACGCTATCTCTGGAACCATAAGGCCTAGAGACTTGAAATTTGGTAGGAATATTCCTTTCGCCGAGTAGAGGTCAGCTAAGAACGGATATTAGGAAATTCTACCAGCAAGTGCTCATATAGGTCTTTTTTTGTGTTTTTGAGTGAGGTCCCTGGAAAGTTTAGATTCACAATCGGATCCGGTAGGTGGCCTTATGTCAAGATCCAAAAATCACCTGTTTGAAGCCGGGGCGGATTGCTAGTTTGTTATAAAAACCTAGGGCACCAAAAAGTTAATATAAAAAAAAAAGTTATTTGAAGGCAAAGGAAACTCAGGAGCGAGAGATTAAAATATTGGGGGCGATCCAACTCGGTTTGTACGAGCCCCTGCTTAGTAACTGTCGCAATGACTACATAATATCAACAAATCACACGAATGTTTTAATAAGAGCTATGGCTATGATGTATTGAATAGAGAGGGACCAATAAAACATTAAGTATAACGTATTTTTCTTATATGATAAGAGTGACTGACATACGAGCACACAGTCCACCTAATGGTAAGTGGTCGCTGTGGCCTATAGACATCTAAATCTATCCTCGATTACGAATCAAAATGCAGATGCGTTGTCACCCGTGAGGACTAAAATGGAATGCCTCGTTTCCAGTAAAAAGGGTCTCCGGTTCTCTACAATCACCATTCGAAACACAGCAACATTTTACGCTGGTATTCTGTGATAGTGTGGTCCTTCCCCGGTCGAGCCGACCCATTCGTGCTACAACTATACCAGTAATATAGCTGCAACATGGCTCTACCGCGTAACGAATGCGATTTATCGTTACGTAATTACTTACTATTACAGACTCTTAATAGCCCACTGCTGAATCTAGGCCTCCTCCATAGGTTGCCTCATACTCATGCTGCTGCCTATCTCGTGTTTCAGTATCCCTCTGTCGCCTCGTACAACAACCCACAGTGTGATATAGGATGGTGGTTATTAACCGTCAGTATCTAATAAGTAATAACTATGAACAATAGTTATGAAGTAAAAATTTCTTTTTCAGAATTCTACTGTGGCAAAAATGTCTATATTTTTGTATCGGAATTGTACAGCGATATATATAATATGGGCCGAGGTCCGGCGCCATATTGCAAGCATCGAGGATTTCATTTCCTTGGCTTCGTACATTTTGTGGAACAAAATGAATATTATCTAGAAGAGGACCCGACCATTGTCTTTCAGATGGACAACTTTATTCACGGATTGGAGTGTCATTTAGGTATATGTATATACAGGCAAGTATTTTTTTTTTTTTACTTTAAAGCCTTCTTGGTTATTTGTTACATCTTGCAATATTGCTACAATTTTGGGGTTCGAGACAATTAAAAACTGCCGATTGAATTACCAAAATTGACTAGTGTTAAACAAGTTGTTGTAACTAGTGTTGCCATGTACAAGACATTAATAGTGGCGCGCAACAATATCATATAATTAGCTTTCTTCCGCGGAATTGCTCGCGTGAATTTATGCAAGAACGATTATGCCAGCTGAGTTTTTACCGTCGGGAAAATGGGTGACAGGTGAATGAAGTAGAATCCTATGTCCTAGCTATTTGTTAAATATTTTAAGTAAGCTTTTTAATTAAAAAAATAAATAAATGAAGCGATTAAAAATATCGAAATTCAAATCATATGCGCCTTTAATTTATCAGTGGCAATTATCAATGATTCCGTTACTCCCTTGATCTTGAAATCGGCCGCTACTTCAAAGTTTACTAATCTTTTAATCTCGACGGTACAAAAGTAAGCCGGTATATTCACCTTGTTGTGGCAGTTCCCTCCTAGATAGAGGTATAACCAGCGTCGGATTTAACTTTTTGGTGCTCTAGATTTTTATAGCAAACTAGCTGCCAACCGGCGCGTTGCAACCGCAGAAGAAATATCTGTGGAAATATCGTCTTAAATTTGGAAGAGTTATATTGTTTAATTATGAATGATATGTAATACATTCGTTGAAGCTTAATTATCTATAACTTTCAAATAAATTGTCGATACGATACGCGCGCCACCTAGTGTAAATTAATTGTACTATTTTTTTTACTAACCTGCGCGCAAGTGCACGCAATAAGTTAACAAAGTTTTACCGCAATCTGATGAACTGTATGGCAGCGCATAAAATACGAACAAACATAAATTAATTTTTATAATATATTAGATCGTGCTCAAACTTTTCATTTTATATTGCTTATGATTTGAAGTAAAATAATTACAATTTTTAAGGTAAGTATATTTTAGTGGCTGGAATACTGTTTCCTTGATATTTTAATAGCGAATTCCCTTCTCAATATCCTCAAAATAGATTTCACGTAGCAAATCATTTTCAATGAAAAGTAGTGATAATGCATCCTATCTTTCCTGCTTCGTCATAGTAGGTACGACCGGGATTTTAAATCTTTTTAGATGTGAGAATCTTATGTTTGACTGTAATGAGGGCTAATAATTTTCCGCTCACCAGATGTCGCTAGTTGACACTGAAGTAAAGTTTTTGTTACACAATGTCATTTAATTGAGAAGTTGGTTTTTAATAAAAGTTTATCAGTTTCTAGAGTATTAAATTAATACACAAAACAATGCGTCAGTAGTTTGTTTGTTAATTTTTTTGCACATTTTTATTTTTTTTTTGTATTTTTCTACTTTTATGAATATTTGTGGTTTGGTTTATTTATTTTATTTTTAATCTTACGAATATAAAATATAGCTAATAGTATAGAAAGAAACAATAACCTTTACATTTTCCGAACAAATTAACTTCCCCGCTATGAAATCTGTCAAATATTATATCTCACTTTCTAGTGGCGCCGCCCTGGTGGCTGAAAAAGTCGTGCATGCACTCATTGATGATGAAGAAAAAGTTATTACACATATAGGTTAATGTTGTGTTTTCTTTAACAATAAAAAAAATGTTATTTGACGGCTTTGTAGCGCAGTAGCTAAGAGGACGCTGAAAGTCGCGGTTTCGAATCCCTCACGTAACAAGTGTTTGTATGGCCCACAAATAGTAATTCTTCCAGGTCTGGATGTATATCCGCATGCAATTTATGTATGTAGACCACCGCTACGATACAGAAGAAAATTCTGCTGTGGGTATAAAGTTTTATTTAAATAAAAAAACAAGTTTCATACTTATCAATCAATAATGTTACAGATTTCCATTTAAAAAGAACTTACAGCATATACGCGATGTTTCAACAATGCCAAAGGCGATCGTCAAATGCGGCACGGACATGTATAAACTGCCTCCGCTGACCGCCGCTTCTTGCATCATTACATCGGGTTCCTTCATTCTCGACTTCAACATACAAGGCATTCGCTTTCGACACTACGACTATCTGTTGGTAAATAACAATAAAGTATAGTTGCATTTTTAGGTGAAGGAAAACATCGACAGGAAACCTGCATGTCTGAGACATAAGAAAAAAATTAATTTCGAAGACATGTGAAGTTCTCCGCACGGCGGACATTTCCTTGCCCTAAAACCCACTCAGAAGTGAGAGGAGGCCTGTGCCCAGCAATGGGACGTATATAGGCTGTAACTTTTAAAATAACTTTACAACTAATAACATGCGTGTCACCGCTGGGCACAAGCCCCCTCTCTTTTATTATAGGATAAGTGTGACAAACCAGCACACACTTAACCTGATTGTAAGTGGATGCTGTGGTCTCAAAGAAGAATCAAAATGCAGATGCGATGTCACCCCTGAGTGCTAAAATGTAATGTTGGAATTCCAGTAGGAAAGGTCTCCGGTTCCCTACACTCAATACGAAACACATTAGCATTAAGCTGCTATTTTGCGCAGTTTTTTCCGTGGTAGAGCCACGATGCAGCTATATTATATTAGTAGCACAAATGGGTCGGCTCGACCGGGGTTGGACCACGCATTCACAGAATACCAACGTAAAATAGCAGCTTAATGCTGCTGTGCTGCGTATGATGAGTGTAGAGAACCGGAGACCTTTGTTACTGGAAACGAGGCATTCCATCTCAGTCCTCAGGGGTGACAACGCATCTGCATTTGGATTTTAAATTCAGGATAAATGTAGATATCTATGGGCCACAGCATCCACTTACCATCAGGTGGACTGCGTGCTCGTTCATCACCCAATTCTATAAAAATTGTTATTCTATACGAGCGTATTCGTTCTCCGGTAGGGCCGAGCTAACCTATTCGTGCTGTAACTATTAGGTTATTAGGTAAAATATAAGGCTGTAATATAACTCTACCACGTACGATGAGTGCCGTGACTGCGTGTGTGTGTTTGTGGGTCTCATCACTCAGGATGCAAAATACGTGGGCTTTAAAATGTTGAGTAGAGGATATAATAAAATACAGGTCGCTGACATTCCGTGTATTAATGATATTAAAGAATGATTTGTTATGGCTGGCTCGTTAAAATCAATATAATTTTATAATTTATTTTTCTACCTATTGGTTATATTATCGTTATAATTATTTAAAAAAATATGTAAAAATTTAATAAATAATAATAATATAAAATAAATATTTAATTACTAATGCGAACTGGCTATTCGAACTTGGAAATTCACAACATGTAACCTAATGTGAACAGTAATGTGAGCAGGGATGCGCGCAATGAATCTATACATATAATAAATCTGTAGAAAAGTCGTGTCTGTATCTGTAATCCTAATATATTCTTGAAAAAACAAGTCTAGGGGACTAAATAAAGAGTTCTAAAGCCATATTAGTGGTTTTTAGAATTTTTGTCTGTCTGTCTGTATGTCTGTCTGTCTGTCTGTGTATTCCGGATTCACGCAAAAACTACTGAACCGATTTACATGAAATTTTGTATGTATGTAGTCAGTAACCCCGGGCAACTTATAGGCTACTTTTTATCCGATTACGGAACTTCAAAAAAAGAAGGTTAAGTATTTTATTTCCTTTAGATGTTAATTTTCTATTATATCTTAGTTATATAGGATGACGGGTGTTTTCCAAATAAATACCATATTTATAAATAAAGTTTAAAATATAGTTATAACCTTGGTAAAATAATTTGAAACTACACCACTTTAGTTATCAAAACAGCGCCATCTATCATCAAATGGATAAAGTAGTATATTTTGCCTTCAGTTACTAATAAGTTAAATAATATAAATAACTTACATTTATATGATTAAATGATTAGATATTTAAAATTATTAAAAAATTCTAACGTTTAGTTTGTTTAGTATTTTTGTTATTTTATTTTAAAAGTGTATTGATTTGAATAGATAATAGTGAGTCTATCAAAAATATGAAAATTGATGAGGTTTATATTTGAATTACTAAAATATATGTAAAGTGATTAAAACTGGTGTGTCTGCATTTGTTGCAAAATTTTCATTATCATTTTAGTTTTATTAAAGAGATTTTTATGTATGTCGTGGCCAGATCGTAGAATTGATCATATATCATAAAGTATTCTATCATTTCGTGAAATGGTGTGGACATTTCATGATATTTAACACTCTTTGTTGACCATGTCATGATATAGCTTCACCAAATCAATGAATAGAAATCGTTTGAAGACATTAATAACTAAACATAACGTTGCTATTTCATGATATGGTCATAATATGATGATATCATTAAATCGTTTTTCACCGCTAGCGGCGCTGATAGCGTATTCTTTAACAGAAACAGAACTTTTAACAGAATTGACATCACTTTATGCCTTATTGATATAATAAATAAATGCTCGCTTCTATCGCCGATATTACTAGATAGTATAGTTTTGACTTTCATTAATTCATCTAATAATAGCACCATCTAATTACTTCTAAATAAACTAAAATGGCAAGTCACTGATAAAATGAAATAATACAATGCTACAGAATACAAGATGTAAATAATTGAATCATTTACATTACATACATCCCGCGTTGGAATCAGCGCAGCGAACACTTTTTTGGCAAAAGCTCTGCGGCCTGTGCCCAGTAGTAACATGTACGAGTATGTAAGCTGCTACTTTTTTACTTGTTATGGAGCAATATTTGTAGTTTTTATTACATTTATATTTTCGGATAAGTTACTTTTTTGTTTTCACTCTACCGTTAATATTAAGGGTTGCAAGAATGAGTAGAACTCATTATAGTCAGCCTATCAAAAGTCCGCTGAAATGAACATAGGCCTCCCCCATAAATTGTCAAGTAGTTGAATATTTGCTATAGTTGTGGTTGCGGTAGGCGGGTTGGCAACCACAGCTATTATTATTTTGATCTGTTGTCAGGAAGATGATGCTGCCCATCTCCTGTCTGTTTTTCTATGCCGCCTCTTACTATATGATTCTCTTTAGGTGGAATAATTTTAAGGACTTCGCGTTTAATTTTAACTTTTTAATTCCCGATGTTTTGGGCACTTTATAGCACCCATGATTACGGAAGAACTGAGGTGTTTGACGACCTGATGTCACAGTTATAACAGAATAGAATAGAGTAGAATAAATGCAGTAGTATGCTTGGGTTTGAATTTAGTTTTATTAATTATGGGGTCCTTTGCAGATGGTAGCACTCAGCCATTTCCCATATTAAAATTAGGATATTTTGAATTTCAATAGCATCGCGAATCATTATTGGTAGGAATTGGTGCTCTATTGCAAGGATTTGTTGTCTATCAGATCCGATATAATGGTTGGAACGATACTAAACATGTTGATATACTTTAGACTTCCCGGAGCGTCGGTGCTTCACATCAACAATATGTTCTTTTACTCGGAACTTTCATCCAAGATGCGTAAAAAAACCCGTGACTTTGGTTTTAATCCATGTGTAGTATTCATTATTATAGAATATAATATATTCTATAAAATATATTCTATAAATTTTTTTAAATATATTATATTTAATTTTTTTTATATATTTATATATAAAATTTCTATATATTTAGGAAATTTATTTTTATATATTTAGGAAATTTTGAGGTCTACTCGAAGTAAAAAAAATAATATCTACATCTATTTTATGGTGCCAATCAATATTAAATAGGACCAATGATATCAATAAAATATCTCAAATAAACGTTATATTATTTTGTTAAAATTAAATTAACTTTAATTATGAATAAATTAAAAGAGTTAAATGTAAACAATAATAATAAATTTTGATTCCAAGACTATTTATATTTTCTTATGGATACATCGGAAGATACGCCCGATATAAAAAATAGTAGGTGTTTCTAGACATATATATTCACGTGTTCCTGGAGAATGTTAGGTACCAAACATCTACGTCTAATAGTCTTTTAGAATTCAAAAAAAATCTTTGACAGACATAGAGACACAGACACCGAGATGACTCTAAATGTGATCGAATTTTCCTAAGTTTGGCACGGGACAGCATTTAATGATGTTCCTAAATTCAAGCTCACGCGAGCGAAGCCGCGGGTAAAAGCTAGTATAATAATATGTTGGACGCTGGCAGAATAACAGCGTTGTAAGCAACTGCAACATTTATGCTGAGCTAAAGCTCATTCATTAGTACACTATGTGATTTTGGTTATTTCTGTGTGTACTCATTGTAACTTTACTGGTGGCATTGTATAAATGTTTATCATTATAATATTGTTATTACAATTAATTTGAGTAGTGTCCAGCGTTGTTTAGTGTTCCTCGGTGTTGCCGTAACAAAAATGCTGAATGTAAATTATTTTTAGAGTTTGCCGAATGGTCACACATATTACACCAAAGAGAGATATTCGCCTTTATTTTGCGACCACCACGTCTGTGAATGGAATAACACTAACTTTTACGGAGGTAGGAACTTATTTTAATCAAATTTTGTTAACGTAAGCTTCTCCGACTTCTTGCTTCTCTTTTCAATCATGAAATAATTTTTATTTTTTTATTTTATAAAAACGGATCTGTTTTACTTTACTGTAATTTTACAGGACCATTCATAATCCCGGGTGATCCGGGGACTGGACTGTCTCCCATTCCACCGTTTCTTGAGCAAACGACTGAAGCCTACACGGTTTCGACCGAAAATCCAAATGAATTTAATCCCAATATTACATGTGAGTTATATTTTAGGCTTAGTAACGTTTATGTTATACGTAGTTATAAATTTAATTTTTTTTATAAAACTGAAGTGGCAAACCAACTTACAGTCGACCTGAAAGTCACTACTAAGCACCCTACACAACTACCCTCAAGGAAAGAAGACTATAGATGCGTTGTCACCTCTGAGGGCCAAGATGAAATTCCTCACCACCATTAAATGGCCTGGAATTTGGCAGCACAAATAACTATTTGAATACTTTCGAAATCACTATTTTCTCTTTAAAAAGATCTTTAATCTTTGCACATGGACCAACATCAGACTTGTAACTCTAGTGGGAATTGTTTGCCGGTGGGAATCACTGCACAACTGCACTGTTTTTTATTTATTTTTCTGATAGCAAAAAATAAACAAACGGTGGATATACATTTTATCCAGTTCAACGGAAATACGTCAAATATCAAGAAGAAGCCAGCAACGATTCCTACCAGAGTTACATAATCGCATTGTTAATTATTTAAGGGCCATATAAATAATTCTTCCGTACAGGATTCGAACCCGCAGCCTCGCGTTCAAATGTTTAGGCACTGCGCTATTGAACGGTTAATTCAACTTTAAATCAATATCTACCTAATCTATTGAGGAACAACCGTAATCACAGTTTTTATTTTGATTTTAATGTTATTATTAGAAAGGCGCTGCTGCCAAAGCAATGGTTTGATTGCCTCTGTCGTCTCTTACGACAACCACAGAACGATATAGCGTAGTGGATATTCTTACACCGTCAGTACAGGGTCCAATCATAGTTTATTATACTCTTTTTAAGCTGTGGTCTAATAATATTTTATATTCATAGGTGCAATAACCCTGTATATTTAATTTACAGATACGCTGGACGGCTGTTGGTTCATGTTTCCGCCAAATTACGGCTCGATCGCCGGGATCAGCTATCTTGATCCTCTATCCGTCAACGAATACCGTTACACGTGTCAGGGATCTGGTAATAATAAGGTAAGAAGAAATTTAAAAAACACAATCTGTTTATTTTTTATACTTGGTATGTTGTTATATACTCAGTCTTTGAGTATATAAGTATCTCTAAAAAATGTCCATTTATTTTCCGCGCTTCATTATCATCAACACAACACAAGTCCACCGCGGAACATGGGCTTTCCCCAAAAGAGGTCTCAAGCTTGAGAGCATCTTTCATCCATTGACTTGAATCTTGGAATAATTTCGCAAATGCGATATTTGCTTGTATTTATAACACTTCATTACCTAAATTAAGATGCCTATTAAATTGCCATAGTTACCACGAGTGGCAGGTAGGTTGGAAACCATAGTTTATTATAATTTTGAGGTGTTATCAGGAAAACTCTGCTGACCATCTCTTGTTTCACTTACCCTCTGTCGCCTCTTACCACGGTACGATATGGGGTAATGAATATTCTTTTACCATCACTACCAGATACCCACCGGCTTTACACAATCACACTTCAAGATGTCCTGCTCCACCTATCACTCGAAAACAATTTCATCCCCATTGGTTGTCAGTTCTTTGGTGCATGTGTCGCGGGTCAACGTCACGTCATCTTACTGATTCTACATTACAAATATTTTAAATCAAGACAATTTATTATTATTATTGGTTAAAACGATAATAATAAAAACCCGACTGCGTTAAAAAGGTTACTAAAAATAACCTTCCCTCTCTTTTCTTTTTGTATTTACAGATGCAATGTATAAATATGATATATGTAGGTGTTCTGAGGCAGTCGGGTAAAAACATAGTCACGATTCTTTTTTAAGAATAAGTGTGACAAACGGGCACACAGTCCACCTGATGGTAAGTGGATGCTGTGGTCAATAAACATCTAGATCTATATTCAATTAAGAATCAAAATGCAGTTGCGTTGTCATACCTAAGGTCTAAGATGGAAAGCCTAGTTTCTAAAAAAAAAGCGCCTTCCGGTTCTCTACAGTCACCATAGAAAACACAGCAGCTGCTATTTTACGCTGCTTTTCTGTGAAAGTGTCGTCCTTTCCCGGTCGAGCCGACCCATTCGTGCTTCAAGTATGAAGTAGCAATAACTGCAACAAGTCTAATGTAGACTGGACATGAGACATAGACTGTGTGCTCGTTTGTCACCCTTATTCTAAAAAAAATTATCATCATCACCACCATTATAGTCTATCAAAGTCAACTACTGAACATAAGCCTTCCCATATATTGCAATTTATGAGATATTTGTCATATAGTCGAATGGAAGGCGGGTTGGCACTGGGCAACGACAGTTTCTTGTTTTGTAGTTGTTTTAAGGTAGACGCTGCTGTCCATCTAGTTTTTTCATCTGTCGTCTCTTACGGCACCCTTAATATTCTTAATAAATCTTATGTTTTAAAATAAAGATTATAAACGATACTTTTCTTTTTAAATTACTTATTCATTTTTATCTTTATCATATTATTTTTCGCAGGGTTTGTACTGGTACCCCCAATGGATGGGCGCACCGCCACATCACCCATACCCTCAATCTGGCGATATCCCGTTAGACATACCTCAGGGTGTTCCTGGACCATATTATCCACACTTACAAGGCGATCGTTCCAAAGTCAAGAATACGAAACTCGGCGGAATTTAGATACAATATCAAATTTTTGGAATAAATATTTTTTAAGTATTAAAACATGTTATTTTATTTCACAAAGGCTTCTGGATTTTCTTTCATCCAAAAATTACCTAACGTAATTATATTTTTATATGTAAACTAGCTGTACCCCGCGACTTCGCCCGCTATTTAACCCTACAATAAAAGCAGCCCAAGTTACTCCTGCCTGCTACATCTGCCAGTGTGTATAAATATTGACAAATATTGACATTAATATTTATACGATACTAACGTTAGTCAATTGTGTTGCCTTCCCGCAACCCCTCCACTAACACTTAAACTTTATGGTATGATATTAAAATTCAAATTGACTTTTAAGTATTATTACGTATTTTTTTGTATGGGAATATAGAAAAGTGTTGTTTTTAAACCTTTTCAGGCAATTTTTAAAATTTTTCTCACCGTAAGAACCATCTTCGTACTTCAAGGAATATTATAAAATAATTATAATTAAAAATTTTGTACAGCCGACTTCAATATAAGCGACTTCAAAGTTAGTTATTTAAGAATAACTCAATAACCATTGGTCTGACCTTGATCAAATTCATATGGGACCACACGAGAACTATCAGCTTTCATATAAAAAAATAATCATCGAAATCGATTCACCCAGTACAAAGTTATGAGGTAACACACATAAAAAAAACATACAGTCGAATTGAGTACCGTCTCCTTTTTGGAAGTCGGCAGAAAAGAATTAGCGAAATCGGTTCAGTTGCTCTCGAGATTTGCGCTTAGCAACACATTCAGCGATTCATTTTTATATTATAGATTATATGGTCATTAGTTGGACAGCCGTGAGAACGTACAACAGGTTCTAAAAAGTTGTTTGAAAAACAGTTGTAAGTATAAGCTGTGGGATATTTCATCTTGCTCTCAGAGGTGACAACTTTGTTTGAAGTTGGTTGCATGAGTCCATGGGCTGCAGTGGCCAATTAGCCAATTACCATTAGTTGGACTGTGAGTTCTTTAAAAAAACGAGCAGCAGTAGGTATGCGTTTCTTGAAATAGTTGGCCACTCTCAATAGACGAAGCGGGCGGGTTCGCGTAAGCATTAAGTCAGTTTCCAAGACGTGTATCATCTAATGCCGCTCCTCAGACGTGTAACTCCCCAATACTAGTATGTAGAATTTGACTGCGGCATATTGCGACATTTGAATGGATTATCTACTATAAGATGATCGTCTTTGTGATGGTACTACGGTAACAAAGAACTTTTGAGAATTAGTATATATTTTTTATTATCAGAAAGTATTAAAATACATACAAAAAACATGAATAAAAACAACTATAGGTGACTCCTTTACTGCTTAGAAGTTCATCTGGGTAGGCACTACCCTCCGACTACTACGGAGAGGAAGTCCACACTCGAGGATTATTTTTTGTATGCGGCCAAGCGGCGGCAGGGGGAAAGGGGGCGCGGATGGAAAGCGTTCCCGTGGTCCTGCCAACATTCGGGGAAAGTGGAACACCATGGGGTTTTAGTTTTTAGTCCGACATAACTAGTCTTTACCCCCGCAAGGCGGGTATACGTAGACAAGTCTCCATGTAAAAAAGGCACTACCCTCCTACCTTTTACTTTCTGCCACCAATGAGCAGTGTTTGCACTGCTGAAGTCTGAAGAGTCCTAGTATAATTATAGTGAGACATTCCATCTGTTCTCAGAGGCAACGCATCTTTAGCCTTTGTCATAGTTAGTTCCAGGTGTCCATGGACCACAGGAGCCATTCACCATTAGGTGGACTGTAAGTTTTTTTTATAGTATAAGGGTGACAAACGAGCACACAGCCCACCTGATGGTAAGTGGATGCTGTGGCCCATAGACATTTACATCTATCCTCGTTTGCGAATCAAAATGCAGATGCGTTGTCATGTTGTTGTGGAAAAAGATGGAATGCCTTTTTTCCAGTAAAATGGGTCTCCGGTTCTCTACACTCACCATATGAAACACAGCAGCATTAAGCTGCTATTTTACGCTGGTATTTTGTGAGAGCGTGGTCCTTCCCCAGTCGAGCCGACCCATTCATGCTACAACTATACTATTAATATAGCTGCAGCATGGCTCTACCACGTGGTGGTTTGTCACTTCAGATTCATAAAAAAGGTTTAAGTTAGCGTCAAAAGCGCGAGACGTCTTGTATTACGATCGCCTGCCAAGCGTAGCGATTAAGTCAAATCCTCACCACGATGTGAGAGGCCCATGTTCAGCAGTAGGCTTTTACGGGATGATAACGGGGCATTCAAATTTAGTCCTCAGGGGTGACAACACCTCTGCTTTTTATTTTTAATCGAGGGTAGATGTAGATGTCTATGGGCCACAGCGTCCACTTACCATCAGGAGGACTGTGTGTTTGTTTGTCGCCCTTATTCTCCAAAAAGTATTCTTAAATTGGCTCTTTTTCATTAACATATATCTTTTAGTTTCATCCACGTAAAGGTCAGTTGGTCAAGGAAAAGCGCAAGTACAATTTTTATTAACTTTAATTCATAGTCTTAAAATCATAATTTACAAAACATAACGAAACTTATGTCAACTCAATACAACGGGCGAGTTGAGGATCGTAAACCTAAATAATTATTAAAACTAAAATTTTGTTTTGTAAACACGCGACGAAATTACAACACCACATATTAATATTAACTACATTTTTGTAATTAATTACCAATAGACATGTGGCGAATATATGCCGTGTAATTTCACCAACAGATAATTTTTATTGCACAGTAATATTACAATTACGAAATAACAGAAAATGTCATTACGCATTAATAAACTTGCCAAAATGTATTGTCCCTATGAATACTTTATTATTTACCGTCCATTCGTTAATTCCATAGCGTAATATAGCGCAATTCTATTTGATTCTAAATCAATCTGTACCGATATCTTAGATCTATTGAAAAATCATTATATTAGGATATCTATTTGTTAGGGATATCACACTTTTTGTTATGGTAGTATGAGTGGTCTTTCAGTGCTAAGAGATATTTCTTTGTAATGTGAGGAATAAATCCAAGATACTACAGTTATATGACATAATGACCATAGCTATCACAAGTACACCACAGAAGAAGTGACACCGTAAATCATGATGATCCACAAACATTGAGATATTGACGTAAGGTGAGTAGAATGTATAATAGTAACATATCTATTCTATCATGCCAAAGCAAACATACAAACAATCTAGTAAAAATAATATAGTACATTGATCTATTAAATACTCCTATACAATAATCTGTAATAACTTGAAATACAATAATGTCGCATAAACGGTAAATAGAAATCATGTATAGTTGCAAAATTGTCACGTTTCTCAACTTAATATATTATAATAAATAATAATAACACAATTGTTCAGGTGATAAATAACTAAAAGAAGGTACATAGTGCAGTAAGTCTTAGAATTACTGGAAGTGGAAAATAAATGCATTTGCGGGTAAAATGAGATTAATTTAGCATCGCATCTATAATTTAACAACATATTCGATAACAGACGATGGGTTTAAAGTTATTCAATAAATAGTTTTGTTAGTCCAGCTGTTATTAGGTATTTGAACAATAAGTCCTTGGTACATTAACCGAATGTGATACCCATATATAATTTATTATAGTATAATATTTATAATCTAAGATCAATACGCCTAACTTCTTATATTATAAATACCATACCAACAATATTTAGTTGAAGGAAATGTTTGAAGGAATACAAACGAAAATATAAGCACGTTTCCGTGCAGATTTACGAAGTGCTCCGAGAGTGAGTGATGAATTTGGTGTATTTTAAGGATTTTTTTTTAATAATAATCGCTATACCTGACAAATACGGAATGAAAAGTGTGAACTAGCGTTTGCTGTTTTTATTTAATACCACGCATTTATAATTAACCTACAAATATAAAAATAATATAGAAACTGACAATGTTTGCCCAAATACTCAAACTCGCTACTCAATTTTAAGACGCCGTAAGTCTCGTGCTGTCTCTTTTACTTTAAGTCAAAGTGACCGTGACACCATGAGAATTGACGGCGTCATAATATTTAGTAACGTTGAGTATTTATAATCCATAAATATCAAAATGATTTTAAGAAATGCTTAAAATTGCTGTTGCTGTTGTGCCCCCCCCCCCCTCTCTATCTCTTCACTAACTGGCAAGGAAAAGTGACAGGCATAGAGATAATTAACACAAGTAAGCGATTATAAGTAAGATCGTGAATTATTAGAGTTTCTGTATTTAAAGAACTGTACGTAGACACACGCTACGTAGACAGCTACGGTAGCTTAGTAGGTAGTAATAATACTGCAAACGCCAGTCGCTAGTCTTTCCTTTCTTTATTTGTCCAATGTATAGGGTCAATTACGGAAAATATTAATGTCACCACTTCTCCGACCAAATCGAGTTTCACTTTTTGAACGATTTTAGATTTTTCTAGATTTCTAAACTCGAGTAACCACCAATAAAACGCCAAAAACTATTGACTATAACTATCTTAGTAGGTATAAAACGGATGGGCGACGTTAATTCGGTACGAATGACGATTAAAATGTGTTTATTTTTTGGTACTTTTTCTTTACCAAAGTGTGATGCCTTACTCCTTAAGCAAATCTTTTTGAAAATATGTAAAATATGTTACACGACATATTGGTTATATATTACATAACCTTTCACTTCTTTTTCTAACAATTTCACCTTATCCTCCGTTTATTATATTATTTCATTTACGTCTACGAAAAGAAATATATTTTATAATTGATTTTATGAATTACCGTTGTATAAGTAATAAAAAATATATATTTTTTTGTAAATGCAGACCTTTAAATACAGTTATATCATAAGACTGAATAACCCCATTTTCGGGCAAAGTAATTTTGCATAATACATTTATTTTACATTACAACGGTTAATACGGTTCCAGCCTTAAAACCTATAATTACTTGAAGATTTTGCCAACTTGAAAATGTTTCAAGTAATTTTAACGTGCTGATTGACGGATATGCGCGTTTCTGCCATTTTGTCAAATACCATTCTCGCATGAATTGTTTAAAGATCGTATACATAGATATACATATTTTATAAGTAAATTATATTTGCAATACATCATGATTTTAAATCATTTTAAATTACTGTAACAATTTTGTCATGAAATATTTTAAAATAAAACTTATATAACATCAAACTAATTTTGAGAAATAGCTTTTTTAATATATTATGGCCGGATTGGTTAGAAGGTAGAGTCAGGCTTTCTGTGCCACAGGTTCTTCTATTTCAAATTCCTTCTCCCAACTCTCGTCAGAATTTGCACTAGCATCATCTTTAACCTGATTATCCCCAAAATAGTCCTCCACTAAATTATTTCCGCACTCATCGGCTTTAACAGCTTTTTTTGGCGTTCGACCATTTTTGTTTTTCTTGTCTATGGTTTGATTGTTCATTTCGTCTTTGAGTGATGGCAGTTTCTTGTTGTTTTCTGAATTGTTGTTAACCATGTCTCGTGAGGATGACCGTTTGTTTATTTTCTTTGAAGCAATTTCTTTTTCATATTCTTCTAGAAGTAGTATTTGTTGTTCCTCTGTAAGTTCAACGTCATGTGCAAAATCTTCTGTAAATAAATAGATAAATATATCATTTGTATTGTTAACAAACTTGAAATTATTTGTTTAGAACATAGCTTTACTGCTAGGAATTTATTATATTTCAAATTATACCGATTCTTCATTTTTAAAATATTTAATTTGATCGAATCTAGGTCGGCATAGAAACAGCCATTTATTATTATTTCTTTAAATTTAAAGTCACCATTGGTTTAACAATTTACTTACCATCCGCCCATGCGACAACTTCGTCTTCATCTTTTTCATAGGGAACATCACTGTCTAGTCCAGAGAGCACTTTCTTAGGACTCCTGCAAAAGATACATCATCTTATATCCAAAAGCAGTCATAGTGACCAAACGACACATCTGTGATTGTACATAATCTTATCAAACTATTACATTGACTGTGGTTGCCATTTTATTTAGGGACTTTCATTCATAGGTATAGGACAGTAGGACAGTAGGACAACACAGGATATGAAAGTCCCTTTAGTAAAAACTTAATTTGTTGTTTGGAGTTAGGACAAGTATTTCTTCAAACGAGCATGCGGCTCACCTGATGGTAAGTGACTACCGCCGCCCATAAACAACTACAACACCAGGGTATGTATGTAAGAATGGTGAATGACAAAAATCGGAGACTTTACAACTGTTAACGAGGCATTCTAACTTCATTAAATCTTAATAATTTTTTTATATTAGAGGGTCAAACGGGAATTGTGGATGCTTTGCCGGACTTTTAAAAAAGAGTAAGCTCTTTTCTTGAAGGTCGCTAAGCGTATTAGTCTGGAAAAATCGTTGGTGGTAATCGATTCCAAATGAAGTTGTGCGAGTAAGAAAACTTCTTGTAAATCGCACAGTGGTGGACTGTATATCATCCAGATGGTATGGATGGTATCGCGAGTTTTGAGATTGCGTTATTGAAAGGCTGGAATTAGTCTGAAAAATTCCTCTGAGCACTCCACGTGGTAGATGCGATAGAATATGAAAAGACAGTGAGTCAAGCCGATGAGAAAGAACTCGGTAGTCGACTCGGTAGTAGTGCGATCAAGTGGATTGAGCACTGGTATACCTCGGCCCAGAGATAAGAACAGTATTTCATCTAAGGTTGAACTTGCGCCTTGTACAGTTGCAAACAGTGTGCCGGCATGACATACTGTCCCGCTCTACAAAGCACACCAAGCTTTTTAGAGGTCAATTTCGCCTTCCCTTCCAAGTGACCGCGAAACTGAACGTCATTCGATATTTCGACGCCAAGGATTCCAATGCTAGCCGAGGCAACGAGGAGAGTGCCTTGAAATTGAGGAGATATTACAAAGGTGTTCTTTTTAGCGGTAAACGCACAAACTAAAAAACTGGGGATTGAACTGGACTAAATTTAGTAAATTAAAGTAAAGTTGCAGCCTATTTACGTCCCACTGCTGGGCACAGGCCTCCTCTCATTTCTGAGAGGGTTTTAGGGCAAGGAAATGTCCGCCGCGCTGCCCAATGCGTGTTGGCGAACTTCACATGTCTTGGAATAATTTTTTTTCTTATTTCTCAGACGTGCAGGTTTCCTCACGATGTTTTCCTTCACCGCCGAGCACGTGGTAAATCAGCACTTATTTTTTTTTATAGAATTAGGGTGACAAACGAGCACACAGTCCACCTGATGGTAAGTGGTTGCTGTGGCCCATAGACATCTGCATCTATCCTCGTTTGTGTATTAAAATGCAGATGCGTTGTCAGCCTTGAGGACTAAGATAGAATACCTCTTTTCCAGTAAAGTGGGTCTCCGGTTCTCTACACTCACCATACGAAACACAACAGCAATAAGCTGCTATTTTACGCTGGTATTCTGTGAGAGCGTGGTCCTTCCCCGGTCGAGCCGACCCATTCGTGCTACAACTATACTATTAATATAGCTGCAGCATGGCTCTACCACGTATAATTTTAAACTTAAAATTGCAATTAACAATTTCATTGGTGCCGGCGGGGATCGAACCCGGTTTGCTAGAGTACTGTGAAGCTTATAGCGAGCGCTAATCATCTGAGCTACCACGGCTCTTGCAATTTCGACTAAATTTAGTAGCCCCCAATCTGAGACTTTGTTCAACAAGACAAGTTTATTTCGGCACTCAACGACGGGTTCCCGAAAAATATTAGAATGGCCGGTGTATAAGGCATCGCCAGTACTGTCATCTGCATAACAATTAATGTTGTTACTGGTTTGTAACATATCGTTGATATGCAGAAGGAACAGAGTAGGCGATAGCACGTAGCCTTGTGGAACACCAGCGTTAATAGACTAGTAATCGGAGCATGTACCGTCGACTACAACCTCAATGCTCGATCTGAGAGAAAACTTGTGATCCTATTGCATAACTACTTGGTAAGCCCATAAGGTGTAAGCTTCTAAAGAAGCGCTTTGTACTAAGCCCGATCGAAAGCCTTCGCTATGTCCAAACTAACTCGACCACCTGCGCTCATCGGTGTCTTAGGTAAACGAAAAGATTACTAGCTGAGCGACCCCGACGGAAACCGTACTGGCATGATGTGGCAGTTAGTAATGGATTCCATTAGTTTTGAGAACAAGGCAGTGATGGCGATAGACCTGTAGTTGGACGGATCAGAGCGGTTATCTTTTTTAGAGATCGGGTACACGAAAGCTTTCCACGAATTCGGGACTACACCTAGGGAGACGTGCTTTAATCTTCAGAAGTGGTAATACGTCTGTATTTTGATTTCTAATCGAAGATAAATATATATGTGTATGGGCTACAACCATAGCATCCACTTACCATCAGGTGTATTGTATGCTCGTTTGTTACCCTTATTCTATAAAAAAAATTGACAAGTAAGTAATACTGTTGTCCGCAGTAGTTATGGCGAGAAATAAAACAAGGTTTTCCAAGAACTTTCCCCAAATCTATGTACCATCCATTGCAGTCTATAAGAGTCCCCTGCCGAAACATAGGCCTATTCATAGAAGATCGCCATAGCTTGGCAGGCGGGTTGGCAACCGCAGTTTTTTTTAAATATTTTGAGTTGTTAAAAGGAAGATGCTGCTGCCCATTTCATGTTTCAGTTTCCCCCGTCGCTTCTTTCGACACCCACGGAACATTATGGGGTAGTGGATATTCTTATACAGCCACTACACAGGTAATATCTAAGTACGTCATAGTATTAAAAGCCACTATAAAATCTTTAGTTTAAAATAAAGAAGCTAAAATTTAGCTAGTATTTCTTCATAAATTCATAATTCATAATGGTGATAAAAATCAAAACTAGACATGAAAAATATACCTTTTTTAGTTTAATTTAGCTTGATTCTGATAACATATTGGATTTTGAAATTAGGTATTTCTGGGTAAATTTTTTCTCAGTTGACTAGTAGCTTTAAAAATCTGAACAAAAGAAAGTAACTTGTTGATTTTGTTTCTTTCGAAATTATTTGTTGTGTCCTTGTTTAACAACAAAAATCTTTAGATCTCCTTCGTCAGCAGTGACCTTCATGCTTCTATAACTTTTCTATAATGATAAAAACTTGTGCCAAAGTGAATTATTAAATGTATTGCAATCAGTAATCCAAGCATTTACAAAGTTTTTGTTTCTTATTAACAGGTTGCACATACAACAAGAAGCGACTTTAGCTGCCATTATGCTCAAGACCCTAAATCTTAGCAGTAAGAGTAGAGTCCCTCATCCAGGTATAATTGATAGAATTTACTCAAAAATTCTTGTCTTACAAGCCAAGTACGATAAGATCCCAAAACAAATTGTATTCGTTAAGAAATATAAGATATAATTAAATGAAAGCAGCCAGCCGGAGGGATTAAGCCCGAAATGACTTATAGTTTTCACCGATGATTCTAAAACAAACGACGGTGTAGGATCTGGAACTTTCTTTGAAGATCTCAATATCCACATATGCACACTGCTGGGAGCCCACAACACAGTCTTTCAGGCGGAATGTATGGGTATCATTCAAGCGGCCATAGCAGTAGATGCTAGGAAGGTTAAAGACTTCTCCATCAGAATACTGACCGGCAGTATGGCGGTACTCCAAGCTCTGAGTTGCAATGTAGTGAACTCGGGACTAATATATGAATGCCATCAACGATTCAGTGAGGTACCTTATAAACACAATATGACTCTGCAATGGACAAAGGGACACAGTGGATCCAGAGACAACGATGCAGCAGACGAACTGGCCAGAAGAGGATTGGCTCTGGCCACTATAGGACAAGAACCAATCATACCAATCCCCTTTGGTAGCGTTCGTTCACTGGCACGTAGAAATTTCACTAATCAACACGCTCAGCTTTGGAAAAATCTAGTAGACTGTAGACAAGCTAGGGAAGCCCTGCCTGAAATAAACAGTCATTTAACCAAGGTTCTAATAAGATTGAAGAAGCCGCAGATCAGGATAGTAACAAGTGCTATGAGAGGACATGGCACCTTTAACAAACATTTATTTACCACATAGGTGTTACAGACAGTCTCCTGTGCAGAGCATGTATGGGGGAGGAAGAAACGGCGGTCCACGTGTTGCTGATATGTCCGGAGGTCGCTGCATACAGGGCTAAACATCTCGGCACGCAGGGATCACTCCCTAAAGTTGCATGCAACATCAAAGGACTGTTGAACTTCTTAGGGGAGATTTCATGGCTCGAATAATCACATTATTCCTGCCCACACGCAAAATACGCGCTTAGACGTGGAGTTGCGGAAAATAGCCCGTCGTAAACTAAACTAAACTGGTTGCAAGGTGTAGTATTTCACAAATTTTATACGTATTTGTATTTGATTTCGTGTGTTTATGTACGTATTTTAATTATTTTTAAAAAGAATAACAAATAAAAGAACAAAAAAGTCATTTCTATTCAAATATTTTCAGTAGGCATATTACATATTTTCTATATTTTATTCCTTACACGAAGTAGATAAGGATAGAATATTTAATGATTTTATATAAATGTTGTAATTTTTTTTTAAAGTATTTTTTTTACTTATACCCCTGGTTCGGAAAAATCTCGGTCCTTTGAAGAACCAGCAAGAATTTCTAGGGATTTCTTTCCCAATAAAAATAGTAAAAAAATCGTTCAAGATTCGGGTTACAGCAAATTTAAACGGTCCTCTATATCATGTCGTTTAATGTTCTAGCATAGAATATATAATAGTACTGTACGTAGTAGTTTAAGTTACAGTGTTCGCACGAAGAATTGTATTATCGCGCGAGTTTCATTTTGGGAAAGGTATTCGTGCACAAAAATGTAATTTTTGCGGCAAAATAAAACTGTCTTTCAAGTTATAATAATGAATAATTTTTATTGAAATTAATTTTACAATATCAAAATGTACTCGACAATAGCATATTAGTGTTAGTAGTTATAACTTTAGTTTATATAGAGCTAATTAATAGTAATCAATAATTTGGAAATGTAACATGTTACACTTCGAAATGAAGCTGATAAAAACGATATAAGTAAGTTACGCTAAAATTAAAACAGAAGCTACATTGGTCCCTATTAGAGGTATTTGAATATTTTTTTAACAATTTCAACGAACAATCCCGTTTTTGTTGCTTGATTAAGTAACATTTAAAAAGAAGAATGTCTACATCAAAATTTCTTAACTAATAAAAGGGGATTGTTCATTCTTGGCTTAACGTGGACAAGTTGTTCTGTAAAAAGTATTTTTACGAAAAAACATAATTAAATCTAAAATTAATATTTTTTAATTGTCGTAGTAAGATAAGTAAATCTAAAAACAAGTCGTTTAATAAGTATTTAAGCCGATTGAGTTCAAAACGCGTCGCCATTTTTTTGGTTGGAGACCGATTCAGTGTTGCCACATTAATAATAAAAAAGTCGAGCCAAATTACCCTCATAAACTGAGCAATTTCTATGCAACAACTGATTGTTTGCTAAGCCTATTTCATTAGCCGTAGTTTTCATGACGTGTCTTAAAAAGAGACTAGCTTCGGCTTTGTAGAGCGTTGTCACTGGCGTTCAATTTCCGTGGTTAGACAAGTTAACTTTTAATTCTTTTTCACGAAAAATGTTCCTTAGCCGCGGCGCCAGTCTTAACGAAATTTCACAATTAATTCAAATTCGGCAAACGGATTCTTCAAACGCTAATAGAAAACCATAACAAGTGAAATTTATTTTAAAAAAATCATGTTTTTTATAATATTATTTTTGCAGCCAAATTTGAGCTATATTCGAAATTTCAAGTTTCCAGCTCATGGGGAAGTTAGTTTAAGGTGAAAGCGCCAGGGTAACCCGCGAAATTCAAATTTTCTTACGTTTTTTGCAATTTGTAGGTCAATGTCAGGTTGTATGTTTAATAAAATATGATTCGTGACCGTAACGAGTACGTATTTACAGAATTATAATCATTATAATCAACAATACAACCCTCTAAGATCGTATAATCCCACTGTTTGGCTATTTCCAGAAAAACTCATCCAAAGAGTGACAACGCGTCTGCATTTTGATTCTTTATTGAGGATAGATGTAGATGTCTATGGGTCACAACAACCCCTTACCATCAGGTGGACTGTGTGCTCGTTTGTCACCCGATCTTATACAAAAATACTAGATACTAGAGTAATAGTACTTCATGCGACAGAGAAGATGCTCTACAAAAACAAATATAGCTGATAGTAACTTTCTAAGCTAGATGATATTTACGGCTAAATATTAAACGTAAGTCGATAAAAAAGAGATTCTACATATTTTTTAAAGGTTATATATTATGAGATTTTATATTCTATAAAAAATATCATGAGCTAGACTAAGCCTGCTACATATGTCATTATCGACTTACTGCTGGATAGGTGTTTGGAGAGGCAAATGCGCCAAAACGGGATCGGCAGAAGGTTGATCCTGTGGTTGTTTCCGTGACGCAGCGGCCAGGCGATCTTGAAGTAGCGCCACGCGGAATAAGTACCTGGTGATAAGGTTTATTTTTATGTAATTCAATATTTAACAAAGTCATTCTTATGTTAGTTTACCATTGGTTCAGAAAATACCTATGCCTTCGGAGGAACCAGTAAGAAATCTAGCGTGCCATTATTTTGCTACCTATATTATTTATTATACCTATATAATCTTTCAAATAAAGAAGAGTTCTACACATAATTTATAATTTAAAATTAAAAATTTTGTACAGCCGACTTCAATATAAGTTATTAAGAATAACTCAAAAACTATTAGTCTGATCTTGCTCAAATTCATATGGTACCACACGAGAAGTACCAGCTTTCAAATAAAAAAGGAATCATCGAAATCGGTTCACCAAGTAAAAAGTTATGGGGTAACACACATAAAAAAAATACAGTCGAATTGAGTACCGTCTCCTTTTTGAAAGTCGGCAGAAAACAAATTATATAGCTTGGTGGCTATCGCCTTAACCGGTTATTATCAGCCATAAATTTCACAATATTAAATAATTATAATAAACCTTTTTATACTATCTTTGTTTGATTATTGTATTAAGATCGCTAATACAACTGCAAATGTGGCAATCTGGAACATATAGCAGGAAAGGCCCATGTCTCATGTCAAGGCCTTTTATGGCCGAATGAAGACGATGAAGGAGAGTTATGTGGTTAACGAAACCACTTTAACTATAACTACTTTATTCGTATTTTTTTTTCTACACCAGCGGGTCACAGTCCATTGCTGAATATGACTTCTCCCACATGATTACGCTTGACAGGCGTTCATAGTTAAGATATAAGCACCTCAGGTGTTGTTTACGTCGCCAGTCTGTGTTTTTATATCTGATATATCCATCAATTCATCCATTACATCCGAGTTAAAGTCCACTGCTGAACATAGGCTTCCCATATAGATTGCTTCATAGAGGTGATTTTGCCATGGTCGCCATTATATATACGAGATGGTTATACCGCATCTATTGGAGGACATGAGGTTTAATAGCATTTTCCATAGTTCATCTTGCAACACCTACGGGACGAATTGGGCAGTGGATTCTTTTGCGCCGCCATCACGTTGCAGTAGCTGCATTTTGCATAGTATGGTTAATAACATATACGTTTAAAAAAATATCTTGTTATTTTGTTTACTATATCTATATCTGTGCCCTACAGGCACAATTGTATGCTGGGTTGGTGGGGAATAAAACCACAGATCTTTTTCCTTGTATATTTAAAGTTTCTTCCGAGGTAGCTAGCCGCCGACTATGTTGAACGACGGAAATAGCCCCCTTTTTATACGACCTCGGCTAGGTCGACAAATACTATTTATGTATTGTCCTATCAGTGTCTATACATCACTATTTTTCACTTGTCCCGCACAATATCCCTCAGACAAACTGAGAAGGACAGACAGAACACTACAGAAATTAATGCAAGAACACGTTATCACGCACACATATGCACTAAAAACCATGGTTAACTACTTGACACGCATTTACGTACATATACGTATATCTGTCTTCTTTCTTTCTTTATCGACCGACTATCACGTATGCAACGAAAACCATGTTCATGACCATCTCGACCAAATGATTTAAGATGTATATGTGTGCGTGTTCATACAATAAGTTGACTTGAAAATGTACAGTACGTAGTGCCGTGCCTGTGTAACTTACATTGTTCGTGTGATCCATAAGAGAATTGTGTAGAGTAGGTATTTTCAAAAATGCTATCTGTTTCATACCGCTCGCCCCGTATCGTGCGATAGAAAGAGTTGCAAGGCTTGGGGGCAATTGCCTGCATTTCCTTTTTGTAATATTGTTTTGGGCGATAACGTTTTCAACTCCCATATGTTGTCTCATTAGATGCAGTATACCTTAATCTAGGTCTATACGTTTTTCTTTTTTATCAATTCAGTTTAGTTTGATGAAAAAAAAAAACGCTTGAGGAAGTTTTTAAGTCAAAAATATAGATATTTAGATGCTAATAACTTATATCTTACGCAATATTTCTTTAATATAAAAACGTACGGACCTAGTTTTTCATTATATCTAGAACATTTCCAAAAATTACGAAAATGAGACTATGTTTACGACGGGAAAACCGATATCGATTTTTGTATAAAAATTTACAGTTTCACAATCCTCTTAAAATTTTCGTAAACAATTTAATCATAAAAAATACCAATGACTAAATTAATATTAATTGTTTGTTCATAATTATATGAAATCAGAATAATGAGATTATATTTTTTAGTAATCCTACCTCTCCCAAAACTCGTCATGTGATACAGCATCTGGCACCAATTTTTCATACTGCCCTTTCAAAATGGGATTCGATTCGAGCCTTTTTATTGCCGAAGAGGGTGTTATGACCCCAGCCTCCGTATTCTCGAGGCTGGCGCGCCAGGCCTCGAACTCTGGACTGTACGCGGGCACTATGTAAGTAGCATCAACTCGCTGGAGGGCTTCTAGCTCCTTCTATAATAGAAACAATGAAGTTATTAAAGTTAAAATTATAGTTATAGAATTATAATTACAGAAGCGTCAGTAGCCTAATGGCAGGGCGCGGACCGCGAACTCGAAAGGTCGTAGGTTCGAACCCGCCATTCGACTACTGTCGTGAACCACTTCTAACACAAGCATTTTAAACTTACCAGAAGTGGTTAAAGGGAATATTATTAACGTTCAATAGCATTACTAGTATTTAGAAAAAAATAAAAATAAAAAAAATATTTACACACTTAATACTTCGCAACAGTAAATTAAAAAAAAAACTGCTTAAATACTTCACTCTAAGAGGGTTATGACATTTTTCTCTCAATTTCTAGGACCTGTAGAATTTCTTGCGATGTTTATCCTTTACTGCTGGCAAGTGTTCTATTGGCAATGGAAGTCGTAGTTAATACACTGGTCGCCTCAAACTCTGCTTACGAGGCTACCCAACGGTCCTTCCTCAACGGTGGTCGATTCTGCTAGATATGTCAGGCCCATATAGGCCACTTCAGCTTATATATCATCACCAATAGATTGTCTCGTCATAAGAGGATATTTGTCATAGCTGCCACGCTTGACATGCGGACTGGCAACTTAGGACACCCACGGGATGATATGGGGTAGTGGATTCTTTTACGCCGTCTATATTGACCACGGACAAAATACAAAGAGAAGACGGCCTAAGCAACTGTGCACTGTGATTCTAACTAGGTCCTGACGTCATCTCAATGGGCGTGGCTTTAGTTAGTATACTGTCAGCGTTCATCCTGTGCGCTTATCTGTCGAAAATAGCAAATCGGTGTATTTTTGTAGTATTAAGAAGAAAAGGATGAAGTGTTGTGTTTTATCGTGTAAAAACTACTCAGATGCTATGGATGGCATCACCTGATATAATTAAATATATTCGACACTAAATGGCGACACTTTGTGTCATGGGAACTAAAAATATAAAGGTACGTAGAGCTCAGTATTGGTAAAATAATCATACGAAGGCGCTGAAATTTGTTTTGCATTCAGTCCTTTATTTTTATAGTTTTTATAATCATTTTGTAAACAGGCCGCCATCTATCGTCAAGGTAGCTAAACTACATTGCAATATCGATGTGGAACTTTTTACTATTTATTTTTGAGTTTTACTATTTATCGGTAGCAAAGGAAATAAAATAATATCATTTTTATAGCATTAGTAGTCATTAAAACAGATAAAAAAATAAGGGGCCAGAACACTGCCTTGTGGTTCACAATATCTAACTAGCCTTTTTTTTAGTTATTATAAGCCAGTGCTTGACCACAATCCCACCTGGTGGTAAATGGTGATGCAGCCTTAGATGGTAAATCGCCTTATCGTAACAAAAGCCTATTCACTCTTGCCTTGAAGACGCCTAGATTGTATTCGGACGGAAAGATAGACGCCGGCAAATTATTTCACTCCTTTGCTGTACGCATTACAAAAGCAAACCGTTTGGTTCTAATGCGTGGAATATCGACAACAAAGGGATGAAGACCCGCCGACCGTCTAGTTGTCCGATGGTGGAAAGGAGAGGGAGGAATTAAGGCGTATAATTCCTGAGAACACTCACCGAAATGCATCCTATAGAATACCGAGAGACTGGCTACTCTGCGTCTGTGCTCGAGGCTGACAAGATTGGTTTCAACCAAATCAAGGTCACCAATGAGCCTCTTAGCACGTCTCTCCACTGAGTCCAATGCTGCCAGGTGGCATTTTGCAGCACCAGCCCATATGTGACAGCAGTGCACCATGCACGACCGGACTTGCGCTTTATATAAGGTAAGAAGGTGCCCCGGCGTGAAGTACCGCCGCACCCTTGCAAGGACACCAAGTTTCCTTACGGCTGCTTTGACTCTGGACTCAATGAACCGCCCATAGTTTAGGTTGGGAGAAAATTCAATCCCTAACAACTGAAGGCGGCAGGCTACTTTCAGATGTAAATATCTTTTTCGTTTTATGTTGAAATGAAATTTTACTTAGATGTGTTATTTGCATTCTATTAGATGCAGGTACGAGCTCATTAGTTTTAGTGTGTTTCCTCTTATACCATATGTCTCCATTTTTCCCAATAAAATATTATACATTGGATAATTAATTCACTATAAATTGATTTATATATCCTAGAATTTACCATTATGTTTAATTTTGATTAACTTAAATGGTTTAGCTATGTAATTTTATTTTATATTTAATAATTAAATAATGCACTATAATTATTGTTTGATCTTTTCGATATTATTTAATTCGATTTATCGTCCATAATTTAACCGAATTTATTATAGCTAATCTAAATGTTTGTTGAATTAATTATGTTATCTTCAAGGAATGGACAGTTTTGTGAATTAATTTTGGAATATTTTTAATTTTATGTAACTAATTCTTTTTATTTTGGGGGAAATAAAGGCTTAAATAATAATAATAAATAATTATTTATATTCACAGTCCCGCCCCGATTCCTTTTGATTAGTGTGAATCATCTTGCGATAGACGTTTTCGATTCCGTCATTGCGTGCAACAGAAAAGGACGGAAGATAAGGAAGGAAAGGAATACCAATCATAAGAACGGGGTTAGTTTTTGAGTAACGCCACTCAAAAGTCCGTATTTGATTTGGCAATCAATCTCGAGAAATTCCACAATGAAATTTTTTTGTCTATGGTAAATAGACAATGTTACACAAAATTTGAATTTTATTGTGATTGTCTCTGAATATGGGCTAAAAGCAACTTAACTCCGATAGTCTTATTACAAAAAATGGTTTAGACTATCAGTCTTTGGTTTGAAGTATGGTTTAAGAAGAGTTCTTCTAACGAAAGAAGTCCTTTAGCCGCAGCGCCACTGTCTCCGCGGAATTTCACATTTTTCTGTTAAACTCCATACTTCACATTTTAGTTTGCATATTTCATTCAGAAACAGATTCTAGTTTAAACCTAAAAGTAAATATAAAGCACTTGTAATAAGGCCGAATGTGAAGATCGGCCTGTTTACATTCTTTATCTAGTCTCGTTGGCTTTACTTGAGATAAACTTACTTTGTATGTGGACAACATTGTTGTATCTCCCGATGACAAGATAACTTCAGTATCATCTTCGTCGTCAGGCTCCGGGTTCAAAACGGTGCTTACTTGACCTAGAAGAGTTGTATAGCTTTAGTCTTTTGAAGAATCTAGATAAAATCAATTATTACAAAATCTTTTTCTAATCTTTTTTTCTGTCGTGTGGTTGAGGCAAAGAGAAGCCACTATACCAAATCATCCCGTGGCTGTAGTAAGAGGCAACAGAGGGTAATGAAAACGGGATAATGGGCACCAGCATTGTTTTTTTATAGGTCAAGGTTGACAAACGAGCACATAGTTTACCTGATGGTAAGTGTATGCTTTGGCTCACAGGCATTTACATCTATCCTCTGGAAAGTTCTCTATACTGACTATACGAAATTCAACAAAATATAGTAGGGTGTCAAGCAAACACTGTGTCTCTAAGACTATGGTACCAGTGGCGCTATGCTACCAGTGGTAGGAGAACCACCAGTGGTCGGGCATCAGAACTAAATAAATAGTCCAGTGCTGGACCACTCCCAGTCCCCTAGTCAGGATGACTTAAGCGTTAAATAAGAGATAGTTAGGCTGCGTTTCCACCAGAGATGTGCGAGGATGCGTAGCGAGGGATGTGTTTGTTAAGAATCACTTCATTTAGCTCTGGTGGGAACGGCTCAGCGGAGCGAGATTTTTGTATATACAAAACAATGGAAGGGTGTGTGCGAGGGAAGTGTTGCGGAGAATGTGTGCGAGGGATGTGTGCTAGAGGGAAAGACGCAAAAAGCAGCGGGCATTGGCGCACGCACTCCGCTCCCATCACACCTCACCCCGCTCGCATCGGAAACGAACCCGTTACCTACACATCCTCGCATCGCTAATCTGCGCACTGTTTCACAGCGTCGCTACGCATCCTCGCAGCGCCCAGCTACCTCGCATTTCACTGGTGGAAACCCAGCCAATATTCGATACCCGAGGCTATCATATCTACCGCGCACTTTCTAAAGTTGCCTCTTATGACTCCCACAGTACGGAATGCAATGGTGGATCCTATTATGCGACATCACTTGGCTTACAAAATACATATTAAATAAAAAATATGGCAAAGATAAGTGCTTGCTCTCATCTATAAAAAACACGTTTATCTTATCGTAATTTATTTACAATTTTATCTAAATCTCAATTGCTAGTAACTATAGGTTATATAAATAGTAACCTAGTTTATTTAAGTAGTTGAGAATTGCAAAACATTTAGTCGTCATCCAGGCACCATTTTAGGTTATAAATCAAATATTTCCCATCTAATAAAAAATAGAAGAAGATGCAGTAAATATAAACCTAGGTCCGGTATTTAGAGACGCCATCGAGTTTAAACAGGTCAAAATTTGAGTCTGGGCCATATTACACAAATTAGGGGGGACATCATTCGTCATCAGACTTTCAACTTTCAGTCTAATGTTGGTCGCCGGGGAGTCATACAGTAATCGTCGTGCTTGGAAGATATATTACGTATAGCTGAAGCACGGTCGCAGAACAGGAACATTTTTTATTGCTTTGCATTTTCAAACTTAATTCCCATCATAAAAAGTTTTATTTCTATTGCAGCTAAGATAGTTTTAGGACCTTTTGAACAGTATTTATGATTCGAAAACAGATTTTATTCTCATTTTATTAAAGTTCACATTTGTATGAATTGAAATAATTTGAAATTCTTCCTGCTCCCCGATCACGCCATAGCAATAACTATGCTCTCCGGTATGTCTCGATATTTATAGTCTAGTTATTAAAGATGTTAAAAAATAAATTAGCTAATATCCGCGTAATAGAATAAAATGATGTTTCTTACCTAGTTTGAAAAGTATCACCCGCCCTCCCTCAATTGTGTGCACTATCCCGTCACTCTTTCTATGTCTGTCTGGTACACCCGTCACCACTAATCCCAACATTACTACACTAGGAAAGACACACCATCGTCGATAATAGGACACGTGTTTCGCCTCTTAAACGTGGCGTCCTCAGGTGATATAGACTCTGCGGTGGCTGACCGCGAAGTCTTAGTGGTGACGGGGATAATGCACTCAATTGAGGGAGGGCGTGTTGCTCTTCAAACTAGTTTAGACACATAAGTTTCCGCAAAGTAACGCCTGATTCTATCAATGGTCTCGTAATTTTTAGCCCATAGACATCTACATTTATCTTCGATTAAGAATCAAAATGCAGATGCATTAAATACAGATGACTAAAATGGAATGACTCGTTTCCAGTAAAAAGGTTCTCCGGTTCTCTACACTCACCATACGAAACACTGCAGCATTAAACTGCTATTTTACGCTGATATTCTGTTAGAGCGTGGTCCTACCCCGGTCGAGCCGACCTGTATAGGTCCGACCGGGGAAAGCTATATTAAGGTTTTAGCACGAATGTGCTAGTAATTTTTTAACAGTATAGAGGAGATATCGTCACAACCATACGAAACACAGGATAATTACCTTATTTTACGTTTAGTATTTAGTGCGAATCGGTCCTTCGCTGATTGGATTGACCAGTAATTAAAGTAAAAATGATCAATGATAATAATAATGCATTTCAATGTAGTATACTCACACCCCCAAATACTTATATAATTTGTAGTATTTCGCTTGTATCGGACGGCATGAGTAAATTAGTACTTATTTATTTTGTGGCATAAGGTTTAACTGTGGTTTCGATTAGTCGTTTTCTACGATACCGGTTCACAAATAGGGTTATCAAGTGTCATCACTCATCAGTAAGCGATAGAGAAATAATAAATAATAGAACGAAGCATTTTTTTATCTATCACTTCTAGTAATAGTATCAATATTTGTTTTTTTTTTCTGGAAATGAGTTTCTTTTTCTTCTTCTTTGCAAAGAACATGCAATAATAAAACCCAGCTTAGCTTAACAAAATAATTCTCTTATATTTAGAATACCAAATAGTTAAAATGTAACGTTGACTCAATTAAGTCTGTGTTATCCGTCCGTCAACCTGTTGTGGCAGCCATGGTATATAGCCTAAAGCAGTTTCTTACGATTTAACGGTTTAAAATGATTACTTACCAATGAACGTGCTAAAACTTTTTTTCATAACATTCGCTGGAGACTCTGGTACGTCGAGCTGTAGGGAGAAAAGGTATTATGAATTAAAGATAAATAGACAACATGTGGTAAAATAAAAAAAATTATACAACCGACTTCAATATAAATAAAATGAGAATGTCATCAATGTAATCGAAGTCAATTTAATACGCATTATTAAGGATAACTCAAAAACTACTGGTCAGATCTTTGATCTAATTAATATGGGACCACATGAGAAGCACCAGCTTTCGAAGAATCATCAAAATCAAAGTTCTGAACACAGCTTAAGAAGAACATACAGTCGTCAGCCATCGCGTTTGATGCTGTCGGAAAAGCCGACATAAACAATAAATTACTAGGGTTGTCAGAATGGCAAGTAATAAAAAATAAATTAAAAAAAACTGATCTTATTTTATTTCACTTTTAAACAAATTAATGTGTATGTAAAAACTGATGAAACTAATTCCTTGTCTTTAAATGAGAACGAACCACAGATTTTACCACACATGTAGTGTGAACCATTTTAATTTATTTGTGTGACAGGACAAGCCTCCCTGACAGTTCCCGAGCGGCTAGGGAATGCTCAGCCCGCTTCCCGCACCGCACGTTTGCCCTGTCTAGACGCCTTCGATGACCGACTGTTAGTAGTAGTGAGACTGTGGTTCTGAGGTAACACACATAAAAAAATACAGTCGACTTGAGAACCTCCTCCTGATTTTGATGTCAGTTAAAAATAAAGTCAAAGGAAAAAAAACTCAAAAATGTTAATGCGCATACGTAAAACACACTGTAGGCAGTGTGGTTGCGGCGAAAGTGAAGCGATGGTTTCCCATTAGTACCGCGGATATAAAGACTTCTATGTGTATGTCACAGTCAAACTCATAACCGGTCAAAACCACTTATAACTGCAAAAATCAGGCATTAATGGTTTTGGCCGATGCTCTTAGTCAAAAACAGTTTTGACTGACTTTTATAGTCAAAAGTGGTTATAACCAACGTTCTTAGTCAAAAATGGTGTTGTCTCATTTAAACTCCAGACTATCGGTCAAACCTCGCAATATCAGTAACAGTAGGTTAAGGTGCGGTTGGGAAGGCTCCTGGGCCACCCTAAAGCCAACAACATTATAATGATATAAAATATAATATTAAAGAAATTGAACTTTTTAATTTCTAAAATTCAAAAAGTATAAGTCAAAAGAAGTTTTGACTAACATTGTTGGCCAAGACCATTTTTATCCGATGTAATTTGGTCAAAATCACAAGTATAAGTATGTTAGAACACAAGTATTTTTGCAGTTAAAAGTGGATTTGATCAATGGCCTTAGTCAAAACTACTTTTGACTGCAAAAACCAGTTATTAAGTATTTTTCGCAGTATTTTTTGTGTATTTTATATTGTTTTGTAATTTTAATATAGATATAAGCGATTTGGTTATATATATATATATATATATATATATATATATATATATATATATATATTTATAGGCGGGTTGCTGGCACGGTAAATAGGCCACGCAGTTGTATTTTCATTTACGACAATTACCATTACCATTTTTAAGCAATACGAAATAAAGTTAAATACTTATATCTGAAATAAACTTCAAATCATGTTGATACATTAAACAAAATCAGTGTTAATCGAAAAATCTTACTAATCTAATCATCTACAAACAAATTTGTAGGATTCAGACATAATTCTTGCGGTATGCAAACGAGCGTAAGTCGATAGAATAGAGTGATGAAGTTTTGATAAAACCTCAGTAAATAGTATCTATAAATACAATAAATCTCCAAATTTCTCAAGACACTTTGGTTACCTTTAAAGATATTTCAAGAAGCTAAAACTTTACATACTTAAACACCTAGAGTTATGTTACCGATACTTAAATAATATTAAATTATACTCATATATACCTTAAAGGTCTTTCCTAGCGCATTGGAGGTAGAACTGAAAACATGGCTCGCTTCACACTTGACCGCTGTGCCGATTTCGTCCAAGTCCTTCTTCACCATCGTGTATACTTCTGCGGACTGGATAAAAATATGAATATTAAATAGAAAAAATATTTAAAACATTAAAAAGATAAAAATAGAAAGAGGCGATACATGTATTGTGTGACAGAGATCGCGGGAAGATGTAGACAATTAAATTAGACATACGTTACAGGTTTTAGTGTAATTTCGGGCAAAATTTTAGCTTAATGTGACTGTATAAATAACAATAACAGTTTAATTAGATTCATAAGCCATTATTAGCATTTTTAATAAAGAAAAATCCGAAATATCATAATTAGCGCAAGTTAGTATATTAAATGTATTTTCGGAATGATATAATAACAATTTATTACTTTATTGACCTGTATGTAGGCAATGGGCCGGCTATATAACTCAAAGAAGCGATAACCGATGAGGAAGAAAGCTTTTCGAGCACCGATAAAAGAAGTGTAGGGCAGCTTTCACAAGATCGTTTGACGACCTAGTAAGTGGTAAGACATGCAGGAAGTCGATGGATGAATTTTACAGATTTTGCAGAGGTGTCATTTTTAACCTATTTTAATGGCTGTGTTTTTAAATAGATGTCGGTAATAAGTATGTCTGCTTAGTTAATATTTAAAAAAATTCACATTGAACATTACGTTGCATACAATGTAATCGAAAACGAGCTATCCTGATACTCATTAATACGTTACTTCCTATTGTTCCTATGAATGTAATGTGTGCTCAAAGTTTCTAACAAACAACCGTAAATAGAAGTCGTGTCGTGATATTTTTGTATTAGATTAAAAATATATCATTCTGTTTGTTCCGGTATAGTTAAGTAACGTGCACTTAGATTGATTAATCGACGTGGTCGTACGTATGATGTTTTACATTGCATGATTTCCTAAATTATAAAACCTGTGGGAGAGTATCTGCTACATGATCACCTTAATATTAATAAACTAATAAATAATTAATTAGCTTTCTTTCAGGCCTAAAATGGACACAGTTATTTTTAGAATAAGTTTACAAACGAGCACACAGTCCACCTTGATAGTAAATGGATGATGTACCCCATATACATTTACATCTATCCTCAACTAAAAATCAAAATGCAGATGCGTTGTCAACCTTATGGAGTAAATAGTATGGCCTTTACAATCCTAAGCGAGCGCTTAATAACTACTATCCCATCAGATGGTAAGTGGTGATGCAGCCGAAAATGGTGAAGCGCACTGACTAAAAAGAGCCTATTCACTCTTGCCTTAAAAACAACCACATTGTAATCGGATGGAAAGTCAGATGCTGGTAGTTTATTCCATTCACGATGTAAGAAACTGTTTGGTTCAAATGCGTGGTAAGTCGACAACAAAGGAGTGGAGACTCGCAGAGCGTCTAACCTGCGTTTTCAGTAAAAAACGGTCGCGTCGCCGTCACGACGTCTAACGTATAAAAATTCGTAACATGACCCATTGAAGTTAATACATATGTAGTACGCACTAGAAGAAACGCCGAGACTTTGTCGTTTTTAACACGCATTAGAGCCCACACAAACTTACTTAGTCTGTGCTATAAAAAGTAGTCTGTGGCTCCTTCCACGGCCAGGCACTGCTGCACAGATGTTTTCGCGGTGACTTTTGTATCAGTAGCGGCACGAAAGTCTAGCGGTGACCGTTATTGCGCATAAGTCGAAAATAAGGTATGATGGGGTAGTAAGCGGGTTGCGGGGCGGTCGTGTGTCGTTCGTATGCGCTGATTGGCTCGTGCGTATAGTTCGCACGCGCTGATTTGCTCTCCAATCGCATTCATGCATTTACATTCGTGCGCGTCAGTACCAATGCGCAGCTATTCCCTCCACGTTTCGTTCAGCGCTAGACTTAGGTGCCACGTGGCAACTATTTTAAAAGTTTATAAATAATCCACGTTTATAAAGCAACGTAAAATATTAATTTCTTATTTTACGTAATAATTAAAACGCGATAAAGTCCGTAAAATATGTTTTATTCAACGCAACGTCAAAGTCCACTTGGTTAACAATATAAATTTCAACAAAATGTTGGATTGGACTGGAAAACGTGATACAAACAATTTTAATTTCTCTATATAGGAAGATGTTACCCCCACACTAGCATTTCTCGCTCATACTAGAGGCAGTTTACATATGTAAATTACACAAGGACAAATATCCAGACCTAGAACAATTGCTTATAGGCCATACAAATACTTGTTCTGTGCGGAACCCGTAGCCCTCAGCGCCGAACTCATTGCTAAGTCACTGCGCCACCGCCACGGAGCCGTCAATTAGATGTTATGTTGATTTTTATGTGTGTTCATTACTTTATACACAATATATAACAGTGCTGTAAGTACTTTAAATAATTAATTAATAAATGCATTAAGTATACTTGTGTACATCAAATAGTTTTGATTTTAGCTAGCTGTAATATTCAATGTAATATCTGTGCAATAAGATTAGAGATATATATGTATTTGGTGTAGAAACCTAATGGACGCCATACACGATCCAGTTTACCGTCAAGTTTGCAGAGCGCTAGAAGCGGCGTCCGGTTAACTTGACGGTGTATAGTTATCAGTGTGCACGACAAGTCTACTTGAAACAAAAATTGAATTTCGATTCTGCCGACTTGATCAAGTTTGCAGCGTCATGTACACTTGAACGTGTGTATGAGCGGTCAAGTATGCATGACGTTAGTCGGAGCAATAACGGATGCCATACACGACCCAGTTTACCGTCAAGTTTGCAGCGCGCTTGAAAAGGCGTCCAGTTTGCAGTGCATCCATATAGACCACACACGTTCAAACTGGACGCGGCTTTAAACTGGATCGTATATGGCATCCATAATTTGTGGATTTCATCCTCATTGGTTTTGTCTGAATTTCAAACCTAAGAATTATGATTTGGTATGCTGATACTTTGTGTACTAAGCTAAAAAGTCGTATAATTAATATATGTGTAGTAGTTCTGTAACAGTGGAAACAAGATAAGTTAAAAATTATTACATAAAACAACCTATTATTAGGGAGCGATCGATATTACTTATCAGGCATATACTTACTACCATAATACAGGTAAGAATTATCTTGCTATAACAAATAGGTGTGACATTCATTTATCTATCGATATGAATACACGATTATAAAACTGATAATATCGCATAACATGACTTTCAATAGGCCTATTTCAACCGAAAACATTTGAAAGTTTTGAACAGCGTATGTGGTAGTCCCGCCGAAGCGTATTATGGGTGCAGAATCAATGTGTCCACATAATAGGGAAAGGACTACATAATGCTGCAGTGTTTCGTATGGTGAGTGACGAGCACCGGAGACCCTTTTTCCTGGTAACGATGCATTTCATCTTAGTCCTCATAGGTGATACCCCACGTGGCTATAGGCGCTGTATCCAGAGGGCAACCGACCACAATTTTCTTTATAACGATACTTTCCTTCCTTTCTCACAGAGCAGGAGACATGACAGTCACGTCACGTCACTGTCACGCGATCTGACGATTGCGCAAATAAATTCAGGGCCGATGTGGTCCGAAGTTGGACTGTGCTACCGCCACTATTTCATTACGTCTTCGCGATACAACGCTCGTACTTAAAATATTATCAAAGATAAATGTAGTTTTATTCCACACATCACACTCAATCTAGCTTGAAAACGTCATGTACTATCCTTAGGTTGGGATTTAACTTTCCTTAGGAGGGTTCCATTTTCTTTTTATCGCCTTGTTTAGAAATGTAAGTAATTTCTTTATTAATGCTAAAGTTTACGGTAGTTTTTTTCTGTAGTTTTTTTTTTGCTTTGTAAATTATATCCTTTTTTATTTAACTAAAAATCAGATGAACTAAGATTAAATATATAGGATACATTATAAAAATAGTGTTTTTTCTAAACTGTTACACATTATAGAGTTCAGCAAAAACACCATTTTAAAACATGGATAAGAAGAACATTATTCTACGAAGATTCTAAGCTAATTTGAAGTAAGAATAATCAATTACGTTATTAGCTTGTGCCTTGACCTAAATCTTATTACTATAAAATAAAGTCGATTTTTCTTTGCATTGGCAATTCAGAAGCACCCAACTCTCAGTATGTGTAACTAATCAAAGGTTATAGGTATTACTATAACATTGTATATTGAATATTTTTAACGTGATAAAGCCTTGTATAGTTAGCCTTCACGGAATACCATAGTAAACTAGCAGCTTAATGCTGCTGTGTTCCGGATGTTGAGTGTAGAGAACTGGAGACACTTTTTACTGGTAGTGAAGCATTCTATCTTAGACCTCAGGGGTCTACTGCATCTACATTTCAATTTTAAATCAAGAATAGATGTAGTGTCTATGGGCAACAGCATCCACTTACTATAGGACTAGGTGCTCATTTGTCACCGTTATACTAAAAAAAAACTTTAATATACCCACATTCATTTTAACACTGCCCACATTTCTACAGAATCAATACCTTTCTTTTCATGTCTTGGTTTCATTTTGTATAAAAACGGACAATCAGACTATTAAATTATTATTATTAGAACCTCGGATATTTGAAAAAAAAATGATGCAAGTAATTTTATTATAATCAAATTAACCACTGTATCTTGCAAATAGTTAGTTACTTGAAAATTTAGCTTACCTTCGTTTTGGCTGATGATAGCCATGAGTCCCACCAATTTCCAGATGATTTATCTTCTTGTAAGGGTGTACTTGCTCCCTCGTTGGGATTTGTTTCGCACCTAAATCAAATAATGTTTTATCAATTTATGTATTACTATAAGAAAACTCTGGTATTTTTTTGTTGTTGTTATAATTACAAAATTAACTTAACACTCAACAGTTGAATACAAATCTCACTGTTGAGGCAGATGGGTTGCGATTTTTTTAAATTAATTCTATTCTCTTTTCTTATTTTCTTCTATCAAGACACGGATGAACCAGTTTAAGCTACTTTTAACTCTACTATAACTCTTTTGGTAGAGCCAAGCTGCAGCTATATTTTTGGTATAATTGTAACACGAATGGGTCGGTTCGACCAGAGAAGGACCACACTCTCACAGAATATCAGCGTAAAATAGCAGCTTAACACTGATGTGTTTCGTATGGTGAGTGTAGAGAACCGGAGACCCTTTTTACTGGAAAAGAGGCATTCCATCTTAGTCCTCACGGGTGACAACGCATCTGCATTTTGATTCGTAATCGAGGATAAATGTAGATGTCTATGGGCCACAGCAGCCACTTACCATCAGGTGGACTGTGTGCTCGTTTGTCACCCTATCCCATAAAAAAAAGATGGGTTGTGATTTTTTTAAATCATTGCTTTGCTTTATTAAGACACAGATGAACAAGTTTAAGCTACTTTTAACTCTACTATAACTCAAAGCTATTAGCCCTACACGCTTGTAATTTTGCATGTCTAATAAGGCTCCCACAAACCTATTATAGTTATTGAGTTATTAAGTGCCATTCTTATCACTCCCTGACTCACTCATCATCAAAAAACTAGGCCATTTCTAGGTGACTAAGAGATTGTGCCAGTGACACATAAACATAAGAAAAATTTTAAAGGTCATGTTCTTATTTAAGATTAACAACCAACGACAATCAAGATTCTCATCTTTGTTGATAAAACAGTTCTAACCATAATCAATAATAAGTGAAAAAATGATCATTGGATCAAAATCACTAACACCTGTGTATAAAACTAGGAATATACTTGAATGCCATTTAGGATCATGATGTAAAAAAGAAGTCTAACAGAATACGAAATACAACTAAGAAACATAAGAACAAATGATTTTTAGATAGATATACTGTAAAGAAGTTTAAAGGAAGATGGATCGTATATACAATCAGAGGGAAAAACAAGGTAGATCATATGGATTAGTGGAGACAGTAGGAGACCTTTGTCAATGCAAAACAGTGAAGTATTTTCTTAGTTTGGTAAATACCAATGAATCCTGCTGACACTGGCGGTATTTCATATAATTTAAAATTACAAATTTTATACAATCAACTTCAATATAAACTATTAAGAATAACTCAAAAACTATTGGCCAGAACTTGATCAAATTTGTATGGGACCACATGTGAAGCAGCAGCTTTCAAATAAAAAAGAATCATCGAAATCAGTTCACCCAATAAAAATTTATATGGTAACACACATTAAAAAAAAACACAGTTGAATTGAGTACTGGTTCCTTTTTGAAGTCGGTAGAAAAGTCACACAAGAGTTGTTAAGGAGTTGTTATGTCATGTAAAACTGAATCTATTAACTATAATAGTAATTGTTATATGATATTGATAAAGGGCTATCATTATTATTATTCAAGAAATGAACAGGGTAAAAATTGTAATAACATCTGAATTCATTTGTTATTTTTAAAGAAGCAGTGTGTAACTACCATACAATATGTTCGATGACACAAATATTTTACAAGTTTTGCTTTATTTAATTAACTTTCTTATATTCCCAATGTTTCAAATAATTGTAATCATTTGAATACCAGACAGTAAATTCATCATTTATTATTCATTACAGTACTGCTGATTAATGTGCCTTTCCATAGATTCCCTCATAAAGAGGATATTTGCCATTGTCACTTTTGACAGGCAGGTTAGCCACCTCAGTTTTCTACCAACTTTAAAAAGGAGGAGGTACTCAATTAGACTGTATGTTTTTTTTTATGTCTTACCTCATAACTTCTTTCTGGATGAACCAATTTTGATGATTTTTTTTTATTTGGAAGCTGGTGCTTCTCATATGGTCCCTTACAAATTTGATCAAGGTCTGACAAATAGTTTTTGAGTTATTCTTAATAATTTATATTGAAGTCGGTTGTGCAAAATTTTAAATTATTGTTCTCTAGTTGTTAATAGTAAGATACTATTGCCTATCAACTTTTTTGGTTCTTTGTTGTCCCTTACGATACCTACGGTACAATATGGGGTAGTGAATATTCTTACATCACCACTAGATAGTCTAAAATGTAAATAATACAAGTATATTTCAAATGTGAAATACAAAGTTGTGTTTTTAATATTTAAATCTATTCAATAATAATAGATATTAAAACTTTATACAAAACCAAGTGTGTAGAAAATTTACACATTTTTATTCAATATAAATTTTGCAACCATTTTGAAAACTGATTATTAACTGCCTAAAGACTGTCTTGACACCGGTAGAATTCTATCAAGAGAAGCCATAATTTAAAAGAAGAACTTCCTAAAGTCAAAAGTAAAACAATAATTGGAAAAACTAAGTTTTGGGGTAGAAAGAGTCAAAACAAGCATTGGGGCAGACTTCATGTGTCCTTGAAATTTATATGATCACAGTTCACAGCCTTAGCTCTAAAGCAATACTTGTGTGAAGCTTGAATTTGATAATTTAAATCACTTATCTGAGGTTATTCATTCTTAATAAAGTATTGTTCAAATTACTTACTAATGAAGAACTTAAAAAACTATATGAAAGTGGTACAAACATCTTGCTGAATGCATATTTTTAGTCTTATTAAATTAAATTATTTTAGTATTAATGCTACTCATGCTATCTTGTTAATTTAATTATTGATGTCAAAAAATTTAATTCCAAGTAAGAACAGTATTTTGGAATGAATACACGAAAACTTTTTAACAAAGGTATAATATTAGCCATTGCCTCGATCGTATCGTAACTTTCTTATATAGTACTTAAATTAAATATGTACTACTTATTATTTTAAGCATCACGCCTGTAAAACAGGAGAAGATTCTTGTGAATGTTTCTATGGTTCTGAGACAAATAAAAACTAGATCCATTAACGATTAAGCTTTCAGGAGTGTTGTTATTTATTTTCCTAACTGTTCATTTCATGGTGTGCTAACATCAACAAACACAAAACAAAGATAAAAGATAAGACTTACTTTTCAGCCATCACGTCAATTTTACTCTAAACAACGCTGTAAACGTAGAACATGAATTTTTGCACTTATACTATGTAATGCGTAAATATTTTTGATAATACACAAAATTTAGAATTAATTTTGACTTGACATAGTTTTGTTTGCGTTGACATAAGGTTTATTCTCATTCGCATTTGTTTTTTTATTAAGATGGATGCTTGTTCTTTAAGCCATGTTTTCATTGTATATCACGGAATATAAAAAAAGTTGTTTTGTATATTCCGTGCCTATTACGCTACCTTGAGTCAGGGCTGTGAATTTATAGGTATTACACTGCACTGACTTTACGCGCTTATTCAGTCATAGGGAAATAACCCCCTCATCTATCCCGCATTTCCAACGCATTTCCCTTTATAGGAGTGATGGGTGATGACATGAACATATATAATTGATATAACATATATAAATGATAATAACCCCTGGGTATGAGGTGGGCGCTTCCAAGCAATTTCTAAAATAAATTTTGTAAATAGTTCGTAATCATTTATATTGTAAAATTTATTTAAAAAAAAAATCCCACTGGGTTTCTTGCTGATTCTTCCCAGGACAGAGAGTTTTTTTTCGAATCAGTGGTAAAGTAAAAAATGACTTTCAATAAGAATTACACATGTAATGTATATTGAGTAAAAAAATACTCAATATACTGTTTTTAGATAATAAATATGGGGTTTCTTCTCCAGTTTATCTTAGCTAAACGTAGTGATTATATTCTCTATGGTCTTAGCATCAAATTAGAGTCTTTATTTACGCATATTTTAGCGAATAATTATTTTTTCTTAATATTGTTCAAAGTAGTACATAATATTAAATATGATTCATCACAGGTACGGCATATAACTTTTGCATCGTGTGTTTAATACGTACGTTCATATGTTCATATCACAGACATAGTATTAACAAATACGTACTCATTGATTATTAAAACACTATAGAGCAACACGAGCCATCGGTGAACCGGAGGAGGATAGCTATTCCATTAAGGCCTTAACAGTGGTTGAAATGAATAAATCTAGGATATTTAAGTAAAAAAATCTCAATAACTGTTCATTTAATCCACAAAGAAAAAATACAGGGTAACAGAAGAGGATTTGGTAAATGTTTTTAATTTAACAAAATTGTATTTTTGTCAACCCCTTATTAGAAAAAAAATCCCCAAAGAGTACCTATCTTTGTCATATTTTGCAAAATTTCTCCAAAATAGCACAAGCTTTTTAAATAGTTCTTACACTAAAAAAAAGGTCTTAAAAATATTAATATTTTTAATTGAGAGTTTTATTTTTATTACCCGTTTTATAAGAGAATATATCATTTTTCCCTGAAATTGAATATATTTACTCGAACGCGCATGCTCCGTCGCCATGTAAGCTCTGTCACAGTCCGTTTTCGGACATCGTCGAGGGTGGACCACACGTCGGTATTGGAGCGACTTCGTTCAAATATATATTAGTTTTTATATTTATTTTTTAAGTTTATACTCATTTATAAATATTTTTATGACTAGAAATACTTAATTTAGTTAATATCTGTACACTGGTAACTGTAAATATTATTTTCTAAATAAATGAATTTTTAAAGTGCCCAAAGAAGAAGAAATTTTCGCGGCGACGTTGATTAGTGAAATTGAAAAATGCATATTTATATAATTTAGATGTGGAACGACGAACATGCACTCGTTACTTAGATTTCGATAGTTTTTAATACCTATGTAATTTTATTGTTGCATATTTTTATTAATTAGTTGATACTGAATTTGATAATTATGTATTACAATAAAACGCTGTTTTTATGAGTATGACTTTATAAAATATTGTTGGGGAGGGAAATATAGATACAGATACTTACATTTAGGCACACTGTTATCAAATTAAATCAAACAATTGAAATAAATAATAAAAATGGTGCTTTCCTAAGTATAAATAACTATATAAAGACATTCTTGGGTTTATGGTTTTTTTTATGTTAGACAAACTATCATCTAAAAATGTAAACATTTTTAATTGGAGAGGGGTTTCTCTACGTGATAAAGTAAGAAATGAAGATATTCGCAGTAGAACCAGAGTAACCGACATAGCCCAACGGAATATTAAAGTGAAATGGCAATGGGCTGGCTATATAACTTGGAAAACCGATAAAAAATAAGAAGAAAGGTTCTCGAATGGCAACCTCGTATAGGTAAGCGCACACACACACACACACACACACACACACACACACACACACACACACACACACACACACACACGCACACACGCAAATAGGTCACAAATATAAGTCGCAAATAATACTTACCTAGTACTACGAGTATTATGCAAGAGTGAATAGGTTTTTGTTAAGTCATAACCAGCGATGGGATTGTAGTTGCTTTACTACTTGCTGGGTAAAAATAGTAAAAAAAAATTACCCTGTGAAAGTTTGCATTTAGATATAACTTTTCTAACCAACCATAAAAATATGATGAGAATATGTATACAAGTATAAAGGTTGCCTCACACGGGACAGTAATAATATAATATTATATCTTCCATTATCTACGCATGAAAACTTTTAAAATCTCTCAATCCCTAGGTATGTGCATATTAAGAGGCTGAATAGAGCCACATTGATATACATGGGGATCGTTTTGTAATTTCACGTCGTTTTCGAAAAAAAATTGTACGTATTTCAGGTGGCGGTTTGTTTTTTTTTTATAGGAGAGGGGGCAAACGAGCATGCGGCTCACCTGATGGTAAGTGACTACCGCCGCCCATGAACAACCGCAACACCAGGGCAATTGCAGATGCGTTGCCGGCCTTTTAAAAAGGAGTAGGCTCTTTTCTTTAAGATCCCTAAGTCGTATCGGTCCGGAAAAATCGCTGGTGGCAAACTATTCCACAAGGAAGTTGTGCGAGGAAGAAAACATCTTCTAAATCACACAGTGGTGGACCGCCAATCATCCAGATGGTGTGGATGGTATCGGGAGTTCTGCCGCGATGTGCGTTCGTGAAATTTGGCGGCTGGGATTAATCCGAACAATTCCTCAGAGCACTCCCCATGGTAAATGCGAAAGAAAATGCTAAGAGATGCAACATCTCTTCGCAGTGCCGATGAGTCGAGCCGATCGGAAAGGACTCGGTCGTCGACGATTCGAGCCGCTCTGCGCTGGATGCGGTCAAGTGGAAGGAGCTGGCACTGGGGAGCCCCAGCCGACAGATGGGAACAGTATTCCATGTGAGGCTGAACCTGCGCCTTGTAAAGTTGTAAAGTTGCAGGCCTTGAGCTGGCATGAAATACTGTCCCGCTCTGCTGAGCACGCCAAGCTTTTTAGAGGCCAATTTGGCCTTCTCTTCCAAGTGACCACGAAACTGCACGTTACTCGATATGTCGACGCCGAGGATTCCGATACTGGCTGAGGCAACAAGGGGAGTACCTTGAAACTGAGGAGATACGACAAAGGGGTTCTTTTTAGCGGTAAACGCGCAAACTTGCGTCTTCTGAGGATTAAACTGGACTAGATTTAGTCGCCCCCAATCCGAGACTTTGTCCAGCAAAGACTCGACTTCAGACACAAGTTTGTCCCGGTACTCGGTGACGTTTTCCCGAGAAATATTGGCACGGCCGGTGTATAGAGCACCACCAGTGCTGTCATCCGCATAGCAATGAATGCTACCGGCTTGCAACATATCATTGATATGCAGAAGAAACAGCGTTGGTGATAGCACGCAGCCTTGTGGAACACCAGCTTTAATAGGCTTGTAGTCGGAGCATGCACCGTCTACAACGACCTTGATGCTCCGATCTGCAAGAAAGCTGGTGATCCAATTGCATAATTTCTCGGGAAGCCCATAGGAAGGGAGCTTTGAAAGAAGCGCTTTGTACCAAACCCGATCGAAGGCCTTCGCAATGTCCAAACTAACGGCCAATGCCTCCCCCTTGGACTCTACTGCCTCCGCCCATCTATGAGTTAAGTAGACCAGAAGATCACCAGCTGATCGACCCCGACGAAAACCGTACTGGTGGTCACTAATCAGCTGGTGATCCTCTAGATACCGCATGAGGTGGCAGTTTATAACGGATTCCATTATTTTGGAGAACAAGGGGGTTATGGCGATAGGCCTGTAGTTGGACGGGTCTGAGAGGTCGCCTTTTTTAGGGATCGGGTGGACAAAAGCATGATTCTTCATTCTTCCATGATTTCGGGACTACGCCTAGGGAGTAGCAGTACCGGAAAAGACGCGTTAGAACCGGTGCCAACTCCGGAGCACACGTCCTCAGCACAATTGGGGGGATTCCGTCAGGCCCACTCGACTTGTGGATGTCAAGGGAGAGGAGTGCTCTGCGAACCGAGCGCTGTGAGAACCGCACATCCGGCATGGAGCACTCACACCGCGGGATGGTCGGCGGTGTGTTCCCCCCGTCATCAACAGTCGAGTTGGACGCAAAAAGGGAGCCTAAAAGGTCGGCCTTCTCTTTTGCGTCATGGGCCAGTGAGTCGTCCTCCCTGTGCAGAGATGGTAGTGATGGCTTACAGAAATTCCCTTGGACAGCCTTGGCGAGAGACCAGAATGCACGGGTTCCCGAAGGAAGGCGAACTAGTTTCTCGCCAATTCTGCCTATGTGCTCTGACTTTGGCTTGGCAATAACTCTTTTGAAGGACCTGGAGGCGAAGTTATACTTCTTTTTAAGTATAGGTATAAGTATAGGCTTGATAACACTCCTGTTTACTGCGTAAGTAGCGACCAAACCAAGGCTGAGATCTGCCTCCGTTGGGTACCACAGATGATGGAATAAATAGTTCCATTCCCTGTAGCACCACATCAGTGACAGAGTCAGCAACAGCGCTGGGATCATTCGGCGAGAAGCAAACCCGCCCCCATGGGTAGGAAGCAAAGAAAGACCGCATTCCGTCCCAATCCGCCGACCTGTAATGCCAAACACGGCGGCAACCTGCAGAACGCAACCGCGAAGGGAGCGTGAGTGGCACCACACTCCGGATCAGACAATGGTCCGAAGAGCCGAGGAGGCCATCGACGGAAACCTGATATCCGTCCGGATGAGAGGTCAGCAGAATGTCCAACAGGGAAGGTATATGATCCTCAACACCTGGAATCCGCGTAGGCGATGTAACCAGTTGTGTCAGATCATATGCCAAGGCAAAGTCATAAACAGATCTCCCCGCATGATCGGTTAAACGTGAATCGAGCCATTCGGCGTGGTGGACGTTAAAATCTCCAAGGATCACGATCTCTGTGGATGGGACCTGTTGTAGCACGGAGTCTGCAGCCATTTGGACGTGGTCGATGAGACGGTCTGTATCGGCATTACCGCTATGGGACCTATAGAGGCACCCGTAGACGCGCGGATGGTCGTCGCTGTCTACGCGTAGCCAAAGGATGGACAGGTCCGAACCTTCAAGACTGCCGAGGCGTCGAGAACAGATGTCCTCTCTGACATACACGCAAACTCAAGATGGTAGTGGACGGCGTTTAGGTTCGAGTGAAGTCCCCTGATGTTGCAGAAATTTTGAATTCCCCCCCCCCCCCCCCCCCCCCGAATACGCGGGGCAGTCTGAGCACCCACGATCAGGAGTAGAATAGCATGGTACTGGTACCCTCCTGGGGTAGTTTTTGACGTAATTCCGCTACCATGTTGATGGTGGGGGGGGGGGGGGGAATTTGGCCTCCGGTCACCTGCACTCACCAGACGAAACGCGGAAGCAGAGCTTCCACTTCACGCCGGTATTCTGTGAGGCCGTGGTACTAACCCGGCTCGAGCCGGCCCATACGTGCAACAGCAAAAACTGCTGCGTGGCTCTACCACCGTTAAAATATAATTTGTATATAATTGTAAAACATGATTCCACAAAAATTCACTCAATAGAAATAATTGCAAAGTTGCTTCTGAAAATACTTAAATTTTCAACGTCAATTTTTTCTTACGTGGTAGAGCCATGCTGCAGCTATATTAGTAGTAGATATAGTTGTAGCACGAATGGGTCGGCTCGACCGGGGAAGGGCCACGCTCTCACAGAATACCATGTAAAATAGCAGTTTAACCCTGCTGTGTTTCGTATGGTGAGTGTAGAGAACCGGAGAACCTTTTTACTGGAAACGAGGCATTACATCTTAGTCCTCACGGGTGACAACGCATCTACATTTTGATACGTAATCGAGAATAGATGTAGATGTGTATGGGCCGTAGCAACCACTTACCATCAGGTGGACTGTGTGCTCGTTTGTCACCCTTATTCTATTTAAAAAAAACTTTCTGAGGTTTCAGTAAAATAACGTTAAGTTTTGTAAGCACTTGTACAATTATGTCTCATGTTAATAAAGCTATTGCGCTATTTTGATTTGTAATAAAGTGATTTTACTTTATAGGTTAAATAATTTATTTACCTTTCTATATCAAGAACCGTTTTTTCTGTCACTCCTATTGAATTTGGCAGTGCTTGCTGAAATTTAGCATCTTTAGATGGATCAGAATCGCCCGCTGATCCGGCTATTAGATATTGCAAAAATAATCGAAAATATTTATTTTTACTTTCATGCCGAAGACTACCTTGTTTTATTTTATTACGGTCAAATAATATTTATTAGGTTATAAAGCAAGTATTTACAAATGTTTACATTATTTTGTTATTCTATTGTTTACAGTTATTATCACGCTTTACACCACGAATTACATTAGAAATTCTTGATGGGATACGATGTAACGCGCATACTTTATTTTCATCAAGAACTATTAATATATATATATATATATATATATATATATATATATATATATATATATATATATATTTTTACCAGTAGAGTTCCAATACAATCTTAAAAAAGTTCAATGAATTAAAAACTGCTGATAATTATATAATTTCAAGTCAGTGTTTTACATTTAAAGATCAATCATAAAGAGCCAAAGTTCTTATTTTCATTTGGATTAATTTAATTCGAGACTAAAATAAATGTGAAAGGGCTTTTATCTGCAATAATAATTTTCATCAAAAATAAGATAGACTTATAAAAGTCATATACACGGTCAATCATACTGAAGATTGTCAATTGTACTACAAAATATTTAAAAGACTATTTCCAGTATAATGACCCGAATATCATCATTAATGTTTGACTGGCACACTTAAAAGTTTTATCCCATGGCTAAATGATTGACTATTATATTATGATAAGGTCATGTTTTTCTATAAAAAGTTGCAATAAATTTTAAATCACGGACTATTAGTTTGTTTTACTTTTCACTTAATTAATGAAAAACAAGATGGACTGATCTAAAAGTTTACTTTCTTGTGTAAAATGTGCGATTTAGAATTTTATGCAAATGATAATTAAAGTCTTTATGTAAATAAGTGTAACATAGCGGGTATTATATTCAATGGTAGCGGCAATCCATATTTACAAAGCCAGCATCATTTTCTGTACAGAAACCGGCAAAGTGTTGCTCAAGGCACTATAAACAAAGCAGCTGATAAAATTTTACACTCATAACTGTTAACAAAAACTGTTTCCGCAAATGGGCTTATAGATAATAATAACTATTCCGCCGTGTTAGATGTAGGAGCTATTATTAGAAGGAGAAGAGGTAAAATTTTGTTTTTGAAATGCGCAATCTATATTGTTTTGTCTGCAATTGAGCATAAATAAAAAATAACTTCAGCCAAAGAGCATAACTGGCATTATACTCAGGCCCATCAATTGGTATGGAAAAAAATAATTTTACCAGGTTTCTAAAAATCAATCAAAATTCAAAATAACATAAATATTAAAATCAAAAAATGTATATATGTATGTCTATACATACATATAATGATTTATGGCCGCTTAGTAACTGACGGTGACTCACTATAATATCCTACAGTCACGCCGAAAGTAAGAGGAGAGAATCACTGTAGAAAAGGTAATAATTTATTGCGGAAATTTTGTGATAAAATTAAAAAAATTATAAACTTATCCAAGTTAATCTAACTTAGTCTAACTTATCGTTACAAAAAAAAACAAATAATAAAATAGTGAGATGGCGTCCGTTTTTAAGAAGATATAACAAAATAAACAAAATTATAAATATCAAAAAAGTTCAGTATTTAATTGATTATATACCGCTGACACTTAATCACGCTTTTTGAAACCACGCCAGTTGTAAACAATACTTGTGTGAAAAGACAAAATCTTCTTTTCAAATTTCCGCTGAGTTGTAAGTAGAAGGCCAAATAGGTCACGTGTCAATTTTAATTAAATATATTTTATATGAAGTGATCTTGACTACGTTTCATAAATTAACCATTGGTAAAAATTAAAACAGGAATTTTACGATTGTGTTTACAAAAAACATTATTAGTTGAACCTTGCAGCTTGTTCATTATTTTTATTATAAATACCTATAAATGTATATATTATTAATAAATAGTTCCCGTAATATTTTGGATTATTTTTTATTTTGCCCTATCTGCAATGTTCTACGCTCTATAGAAAATGTGGCGTATGACATGACTGACAATCTTTCGAACGTTTTATCTAGGTACAAAGATGTTTTACGTTTTCGTCGCCTCCACATTATATTTTTGTCAGCATAAGGTACCCTTCTATATCTGAAACGAATATAAATATTGCTACAAAGTAAAGTAATGGCTATACAACCCTCTACTGGGCACAGAACTCTTTTTTTATTTCTGAGAGGGTTTTAGGGCAAGGAAATTCCCGCCGTGCTTCCCCAATGCGTGTTGACGAAAATTGCAATTACAAATTTCATTCGTGCTGTCGGGGATCAAATTCGGGAAAATTTACAGCGAACGCCCAGATCTATTAATACGATAGAAATAAATACGATTTAACATATATAATAAAAAAACTCTTACGTACTTGAAACTTGAACACTTGATAGCTCGTGACGCCTACCGGAGAAAGCTGCAGCACAATGTAATTGAAGATGCGTAACCGCGACATAATTCTCAGTGATGCGCAAGCATAACAGGCAGTATGTCACTTATATAATTGTCATCTCTGCAGTCTATTAATCTTTTCACTTTTTATAAGTAATACAGAACGTAGTTGCTAGACGGTGTTGACATCGGCTAAAATCTCTGCGATCGCCGTTTCATCAAGGCCATTCAGGCTAGTTAAAGCCTTAAACGGGTTTCGACAAGTGACAAAAACATTCTTTTTGAATCACGCTTTCTATAACAGAAGAATATATGAAATGTTCATTTTCTGACTTGCGTGACATGTAAAATAATGTAAATGTAGATGTATATTAATTTGTAATTTTAATAATTTAGTGTAATCTTATATAATTTGAATTGTAATTTTGACGTACCAATGTTATGTAATGTAACGAAATGGCCAATAAATAAATAGATATAGCGTTTTTTCCCGATACAGAACTGACTGGCTATAACCATGACATAATGAGGCGATTTGATTTTCGCCATTTTGGCGCTGACAGCAGAAGTGAACGTCCACGGAACTAATAATAGAGTTAATACAGCGTGAAAAAATATATCGATAAGAATTCTATACCCAGGCCTACCCGCAATATCCATTCTATTTATGTATCATATTAATATAATGCCATACAACAAATATATGTATCAATTAATACCTAGGCCTTACACGCAAGCTTTATACTTCATATAA